>JAWWMU010000001.1:767879-802144 GCA_035048155.1 Cinnycerthia olivascens
GCCAGAGCACAGCTTTGTGCAGGGTGTTTTTTTCCCCCCCTTGAAACAACAACGGGTGAACTCGTAATAAACATTGTATTATTTGGAAGGAAAGGCAGCAAATGTATGTAAACTTCTGGCAGCCAAGCACATATGGCAGGAATATGCAGGAGAATACAGAAAGCTCCAGAGAACACAAGGAATTACGAGCCCTCCCTGGGTAACTGAGTGTAAATATTCCAGCTGATGGTCTCTCCTCTCCCACATACAAATAAATATCTGTGCCCCCACCTTAATCTGGGCTGTCCTCTGTCTCCTTACACCAACAATCTACATAACTTCTGGCCCCTGAGAACCTCCATCTTGCATGTCATCACACATTAAAACTCCATTACCTGCCACTGTTTCCATTCCCTTCTGGGTTCTGGGTTGGATTTCACTCTCAAACAGGTCTCAGCTGTATTACAAAGGAGCTGGGATGGAGAAACAGGCAGATGGTGTCAGAGGCACGTTTCAGTGCTGCAGGAAGTGCAGGAAGCACTCCTGAACAAACCAGGAAAGCCCTCGGTACCACAGAAATGTCTCCTTTCCTCAGCCCCCAGCAGCAGATGCTCTTCTGACCCACACCTATCCCACCAAAGACAAAACCAAGCATAAAATCATTCTTCCTATCACCCCGAAGCTATTTGAAACCCAAGCACACTGAGAACGTTGGGGATTATTTCATATTTTATAAGAGAGTATTTACACTTCCAATGCAACTGCAAACGATAAAAGCTGTGCACAAAATGTAGGGGTGAAGTCAAGTTATCTAAAATTCCTCATTGTGAGTTTGCATCAAGAGCAAAAAAAAAGGTTTAGGGAAAGATCTTTCAAAAATATATGAGCTACCTGGGAGCGCTTTAAATATAGGAAAAAGTGGATATGGCTAGAGCAAAGGATCTGGAAACGAAGCTGATAATCAGGAATGGTGGATATAAACAACACACCAGGCTGCAGAACACCCTCCAAAAGCCAATATGGAAAGATAAAAGCAAAAATGGAAAGATAATCTTTGCAAAAAAGCTTTGCCACGGCAGAAGATGACTGCTGAACAAGTCTCTATAAATCCCACAGTGCTATGCAAATGCAGTGATATCCCAAACAGAGCAATCTCCTTGGACTGGAGGGACAGGGGAAAAGAAACCAGCCACACTCCAAAAGAACCTTAAAACATTTCCTGTGCTGACTGTCACAGAAACAATCAGCAGCCCTGAGCTCCCAGGAAGGAGAGCCCTCCTGGAGTGGCTGCCCTGCCCCTTGGGAGCCACCTGCGGTGCCAGGCTGCTCCAGGGGCACCAGCAGAAATTCCAGCAGAAATTCCTACCCTGGCACGGCCAGGCTGGCACCACAGGTGTGCCCAGGCAGGTGACTGCTCAGGGAACAGGCACAAACACTCGCAGACACGTGGACACACAGGAGGAACGCTCGGGCTGCGAAACATCGCCGGAATTCCTCTCCTGCCTCAAGCAGCATCACTCCTGCACCAAACCCACCCAGCCCTGGCTACCCCTGTGCCACGCCACCACCAGGGACACAGCTGTGCCCTGGGAGAGCCCAGAGAGCTCTGAACCTGGCAGAGGCTGTTCCTGGAGAGCTCCCTGGTTGCTAGGGCCAGCTCCCAGCGATGAGCGCCATCCTCCAGGCAGGCTCTGCTGTGCCAGCCAGGAGAGGGGGAAGGAATCAGAGGAGGGATGACTAAGCAGGGGAACGTGAGAAACCCAACAAAATGCCAGCCTGGGGAGAAAAACACGGGCATGGCTTCCATCAGTGCTCGGCTGCACTCCTACGTGGAACAGGGCTGGCTGGATGGAGCCTGGAGTGGCTGGAAAGCCGTTTCCAAAAAGGCTGAACAAGGCCTCCTGCTGCCCCCCAGGCAGGATTAACTCCATCCCAACACCAGCTCTGAGCCAGAGCATCTGTTCCTACAGCCCTGCTGCTCCTGGTGCTTTACACCAGGGAGTCAGCAAGGCAGACAGAAAGGAAGCACTCAGCCCTCAATTGCACACCCAGTCTCCTGCAAAATTAGGAAACTGCTCCAGATGCTCGAAACCCCACAAATAACTGATGGATCAGGTTTCTAGGAGCTGTGTGCATGGACAGCTTCTCATTTTCAAAATTACTGGGGCCTTGGTTTACACCACCCTCTTACACATCTGGACAGCCTTACATAGTTCACAAAAGACTGTGACAGTTTTCTACCCATTTCTAGCTCTTATTTTGAGCTTTCAGCTCAAAAAAACACCTTTAGAAAGTTAACAGGGCAAAGGTGGTAAAGAGAGGACAAAGCTGGGGGGGTATAAACCCTGATCCCTTTTTCCACAGTGAAGAGACTTGCACAACAATCTCACTTAGGCTTCTAAATAATCCAGTTTTGAAAAATGGGGTTTAAATGCCACTGAAACCTAAGACCATGAAGAGAAAAACACATGTGCACGTGGACTCAGGAAAGCAAACAGCTTTTCAAAACAGAACTCCTCTAACACACTCCCGAGGAAAGTGTTTTTTATTTAAACCAGCATCAGCTGAAGGGCAGGAGAAGGACTCCAGCACATGTCAGCAAGAACTCCCACTCCACATAGGCAAAAACATGGCACCAAAAAAACTAATTGCTTCCTAAGCTGCTAAGATGCCATTCTAAATCACTATCTATATATATGTGTCCATGTGATACTTGTACAGGAACATATCCACTTGCCACCATTTAGTGTTTTTTTAAAATAACTTCAGGAGAGAATCTGGTCATAGGACAACACCCGTGTATAGAAAAGACTGAAGAGGAAGGCATGCTCTAATCCCAGTGAAATCCCCCACAGTCAGGAGACCCAGCCTTATTGACAGAGACCCTTGAAAGTCTCTTCCAGCCTCGATGATTCTGTGATTCCCTTCTCCACTTCCCATTAGAGGAAACACAGGTTAACAAATATCGGGAAGGAACGTGCCTGTAGCACGACTAGGATGCTTCAGTGGTTGGAAGTTTCCTGGAGCAGCAGGAAGCTCGTGGGGAGGACACAGAATTCACAGTTAGAGAGGGAGGATGGAAGGGACCAGGAGGTCTGAGATATGCCCCGTCCCCTGACACATTTCTGATTTGAAATCTGCCTCAAATCTACACAAACAAAGACCATAGAAACAACTGCCTACAGCAGCCTGGGAATGAGGAATTCTGGTATCAGCTTTCACTGTGCAGCCTCGTGCTGGAGAGGAGGGAGGAGATGGAAGAGGGGAGCAAAGGCACCGCTATTGCTGGGTATCATGGCTGGATGTGAACAGGCCTTTTCCTGGGTATTCTGGGTCAGCACAGCACCACTGGCACTGGAGCAGCACCAGCCAAGGCCAGGGCAGACAGGGAGGGACAGCAGGGCCAAATGCCATCCCTGGAGCCCAGCAGGAGTGAGGAGGAAGCCCAGTGCCCGGGGCACAGCTGCCCAGGACCCTGGGCCACCCCACTCAGACGCTGCCTGCGCCTCTGCAAGAGCTCTGCAGTCCATGGAAAGGTCAGCCTGAGCTGCTGCACTTCTGTTTGCAGCCCTCCTCCCCGAGCCGCACAGCTTCTAAATTAATCTGGGTCTTTGGGCTTGTCGGCTTTCATTGCCATTTCTCAGGGCACAGCCCGGCTTCCACGCCGCGGCTCAACTCCCCAGACAAGCTCCTGAGTGCTTTCTGCAGCCTGCCCGTGCCCTCACTCATCCCAGTGTGCTCCCTTGAGCGTCTCCTAAAAACCCCGCGAAGGAAATGCGCTTTAGCCTCCTCCTCATCCCTTTAATCAGGACGGGCCGCCCGCTCCCCCCGGGAATGGCCCTGCTTTGTGGGATTGTGCACCGCGGGTCAGCCTGCACCAATCCCCCCTCCCCAAATCCTGACCTCCCGACTCCAGCATGCCAGAGGGCAAGAAATCCTGCCTCTGTGCAACGAGGCATTGTTAAAGGGAAAATTCCTCCTTTTTTTCCCTCTTTTTTTTTTCTTCCTACATCCTTTACAAGTCTGGGAGAATTGGGATTGTTCAGCGTGCAGAAGAGAAGGCTTCGGGGTGACCTAATTGCAGCCTTCCAGGACCTGAAGGAGCTGCAGGAAAGATGTTTTAAAAGGGCCTAGAGTGACAGGAGAAGGGGGAATGGCTTCCCACTGACAGAGGGCACAGTTAGATGGGATATTGGGCAAAAATTGGTCCCTGGCAACACCTGGGAGGGTGGGCAGGCCCTGGCACAGGGTGCCCAGAGCAGCTGTGGCTGCCCCTGGATCCCTGAAAGTGCCCAAGGCCAGGCTGGACAGGGCTTGGAGCAGCCTGGGACAGTGGAAGGTGTCCCTGCCCGTGGCATGGGGGTGGGAATGGTTGAACTTTAAGGCCCTTTCCCACCCAAAGCATCCTGTGATTCTGTGATCTGTGTGTTTATTGTCCCACAGCAGAAACCATCCTACACCCACCGAAATCAGGCAGGCATTTAGTGACCCCACTCAGACACTGCAGGGACTGAGCCAAAGCCTGGAAACCTGCACTGGCCATCCCACCACAAGAGAACCCCTTCCCTAGTCCAGTTTCACTCAAGCACAGGAGGGGGAAGAAGGAAATAGTTAAAAAAAGCATTTAATCAATAACTGGAAGCTCCGTGTTAAACTAATCAGGGTGCTGGGGCAGGAGAACACAGTGAGCACCCAGACATAACCCACCATGGCATGCTGGCAGATCCGCTGCTCAGATTCAACAGCCCACATCTGCCAGTGCTGGAAACTCTCAGGGAGGGCTGATTAATGGCAACACTGAGGAATTTCCATGTCTTCCTAGTGAGGGAAACCCTGAGGGGGAATTGGAGCAGGAGAAAGAAGCTCCTCTCAGACACACTCAGGGGCAAGGAGAATCAATCCCTAGGAGGATGTTCCCTGTTCAGTGGGCCTCCACATTGTCAGGACAGGCTGCAGGTGGGAACTGATGCAGTCACATCCTGCAGAGCCCAGGGGTCACATAGCACTGCAGAGACCACAGCACGGATGGGCCAAGGCCATCCATCCACCTCCCACCTCCTCCTCCCCTCCAGAACAGAGGGGTGAGGGCTCTGCAGCATCTCCAGCACCGCTCCCACCCTCCTCCTGCACAGTTCTGGTGCCACAGGTAGAGACCAGCAGCCTTTACAGGGCCAGACTGTCAGGAGACACCTCTGCCCCACCAAAGCACACGCACCTGAATGGGCATGGGGCAGTGCCAGCCACGGGAAAACCCCAAATCCTCCACGGCAGGGCAAGGCCAGCACCAGCCCAGGGCTCAGGGACACACAGGACAAACCCTCTCCTTGCACACCATCCTTGGAAATACGGTGTGGCCAAGCTCCAGGCATCCAAACCATGAAGTCTACTTCACACCTGGGGGTTTTCTGAGGGGTTTTTTTTAGTAGGTTGGTTTTTTTAACTGCTACTGAGTCCATGTGACAAATTTTAAGCATGTGAGACCTGAGCCCTCATGACTAAAGAGGCAGAGAAAAAGGAGGGACATGTGGTGGGACACACATGATGCCACAACAGACACCCACACATCTAAACTATAAAAACCTAAGAGGAAGGATAGCACAGAAGTTTTGTCCCAGAAGTAGCACAGCCTTAATGTTTTCTTTCCTGAAAACACCTCAGTCACTGAAGAAAGAAAAAAACAACATAGAAGAACAGAGTCATAGTCTGACATGTCGTTTGCACCTACCTTGGCAAGACCTCTTGTTTTCCAGAGCCCTAACAGCTCCAGAGGGACAGAGTTTGACAGGGCAGAGATCCCTGGAGAGCAGAGGGGCTGTTTTCCCTCTGGGCAGCCCCACTGACCACAGATTTCGGCCTTTAGGGTGGCAGGAGGGTGTGGGACACAGAGGAGGAGCTGCCTGCACAGAGGGCAGACGTGGAGCCCGTGGCCCCTGCTCGAGTGTGAGGGAGAGCTCGCCACGGGAGCTGCAAGGAGCTGCTCTGCTGGAGGCACAGGGCCCACGTTCGGATGGGAGCTGCTCACAGGCAAACATCTGAGCTGCACTCAAGGCTTTCTGCTCCCAAGCGCTCCCCAGAAGAGGCCGGTCCCACCCAGAGGCTGCAGCACGCTCCCAAACAAACACATTGGGAATGGTTCCTCCTCCCAGGTGGAGCCAGGTGAAACGAAGGAATGCATCCACCACTGTAGGGTTTGGAGGGAGATCCCCAAGGGGGCACAGAGGCTCAGCAGGCTGCCAGCCCACATCAGCTCCAGAACCACAGAGCCTCCGGGACCAGTCCCAGCCCCGCGGTGAGTGGAGTGACCCAGTAATCCAATGAGGCTGTCGAGAGACATAACCCGAAAGGAAAGGACAAGGAAGGGAAGAGAACAGGGAGAAATGAGTGTACCCTCATTACTGCCCCAGGCTGCAGCTCAGGCAGGAGCTCAGCTGGCAGCCAGTGCCTGGGAGAGCCCAGCCTGGAGCTCCGGCACCAACACTGGAGCTGCCCAGAGCTGCAGGGAGCCCAGGCATGAGGAGACAGCCCTTCCCAACCAGCCTGCTCAGGAAAGCCTGGGATGGTGACTCCAGCCTGTTCCTGGCTTCTGCCGTTCAGCATTCAGTAACCCAAAACCACGTGGCTGCAAGGGGATGTCCCAACTCCAGATATTCCAGCATTCTGTGATCATTCCTTCTGAACACAGCTGGGTAGCTGAGCCTGCTCTCCCTGTTTCCTTCTGTCCATCCCACCAGGGCACTCCAAAGAACATCCATCCCACGGATGGCTCACACCAAAGATAAACACAAGTCCAGGAGAAAGCGTCTGTTCAGCTTCAAAGGTCAGAGCCCCCAGGAAGAGAAGGGAAGCGCAATTTGGGAAAAACCCCACCACGGCAAAAAGGGGATTTCTGGGTAAAATAACTGTTTAACTGCCAGTGGTTTTCACATGCCTAAGAAATGAGCATGGCCAAAGTGCTAAAAACGTTTAGAAGCCTCTGGCTTCTGCTGAGACAGGAGGTCATGACAGACTCAAACCCAGAGCAGGAGATCACAGACACCAATGGATTTGTTTGTGGATGTAAAAGCTCAAAAGCATAAAACCAACACCTCAGCTCCCATGCTTGGAAGCCCAGACAGAACCATCTGGGAGCGGGAAAAACAACAAAATTGAAGAAAAAGGCCTTACAAATGCCATTGCTCTGGAAAAATAGAATTCTTAATAGGAAAAGAAACATAAGGCTTGTTGTAGCTGATGGTAACTATCAGCATGTCAGGGGTTTCATGGTTTCTCCATTATTACAACAAAAGCATCTTGCCTGAACTGCAGGAGTTAAAAATGCAGAACATCCTGACTTCCCAGAGATAATTCTGCAAACAAGCAGTGACAAGGATGCACTTCCAGCACTGATTTCTTTCATGAATAACTTCATCAGCACTTTCGCTCCGCAGGGAGATCCAGATGTTTGAGCAAGATGGATTTACAATCCGAGATCCAGGTTTGAAAGCACGACAGGCTGAGGAGCTGGGCATCAACCTCTCACTCAGAAAACTCCTTCTCCTGAGTATTAATTACCCCAAAGGATCCCTTCCTCAGCGTCCTGTGACAGGAATGAAGGGGAGGCACCAGTGAAGTGTCTGCCAGGCTACCAGCCCCTGGGTGAGCGTGGCCAGGGAGCCACCAAATCCTCAGCAAACACAACATTTTTGTTCCCTCTCCACGGAGGATTAGCAGCAGAGCCCAAAATGTCAAAACCTGACTCTTAATTACCGAAGTCGGCACTTAATGACTCCAATTACAATTTCCACTGATTTCTGAAAATTGGATTCTCCACTACAGTTGCCGTGTTTAAATGAGTTTCTTACCTTATTCGTGGTAATTACACTCTGACAAACTAATTTAAAATACAGTAGAGATTCCTAAAATACTATTTAAAAATAGTGGGGATTTAAGAACAAAACATTGCTTAAGCCTCCCCCTTTACACATTTTTTATCACGTTCCCTTCAGGGCCCGGGAATGCAGAGGGTTAAAAATGAGAGATACAGAGGACAGTGTTTTGTCCAAATGCCATCAAAAGGGGGTTTTACAAGTAGGGAACAGTTTTGTTTCTGTGATAGAAACTCACTATCCTATCCCCCTGTGTCACAGAAGTTGATTTCTCCTTTTACCCTAAATCCCCCCAGGAGCTGCCCTTCTCGGGCTCCCCACCAGCAGAGGAGCTCAGCAAGGAGGGGATCCATCCAGGAAGGGATAAATCCAAATCCATGTCTGAGGAACAACTCACAGCTCTGCCTGTCACCTACTACCAAACCTGCCTGTGGGGTGAGCCTGGCTCCTGCAGGCTGCAGCTGCACCCACTTGGGGATGCCTCCCCCATACCAGGGAATGGTTTCCAGGCTCCTGTTCACAATCAGTGAAAGAAATGGAAAAGCACAGGAGAGCCCACTTCAGGAAACTAAGCCAGCAACAGAAAGAACACATTAAAATGGGATGTTTTCGGGCTCATATGGTACAGAGAGCAGCGATTTCTCCAGAGCCTGCCTTTTCCATGCATTTTTCTCTTGGAAAGAAAGGAAGGAAGAGCCACTAACATCCCCCAATCCCTCTGCCAACCTCCAAAGTCAGAGATCCAAAGCACAGAGCCCGGGGCTGAACCTGCCAGGCTGTGCCAGACAGCACCAACACAGGGGTGAGCCCCAGCACTGGACAAATCCATGCTGAGCCCTGCCAGCAAGGACACGGCAAAAGCCACCTGAGGTGAAGGTGCCAACAGGGTTTCAGTCTCTGAGGGATCACAAGTGCCCCAAAGGAGTGATGCCAGCTGCAGAGGGATGCTGGGGTGCCAGCCTCCAGCTCCTCACAGGGACACAAAGCCCCCAGGAGCTCAGCACAGCTGGAGAGGAGCACAGAGCAAACCTGCTGCACGTGTTCACCGTGCACAGAGCTCATTCAGGAGCACAAGGGTGCACAGGGTCACGTCCCCACTCTGGCACAGGGACAGAATACGCCCCTGGCACAGCTGCTCCTTGCAGTGATACCTTTTCATGGTGCTTGTTTCTGCTTTATTCTCATTCTTGTCTTTCACAGATATCCATTACTCAGCAGTGGTTGTAGGATTTTATGTTCACATATGCTTTAAAGAGGTGGCTGTTTAATGTTCCCTATATGTAAATAACTACATGCTGCTCCAGTCCCTGCTGAGCAAGTCAAGGAATGATTAGATTATAAATCTCCAGCACAGAAACACGTCAGGTTGGTTTTTATCTACAGACACTTTACAGCTTACACTGGGTTACATTTGCTATCTTCCCTTTTGCCCACAAATTCGCATTGCTTTTAATGAGCATATAAAGCAACCAGCAACAGGAAAAATTATCCCAGAGAGCAGGAGCCTGGAGGAGCAGCCAGGATTCTGGAGCCACCCCTGAGGCAAGGTTTTCACCACCACAGTGCAAAGCTGAGCCTGGGATCTCAGTTCCAGGGGTTGTGCTGTGGGTGCCTGGGAACCCCTGGGACAGAGTGGGGAGCAGCAGCCCTGACCCCTGTGCTGGCACTGCTGGGGACCTCGAGGGCTGTGTCCAGCTCTGGGCTTCTCACTTCACACTGGAGCATGTCCAGGGCAGGGAAGGGAGCTGGGGAAGGGGCTGGAGCCCCAGGACTGGCTGAGGGAGCTGGGAAAGGAGGTCAGCCTGGAGAAAAGAGGGAACAGGGGGGCCCTTCTGGCTCTGCACAATTCCCTGACAGGAAGGGGGATTCGGGCTGTGCTCCCAGGGAACAGGGACAGGACAAGGGAAAGCAACCTCAGGCTCGGCCAGGTTGGACACCAGGAGGAATTTCTCCATGGAAAGGGCAGTCAGGCCTAGCAGGGGCTGCCCAGGGAGGTTTGGAGTGCCCATCCCTGGAGGTGGCACTCGGTGCTCTGGGCTGGGGACAACGTGGGGATGGGGCACTGGGTGGACTCGATGGCCTTAGAGGGCTTTTCCAGCCTCAGTGATTCTGTGATTCCAGCTGGGGAAAGGCCCCATGGCATAACAGGGCAGCTCCTGCCACCCTCCATGCTGGTGCCCCTCAGGAACAGGAGTCACTTCACAGGCAGTCGGCTTCACCTCGAAACAGAACCAGCCATGGGAAAATCATGGAATCACAGACTGGAAACACAAAATGGAGAGACCTTTAAGCCCAGGCAGTTCCAGCTCGTGCCATGGGCAGGGACACATCCTAGCAGTGCAGCTAGGCACAGTGGCAAGAGCCAGGAGGGAAAACACCTGCATTTCAAATGACTCTGCTCTTCCTGTAGCTGTGGCCTAACCCCAGCGCTGCTGCTGGAAACCAAAACACGTTTTTCAGTGTAATTTATCATCTGTTTCACATGGCTGACAGTATTCATTTCAAATCAAAGCTCCCAGGCCAAGCATGTTAAGACCATTTCTATTTTTCAGAAGTGAATGCCACGAGGAGCAGCATTAACATATCCACTCACATTTCCAGCCTGTCCGGTACCAGAAACCAGCACGGAGACAATCATCTTTTAAACTTTCCAAGGTGGAGAGACACACTTGAAATAAAGAGGAGATACATAAATCCTCCCTCAGCTGGTCTCCTTTCCTTGCTGAGCCACGACAGACCATAGGAACCAGCCCTGATACTCCCAGGCACAACAGGGAAAGCAAGGCAGAAAACTCTCCCTGGATCCTGGGAAGACATCTTGCAGCCAGAGGTAAATAGGAGATCACCATCACAGGCACCCCCTGCTGCACCCACAAAGGCACCAAAGTCACTCAAGTGCCACCACAAAGGTGCCAGGGCTTCCCCTGCAAGCACCTGCCTGGGTGGTGGGTGTAAAATTCCAGCCCTGGTGGCAAACAACGAGCAAAACCAGGGAAAGGCTCATAAGGCAGAAATGAAGATGCTAATCAAGAAGGCAGGAGGAAAGGAAAAAAAATACCCTTTGGCCTGTGGAAGCAGGCAGTAGATAGCCTCAAAGTGGGTATTAATTCAATTTATACAAATGCAGTCCAAGCAATCAAGTTCAGGCATAGCCTCTCTGCAGTGAGGAGTCACTGGAGCGACTGCAAGAGCCACAGGATCCAAAAGATGCTCCAGAACAGCAGCGCAGAACAAGGATGGAAGGACCCCCAAAGCTGCTCAGGGTTGCCTTTTCCCTCCCCATCCCACCCCACACTCTCTTGATGTACTCATGAGGAGTCCCTGCCCAAATCCAGCCCCTGGACCCGATGAGTTCTGCTGACCTAAAGTTATCCTGCAGCAGATGATGGATAATTCCAACCCCTGCAGCCTCCGGTGCCTGGCATTGCTCTGCATATTAATGATCCCTAATGACACCTAAAAGCCTCTGCAGAGTCTCACATATGGATTTTACCACTTAGGCTGAAGCCATAAAGAGCCAGCAGTGGCAGAGTGTGTTTAATGACCAAAACCAAGCAAGGAAAGCATTCATTAAGAAAGACATCATCTGACTCTTGTGGAAAGGGGCATTAAGATGATTTTTCTCCTGGACCAGTGGTGGGAGGTGAGGAAGGTGATGAGTAACATCAGTTTCAAAGGGATCTTTGAAATATGCATTATTTTAGCTGGCAGGGAATAAGTCTATGCAGTGGAAGCAGAGGAGGGGGAAAAAGGGTCAGAGGGGTGAAGGAAGAGAGTTGCCTGTCCGTGACATTGTCAGCTTGGGACAGTGATGGAAGATTAGTCCTCAGGAATATAAATCACCTTCAGCCAGGGCTCCTGGAACACACTGCTTCCCGTGACTGCTGAAGAGGCACTGTCAGCTGATCCTCACCTCTCCAGATCAGGATGATGACTTGGGGGGGGGGGGGGAAGAGGCTGAAAGGAGGGGTTAATTAAAGAAAGAGGCAAATAGGCAAGAGACTTGAGGAATTGATTAGACAATGAAAGTAAATGACTTGGCAAAACAGCCCTGGTATCACATCCAACAGATGCAGTGCTGTTCTAGTGATTGATATTCTCACTGGATGATCCTGCAGCAATGGGGAGTGCTGGGACATTTATTGGGGTAAATGAAACCACAACCCAGACATCTCCTTTTCTACCCTGTGCAAGGAGAAAAAAGCTGCCAGGAACCTCTCCATCCAGAAACCAAGGCATCACCAAGGACTTAAGGAAACAATCGCTCTGTCAAATAAGACTCAGAAAAATATGTTCATCAAGCTCCCGTGGCATTTGGGGTTTGCTTGCTTGGAGGAACAGTGCACCAACATTCACACAGGTGACCAGAAGCAGAAAGCCATTGTCCTTCCTCATTTCTGCTTTACAGCTAGACTCCACATTTTCCACACGCCCGTGCAGATCTATTTCTGCTTGTTTGCAAAGTCACATGGCCAGGGGAAGGCCCAGAGCCTTGGGAAAAAACACATGTCAAACATAGACCATGTCTATGTTACTCATCCAAAGGCTATTTAATGCTGTTTTTGCGAGATATCAGTAAAGAAAAGAGACTCCAGTCTGGTTTCAAGTCCTGAATCACTGTGTTCACGAGGTCAAAACTACAGCTGGTACAAATTTCCTTCCTCCCACCATCAGTCCCAGCGTCGGAGCGCTGAAACGTTCCGGCCGGCCGAGCAGCCGCGGCGCAGACTGCCCCGCATTTTTAACCTTGATTAGACAGAATTGTTAATCACTGACCCATTCTCCGGCCGCCCCGGTTGCTAAGCGACCCCCTTTTTGCTCCAGATACTTTTTAAAGCTGGTTAAGGGACGGCCAAAAGTCAACAGAGTGCGGATTGAGACTCATGGGGACAGATCTTGTCTGAAGCGAGGGAGACTGCCCCACGCCTCCAAAAAACCACCCGGCAATAACACCTTGGGACACCTGAGAGCCCCTCAGAGCAGTCCTGAGGCTCTCACACCACCCAGGGAAACCCAGGCTCCTGATGGGAATGTAATTACCCTCCCCGGCAGGAGGGCAGGGACTTCCAGAGGCCAGTGATTAAAAATAATCAGGTAGAATTAATAGGTGAGGGTGGAAATTGTCCAGCCCGTGTTTCTGCACCCTCAGCCCTCCCTTCCCAGCTCCCAAATTCCTTCTGCTGCTCCCTTCCAACAGCCTGGGGCTCTCGTGCCCGCCAGGATCCTTTGGATTTGCAGGAAGGGGCCTCAGAACTCCAGGACTTTTACCCTTCTGGCAAAGTTGAGTGGGAAAGAGGGCAACACCCACAGTCCTCCCTGGGCCATCTAACTCTGCTTTTCCCTCTCTTTTTCCTTTCTAAGAAATGCCAACACTTGCTGTGTAACACAATCTCAGGGCAACCTCCCGCTGCTGTTCCACTCCTGCATCCGTCCCCCTCTCAGGAACAGCCCCTGCGGTGTGTCCCGATTAGCAATAGAAACACCATTTACATCCTATAGAAACCAGCGGTTAAAATGTTACAGACTCACACAGAAGCAACACCCGGCAACCACACCAACTTTTGAAGGAGGAACTGAAAAAAAATTCAGGATTTGCAAGGAGCAGGAGAATGCCAAGGTTCTGCTTTTTCTTCCTTTAAATATAAGCTCGTGGTGCAGGTTCTGGGCACAGCTGGAGTTACTGGTGTAACCAGGGTAAATCAGACCTTTGAGATCAGGTTCCCAAAGCAGCTGAGCTTCAGTAGGAGGCTGTGGCCGTGTGCCAGAGTGGGAACTCCAGTAGCTGAACACGTTCTTGTTTGCATGCACGGTTATCAGTTCAGGACATTGATGCAAACATGCCTTTTTTATAGTTTGGGGTTTAAGTTTGTCTTTAAACCTTCAAGAAAACTTAAGCACAACCAAACGTGTCCAAGGCCAGGCTGGATAGGGCTTGGAGCAACCTGGGCTGGTGGAAGCTGCTCCTGCCCAAGGCAGCAGGGTGGAACCAGATGATTTTCAAGACCCCTTCCATCCCAAATGAGCCTGTGAATCTCTGACTCCGTAGAGTACTGGGGTACATACACCCAGACTGCAAAGGCTTCCAGCTTGTGCCTCTCTTTTTCCAGCCACAAATCATCTCCTCACCAAAAGCAGCACCGGCTGCACCACCAGCGTTTCATGAGTACCATTGGCTTAAAGCACAGTTTTGTAAACATGGGGAGAGGGATGTGGACAGCACGATGACAGCCAGGGACAACAAGCAAACAAAACGCAGACAAGTATAAGGATCAAGAGGCTGCTATGAAATTATTAACTTGGAAAAGAAATGATCAGGCAGGAAGAAGTCACTCAAAGCCAGAGAGCCCCGTGAGTAATCTGAGCAGTTGTGTTTGGGTGTTTTTTGATAGTGTGTTACAAAGGAATCAACACCTTAGCCCCGATTGCCATTGCTGCTGCTCCCGGGGCCAGGCAGGTTTAGGGTGCTCGGTGGGAATGAAACCCAGAGCAGTGCAGCACAAAACTCTGTCACTGCCCTGCCAGTCACTGCAGGCAACACGATCCCATCACCTCCAGCTGACCCCGGGAAGCTGAGCATTGTTTCATGAAAAAATCCTGGAGCTCGCTGATGGCAACCTGCCCTCCAGACAGGCCTTGCGCAACCCCGACCCCGTCCCAACGCGGCCCAGCAGGATTGGGAACCCGGGACAAACAGCCCCAGCCCGGGAGCCAAACACAGAATCACAGAACCAGGGGCTTTGGGAAGGCTGCTGGGATGAAAAGGCAGCGTTGGTTCTGCAGAGGAAGGGCTGGAGACAGCCCAGGGCGGGAAACTCTGCCAAGCAAAACTGCTGGGAGCGGGAGCGCTCGCTGCTCACTCCTGCAAGCGAAGCTTCCAAGAAAAGAAAACAAACCCAAGCCTCAGAAGGATGAACGGGGAGAGCAGGACAGTGCAATGTGTCTGCACACGGACAGACAGACGCTGCTGCATCAGGGGACAGACAGCACAAATCCTTTTCTCTCGGGGATGCTCACGGGACAGAAGGGGCAGCGGTGGCACAGCCACTCCCGTGCTGAATCCCTTCTGCTGAAGGGGCCTCCCATTCCCAAAGAGCCATTCATCCACCACCCTTCAGCTCTAAAATTCATACAAATTATTTTAGTCATAATTAATTCAGGTCCGTAAATGCGGAAATTAAATTACCATTTGCAGTGCAGAAGGATATAGCACAGGAGAACCTGGACAGCAGCGACAGCTCTGCAAGGATCAGGGGGACAAGGGGGATGGGGGCTCTCTGGCAGGCACGTTGAGGAATCCTACAGTGAAATCTGTGTTGGCTCTAAATAAGAGATTTCAGCATCTTTAAAAGACCCAGTCACATGAGACCTTTATGTCTTAGGTTCCAAATCAACCCCAAAACTCAGGTGCCCCTCAGCTCAGCTGTCAATAATGCCCAGGACTTGGCACCAGGAGCACACTTTCAGGACAGCAAAATCCCCAACATTCCTTTTGTCACTTGGCTCCTCTGCTGGCAAACAAGCTGTTGGGAGAACAAAGGAGCTGCTCCTCCTCACATGTGTGCAACCTCACCTTTCCACTCGGATCAGGCTGCCAGGGAAGAGAAAACACACAGGAAAACAGATAAACAGATGGTCCTGCACTGAGCACGAGGCAGAATTCACTTGAGGGGCCAGGATTAGCAAACTGCAGCTCAACACTGCCCCTGAACTCAGCCCCTGCCATGACAGTCCACGGCCACCAATGCCTGCCCCTAATTCACAAGGAACAGACTGTGAAAAGTAATTTTGCTTCCTGTTTCAATGGCAAAGGAGTATCTGAATTGGCGGTGGGGATGATTCCATGCTAATTTCAAAGGCAACTCCTCCCCAGCTCTGAGAGCCCAGGGATGCACTCTAGCAGAATCCAAGACAAGAGTGGGAATCTTTTTCCCTTACAGTCAGCTCCCGGTTTGCCCAATTGCCAAGGGGTTTTTAGGGTGAGGAGATGGTGAGAAGATGGTCTGCACACAGTTACTCAAACGGACCAGGAAACAGATGTGTCACACATTCCCATGCTCAGCAGGGCAGGCAGATTGCAGAAATGTAAATGGCCATATTGAAACTCAGCAAAGAAGAAAAGGTTCATGTACACAATCTTTCTGGTTCTGAGCAACCAAAAATAACGATGCACCAAGTACAGGGAAGCTTCAGGGTAAGGTACTCCCAAAAAATCCTTAGAGAAGTTGGTGAGGGCCCAGTGGGTGCCTGTGCCAAGTTTTCCTTACAGAGGAAACAGGAGGAGGCTCCTTGTAGCACCCCACAGGAGCCTCTTGGGACCAGTCCCCACTTGGCAAGGCAAACCCGCCATGCCAAGGAACAGCACAGGCATGTTTGGCGCTGGAAGAGCAGGCTCTGGGGAGATGGAGAATGTGGATAGCAGGAACAAGAAGAACTGCTCCGTCTGGTCCCTCCTCCTCCTCCCGCGCCCGTGGCCGCGAACCCGCCGTCTGTGTGACTCCAGCCACCTGGCGAGCCCCTGCTGCCGCTGACACACGGAGGATGCGAGATTCCGGGCGGGACCCACCTCTCCCAGGCTGCTGGGATCCGTGCCTTCAGCTCCACAGGAGCCCAGGTCAGCTCCTGAGGGGTGGCTGCTCCGTGAACACAGTCAGAGGTGAGCGCTTGCACAGTGCCTGCAGGCACGCTCCCACACACAGAGACACAACCGAGCTCCAAAAGAGACGCAGCTCCTGCGCAACAGGCAGGGAAAACCCAGGGCTTGCTGCCTGCAATGCATCCAGAACAGAGAATGCAAACATTGCTCCCTTCTCCCTTTCTGTTCAGGCTACTCCAGCTGCTGATTGCTTTCAGCCCCACAGAGGCCAAGGCTTCACAAGTCAACTCAAGTCCTGTATTTACACACCACGAGTGCAGGAGTTCAGCAGACTCAGCCCCGAGTGCAGTTTGGTAATTCCAGTGCCAGGCCCAAGGGACATCATCTCTGTGTGTCTGCACCTCCAAGCTCCAGCAAGCTCAGTGACCACGGTGGAGCTGAACAAAACCTTTGGATTTCAGTGGAAATGGATGACAGTTTTCAAGATGCAGCACCAATAGAGTCCAGAGAAGGGCAACAAAGCTGGTGAAGGGTCCAGAGGGTTAAGTCTGAGGAGGAGCAGCTCAGGAAGCTGGGAAAGAGGCTCAGCCTGGAGAGGGGGCCCTTCTGGCTCTGCACAACTCCCTGACAGGAGGGGACAGCTGGGGGGAAACAGGGACAGGACAAGAGGAAATGGCCTCAGGCTGTGCCAGGACAGGCTCAGGTTGGACACCAGCAGGAATTCCTCCATGGAAAGGGTGCTCAGGCATTGTCAGGGGCTGCGCAGGGAGGTTTGGAAAAGGAAGGTCTGGAGGTGGCACTCAGTGCTCTGCGCTGGGGACAAGGTGGGGATGGGGCACAGGGTGGATTTGATGGTCCTGGAGGTCCTTTCCAACACAAATGATTCCGTGGTTCAGTGATCAAGCCAGTACAAAATAACGAGAGGTGGGTGAGAACTGAGCTGAGGTGCACCTCACGACTCGCACTGCCCAAAAACATCCCTCCAGAACCGAGGGGAGCCAAAGGCCCCTCCAGAGGCAGCTCTGCTAGGATTTGCAGGCAAGCCTCTCCTTGAGCACCTCAAGAGTTACAGCCACGTCCCAGGCACCTGGGAGAAAGACCTTTCCAGAAAGGAGATGCTTCCACACTCCCTCACCAGCACAGCTCTTCAGCTCTTTCAGCAAAGCACTGTTCTGTGAAGCCTGACTTAAACCAGACCGCACTCCTGCAAAACACACCCTCCCCTTCCCTTCCCATCACACAAACCTAACAGGGCTGCTCCCAAACACTGCCACACCATCCCCACGTCCACCCTGTCACCCTGTAAGCCATTGGGAAGTGGGAACAGGGAGCACCGTGCCCAACTCCTGGATTTTGTTTGCACATTTTCTGTTTCACTTGACACCAGATAATCCCAACCACGTGGGCACCGTGGTGCTCAGAGCCCCCCGAGTGGCCAGGGCACTGCCACCCTCATTCCTGCCCCCAGCACTGGGTCAGGCTCTCCACCAGGAAAAGCCACCAATGTTCTGACAGCCCAAATCCCAGACACTTCCCAGCAGCACCAACACAAGCCCTGGAGCACGGCAGGCAGGAAAACATCAATTTCCTCATCAGAACAACTTCCATTCACAGCAGGACCCAAAACAGCAGAAACGCCTTCTGCAAACCTCCCCTCACCGAAGTGAGAGCACCTCACACATCATAAACGCCACTCCTGAGCTGGGCATCAAGGGCTTTGCTTCCTAATGGGCCTTTTCAAACCAGAGCAGACAATGACCACAAAACAATCGCAAAGAATAACATTGGAAAATGCCCATTAGGAAGAGTACATGAAAAAAGCTTCAAAGGAGGAAAAAAAAACTTTGACAAAGACACTCCTCATTTCTATCCAGCTACAGACAGTACTAATTTAAGGGAAAACATTTGGCTGAAAAACACGGAATCACAGAACAGAATTTGCTTTAATTATGCAACTGACTTCCCACACAAACAAATCCAAGCTATGGAAAACGCTTTTAAAATGGCACGAGTTGAGCTGAAGAGGGAAATATGCCACAGTAATTAATGCTTCTTTGCAATCTCTACAAGGTATTCACCATTTGGTTTTGCCCAGGGGAAATAAACACTGCTGCAAAGTGACATAAAACACTGCTCCAGAGTAAAATCTGTCTCTGCCCTGTCCTGATTACTCCCTGGAAAAATCCACATGTGCAGATGAGCCGAGAGAAGCGGGTGAGCTCCTGAAGGTGTTTCCTGGACTGGGCATCCCCTCTCCATCCCTGGCTCCCTGTGGGAGCGCTGCCAGGGCACCCAGCCAGGGTGGCAGGGAACCAGTGGCCAGCCCAGCCCCTGTCCACTGTCACAGGGGTTCCTAGGGCTGCTCTGGGTGGTTTTGGGACACCTGCCGGGGTTCTGCTGCCCCTTCCCACCGGGACCACTCGCAGTGTGGCAACCAGGACTGAAACGAGTGGAAATCGCTGTCAATCCCACTTCTGTCTTCGAGGATAAAAACTTCTTATTTCAGCCCCATTTCTAGCCAGCTGAAGCATCCCAAGCTTGCCCGGGGTTATCAGCATAAACACCACACGTGCGGGGCCGCGTTAGGCGCGTCAGCAGCTGCCCCCGTCACTGCCAGACTGAATTCCAAACCCAGCCATGATCACCAGGATCCCAGGGAACTGCAGGCACAGGAAAAAAGAAAAATGAGATAGATACAGAGATGGTTAAGAAGAACGCGCGCCAGGCAATTAAAAAGAAAAGAAGAATGTAAAATTCCTTCACATCAGAGGTGAAATCATCATCCAGACTACTGCGCTCCATTAATTTTTCAGCAGTGCTACCCATTCAAGGCAAGCGTCAGACAGAGAATTTATACTCCAAATCTTTTGATGCAAACCTTCCCCCAGAAAAGGGAGAAGCGACCTGATAGCAATCCATTTGCAGCGAGGAAAAAAGGGATTTCCTCTCACACGCAGCAAAGTCAGCAGCAAAACTCGCTGATTATTGCAGGCTGGTTTCAGCAATACTTCTGATTTGAAAGGGGCTCAGAAGCCAAGGCTTGAAACCAGCCAGCAAAGTCAAATACTTTTGCAGTGAAGGGTACAGAGGCAGTAGGATTTTGGGAGCTTTGACATATTTATTTATCCATGGTTTTCTTTGCCAGTTTGTGACACTGTCGTAGCAAAAGCTCGATCTAAACCCCAAGGGGGAAAATATCACTTTATTCTATTTCTATATACTGTTTAAATGGCAGGAGGAGATTTTTGGACCCTCCCTCAGGCAGCAGCCCCTGAGCCAGGCTGGTTTCCCAAGGAAGAAGCCGAAAGCTGCTCCTGTCAGTGGGATGCTCACCCAAGCCCTCCTTGCTCTAATTAGGGGTTAGTCCTGATCTCCTTGCCTGTGGAGAAGGAATTTAACAGTGAAAAGGACAACTTTCTCTGCAGCCCAGCAAAGGCTGGACATGAAACAGAGCCTAAATTCCCCCAGCACCTAAACCATTTCCAACGGGAATTCCCACAGCCACAAAAGGGAGAGCAACAGCAATTCCACAGAGTCACAAGAGGCGCAAAGCAGAGCAAGCACCTCCCATCAAAGACTTGCCCTGCTATTTCAGCACAAGCTCCTTCTGTAAAGAAAAAGGGGAAAAAAAAGCAGACTTCTGCTTAAAATGTATTTTGGAGGTTGCATAAGGGATGTTTAAAAAACTAAAACGCTTTTAATTCTTTGTTAAAAGGAAACATCCTGGACAAAGGCCCTTGGAAGAAATAAAAATAAAATCCTGCCACAGCTGCACACCACTGACTCAAGACCCCTCTGCTGAATGCACACAAGGAGGCTTCAGGCAGGGCTTCCCCTGCACTTCCGAGTGTTCAACTCCTCTGCTCTCAACTCTGGATCAAATAAATAAATCAAATTGAATACTGCATGCATGAGTAACTCCTGACTTCAAATATTTATGCAGGACTATTCTCACTGTCCCCGATGTGGGTCACCCGCAGTGCCAAGACATCCAGATGCACACAGAGGACTGGGGAGGAGGAGCATCAGGAATGTTCTCTGCCACCCGGGATCACTCCGAGCTGCTGCTGGGTCTCAGCTGCCGGGAAGAAAAGGAGGGTCCCCACAGCCACAGGATAAGGCAGCAAAACAAAAAGTTTCCCTCCCACACCCCTCTGGACACACTCCTGTGCCCCTGTGCTCTGGGATGGCCCTGCTGGAGCAGGGAGATGGCACCAGGGGACCCACGGTGGTCCCTTCCAGCCTGACCCATCCTGGATTCTGTCATTCTGGGAAGGGGTTGGTTTGACTGCAGGTTTCCAAGAGAAGCCTGCTTCCACACTGAAGCATCCACTCAAGTTAGATCAGCGCAATTAAAACGAGCCAGAACAATCCTATTACAGCTAGGCTGGCTAGTTTCTAGCACAGACAAGCCTAAATAAGTAATTAATTAGCTATTTTAAGGAAGCTCAGTAGTCTCTTTCTAGGACCAGCTTTCCAGAACTCAAGGGATCACCAGCAGTGATTTTAAAAGACGAGGAAAGAAATCCAAACCCATTTCCTGCAGCAGCAGCAGCCCCATGGAGCCCACGGGCACAGGGACACGCTGCTCCCCCCTCGCCAGCCCTGGGGCTCTGCAAACCCACACCACAGGCTGCCCTGAGGCCCCTGTGCCCTGGCTGGGGCCCAATGCCACACCTGGAGCAGCAGCCACATTCCAGGGACCAGGAGAAGCCCCACTCACTGTGGCAGATAAGCAAAGCACCAGTGCAAGCAGCCGACTCTTTATTCCCATTACAGGGGGAGTGTGACAGGGAGCTCGCAGCCCCTGGCAGGGTCACTGCAGCTGAACCACGGGGCACAGCATCCTGTGATGCTCACAGCCTCCTGGTTAGGCTAGGATTTATTTCCTTTATCAGTGTTTTCTTTGTGAGGCACACACTATTGTACGTGAAATGCTTAAGCACGCTGGGCCTTCGGGTCACGGGCTGGCCACCACCTTAACACAAATAAATACTGAGGGGTATGCTGGGTCATATTCATCTCAAAATAAAATAAAATAAAAAAAAACAAAAATCCACAACTAAAGCACTACTTCAATCAAAATAGCAGCGTGTTTACTTTAGTCCTCTGGAGTGGAAGCAGGTATTCCAACCCAAGTACAAAAAGGGCAGAGTAAGTGGCAGCAGCACTCTGATAACGAGAAAGGGAGATGAAAACAGATCCAAACAGCAGAACAAACCTTTAACAGATCTGAAGGAGAAACCCAGGGAGTGCCAATCACTCTGACATCACTGTGATTTTAGCTATATGGATGGAGAGATCACTATCGGGGTTTAAATTCCCCTAAACGCTATTTCTACAAGTTACATCTTATTCTGTGAAAAGCAGTTACACAAAACAACTCTGCTTTGGCACACTTTCAGGCCCTGAATTTCAGAAGGTGCTAAAGTTAAATGAGAATGGGAAATTTTCATCTCAGCTAGGAGAAACAGTATTTCAAACACGGAAAACATTGGCACGGGTTAGCAAAAGACAAATTGATTGAATCTCTTTCAAAAAGCTTAGAAGGGTAGAAATTCTCTTTTTCTACTGAGCTTAAAGACATCATTTTAAAGGACAGCATCCCCAGAGGAGTGACACTGCCATATCCAGCTGGAAAGACAAGATTTAAGGCTGGATTGAGCTCCATCGATATCAGCTGTCCTGCACACTCAGGCCAAGCCAGGAGATGTTTTATGGCAGCACACAGAGTGACCTCAGCTCAGAGCTGGCTCTAGCGAGGAACAGTGACCCACCGGGGCACTGCAGCCCCTGGGCTCATCCCAGCCTTACACCTCAACCTGCCACCGAGCCAAAACCAGCAGCAATTACCATCCTGGCCTTGAAACACGCAGTGGCACGTGCAAGAAACAGGCTCCGCTTGATGTGGGAGACAGAGCAGAGCCCAGCACTCCTGAATTTCTTCAGAAACCCCAAATGCCTCAACAACGAGGCCATTCCCCCATTTCTGTCATCCTCCCATTCTGCAATGCTATGCCCCAAGCATCCTGCACACAAAAGAAGCCCAGCTGGTCTGGCACAGGGATGGAGAAGGAGGAGCAGTACCTGCCCCTGAAGTACAAACAGGTTCAGACACTTTCTCTTACAGAGATAGTGCTTCACACACAGCTCCTCCCACCACCCCCAGCGCCAAAGTGCTGGGGAAGGAAGAAAGGAAGGAAGGAAGGATGTGCTGAGGGAATGTTGTACATTTGCATCAGGGACTTTGGTGGGGTGCACAGCTGTGTCCCCTGTATTAAAGAGGTGATTAAGTGCACAGACATGCTAGAAATGAATTTTTTAAAACGTGGCGGGTTTGGGTTTTTAGCTTGTTTTGATTTTGTTGTTTTTTTTTTCTTTTTCATTTGACACAGAACCCTTCCCTTGGGACAACTTGTTCTTTCTATCCACACTGAGGGGAAATCCAGAACTGCCAACCCAAGCTGAGTGAAGACACTTCTAACTCCTTGACTCCCCAAGTGCCCCTGCATTTTCGTAATCACTTATCACAGAAACTCCTCAGCTGGAAGGGCCCCACAAGGACCATCCAAACCCAAGCCCTGTGTCTGCACAGACACCCCAACAATCCCACCCTGGGCACCCCTGGCAGTGCTGTCCAAATGCTCCTGGGGCTCTGTGAGGCTGTGCCCATTCCCTGGGGAGCCTGGGCAGTGCCCAGCACCCTCTGGGGGAAGAACCCTTCCCTGGTGTCCAACATAACCCCCTCCAGACACAGCTGCAGCCATTCCCTGGGGTAATGGTGACAGTGGTTAAATGATCCCTTCCCACAAAGCCCAGTGCAGGCCTAGAACCAGAATGAGTCAAGCACAGGCTTTTCCATTTTTGGCACAGCTCTCCAGAGGATGCAGTTTCAGCACTGAAGTACCACTGAGAGCCGAGATCAAGGAAATAATTTAGTGACATGGAGAGAGATGCTCAGCTTGCAGATCAGCACACCAACACCAGTGCTGGGAGAGCCCTGCACGGACCCCAGGCAGGGCAACAGCCCTGGGAAACTCTCAGAAATGCTTAATTACTCTCACTGCTTCCTTGGAAAACTTTCAAAAGTACAAGAAATATAGGAATTCTGGATTTCCCAGCTTCTGCTTGGGAGAAGGGTTATATTCTTTTCAGGACAGCCTATAGAGAGGCCAGCGTCCACCACGGACATTATGCTGAATTATCATTGGTGCCACTGTTTCCCCCTCATTCTAACCCAGGTTTCCCCTGCACAAATAGGGTCACAGAACACAGATGTCCTCCCCAGGTGCCCACCCAGAACTGGGTGCTGACAAACCCCTTCACATGAGTGGGGGCATAGAAACCCAGCAGGAGACTTCCCCACACCTAGAAGATTATCGGTGGCCCAACGGGATAAACAGGTCCCTGTCTGTCTCTGCTGCAGCAGATGAGCCACGAGGCAAGAAATCCACACATTCCTTCTGTCAACAAGGATTTGGGATGATCTGAGAGAAGATCCCCAGCCCAAGCTGCTCACATTTTGCTGAGGCTCACTCCCACCACGCGTCAGCTCTTCCCTCTCCTGCCCACGAAAACAGGGAATAAATCACCCCCCTGGGCATGAGACTCTGTTGCTCACTGATTCCAGAGGCCTGGAGCATCTGCAGCAGGCAGATCCCCCGCAGCATTCCATGCCCTGCCATCCCCAGTTCCCCAGAGGGTGATTCCCATTAGGGTGCCCCTGCCTCCTCCACAGGATTCCAGCTGCCGTGGCTCTCACCAAAACTCTGCTTCCAACCCTTACAGCTCCAGAGCTCCAGTCCTTCTGGAAGAACATTCTGTCCTCCTTCTTGTCCATCCACATGGCTTTGTTTTTGTCCCCCAGCCCAGGATGAAGCAAACAGCTCTGGCAAGAGCCAGGCTCAAGGATGTCCTTCCACGCTTCCAGCGCAAGGAACAACCCGAAGCGTGATTTCTCTTCAAGAAGATTGGGGTTCTCTGCAGAAAAACCATGGCTTTGCTCCTACAGCTGCACCAAGCTGAGAGCTTGGTTTTAAGCAAAGGGTTCAGTCTCCTTTGCTGCTGCTTCTCCTGCTCCCACTGCAGGGCAAAAGGAGGTAATGGGGAAGGCAGGGACAAAAAAAATCCCAAACTTGTAACACGCTCCGTGGAGGATTCCAAAGCAGTGAGAGGGCACCTGTTAGCCCAGCAAGCCCCAGTTCCATGTCTGAGCTCTGCAGGAGCACAGGGCCAGGAACCAAACTGCAGGGGCCAGGGCCAGAAGCAGCCACAGAAGCTGAGCAAGGAGGCAGCAAGTGTGCAGACTCACCTGGCCAGAGTTCCAGTGTCCAGCAGCAGGAAGGGCACCTGCTTTTCCTTTCAGCAGCAATCCTGGCACTCCTGCCCTACCCACACCTGCACAGAACCAGGGGACACAGAAGCAGCCCCATCCATCTGCTCCAGGAGCTCCTTGGGACTGGGACAAGAGTTTGGTTCTGTGGAACAGTCAGGAAAACCAGAGAGCCCTGGAGGGCAGATGGGGGGCAGATAAAGCCTACCCGGAGCAGGGGCTACGGCAAGGAGATGACTCCCTGCCACAAAAATGCAGACAGCTTATCTATCAGACCCCAGGGGGTCCCTTCTGAGGGATGTTTTCCCTTCTTTTCCAGGAAGAGAAAGGAGGGGGGAGTGTCTTTTGGCACTTTTAGTTAAAAAAACACACAGCAGACCTACTCTCTGTCGGCCAAACCTACAAGCACTCCTTCCACTCCCCCCTCCAGGTGCCTCCTTCGCTGTCCCCCTGCCTCTTTCACCCCTGGACAAGGCCGGAGGGGGAGGACATCAGTGAAGATTCCAGCCTCGGTGGGCAGAAAAGGCAAGGGGAAAGGGATGGATGGCGTGTGGGGTCTGTCAGTCAAGTCAAGCATTTGAATTCACAGCTACAACCAAGGTACCTCCCAACCCAAACCTTTCCGTGATGATCTGAAGCCCAAGGTACTCCAAAATCCTTCTATGATTCTGATTTAAGTTCAGAACTTCACTATTTAGTGCCTTCATATTATGAATTCAGAAATACAGACGTGGAGGAAAATTCAGCGTGGTGTGAGGATGCCTTCAGGGGAAGAGGGAGCTGCACAAAGAGCTGTTCATCCAGGCTGAGTTCACCCTAAATCCTACCCCGGCAGGTGCCTCCAAACACCTACAAGTGGCCAAAGGAAAACTGTCCTTTTGTTCTCCCAATCTTCTGAAGCCTTCCTGTGATGCAAATCAGAACATTCCCCTGAAATCACATGCTGCCAACAAACAATTTCCACATGTAGAAGACAAGTAGGAATTTCACACCAATTCCAAGTTGAAAGCTAAACAGCTTTAATTTGGGACACAAGGACAAAAACGTGCATTGCCAGCAAATAATTGCCCAAAGGAAAACAAGGCACTCAGCCTCTCTGACACAGCTCTTTCAGAGAGGACAGAGGCACATCAGGAGGGTTCCAGTGCAATAATTACAATTAATCCGTTACTTAATCTCCTAATCACTCCCGGGCAAACACCATTCTCAGACATTCCTAAACCACGGAATCATCCAGGTCGAAAGAGCCCTCCCAGACCATGGAATCTAACCTGGGTCTGATCCCCACCTTGCCACAGCACTGAGTGTCACATCCAGGCCTTCCTACCTTCAGCCCATTCCAAAGTCTGATCTTTCTGTGGAGGAAGGAGGAATTCCTGCTGAAATTCCCAACCTGAACCTCCCCAGATGACACACTCCTTTTCCAACCATCCTACCAATGAAAATTCCAGTGAGAAAAGAAAGTGGAGAACGCCCAGGTAAAAGCTCCAAGAAAAGCTGATTCTCAGCCAATGCCCAGAAGCTCCCCACATTGGGGGGGTCTCACCCTCCCATCCAGCTCCTTTTAAATGGTTCATGGTCCATGAGCTGGATATGTAGGGCCCCCAGCAAGTCCCCCTTGCTCAGTACATTCCACCTAACACCCAGATTGAAACAGGCAGGGAGTGAGTTTAGCCACCCCGTGGGACACAGGGACTCTGCGTTACCAACGCAGTCTGAGAGCAGACAAGGGTAGGAATAGAAATTCTGGCAGGTTTTGTGACACTTCCATTCTGAGTCTGAGGTTCAGCAAAGACCTCAAACACCGACTTTTTCTCTGCTTTATTACCGGAGGAAAGAAAAACGTTGCAGCATGGGAGCCCTGAAGCTAACATTGAACCCCTGTAATTTGGGTTCAGCAGAAGTTGGTACAATTCAGATCCTGGCCACAATTGAGAGGTCTCCAGCATTATCAACTGCCAACAATTACTACTGGCCAGGCACACAAACCAGCTTTGTTCTGCACTGGAAGCCACAAATGCAAGCGGCAGTAATTGCTACCAAAGGCAAAACACACAAAAACCCCAGCCAGGCCACGCAAAATAACTCTCCAAAAGAGGAATACAGGAAGGGACACAGAACTCTCGCAATCTCCACTCTCAGCTTTAAAAAGCCAAGAGTAAAACCCAGTACTGAATACCCAGCAAAGCAGGGGGCTAGCAAGGAAGAAGGATCCTAAAAAGACACTTGTTAACGATTAGGAGCTGAATGCACGTTTAATGGAACATCCTGTTCATTAGTGATGGAATTTCATTAGCAGTTTAAGGGAAAGCGACACACGGAAGAGACAAAACGCCATCAATTTCTCCTGGAACTGCACACGTTGCCACACTGAGCCCCAGTAAGCTCATCCCCAGCCGTATTAAAACCCAAATCAATTAATACTAATTGCTCACCTTATTTTCACTGAGGGATCTTCGCACTCCAGCAAGCCTCAATAAAAAAGCGAAGACAAAAGGCGATTTGTACGAAAGCAACTCACTTGTCTGGTGCTTTTATATTCATTTCTATTCATTTATATTCATTTAGCTGTGCATTTTGTTATGCTGCCAGGTGATTCTGTCAGCTTCAGTGCCCTTCCCCAGCACCACCCCCGGGCAAAGGGGCAGCACGAGGCCCTTTAGAACCCACAGAACAAAACAAGTTTTGGGAGTCGCAGGAGAAATCCCAAAGCCACTGACTTCACTGCCAGATTTCTGCCAAGGTGTCAGTGTGCCTTTCCCAGGACACAGGGATGGCCAAGCCAGGTAATGTGTTTTAGTTTAGAAACAAGGCAGGATTTATGCTCACAGAATCCCAGGATCTCTGGAGATCACCCAGCCAACCCCCCTGCCAAGGGAGAATCACCTGGGACAGGTGACACAGAACTCTCCAGGAGGGTTTGGGATCTCCCCAGAGATGGAGACTCCAGGCCCTCCCTGAGCAGCTGTTCCAGGGCTCTGCCCCCCTCACGGACAGAAGTTCTTCCTCAGGTTGAGCTGGAACTTGCTGTGTTTCAGTTCATGGCCATCACTGAGAGCTCCCCATCTCTGGGATCACAGACACCAAACCCTCTGGATCAAAACCCACTGCCTGATCTCCTGAAAGCCTGATGGCACCAGAACATTCCATTAAGTGGAACAGTTAGCTGCAGTCAGCTCTCTCTGCTGGTTGTTGTTTGTTGGTTTTTTTCCCTTCCTGTGCTTCTGCAGATTTAAAAGCGCCTCTGCAACTGCATCACACCTGCCCAGACATCAGGGAAGGCTCCTGGAGAAGGAACAAGCTACAGACAGAGGCCTGCAGCAAGTCCTGCAGGTAGGAATGCAGAAATGCAGGTAGGGCATGAATCTAGGCTTTCATGGAAGTTCCAAACAGCACAGAAACTGCCCAGGAGCTCGCTGGGTGGTCGGGAAGCCAGACCCTCCAGGTTTCAGACACACTTTCCATAAGCAAACTGAGGTGAGGGGCTGGTGCAGCCCAACAGAGCCGTGCTGGTGACTGAGGACAGCAATTTCCATGGAAAATCCCAGCAGAGAGCTCAGTGCAGGGACAGAGCGGAAGGGCTGGAGAGGCCATTCCTCCCCGAGCCATGCCAAGGGGCAAAGGCAGGCTAAGATTTGCCTCAGAAGAGGCAAAGTGTGATGGGCTGGGGTATGGGGTAATTTGGAACAACAAAACCTGCAATGGATGGGTCCCACAGACAAGCAGGAACTGGATCCAAGCAGGAATTGCCCTGGCTTGCTGAGAGCTCTGGCTGAGCACTGCTTCTAAGGGAGCCGGGAAAGCCAGAGGGCGGGCTGAAGCTTTGACAAATCCACCAGGTTGCTGCAAAACACAAAACTTAAACGAAAACATAAAAAAATAAGGGGAGGTGGGCAAATCAAAAAACCCAAAAGCCAAGCCAAACTTTCCTAATGCAGCTGGCTTTCTGCACACTTCCTCCTGCAAATCAGACAGGCAAGGCACAGGCAGGCAGGAGATCCATGCTCTTGCAGAGGAGTGCTAGTGTAGCAGGAAAAATCGTGGGCAAAGAACTCCACCGCAGCTTTCTGGCGCGAGCTTTTTTACATCTCTAGATAGAAGATGTTTGGAGTGAGAGATGAGAGATGTTTTCCAGCTGTGGTTTAGCTGCAGCCCAGAGACATTCAGCTGCTCTGTAAAGGTAGTTCCAAGAGCGCTTTTTGACAACAAAGGGAGAGGAAACTCCAGTCATCTGATAGTGCTTTTGTCAGCCAGGCTGAGCGCTGACTGAGGCAGGATGAGACGGCTCCCACATCGAGGGGAGAAGATTTCTTTCTTCAGGTGCTCGGTTTGGGGCGAGCCCACGGCAGCAGGGCTGGGAGAGCTGGGATTTGGCTCCTGGCTCCCCAGCCCCTCACACCAGCGGTGCCGAGGGGAGGCAGCCCTGCCCCGCAGCGAGGCACACGATTAGGCAAAGCAAACGAGTTGTCAATAAACCCTTGAGCGTTCAATGAGATGTGGCTAATGGGGAGGCAAATGTACACTGTCAGAATCCCTGCCACGAGAGCAACAATCCCCAAGTTCTGCTTGATGTTTCTGTGATGGAGCTATTTTCACTTGCTTTGAATCTTTTTCAGGAAAGGCAGTCCCAGCATTAAAGAAAAAAAAAAAAGTCACGACTGTTCTGAGTCGAGATGCACACACTTAATCAGTCCAGGTGTTTAAATTATTTATCCATGAGAAGAAAAACTGTACTGATCTTAGGCACAGCGCACACGAAGGGGAAAAACAGACACAGAGACATGCCAAAGGCTGTGGAGCAGCAGAGAACCCTCACGCACAAGGCGGCTGTGGCCAGAGGTGTCCCAAGTGTTTGTCACTGCAGCCTGGGCTGCACAACTCAGCACACACAGATTTGCTGCCACCAGAAGAAAGGTTTCCCGACTGTGAGGTGAAATTACTGTTCTCAGCCAGCACAAAGCCCTAGCCCAAAGTTGGTCCTTTGCCTAGCTGGAAAGGGCAGAACTTTACAACTGGGGTTTTTTTCAAACCCAAACCCAGTGTATGGGGGAAAACACAGCACCTCAAGAACTGCTCTGCCCCGAGTGAGCGCCACGTGCAGCGCCTGCTCAGAACCTGCTCATCACCAACACACAGAAAACAGCCTTGCCTTTACTCCTCTCCTTTCCTTTGCTCTCTGATCTGAGCCTTCTCCTCCTCCCACCTGCCAAAGCTGCAGGGAGATTTCCCAGCTGGAAGGTACACGGTATATCCCACTGCAGCCTCGCTCCCATGGGAACAAGCTCCAAACTGAAATCCCTTCCCAGCCTGTGCCCTGTCACAAAGCTTGGGCAGAGCACAGAGAAGGAAAAAACCTTCACCTCTCCTTAAGGCAACTCAGGGAGAAGTTCAAGGTACTTCAGCTCACTTCCAGCCACTGCCAGCTGCTGTTTCAATCATTTTGTTTCTCCAATCCGGGCAGCAAACCAAAGATCACAAGGTTTGGGTTTAAGTTTCATTTCAAAAACCTCTCGTAGGAGAGGAATCATTCCTCCATTTTATTAAGCCAAGCCCATGGGCCGCTGACAGGGTTGGTGCAGGCAGCAGCATCAATGGCACATGACATACATGGTAAATAAGTGAAGAGGAAAACACAACACCGAGCTGGAAGGCTACTAATAAAAACAGAGAGGAGGACCCCTGAGACACCCGCTTTGTAATTCCTTTTTACACAACCCAACACTTAAAAGTCTCCTGGCTGATTTTCCCCAAGAAACCTACAAAGCACTTTACAGCATCATTGCTCAAATCAACACAAGCGCCCAGCAGGTCCATTTCCAAGGGAATGTTGTGTTTGTTACTGACACGACACTCCACTGAACAAGGCAGATCCAGCAAGGAAGCTACACCCACTGCTTGGAAAGTCACACGGGCTCCAGTTGAGGTGCACTGGCAAAGTGACTTCTTGTTATACCCAAGGTCCTTGAAATGACTGCTCAGCTAAGTGTCTGGAGACACTGCAAGGGGGACAGGGTTTCACAGGGAGCAGCTGCCAAAGGAGAGGGGAAAGAGAAGGAAAGGAAGAAAAAAAAAATAATAACAGATCAGCCTTTGGCACTGTGGCCTGCCTAGCCACCCCCAGGTACAGGGGATCCTGAGCCCCACTCCTTCTTCTTCCCAGCCTTCACTTGATGGTTGTTCTCAGCTGACATCAGCCTTTTTACACTGGTTTCCCAGATTGTATTTTTGTCCTTAGTTCTGGTCAGAGACAAGATCACAGAGCCACAGAAACTCCTGAGCTGGAAGGGTCCCACAAGGATCATCCAGTTCAACTTCTGACCTGCACAGACACCCCAACAATCCCACCCTGGGCACCCCTGGCAGTGCTGTCCAAACACTCCTGGAACTCTATGGGGCTGTGCCCATTCCCTGGGGAGCCTGGGCAGTGCCCAGCACCCTCTAGGGGAAGAACCTTTCCCTGATATCCATCCTAAACCTCCCTGGCACAGCTCCAGCCTGTCCCTGTCACAGAGGGCAGAGATCAGAGCTGCCCCTCTGGAGGAAGCTGCAGACCCCAGTGAGATCCCCCTCAGTCTCCTCTCCTCCAGCTGAACATTCCAAGTGCCCCTCCAGACCCTTCACCATCGTCGTGCCCCTATTTTGGGGTATTCCAACAGCTCGAGACCTTTTTGTGTTGTGGTGTCCAAAACTGCCCCACTCAATAGGGCACATGTCTTTTTGTCTTTTTTTTTGCCTGGGTTTTTTTGGGGTTGGGGTTTTTCTTTTTAATTATTTGGGTTATTTTAATTAAAGCGCCTTTTGCTCTAATTCTAAGCATAATTACTTTGGGGGCTGACATTTTCCCATTCTTGTTTTGGTGGCAGAGGTACACACCTGAAGAAGATCTGCATGGTCGTTCAAGGCTTTTAAACATGTTTTCAGATAAGCACAGCTGCATTTTTAACAGTAGCTGAGATTACAGAATTTAAGAAAGGAAAATTTGATATAACGTTTCATGCTTTAGTTAACAGCCTTCCAAGACACAAAGCTGCTCCAGTTGCTCTGGAAACTGTAACTTGGACACAGCCGTGCAGATACATCAGCCCCCTGGCTATAAATGAAACCACTTTAGCAACACTGCACATTTGTATGACAAACATTTATTAAAGCAAGCACCGCGTCCTGATCCTCCTACAGCACGGGCACATCCCCTGCTCCTCCACACCCGTGCTCAGCTCTGATTTCCCCTGAGCTGTAAGGGACACGACTGGAGAGGCAGGGGGGCTGTGGGTCCACCACTGAAACAAGAACCCCCAGGTAAGGGAAGAGAGGGGAAACGCGGGAGGGTGTTTGAGGATCCACCACGGATCCAAAGCAGGGCTGTGCCTTCCACACCCCAGGCACGGCTGGAAGCCAACACCAGCACCAAAAGGAGGGCTTGGAAGACAAAGGGACACGGTGGCCAGGCTGGGATTTGGTGCTGGTCCTGGAGAAGGCAGTGGGAAGCCGGGAGCAGAGCAAGGACAGCTGCTGGCAGAAGGAAGGAGGGAGGGGGACGCTCAAACTCCGCGTGGGAGGAACGAGTGAGGGGTGCTCGCCGAGGAGGACTGGACACAGCACCACAGCAGATGCCAGACACATGGGCTTTTCAAAAACAGGGGGAAATATTCCACACACAAACGAGGGCCTGAGTGCTGGTTGCTGTGGAAACCATAACTTTGAATTCAGTGGCTAAACCCCGGCGCTGCTATTTATACCGCACTCCTCACTACAGCACGAGAACTTCGCCTGGAAGGCAGAGCTCTGGTACTCACAAACGTGGCTCTGCACCCCCCCCGGGTACACACACACACTGATCCCCTCAATCAGGCAGCACAAAGCTCTCCCAGGGCTCCCAGCCACTGAGGGGCTACACAGCACCATCACCTCTGATGGGCAAAAACATCCCCCCACACCAGTGGCCTTCCCTATTCCGAGCCAGACCAGGTGAATCCCTGGAAAGACACGGAGTCATTGGATTCTGCTTGGGTCAAAAGCACCCAGAGACACCAAAAAGGCCGCTTCAAACAGCAGTTTTATCTTGTCTCCCTCAAGGCAAATTCCAGTCAGCATCACCTGAGATCATGCAGGGCCAGAGCCCAAAGTCAGTTATCATTAGAGACGACGACGAGCATTTGTGCAAGGACTCCAGAACATTGCCTTTAACATCCCAGAAAGCGTAACTGGGTCATTAATGCAAGAATAACAACAACAACGACAGCAGAAAGGCTGCAGCATAAACCATTTTGGGGAGAATCCCTGTAAAAACACGCATTTTCAAGCTGCTCTGCTGCTGGAGAAGGAAATGGCTTTTTCCTCCATGGGAATCATGATTCTGGGGCAGCAAGTGCTCCCACAGCTGAAGCGGGAACGGGAGTGATCAGCCTGCAGCCAAAGCTAAGGTGAGCCACCTATGTTACATTCCTTTCCCACCTCCACCATTCCAGGGCCTGGAAGGGAAGAAACAGCCCCATTCATTCCCCACCCACTCCCCAGTCCCGTTTTCCCCCAAGCAGGATGAAGGTGCAAGTGTTGCACAGCCAACAACTATCACAGGGTGATGATCGGGCTCCAAGACACTTCCCAGAACCTGGGCACCTCTCGGCCCCCAAATCAGTGCAGAAGGGCAAAGCAGGCAAAGCTGAGAGAGAACCACACTTGCCAAGGTCACTCACACCATCAGAATCCCACGGGACTGTCCCATCCCACCCGTGGGGCTCTCTGGGAGGCAGCAAGGACAGCAGCTCCACACACTCCAATGGCAACACTGCCTGCCTGGCAGGGTTTTCCAGGGGAAGGGCAGCCAGGGACTGCACAGGGACACGAGTAGGGACGCAGCAGACAAGCTCCAGGAGCTGCCAAGCCAGGAGGGGCGGCTGGAAGCTGCTCCCTGTGGGATTGGGCCCTTACAGCACAGGTGAAGGAGGTCTCGTCTGCCCTTGCTCAATAATTTACATCACAGCACTGAAGTGTCATTGAAAACGACAGGAGCATTTCAATAATACAGGAAGGGGGAAAGATGCTCTAATCACAGACACCCAACTAATCACTCCACGGATCTCAGCCGTCCTTCATTTATTCCAACACATTTTTTAGTCAGAATTTCAAAATTATTCTCAACTCCCGAGTGCTACTTACTCCCTAGCCCCGGTCAATTTCTGCCCAGTCCTCCGGATGCCCCGACCAAGCGGGCACGAAGGACCATTGATGAGGAACACCGTGTGTCAGTTTCCCAAGCCAACGTGGGAGCGCTGGAAACCCGCGCTCGTTCCCGCCGCTCCGTTCGGACCGCGCTTGTGCCCGCGCTCCCCGCGGACCCCAGGGCTGCCGGCATCCCCCGGGACCCCGCAGCTCCCGCCGGGCAGCGCTCCCCCCGCATCCCCGGGCCGCGGGCATCCCCCGGGCGCCGTAACTCCGGGCTGCGCCTGCCCCCGGTGACCCTGCGGCCGGGGCGGGCTCCTCGCCTGCCGCGCAGCGC
>JAWWMU010000001.1:819182-844409 GCA_035048155.1 Cinnycerthia olivascens
GTGCGGGGGAGGCATCCCGAAGCCGCCGGGGCCCGGCGGGGGCCCTCTGTGCATCATGTGCGGCGGCATGTGGCGCGGGGGCATCATGGGGAAGCGCGGCAGCGGCGGCGGCGGCGGCATTCCCGGCGGGCGCTGCAGCGGGATCAGCCCGGGCCGGGCGCCCAGCAGCCCCGTGGACGGAGTCTGCAGCCCCACCACGGGCGCGGGCGGCGGCGGGGCCACGCCCTGGGTGCCTGCAGGGAACACACAAGGGACAGTCAGAGCCGCGCAGGCTGCAGGGAACGCGGGGCGGTTCCACAGCTTCACACCCAAGCTGCAGTGAGTTATCCCAGGGGAAGAGCACCCCGGGCTCTCCACGCACTGCCCGTTGTGGGCTGCTGGCAGCAATGACCGTGCTCAGGGCACAGATAATCCCTGACCCCAGAGGCTTCCTTCGGGGACAGCCTTTGCCCTCCCCCTCAGCCCCAGCTCAGCCTCCTGCAGCCAAAGGTCCTTCCTGATGTTGTGCTTCCAGGTAAAGATACCTCACCCCCTCCAGCTGGATTCAAACACTGCCCTTTGCTGCAAATACCAGCTGAACACCCCAGAGCTGCGCAGCACCAGCAAGAGGCTCCTGCACACTGCAGACATGAGGGTGGAATTCAGCTGGAGCACAGCTCTGCTTGCCACTCCAGAGAAAAGGGACACAACAAGGATTCAATTCCATAGAATAAACCTTGCAAAATTATTTTCCATTTTTATTCCTGCACTCTTCAAAGGAGGAAAAAATCTCCCTCTCCAAACGTAGAGCCAAGCTAAAGCGCAGCCCAAAGCTCCCAGACACCAACACAAGGAGCCAGAAGGAAGGGGGAATTCTGAGCTCCAGCTGAAGCCTCCCCACCACAGGGCAGGTGCCCCCCCAGTCTGAACCAAGAACACCGCCCGGCGCTCCCGGAGCCCTCTCACTGCTGCCATCTGCTCCTGCCCCAGAAACACAGCCCCAGCCTGGGTAAAACCAGCATGAAACACTGTGGAAATTCCTGCTGGAATTAGTGCCAGCAGTGAAAACTGCACACGAGCAGCCAGACCAGCTCCCCTCTGGCTGCCTCGGTGCTCATCCCTCCCCCCCCTCCCTTCTCCTGCCACGGCATCTGTCCCCAGACAGAGCTGGGCCTTCTGTGCTGCCCTCCCACCACACCACTGACTTCTGGAAACCTCCTCACACCAGTGCTCTTTCAATTCACATTGGAATTACAATTCACACTGTATTTTGCCAGTGACAGCCTCCAGTCCATGATAGCCTCTCCCCTTTCCCTCCAAGCAGTCAGACACAGCTCCACACTCTTGGACCAACAGCATTTTTATCCTGCATTTTCCCCTTTCTCTAAAATGCAGAGCCTTCCCCTCTCTTGGTCAATAATCAGCTCTGTAATCACCCAGCTTCAACTCCTGTGACAGAGCTACACATCTGACAAGACAGACGCAGAGCTAATGATGTCTCCCAGGAATTCTGGGGTTTGGGGATATTCTTGTTGGTAAAAACATCTTTTAATCTTCCTCACAAGACTTAAACAAGGCAGAATACAATAACTGAGAAGTAAGGAGCTGAAGTTAAGCCCATGCTTCTGCTTGCAAGCAGCAGAGCAGATGTGGGTTACAAGAGCATGCCCATGAGGTGAGGGAGGGAAGTTTCACGTTTAATAAGTACAAGTCATTTAATTTCTCAACCTTGTTTCTGCACAAACTGCAGCACTGAAGCATCATAATGGTACCTGGGACTCCTTCAATCTGAACTGCATTGCCTGGAGAGCTGCACACTTTTTATTTTAAATTAGTTTTAAATATCAACCCCCTTCAATGCTGAGGCCAAAGCAACTGTAGAACTACTGGAGCTTCCTCACTCTGCTGACCAATCAGGCACCAACTAAAAACCTGAAGAGCTGTCCAGAAACACATCCCAGTTTACTGAAAACGCTCAGGGAAATTCATGGCACAGACACACAAGTCTCTTGAGTAAATTCTTGACACTGGCCCATCCAAGGCCATCATAAAATAAGCATTTAGCAGAGCTATGTAAAAGTGCACACTCCCTTTCAAAACCTGACCAAGCCTGTATCATATCAGGAAAAGTAATTTATGCAACATACTCCCATTACCCTGGGTTTGCTAGTCAAAAAGTCACCTGGTAATATTTAAATAATATCTTCTTAGAAAGGTTTCAAAACCTGTCCTGCTGCAGGGCTGAATGAAAGCTTTTGGTTTTCTGTTCTATTAAAACAATTTAGTTCACACATAACAAGATTGCACCACATCCTCAGAGGTTTCAAAAATACACTAAAAATAGTTTCTCTGCAAGTTAGTTTTATATAATAGTTGAGAATAAAGCCTGGTTCCTATGTCATACATGTGTTGGTGTAAGTTCATTTTCCACACTGCATAAACTTTCACTTGTTAGAGGTAGGTAGCATTTGAATTTGTAACTTACACATCGTGGCTTTGTTTCTTCAGAAAGCAGATTTTTAGTAGTAAAAAATATTGACTGTTTCTCCTGTGCAAAATCAAGCCTCTGAAACTGATTTCAAAGCCAACAGTAGGACAGATATTTCAACAGGTAGAGAAAAATGTGCTTCCCTTGCCCCTGGACTGTAAGTCAGTAGCCAAATCAAAACGATATTTCAAATGTAGGGAACAACGAAGTGCAGAACTTCCCCAAGAGGGAACTTACCAAGGAGTGGAACAGCCTGGGTGACGGGAGCAGGGACATTGGTAGGTGCTACAGGAGGTGGAACAGTGCCATAGATTTTGGAAGTGTCAGTACTCTCAGCATTCCCTCTGCCTCCAGAAACTACCGTCGGGATGGGATTTCCTACGGACGATTCCTTTGCGGCGTCCTCGCTCCCGCCAGTTGCTGTAGCTGAGGAACAAGGCAAGGAAGGACACGTGGAACACCAGGCAGCAACTGCTGCAGGATCCCTGCCTCCCACAGGGCCCAACACTCACAGTTCGGGATGTTCACTGCCGGAGTGTGCGGGACAGACACCGGAGGAGTTATGGGAGGCGGCGGCCCCGGAGGAAGGAACCCTACAAGAAGCACAGGAGAGCCCTGAGTGCCCCCCTGGCACAGCCCCCCCAGGTGCAGCCAGGGCAGCTCCGGGCTGGCACACCCCACAAACCTGGAGGCAAATGCAGCGGGTTGAAGCCGGGCCGGAGGAACGGAGGCGGCGGCGGCGGTGGCACCCCGGGGGCAAATCCAGGAGGGGGGATTCCTAAAGGTGCTGTGAAAGCAGGGGGCTGGAGTGCTCCAACCACGGGAGGCCCTGATGGATGGGGGGGGACCTAGGAAAAAGGAAGGGGAAAGATGGGTTAGCCCAAGAGTGTCCCAACGATTCCCTGTCCCGCTGGCGATCTCTGTCTTTGTCCAGCTCCACCAGAACAGCTCAGCCACCTCAAATTCCTCTGCAACACGGGGGGACTGGCACAAAAGATCCAGGAGCACCCCAGGACTCCCACCACTGAAAATACCACCACCAGTCCTGTCTGCCTTGCAACCAGAGAAACATTTTGCTCTGTACCAAATGGATACTAATGCTTGTCAGTAACTCACCTCCACATATCCCTCACACGGTGCCTGGGATTCATTTCCACCCAGCGTGATGGATTTTCCAGACAGGATCCACTGGAATGCTCACAACTTTACAGCAATTAAAACCCTCTGCTTGTCTCTTTATCACTACCTGAGTTTGCACATTAGAGTGACTGGTGTTTCCTTTCCCTTGATTTCTGATTTATATCAAGCTCTGAATTTAAATTAGCTCTGATTTAAGGGATTCCATTATTTTAATCCTGACAAGAAACTACTGCTATAAAAGCAGCTTTTACAATAAGAAAAGCTTTAAGAGGAACATTAATAAATAAAACAAATAACAAAAAAAAACAACCACAAAACCTGAAGGTGCAATTCAGCCCTTCTATAACAAAGATTCTACTGCAGCAATTTCTCTGTGACTGAGAGAACAGAGTTACCATTCATGGGATTCCCTCCCTCCCTGAATTATTATTTAAAGTGAGTTTTTGTTTGTTTCTGTGGCCCAGCTCTCACCTGTGGAGGAGGTACTGTTATTGGTGCAGGCATGGGAACAGGAATTGGGACAGGTAAAGCTTTGGGAATAGGTGACACTGGTTCATTGTGTGCAGCTTCTGCGCCTCCGTTCTGAGCCACTTCGTTCTCAGACTTCTTGGGAATTCCCTTCCACTCTGTCCAAAACAAAATCCCAACAGACACGGATCAGACAAGAAGTGCCACAGGAAACAAGCTTAGTCATGTTTACAGAAATGACCTCACTGAAAATATTCAGGTAACCAGCAGCACAGAGCTAAGAAGCATTTATACTATTTCTGACAATAAAACTTCCAAATTCATTTAAATACAGCAAACACTGAAACAGCAAATAAACCTGTTCCTTTCAGTAGTCATTTAACAACCCTCTGCACACTGATAGCGTTTATACATGCCCAGGATTCTGTTACATGATCTGTGACAAGAACTGTAAAGCTTTTTGGGACAAGCTTTCACCAGGTTCATTCTATTGCTCTCAGGCAAGAAAGCAGCAGCTTTGTCACTCGTTTGAGAAGTCTTTTCTAAAAAACCCAACATCTTCAAGCCTCAGACAAGGAAAAGGAGAATACAACGATAAAGGATTGCAGCAAAATAATAGAAATGTCAAATACAGGTTTAAACTTAATTTATGGAGGGAATAGCTCCTCTTGTCTGTCAGAACTTCCTGGGGAAAGCTAGCTAAGCACAAAGAAGGATCAGTGAGGGGGCACTTCGGAAAAAGAGAAAAGCCCTGATAGGACTGGAACACAGTGACACTATGTTCATGATTCATTACATTTCTGTTTAAAACACACAGCTGATTTTTGTGTGTTCAGCATGAACAGATGCTACAATTAGAGCACATGTACAATAATCACCAGCTAACTGGGCAAACTGGCCAAACCCTGAAACAGAGGTTCAATAACAAAACTGTACCTGGACTAAGGGTGTCGTTGTCCAGCATTCCTCCTTCACAGAAACTTTCAAGGTCCTCAGGTTTCACTTTGTCCCATGGTATGTAAGTCACACCCAATTCTACATCCCAATACTGCTTGTAGTCTGGCTTTATTCCTTTATTCAGAGCCCAGGCAATCTTGAGGGAGGGGAAAAACAGATAGTCAGCAAAATGTTTCCATTTTCATGGATTTAATATTTCCTTCTCACAAAACAGCATTGTGGGTAAAAAGTAAAAAGTCTAAGTGAAACAGCTATAAAACTCTGAAGTAAGTTGTTTTTTTTTTTAGCAGGCTCAGTTCCTATTCCTTGGCTTGACTCTTGCACACCATCTGTAAAACTGTATAAAGCCAGCTTCTTCTGCTGATCCCCAGCCACCAAGATTAATTCCATTTCCCTTTGGAGGGCAGGGCTGCATAATTTGACATTCTACAGAAGGAAGAGTTTCACTAATTAATACTTCCTTATTTACCAGTACTCTCTGTAGGATTATCATATGTAATGAAACTCTGTTAGGAGACAAATAACTGGCAACAAGAAACACACAGTGGCAGTCCCCTGTAATGAGCAAAAGGACACCATTTCTGTTGATTAAACAGATAATTACTGGCAATCTTTCAAGGAAACCAATACAAGGTTCCACTAATCCCACTACAGACTAGGAACAATAACTCTCAAAAACCACTTTACTCATGTATTCTTTCAGAACTGTACAGAAGATCATCTCCAGAACACTTTTGAGTCTGAAACACCCCAAAGCCCAGCTCAGATGAGACAGGATGACAATAATCACAGCAGCTTTGCAAAGCCTGACGCTTCCCAAGCAGTACCTTGATGGATTTCTGGTTGACCTTGAAGTTGCCTCGGCTCAGTTTCTGGAGGGCTCTGTTGGCATCTTGTCTGTGCACCATGACAATGTAGGCACATCCCCTGGGCGGTATCATCTGCGTGGGGAAAAAAGGGAAAAAGTTCATTTTGCAGGTGACACACAGTGAACGACAGGCAAATGGTCACTTACAGCAGGCTGGGACATCAGGGGGTGTTCCCAAAGGAAATATGGGAGGAAATGTTAGTTCAAGAGGCTAAGAAAGCCAGTATCTCCTGGAAATTCGCATTTCCAGTGAACCAAAACTTCCACAACTCTAAAATACAGCTGACTTTTGCATATTTAATCCTTTCAAATTGCTAAACAATAGTGTTCATGTAAATTCTAGCATCTGGCAATTAGCTCCTTTGTTGGAATGCACAACAGTAATCCCTTTCACTCTGCCAGCTGCACCTCCACATTCAGTTCTAGCCGCAGATTTGGAATAATTTTTATTTGTCATAAATTTGAGGAAAAAACTCCTATGCTCTTTTACAGAATTTGGGAATAGGAAGAAAATGAGTCCCTTATTTTTGTTTGTTTGAATGAATTAAATTTTTGAAGTCACTGGAACAGCTATAATTTATATATAAAATATCCTTAAGTACAGCAAAATAAAACAATAGCTCTCAGTGATTATGGCTCAGAAGAGAAACAAGAACACCAGCTGAGAGTCCACTATAATCAAATAAAATGAAGCAGCCAAGGACCTCAGAAGCACGGGATGTAATTCTGCAGCCATCATCTTGCAGACAAAGTAGGATTTTTATGAAAATGGGATAATCTTCTGGATCACCCCACGAGCATTTTTATACTGCAGGAAACCAAAGCAGCTCTCTTCTTGTTTGTGTACCACTGAAAACACAACATCCAGGAAATGAGAGGCCAGCTCTTTGGAATGTATCAGAAATAACTGTGCCTCAGAGCAGCCTGGAGAGATGCCCTGCACCCAAACATCTCCAAGTGGCTTACACTGCACCCCCTCTACTCACATTGATCGACTCAATGGGGCCAAACTCCTCCAAGAGACTTCCCACATCCTGCTGAGTTGTCCTTTTGTCGAGCTGTCCTACCCAGAGCGTGGTACTGCAAACTACAACCAAGAGTTAGCACAGGTGGTCAGAGCCATGGCTGACACAAGCTCCTTGCAGGATAGATCACCACCACCCATCCAGTGCTGAATCCAGGGTAATAACCAGGACAGGAGCTCAAGGTACCCCCCAGGCTGCAGCAACCTGCAGAATACTCAACACTCATCCAGGTTTTTCCACCTGAGAGACACAGAACTGCAAACTCTGACAGCCAACGTGACGGAATCTGGGAAAGGAGTTGGCAGCAGCACATCTCACAGCACTGCCAGGGAGCTTCCACTTAACAGCCACCAGGACTCGGCAGGCCTGTACACCCCTGGGACTGTCACTCACCAGGTCCTGGCCCTTTCAACACCTTGGGTTTTTGTCCCTCTGATATAAGAATGTTTTTATTTTACTTGATGACCCCAGAGAAGATTCCACACTTCCAAGGAATATTCAGGAGACAACTACTATGTTTGCTTTATAAACACTGGCAAAGGCAGGATTGTATCAGAAATGCAAACATTAGTCTGTGTGTTTTCCAGGCCAAAGCTCCCCTTCAGGTTGGAGAGATACACAAGACTGAACACTTAGAAAAATTCTAATAATTTACAATTAACTCCAATTCTTTTTGTTCAATCTGCTTTGCCTTATATGTCTCGAAGGAAAAAAAGGACAACATGGGGTTTCAGCTTTTTCGTTTTACAGCCAAAATATTTCTAACTTTGGTGTACTCCAGAAATGCTACACTGTCTACTATGAGTAGAGAAGCAGAGGGAAGCGTGGTGAAAATCCTACCAGGAATCACAAGGCAGTTAAGTTTTGTTCTGTTTGGGTGAGCTCGGAAACCGCAGGAAGCAGCACTAAACCCGAGGAACACAAAAACTCTGGGATTATCACCCCGAAGTCGGCGTGACCGGAGCAGAATTGCACAGGCAAGCCCCAGGAGGGCAGACTCACCGCTGACAGTCTCTGACTTGATCTGGGGCAGCCCCTTGGAGCGGCGCTCCCTCTCCCGCCGCTCCTGCGAGCGCGACTTGGGCGAGTGCCGGCGCCGGTCCCGGGAGCGCGAGCGCCGGTGCCGCGAGCGCCGCGAGCGAGAGCCCGACCGTGAGCGTCTCCTCTTGGGGGACCTGTGGGAACCAGAGCCACACCTGCTCAGTGCCTGACACCCCCACACTGACACACAGCCTCTGCTCAGACCCACGGGGCAGCCTCAGCTCAGACCCACGGAGCTCCAGCCAAGCTCGTTCACAGGCACTTAGAGCCACAAGCAATTACTGCAGTAGCTGATTCCAGCAGTTGATGACTTTCCAATTTCTCATCATCTGCCAATTTTGTCTTGAGGCTGACCAGCAAAACTGCCTCCGCTTTGACACAGGGCAAGCTACACCTCTGTCAACGAGGTAAGCATTTATTGCCTTTGCAAAGAAGTGGCTAAGAGATTATAAATAAATTCTGCCACTGAAATTGTATTTTACATCATGTTCAAGTTCTAAATCACTCAAGGTGTGGAAGACCTTGTAAGCCTTCACAGAAATCATGTGGAGCTTGGTGAACAAGATGACTTGCAACTAAACGGAGAGTGGAGCCAGATCTGCTCGGTCAGCTGGGCTCGGTGGTTACACAAAGTCACAGATCACAAATGTTTTCATAAGGAAAGTGTTTTTAGAGCACAGGCAAAATTCAACTATCACATTCTGCCTCCCTACAATTTACTCTGGACTGACAGGCACGGAAGGTGCTCTCTCCCAGTGAGAGAGAACTGCACAGATACCATATTTTCCCTAGAAGGGAGATGACTTTTAGAGGTCCATACATCTCAGAGTTGCTAATCTGCTTTTCATCCCTGCACTAAAAAAACTTTCACTCATTTACCTTGATGCAGACCTAGATCTTGATTTCCTACTGTCAGAAACATGCCGTTTTCCCTCCTGAATGGGTGGCTGTTCCACTTCCATATCCTAAAACATCAAGTTGACAGGTGTTATGGGTGAGCAGGACAAGCATTTTATTTCTTTTTATGCTCAGAATAAATAACAGCAGTAAAAATAGACTGAATATTCAAATGTGTGGAATTAGAGAGTAAAGTGAATGAAAAGCTTCACTCTGTGGCCACTAGCAGGGAGAGAGTCCATTATTGCTTGTACTTAATACAGCCACTGAAAAGACACCACAGAAACAACTTACACAACTTGCATTTTCAATTTGCAGATTACTGTTTCTCCACATTTTACCCCATTTCAGCACCACCTGCATCTCCACAGAATATGATTTTAATCCTTAAGATCAGTCAGTGGATCCTGCTCCATCATCAAAATCCCAAGCAAAGTGAGATCTGCCGCAACTTTTCTCCAAGATGTTGTAAGAAGCTACTTTAAGCGTGAAGTATGCTGGAGACAGGAAAGGGATAAATCCTGGAGCTCTCCAACTGTCTCCCAGCAGAGCCAGCCGTGTCTTGGTCATCCTGCCATTTCTGCTCCAGGACAAGCCACACACGTTTGGCAAAGCCATGTATGAGAGCTCTTAAGTCTGCCTGTTCACTGCAAGGGCTGCTCACCTGCTGGTGGGGTTTCTGCAGGTGTGGCTCAGCCTGGACTGGGAAGGGAGACTGGAAAGTTGGCTGCACTGGTGCTGCTGGAGGCATCACTGGCTGAGCCATGGGTGGGAACTGGGGGGTAGGCAGGAGACCAAAGCCGGGCATTTGCCCATTCGGAGGAAGTGGCACCTTGGGAGAAGAAAAAACACAGAATTCCAGCTAGGAGAAGGAATTGCATTTGCTTTCCCAGCAGGTTCAAGTTAAGTTTTATGGCTGCTCAAAAGTCACAACAAAAGATGGGGGAAAAGACGAAGCAGGCCAAGCCTTTGGGTGTAAAAGTAACAATCCTGTCCTTCGAAGCCTGACTAGGACAGACACCAAAAACACGTTTCTTTGGCAAGATGGAGGGCCAAGCCACATTCACTCTTCACCAACAGGAAAATCACTTCCTTCCTTCCTTCTGCACCAAAGAAAAGAGCAAAGGATGGGAAACACAGCAGGGGGACAAGGGAGAAGCCTGGGGTTACCTGGTGCCGCATGGGATCCTGCTGCATTCCCATCATCCGCTGCTGAAAAGGATCCATATTTGGGAGCTGAGGAAATACTGGCTGTTGCATGCCTTCTCCTGGAAACCCACTAAAACCAGGAATATTTTGGTGAGACAAGTCAGCAGATGCACAGATTTGTCTTTACTTTATAGACTTCTATGCACATGTACACATTCTTACTGTTATTTCAGACAGAACAATTATCTTCACTACGATCCCGTTTCCAACAAAAAAAAGAAAAGGAAGAAAGAATGGCTTCCTGATCTCTTCTCCACTCCAAGAGTAGTCCTTTCACATTTAAAGAGATGCTACACAAAGGTTAGAGCCTCTCTCAACCCTGTACTTTCAGGAGCCCGTTAAAGATCTCAGCCTACAGAAACATTTCAGGAAGGTTTTCCGCCTTAGGCTAATTCTCTTCCTTTGCAGCTCCTCTTTTGGAACCAAAGAAATGCGTTTTCTCCTCAGGGAAAAGAAACTGGCTGTACTTCTGCTGTAAGAAAAGACTTTGGTTTGTGAGGAAACAGGGCAGAGGAGAAGGGGGTGTGTATCACACGAGGATTAGAGTGATTCCCATCACTTCCTGATTCAACACACAGAATGGACAGTGCTCAGGGAACTCTGGAGGTCTCTGCAGGTAACAGGGCCTGCTTGCAGGATGCAGCCTGTGCAAGAAACTCAGCAGGATTTGAGGGCGATAAAGGAATTGGATGGTGATGGGAAATGGAACTTTGCAGCGTCTGAAGACAATTCTGAGGAGATTCTGGACAGATCAGAATTTACAGAGAGAATTACTGAGCTTGGGTGCCCAGACTGGCAACGCTGGAATGCCACCCTCGGGGACACCTTGCGCAGTTGTGAGGCACTAAGGACAGAGGCCCTGAAGCACCACCAAGAGAACACAAACAAGCCCACGAGCCTCCAGCTGGGCAGACACGAGCAGTGCCTGGGTCTGACCTACCTCGCCTCTCTGTACTCCACAGCTCTGTCTGCATTCTAAGGCAAACTCTAGCCATATCCTTCCAAGGCACTTAAATCAGCTACTACTGGGGGACATAAAGTGCTCGAGGTGAGAGACACAGTCAGAAAGCTGATGACAGAGTTAGTGGTTCTGGCTTTGAGAGCAGGGTTTTAGATGCAGATACAGAGAGTAAGACACGGGGCCACGTACTGAAGCAGGGAAAAAAGAAATATGGACTAACCCCGGCATTGAGCACCATCCAGCCTGTGCACTGAATGAGAGAGAGGTCCTGTGGAAAGAACTGGGATGGGGTCATGTCATTCCAGACTTCATCATAATGCACAGCAAAAGGGAAACGGGAGCCTGAGCTCGCTTGCGTGGGGACGGAACGTTTGCCAACATAAAACTGTAAAGCCAATTTTCGTTTCTTGAACACTCAAAACTAACACATTGTTTGGAATAGCAGCTTTTCCCCAGCCTGTGAAGTGATCCAGCTGATCCAGTGATGCCCTGACACCCTCAGTTGTACTCTAAAAACATGGAACTCATCTTGCAACCAAAACTGAGCCCTTCTCTACAGGACACAGACCTCCATCCATGAGGCAACACAGATCTACACGAGATCACGAAAGTAACGAGACACAAAAATCACCCCACCAAACAGGAACTGTTAACAGTGTTTTAAATTTGGACTGTAGCAGTCAAACACTGAACCAACTCGGAATTTTAATCTACCTTCTAACCTAAAAATGTTTTAGGACAAAGATTTCTTAGTTTTATTACGCCACGGAACTTACAAAGCTGGCTGAGACACTGAAGGGGAAGGAGCTGAATCTTCTTTCTTTGCATCTTCCACTGCTTCTGGTTCATCATCATAGTCAAACCGATCTAGCAGCTTCTGAAAGAAATCCCATCAGGACAATTACATTTTCTGTATCTTACCCAACTGGCAGCCAAAAGATCTTCATTAACACATTCTTACAACACATGTAAGCTCTGAAACTAAAAAGAAGGCTAGAATTGGGGAAAAACAGAAATCTATATTCCAATACAAAATAAAAACTGGCCAAAATCAGTTTTCTTCAGCTTCAGGAAATGCAAACCGAGACTTACTTTGTCAAACGATGTTTTCTGCTCAGGTGCTGTGAAAGCAGCTTTCTGCTCTGGGGGCTGTGCTGCCGTGGTCTTCAGCTGAGCAGTAATAGCTTGAACCTGAGCCATCACAGTGTTGTCTATGACCGGTGACTGGGGCTTCTGAGGCTGCTGGAAGGTCTGCAGGATTTGCTGGAGCTGCAGAAACGTAAGACAGTATTAAGTCTATGTTCTCATATAAACACCAAGTATTGAAAGAGTTGTAGGCTATAAATTTCATGTCAATACAGACTGTGGCAGGGGATGAACACACCAACAGCCTGACTGAACTGCAGAGCATTTACAGCAAGACCAGGAGTCCCTTTTTAAATACTTTAGTGGCAAAAATTCAGCAGAACCCAAAATTGCAGTGTTCAGGCCCTTCAGCACAACAAAATTCCGCACTTCCTTTGAGATATTCCACCTGGAACAGGATCATTTCCAGATATCCTAGAAACCCTATTACTGCATCAATTCATAACTAATTCATTAGGAACATAAAACTGAGCATCACCAAATACCACTATTATTGGATGGAAGAATTTAAATACTCTAATTCCTTCAAGTTCTCCACTGAAGACCTTCGGCAAGCTCCTTTGCTTCAAATCCAGGCTATCAATTCCACCACTTCTCCCCCACCCATTTCACAGAGAAACTGAGGGTGAAGGGAACCAGTGAGCAGCTTACCTGCTGTCCCTGTGTTGTCTGGAACAACTGGGCTACAGCTGCAAAGGCATCAGAACTGGGCAGCTGTGGCACGGCGGGCACTGAGTTCGCGGTCACTTGCGGTGGCTCTGAGGGAACCTTGGCTGGAGGTGGCGGCGAACCTGAGGGTTTCCAGGAACACAGGAAGGGCTGTGTGACCCCACAACATCCTGCTCCCCACTACAAGTGTCTGCCTACAACCCCCTGTTTCACCCAAAAGGGCCTGTCTAGCCCAGCCCAGCTAAATTCTGCTCATTCTGCCCTCAACTGCTGCGGTCACGGCGCACAGCTGCGCTGTGACAGAAAGGCTGGTCCCACAGGGAATTTTATATAGATAAATATATATTATATATAGTATATATATAAAAACAAACAGCTCTCAGCTCTGTGTTTGTAGGTTAAGAAAAGCTGTCACTCAAGCAGCACTAGGCAATCAGCTTCAGTCCCCTGAACGTGGTGGTTCTGCTTCCACAGGCCTGTGCCCATCCTTTTGGATGGATGATCCCAAACCAACCATCTCATGGCTCGCTGGAAGAGCAGCTGAGTTTCTCTCAGTGTTTTCCACCAGTAACTGAACCTTTGCAAAGAAGTCTGGCAATAATTAAAGGTTTTTAAGGATTACTTCACAGGCACTTTTCTTTGTGAAAGTTTGTTCACATGCCCCTTTTGCACGTGCACAAGCCACACCTGCAGCTGATGGATAAATCCTCCCACCAGAAAAATTGTATTTACTCATTTTTCCAGGAAAAGACTCCCATTTCCACTAAGCTTTGCTGAAATAGATGACAATTTAAGATGTGCTATTAGTGTTCCTGTTCTCTTTGTCTTACATTACGTCTTTTTTAATAAACATCTTGCCAGTACCAAGTAAATTAGCAATAACCCTATCAATTTCTGTGAGTAATTATTCTTCAGCAGATCTGTTTTAATGGACATAATCAAGCTGTACAAGGAGTGAGTTTAAAAAAAAAACTCCACAGACAGAAATATTTCGTTTGAAACACTAAGCAAACATGTTTGCCTTGCAATAGCAACTCCTTTAAAGTCATTCCTCTGTTTGCACTTCAAATAATTCCAGTGTTGACAGGCAGCAAGCACAGGCAAATGTGTTGAATAATACTTTCCCAGAAGTGAAATGCAACATAAAAATAAAGCAAAAAGTTATGTGGTTTTTTTAAATAAAAATAAACTCCCAAATTATTTCCTGTATACATTCAGAAGGATATTTGCTGGCTCAAGGGAGGAAATTTGCATTTCTCTCTGTCTTTATAGGCGAAACAGACTCTCCTTCACATAATGCATTAATATATTTATTATTACTCATTAGCATATTTATTGCAGGGCCAAATTACCCCCTCTGGTGCATCTGAAAAACCTCACTGAACATCTCTTGCAGAAGGGAGCCAGCCTGTTCACCACTACTGAGGAGAGAGAGAGCTGTTCTGGCAGTGCCCCTCACCTGTCCCAAAATTCAGTGGTACAGCCACCACGGATGCCAAGGCATTCCCCGGCCCTGCCAGGTCAATAAAACCTTTAATGGGACACACTTCCCTGGGCACAGCTGGAGATGATTTCACTGCTTTGCTGTCTCCCAGCACACCTCCCTCCCTCCACGAGCACAGTAGATCAGGAGGCTCAGTGGGAAACAGGGAGCACAGAGCAGCTGACTCAAAGGAAGATGAAGCTCTTTAACATCTACGATCCCACTTACTCACCTGGATTCTGGCATGAAAAAATGGCATCAGAATTCTAACACTGAGAAATCACAAAAATATTTCAAAGCAAAACAAAGAACAGTATCTGTTTAGGAGGGCACACTGAAGTCACCTGTAATACACATACACATGTGTACACATGCATACATATATGTATGATAAACATTTAATATATTTCCCAAGTCAGTATGCACATGTCGATAATTTCTGAAGTACGGTATCAGCATTTATTTAAAATGAGTTTGGCTGCTCACTGTGACAAAGCTGACTTTATTGCTCTGTCACTGCTAGAACTAAGAGCAGGCAATTTGTGCTGAAGGCAAACAAGCTGTTGCCATTTGCCCTTTGAGGGCAGAAGTTAAAATGTCATTCCTACCTTCATTGTTAGTAGCATTCTCGGCCATGGGTGCAGTGGCACTGGTTCCTGCTGCCATATCCAAGAGAGGCTGGATTATTTCAATTTTAAATACTCCATTTTTCTGCCAGAGGTTCAGGACACGAACTATTTTACTCTGTTGAAACAAAAGGAAGCATCAGTGCTGAATCCAGCTTTCTAAAGTCACCATTTTACCTTCAGTATGCAGAAAAGGTTCGAACAGAGTGTGACACAATCACACCAGCTTAACAAACCCTGTGTCGTGACAGAGGGCAGCAACACCTTTGAACTGGCAAAGATAAAAACTGCCAACTGATTTTACTGTCAAAGCAATCTGTGACATTTCCCTGAAACTCTTCTGGCCAGTCAGAAATCCAGGTGTGATGTACAAGCCAGGATATCATTTCAGCCCCGGGTCCACACAGGAGGTAACAAAGGGATGAAACAACCAACCCACGTGACCAAAAAGAGAAAAGGAAGATGAGCAGGAAAGCCCTCGTGAAGAGAGTGGCAGTTAGAACAGAAAATGCTACCACAACACTTTCCAAGTCAGATTGAAGGTTCCTTGCTTGGTATTATTCTCTTATTCCTAACCATACCAATTCTATGTTGAGGCCAGAAACTGCATCTCCACCATTATCCAAAAGATGAGGAAAGCAAGTGGGAAACATCCTCACTGATCACTGCAGAAGGATGAATTTAGAATCTCTGATTGTCAGCTGTTATTTTAAGCTCATTTCTTTTTTCTTTTTTTTTTTTTTTTTTGACATGAAGAACAATGCAGCTTCCAGGAACAAGCTGGAAATTGGCCTTCCCTTCTTTAGCCCAGCATTCAAACAAAAATGTCTCAGCAGTTGTGCTGCTCCAGCTGGAACATGCAAGCAGGCAGAAGGCAGAACACAGTTGTGCTGCTGTCCTTCCTGCAGACTTAGTCACTCACTTGCACACATACAAGCTTCAAGTACCTTTTGGTTCCAATGAATTGATTCTGTTCTTTCACTGTGACTCACTTACATACACCCATGTGAATCCACCTCTAACTAAGCGATTAAAGAATTTTACAAAATGTTTGCTAAAATAACGTCAATTACAGAGAAACCTGAAATTACTATTTTTAAAGTAACATTTTGGTCTGCAAAAACAGTTAACTTGAAAACTGCACATTTTTTTGCTCTGGGTAGTCTATCTCTCCAGAAAACTTGAAAATTATACAAAGGCAAAAAAACAGCAAATGTAATACTCTTGTTTTCAGTCACGTATTAATTTTACAGAAAGGCTGCTTTTAAAAAGAACAGGTAGCATTACCCTCTTCAGATATCACCCACAGTTGTTGTGTATCTGCAGATCAGGGCTTGTTTTCTTTAGGAACTAGAAATTCATTAAAGCAAGTGTGTTTTAAATAATATTTCCTATATCAAGTAATTCCATGAGGGAGATGGACAGTCTCATTCACTCAGATGAACAAAATGGTAACGCAGGAACAGAAAGGAGAAAGGACTGCTCTGCTCAACCCAGGAGCTCCCAAGTATCAGATTTAATGCCTGAAGGTCTGAATGTTCCACATTAGAAAACTACAGAGCATTCAAGCCTTTCAAAAGCTTATTTAGAGAGCTAGGGAGGCAGTCGTGTAGAAAAGGAGTATTTCACTCTGACAAAGAGAAAGGGAGTAGGTGATTTTCTGGAAACCAACTGGCAACTTCGAAAACACACTGATCTTGGCAGTCCAAAACTGCTGTGACAGAGATCACAAAAACCATCTTCTCTGGACCATCAGGATTTCACACCACTTTCTGAGCCTCTGCTCTACTAAAAAGTACAGCAGAACTAAGAAGGATGAGGTCTTAGACCAGCCCTGACAGTGGGGAGCACCAAGAAAACTCAAGTATGGGATTGGAAAAGACAGAAGAAATCTACGTGATGACTTTCTTAGAAGACATTTCTGAGCAGAACAGTCTCTGCCTACAAAACCCAAGCTTCTCCTGCAAGGTTTTCTTCTTGTGGCAGACACTGCCTTGCAAAGGAAGTTCTGAAGGAGCCTCAGGAAGAACTTTTGGCACACTAACACACACTGCTGAAGCGTCTGCAGAGGCAAAACTGATGAGCTCAGGCAAAATACACCCCTGAACTTGCACTGAAGTGGCACCTTGGATAACCCTCCTCAGCAACAGCCACCCCCAGGGTCAGAGAGAATCCCCCAATCCCCGCCACGGCAGTGCAGGCAGCACCCCACCGGCGCACAGCGAGGCTCCCAGTGCTGCTCCTACCTTGTCCTCAGACGGGCACAGATACAAATACTGGAATGTGGCAGTGATGTTCTTGGAGAACCTGGGCCCAAAGACGTCCTTGTCCGTCCCGAACTGGTGCCGCGACTGCCGCACGATGGAGTCGATGACGTACAGGCCTGGCACTTTGTACTCGGGCTTGCACTGCCGAGGGCACACACACACAGGGTCTGTGTCAGCAGGGACCCCCCAGGAGCAGCCCCCCACCAAACCTGCCCAGGGCTCCAGCACAGCTCTGCAGCCACGCCAGCCCCTCGCTTTCCTGCCCAGGCAGGCACCAACACTGCCCTCTCTGCAAGAATGGACTGTCCTACTGACAATTCCATCGAGGTTCAGCACCTCCAGGCTCCTCCCCAGGAAGATGGGAGATCTCGCAATTTATTTATGCAGGTAACTTTTTTTACTTTTTACCTTTTTGATAAACTTCTCCACAATCTGGACGACATGCTTGTAGAGCTGCAAAAGAAACAAACCCATTAACTTATCATCTCCACAGCAGTGGCACATCATTTTAGAAGCATTTTAACTCTTTGTGCTTACTACCATTTTGGAAAGGCTACAGAATGCTGCAGTCACATTCTAAAAAGCAAGATGGTCCCAAACTGAGAAAAATATTCCATGGGGGAAACCCAGACCCAAGCCAGAAGTGTGTCAGCGTGCACAGAAGGCACAGAGCTTGCCAAGTATTTGTGAAAGCTTCCTGCATTTACTTTCTCTGCAATCCACACTGGTTTCACATGTTAAGGTGCAATTGCATCCTGCAATATTTAGCTTTATCACACAAAAATCACACAACACCCCAGTGGGTGCAGCATGAAAAAGCAACTCAAAAAAAATCAAGCTGGCGTTTTGCTCCTAGTCCGAAACCAAGGGATGATATTCACCACCCACTTGTTTCTAGACAACAGCCTTAACAGCAACTAGAATAAACCATCCCCAGAGCTGAGATTGGGAAATCCTGAGTATTTACTTACAAGTGAAATAACAAAACATTGCTCCTGTTACAGTTTCATCTTTGTTTTGTTGTACTTTACCTTAATAGCTTTAATGGCAGCTTTTGTGATGAGAATCATCTTAGCTCGGGAAATAGGAGGTTTCATCTCCATCAGCGAGAAGAGCTAAACAAAGAAAACAAACATTGAAAATGCATTCTGAAGTTCAACAATTGAGCAAAAACAACATTTCAGGTGGGTTATCGATTACTGCCACCCCACACCACGCAGGGTGGCCCTGGGAGAACTGGCTGTTTTACAACCCCAAGAGAAACCAGCATTTACCAAGCAATAGCTAAAAAGAATTGCTTCAACTGCTCTGCAGACTTGGCTGCCTTACCCTCCAAATGGCTCCCAGGGGAAAAGTTCACTCCTCAAGGAGAACATTTGCAGAAGTTATAGATATTAGATGAAGTTTATAAAGGCTTATATGAAGTATAGAGAAGTTATGTGTCATCTTTATAGGTGACATTGGCCATAACTGAAAATAAGCATTAGCTCCCTGTTTCAGAAACTGAGGGAAACCAGAACTGCACACAGAGATGGACACAGAAAGCTGAGCATACACACACCATTGCCTTTACCTTGAAATATTCCTCACAAAAAAAAATTGTTTTGTGTTACATAATTTCATTTTCATCTTTATCATAAGGAAAAAATTGAGCCCTTGCATGCGAGTAAAAAACGTCATCTATTATTTGCCACAAAGCCAAGTAAGAGAATCAAAGTGTCCTCATTTGTCAGTGTAATGGAAAGTAAGACATCATTTAAAACTTTGTCTCTTATTTTATTAATTAATTTAAAGTTCCAAGATACTGGTGAAGTGGCCAACGTACACAGATTAATCCACTGTCTCAGTGAAGGAAAGAAAAAAATCAATGAAGGAGATAAAAAAACTGGCCACACACTCAAAGACAAAAGAAGTGCTAACAGGGCTTTCAGCTGGACAAAAGGCAGCCTTACACCTAGAAAACACCGAGAGAAGGAAACAAGGCATTTGCTTTCTTTGATTCCTTGCTAAGTGCAGAGACTCTTGATGAACAAAGTCAGTGCTATTATTAAAACTCAGGAAAATCTGTTCTAAGAGGTAATGAAAACAGGGGGGGAATCCAAACCCCAACATCCACAAAGCAACCACCAGAAGGCACAAAAACTGGGATGGGGGAGGAAGAAAACAAGCCAGCATTACCACAGGCACTTCATATCTCCTCCTTTACCCATGAGGAAGCAACTGGTCCTCCAGAAAAGGATCCAGCCCCACAGAGAAAGAACAAAGGAGCTGGTGTGGAAGCACAGCTTCGGCGTTTGTATTTCAGGAACACAAGGAGAGACCCCAAGAAACTGGGAGAGCTCAGAGCAGGGCCCAAAGTGACAAGAAATGAGTGCAGCAAAAAAATAAAAAGAAGCGTCTTAAAAGTATCCCAAGAAGGACATTGCAACAGGGGGAAACACAGAAAAAAATAAAAATCATGGGACAAATAATCTGCCAGGGAAAACAAAGGTACATATACATGAGTGTGCATATTTATCTCTCTGTCTATCCTGCTCTTTTCAAACCCACTCATCATCTCTTGGAATTTTACCTCAGAATATTGCTCCTTTTTTTAATCACCTAAGGTCTTGGAACACCAAATAAGTATTTGCAGTCAATTTTTATCTAATTTTCAGCATCAGTCACATGTGTCAACACCATGCTTTAGAGATGGGTACAGCTAAAGTTCAGCTCACTTCCTACTTCCTCGTGGCTTCTCCCTGTTGGAAAGGGGAGCTGCTCAGGAGACACCCAAGTGCTTCCAGTTGTATTTGTCCAATTAGACCTGGGTCTTCTTTCACACACATTTCCCAAAACAATATACAAAATGTTTATTTTTTAAAGGGTTGTTTCACAATATATCAAATTTCTCAAAGGACACTGTGATCAGCTCAAGGAACAACTTGGACACAAAAACTTACACACTATTTACCAAAAAAAGAAAATTAAAAGAAAAAAAAAACCAAAAAAAAAGGAGAAAGTATGTAGTGAAGAGAATTTGTGGCTTCAGAGGTTTCCAAAGTCCTGCCTCACAACAGGAGCCTGTGTCTGGAATGCTGTGACCTGCTAGAAATGACTTTCTGCTTCCCTAAGTGCATGTTTACAGGATGTTGGTACAAAAGAAGTAGAGGTGTTCAAGGGTATTAAACTCAAACCACAATACAAAACATGGATTTAAGTGTATTTCTGGGTGCTTCTTCCAGCAGGATGGAAGTACACAGTAAAGTACCTATAAAGCCAGGGATGCAAAAGGCAGAAAACTCACCTGCTCAATTCCAGGCTAACAAATGCTATTAAACCGCGGCAGAAGGGAGCCCAAGCAGGGAGTGACTGTCCCCAGGTGCAAAGTGAGTGTGAGGTACAGCAGCTCACAGAGAACACGGGGCAGGAGTGAACAGAGACCTTCCAGCTCCCACTGTGCCCTGCCCCAGCCCAGGAGCCCCGGGAGGGGCAGAGGGGCAGGGATGGCACAAGGAACAGAGTGCTGATGGCCTCTACTTCTCTCTCTTTTGGACAGCAAATTATTAATTTCTCCCATTCTATAATTAATGCCCTTTGGTGGTTTAGTTTACATGGAAACCTGAGAACCTTCAAAACCTGGAGGTTTTGAAGCAAAGGGCAGAACTGAGACTTTAAAATTTACCCAGCCTGGTGTATGATCTTAAATCTACCTGTTTGAAGTGTGAGGTAACACAGTACAAGTGCCTTTTAGGACTTGAACTGACTTCCTTGGCTTTGCCCTCTTGCTCGAGTGTCTGTGCTATATAAAGGTGTCTTTATTTACAAATAAAGAGCTCTGGGCCCAGTTTATACAGTCACTAAGAAACCCCAGAGCACAGCAGCTGCACGGAGAGGAGCAGGAGCTACTGACCCAGACAGTGGTTGGTGATTAGTGGATATCAAGCACCCAGGTCATTGTCAGGACACCGCATCCAGCCTCCCCTTCTCCAGTTTCCAGAGCAGCCTAATACGCCCTCGACCATTCCAAACAGGCCTTAGGTGTCCAACAACCCTTCCCCAAGCAGGCTCCATGCACAGCCAGTACTCTGTACAATTCATTCACTCTCTTTTGAAATCTATTTTATTAATGCATTCAGAAACCACCTGACCCAGCCAACCACCAGTGACTTAAAGACATCAGCCACAGTCATTTGTTCCTGTCCAGAAACAAAGGGATCGTGGAGGAAAGGACCAACGAGCACAGATACTGCACTATTTTGTTAACAAAACACCTTCACTGTTAATGTAGATCTCTAAAAGGAATTCTGCCAGCTCTAGACATTTGCCTTCCTCTACAGAAGTCAATGCTTCCCTTCCTTTTCAGGCCCCCGTGCTTCCTTAAGGGAAGGAGAAGGATCTGTTGCTAAGCTGTATCTCGGAGGATCAATGCACGTTTTAAATGCTTGACCACCATCTGTGAAGCACAGCGAGTGTTAGGTGCTGCTGAAGGGAAGAGATCACCACAACACCCCGAGCTGTCAGGCTGCACTCTTTGGAAAATAAAGTGAGATTTCAATTTGACCAGATATGACCCCCAGGCAATGAAGCTCAATAGCACTTCATCAACGAAGCTACTTCTGTGGCCTAGAACGACCATTCACAAATCCTGAACCACTGGGGAGAAACATCTCCACAAAAGATACTCATACGAAAATGACATCATGCAAGTGCACAGAATAGAGTTTTGTTTTCTACTCATGTGCTTTGGAAACGCAGCTTTCAGGAGCAGTGCAGGGCTCTTTTGTCCAGCACATCTCCTGGAAAGCCGCTTGTCCCGCTACTGCTCTCACCAGGAACCTCTCCCAGCATGTCACAGCTTCCAGGATTCCTGGGAACAAGTTCAGGGCAGAGGCAAGAGACTCCAGCCAGGTGCTGGCAGTTGTGTCCTTCTCCTTTTCCATGCACTGGGGATCCTGAGCTCCAGTAACTGCTGGAGAAGCACAGGGAAGGATATCCTGCTAAGCTCTATTTATAGCTCCTCAGGATGGAGGGGAAGGCTGCCACAGAACGGGCAAAACCGAGTCTTGCCATTGGCAGAAACCAGCCACGCTGGATCCAAACTTCACTGCCCCGAGCCCTAAGGATGGGCAAACAGCAAAGAAGGAATGGGCAGCTCCAGCTTTAAACAAACAGCCCCCAGGACCTCTCATCCTTTTGTCTCTAGGCACATTTAGGTGGGCTATCAATTGTTTCAGGGGTACACATTAACTACTGAGACACGGGACCAAGTGAATGATATGCATTACTCAACACAAATAAAAGATTACAAAACAGGAAAGCTGACTTTATTCTACTTCCAGCAACAAGATTGTGAAAAAAAAAAACAAATCAACTTTATTTCTAACTTTTATAACCAGTAAACTATGCCTCAAGGTTTACAGATTAAAGAAGAGACATCTCCTCAACTAAAAACATGCCAAGGATTTATATGGCAGATGTGTGGGTTTGGTGGGGGTTTTTTGTTTGCTTGTGTTTTGGGGGTGTGATTTTTTATTTTTTTTTAAAGAAAAATGTTTGCTTGTTCTTGTAATACCATATAAAGTTATGCCTCATTACCTTCTGTGATTTATTTATACTGTAACATAACATATACACCCGACAGCACACGAATTGTAACTTGTGAAAGTAAACTCAGAGAAAATACACTCCACTACAGTCCTGTCAAATCCCACCTATTCAGCTGGCAGCACCTGCTCAAACCACAGCTGGATTTAAAAAAAAAACAAAAAACCAGCCAATACAAAACCCCTGCTTGCTCCTGCAGAAACATGAGGGCTTGGAAGAGGACATTTGGTGGCAAAGCTGCATTCAAAATGCAGGTCCAAAGAACAGCGTTGGGAATGGCACCACGATGGAATTCTGCAAGCCCTTGCTAGAGTCAAACTCCCTTCTCCCCCTCCCCAAGCCCTTCTGCCCAAGAGGAGACACCAACCCCACGGCTTGGAGGACACCAGGTTTACAGCCACGCTTTGAACCTGGGCTCCCACCACCCGAGAAATTGCCACAAACGCCAAACTCATCCCCAAACCCCCAAATGATGGGACCGATTCATACAATAAGTGCCATCTCCTCTTTCCGGCACGGTGGCCAAGAGCTGGCAGGTGCTGCCATGGTAAAATTGCAGTTCCCTGGCTACAGCGGCGGGGAATCCCGGGCCTGGAGGGTATTCTGGAGCTGCCCCATCTTCACTGCTGAAGCTGTTCCCCCCCCCAGTAAAAGAATTAACTCTTCAGTGACCTGGGAGTGGCACCCGTCACATCCGAGCCCTCCCAGCTGAGCGAGCAGCCCGTGCTAACCCCACCACTGTGGGAACAAGACTCGGCCCTTTGGAACAACCGCTGTCTCCCCGAGAAAGCCCAGAAATGAACAATTCCTGCCCGTAAATCACATGATGTGACCCCTCCTCACGTTTCGAGTCCGCCCGCCCCGCTCTGCGAGCACAGCTCCGGGCAACGCTGGCGGAGAAGGGAAGGGATCAGCCTGAGAACCCGACTTGATGCCTTGCACAGCAGCACAAACAGAGCTCCTGAGAGGGAGCAGGGCAGGAGCCGCAGAGCCCCTGAAGTTATTCATGTGCCGCTTTACACACCAGTAGCTCCACAGAAGCACTCAGGCATACAGAGACTGCAGAACAGGGATTGTAGCAAGTACACGTCTCTCCCCCAGAACTGAGAGCCAGCTGAAACCCGGCGCCTTTGCTCTCCAGCAGCCACACGTTCAGGATTCCACTCAGCATTTCTTAACTGCACCCCACCATTCCTGCCTGGGAGAGGAACAGGTACGGATCCAAACACGCCCGTTCCCAAGATGGAAATTAGTCGGGATTAGTCACGGGATGCCCAGAAACACAACTTTTGCTCTGCAGCCACCACTCAGCACGAGCAGAGGGGTTATTATTGTCTGACAGGCACTGGGCACTGCCTGCACCATCCAGGCTGGGCAGGCAGCAGTGCTCTGCCGGGACCACTGCTCCTATCGAGGCAGGTAATAAAGAATATTGCTGCTCCCTCCTTCCATCAACACTGAAAATGACACACGATTGCTCTTTTTATTTTTTTGGGAACGTGGCTTTGCACCCTGCCACCCCATTGGCTCAGAGCTGCACAGCCCCCCCAAAACACTGGCAAATAAACAAACCATTAAGAGGAGCTGCATGCTATCCACTTTTCCCTTTGCACTTTGCACAGTTTTGGGAGGGATGAGGGCACTCCCAGGTGCGTGCATGACAACCCTTTGCAGAGAGGGAGCCTTCCACAGCCTGAGTCCATCCCACGGGAGCAGCTGCCTGTTCTCCTGTTTCTGTTCAACAGGCGGGCACAGCATCCAACGCAAATCTGAGAACAGGCTCTAGCTCAGCTTGAAGAGGAGGTCCACAAAGCCACGCTGTCCAACTGAGGCAGAACTACGACTAACAGTAATTAATAATCATATTCAAGTCACGTGTCAAAAACTTTAGATACCAGAGACTGAATTGACTTGCTATGTATTATGCAAAAAAAAACAACGGCGGCTCGCTTTGCTTCCGACTCCTCTCGGCTAACTAAGAAATAAAAAAACCCAGAAAAAAACCAACCAAAAAAAAAAAAACCAAAAAAAACCCCCAAAAAACAGAAGAAGACAGGAAGGGTCCTTCCGCGCGGCACGGGAGGCGAGTCAACGCTCTCCAAGCTGTCCTGTCCCCAGAACTGGGATGGATCCCAGGCGCCGTTCCCATACCGGGACGAGCCCCCCCGCAGCTCTCCCTCCCTCCCTCCCTCTGCCCGTGCCGCCGCCTCGCACCGCGGCTCTCCGGCCAAGCCGCTACCGGGAAACGCGAGTCCCGAAAGGCGCCTTCCACCGCCCCCGACCCGCACACACGGCGAGCCCGCCCGGGAGCCCCTGCGAGCGGGGAGCCGGCCCGGGATCCCGGCAGCCAGGAGGAAACCGAGAGGGGAGCGGCGAGAGAACGGCGGCTGCCGGGGCGGCCCGGGGCTCCCCCAACG
>JAWWMU010000001.1:844509-855822 GCA_035048155.1 Cinnycerthia olivascens
GGCCGGGCTCGGCTAGGTTCGGCTGAGCTCGGCTCGGCTCGTCTGAACTCGGCCGAGTTCGGTCGGGCTCGGCTAGGTCCGGCTGAGCTCGGCTCGGCTCGTCTGAACTCGGCCGAGTTCGGCCGAGCTCGGTTTGGTTCGGCTGGGCTAGTCTAGGTTCGATGGGTTCGGCTGAACTCTGCTCAGTTCGGCTGAGCTCGGCTCGGTTCGGCTGAACTCGGTACGGCCCGCCCTGTTCGGCGCAGCTCGGCTCGGTCCGTCTGAACTCGGCTCGGCCGAGCTCGGCTCAGTTCGTTTCGGCTGACCCCGGCTCGGTTCGGCTGAACTCGGCTCGGTTCGGCTGAACTCGGTGCCGCCTGCCCTGTTCGGCTGAGCCCGGCTCGGTTCGGCTGAATTCGGTGCCGCCTGCCGTGTTCGGTAGAGCTCGGCTCGGTTCGGCCGAACTCGGTGCCGCCTGCCGTGTTCGGTAGAGCTCGGCTCGGTTCGGCCGAACTCGGTGCCGCCTGCCGTGTTCGGTAGAGCTCGGCTCGGTTCGGCTGAACTCGGTGCCAATCGCCCTGTTCGGCGCAGCTCGGCTCGGCCCGGCTCAACTCGGCTCGGTTCGTTTCGGCTGACCCCGGCTCGGTTCGGCCGCGTTCCCTTCGGTTTTCGGCAGCTCAGTGGGTGCCATACGATCGGGCCATAGGGTACCCTAAAATTGGCTTTTCTACGGGATGTAAACACGGAATGCTTCAGGCTGAGAAGGAATGCGTGGCCAATTAACTCGTGAGCGTTTTGGGGTTCGCAATACACCGGTGAAAAACAAACAATAAAAAAATTCCAGCCGGAATATGTTTGAGGGAGGAGAAAGAAATCCAGTGCAGGAGACAACTCTTAGGTCCAAGTTGGTGACAGTTTTACTTGGAATTCTGGAGAAGCACTGATCAAATCCTAACTTGTGGCTTCTATTAAGCTTTCCGGGTATTTGGGAGCAAATAATTCCTGGCAGGCCTCGCACCTCAGATTTCCACGCTTTTTATTTTTATTTTTATCTGGTGCCAGTGCCTGCAGCGGCCAGGAGATGGCTCTGATGTCCGCGCTAAGAGCCCGGGCACCACCATCTGTGAATCCACCGGATAAAAGATCGCTTTGATCTCGTGGCACATGAGGGGCGCAGATTCCAGAACGAAGTCCAGGAACTTGCTGCTCCACAAAAGAACTCTTGTTTCCTCGCTCAGCGCGAAGGATCTGACGTGTCCCCGCGTTCAGAGGACGGCCATCAAACGGAACTCCTGGCTGTTGTTTGTTTTTAAAGCGAGAATGATCTCAAGGCAGTTTCTTTGCTCTGAGACGTTGAGGTCTGCTCGAAAGATTGTTTCCCACTGAAAAAGGCTTTATCACCTCTGATTTTTTGTGCTTTTACCTGGCCTTCCTCCCCAAGGTCGCTGCCCCTCGTGACCTCCTGTCCCAGTCACCTGCCATCCTGCCAGCGCCAGTTTTTATCTCTGATTTATTTTCAGGGTTCACTTTCAGACCTTTTGCTTTGCTCTCAACGAAAGCGGTCGGCCCAGCTTACATCCAAAATTCCCCAGCCAGCGTTTTTCCAGTCAGAAAACCAAGTGTGAGAACACAAAAACCCGTTTCATTTTCTTAGTAAAAACATATCTCTTTTTTAAATTTTTATATATATATATATAAACACACCCACACACTCACAGACTGCACCACAGCCACTAAGCAGATTGTTTTCTGCATTGTGTGCAGAAGGATTCTTGCAGAGGATGATCATTTTTGCGATTCAGGACCGAATTTAACCATCCCAAACTCCAAATTGTGGAATGGCCTGGGTGGGAAGGGCCCTTAAAGCCCATCCAGTGCCAGCCCTGCCATGGGCAGGGACAGCTCCCACTGTCCCAGGCTGCTCCAAGCCCCAGTGTCCAGCCTGGCCTTGGGCACTTCCAAGGATGCAGGGGCAGCAGCCACAGCTGCTCTGGGCACCCTGTGCCAGAGAAGGATTTCTTCCCAGTATCCAATCTGAACCTTCCCTGTGGCAATAGGAAGCCATCCCCTGTGTCCTGTCCCTCCAAGCCCCTGTCCCCAGTCCCTCTCTTGCAGGCTTCCCTCAAACCCTGGAAAGAAAGCCCCTAATGCTGAATTCCCGAAGAGCTCCTGGGCCTTGTGAGGTCTGAACACCAGAGTTTGGGAAGGGGAAGCAGTTGGAAAACACCTCTGTCATTGATTGTGTGCCAGCATCACTTGCCATGGGGCTGGCAGGAGATGAAACCCAGGAGCTGTGAAGGGAGGAAGGACACCAGGAGCACCAGGGAGGGCTGGCTGTGGCCTGCCTGCTTCCATGGAATTCCCTTTCACGCGGGGAGCGGGCTCAGGAGCTCCTCTGGATGGCTGGAGGGACGGAAGCCCCGTGTGCCCTGTGGTGGGCCCAGGTCACAGACACCTTCTGGCCCTCGGTGCTCAGGTAGGTGCCTTCTGTCACCAGGAGCTGTGAAATGCTTCATTTGCAAAACTCACTCCTTGGCTGGATTTTGACTGTGGGTTGGGTTTTTAGTTTGTTTTTGTTTTGGGGTTTTTTTTTTTTTGGTGAGGTAGAAATCCCATCGTTTCAAACGTAAATAATTAACAAAACGAACCCTGCCCAAATAAACATTCCTGTGCGTGTGCGGATCTCCTCTTCCTTAAGGAGAGGAAACAAGTCATGGGATGGGTTTGTTGGTCTGTGTGCTCCTCCAAAAACACAGGGGTGCTGCAAACAGGGGGTGCTTGAAGGGCTCCAGTTCCACATCCCACTGCCACATCTCCCAGAAGCAGCGATTTTCCCGGATTTCAGTGTTCCTTTTGCAGCCTTTCTCCAGGTTCTCCTGCTCCTCTGCAGGCCTATGTCTGATTGTCAGGGGCATTTTAGCACCTGCCTCTTTCTCAGCACAAGCATTTTTTGTTTTCAGTTGGATTTTTTTCATTCATTTACCTGCCCCGGGGATTTTTGTGCAATGAGATACACACATTGCAAAGGTGGTTTTTTTTTCCCAGTACATGCATTTCTGTGTTCTGTTTTCCTGTAATTCCTCTATATCCACAAATATGCCAAAAAGATGGGTAAAGCCTAGAGTGGATTCTAGGAAAAATCCCTTGCTGGAAGTATACAAGTACAGCTGGAAATATATTACTGTTGAATACACGTGCTTGCAAATAAGATCTTTTATTTAGATATTTTACTCAGTGTAGGGATTGGGAGATACTTCAGAAGTAATTACTGCCAAATATTTTGGGAGAATTCTTAGAGCTTTTCTGTATTTTTGATATCACACTATTTGGAAAGCAACCAGCTGGCAATGAGGCACATTTGGCATGGGCTGGGAAGATGTGTATTCTGCTTTGAGTGACCCTGAGGTCTGTTAGCATTTCATTTAGAATATGTAGAAGATGAAGCTCATGTAATTATGCGTTTTGTACACATTTTTGTGTTTTGGGGAAACGAGGCCTTAATCTGGCAAGGGGATGACTAATTTATCTATGTTGTTATTGGTTACTGGGTTGGGTAAAACCTATTGATTGTCCAAACATCTCTGTAGTAATGCTTATTTATAAAAATCATCCTGTGATATTACCAGGGTTACTTCTAAAAATAAACTTTTGTAAGAATGGACTGATTTTAAATCTGCTATAAATTTATTTCTGTGTGGCTTTGCTCTGCTTAAAACCTACTTACCCTCTTTGCTTTAAGGTTCACATCCCCTTTTCTCACATGTCTTGTACTTTATCTAAATACGTATTAGGGGACACACTAAAAGAGTGCTTGTATCATAAATGTGAGGCAAAATCCTGCAGTCACATAAATACCTAATCCCTGGGTATTTAAATACATCCCTGGATTCATCCCATAACAACTCTGTCCCATTTGTCCTTCGCCCTTGCACGTTTTCCAGCTTCCTCCCCGTTGTGAGCCTGCCTCTCTGTCCCTTTGCATTTCCTGATGCCAAGCTTGTGACTACTCCTTCCATCCCCTTCCCTGACAAGTGAAGCTGGCTTTGGCAGGAGATAAAACACTCGGTGAGATGAACGGGTGGAGCTGGAAAAAGCTCCAGACGAGCTCGTGAGAGCTGAGCACACTCCATCAGTGGATTGAACAAAAGTCAGAGCCTCTCCCTGGATGCTTTTGCTGGACCTTCCCACTCCCTGTGTTCCAGCAGCTTCCAGTTCTGACGGCAAAGCTCTCTCTTGACCCTCCCTGCAGGATCTGCTTTGCTTCCAGAAGAATAACTGGGGTTGCTGGTTCGTCCTGCCTGATGTGCCACTGTGGTCCTCAAGGCCTCCTTCCTGCCTGGGAAACACAGCTGAGTTTGATTTCAGGATTTCCAAAGAAGGAGACTTTGCCACGGTGCCTCGCTGGGTTGCTGTGCTGGTTAATTACCCTCGCTGTTAAAAATATGTGTCTTATTTTATAGCCTGAATTTGTCTGGATTCAGCTCCCAAGCCCTGGATCTCATTATAGCCTTGTCTGCGAGCCTGTGTTCTACTGGGGCACAGTCTGGGAGTGGGAGCCCCCTCCCTTTGCTAGGCTTAAAAGGACCAACTTCCTCCACTGGAAAGTTTATTATTTAATTTTTTTTTCACTCTCAGAGCACTTTTCTGAATTTTCTTCGGTTTACCAACTCCTTGATTTCTGGAGGTGCAGTCTTCCAGCTGGGGTTGCAGGAGTGCAGGATACTTAAATCATTTACCAGCCTTTTTTCTTCTTTCCCTTTTCTTAGGGGAAAACAAGAAGAAAAAAATTCCTTTTTCTTCTTGTTTTCCCTTACACCATGGACCAAGATGTTATTTTTGATAGGCAGGAGGGCCCGCCCAGCGCCTGAGTCACTTTATCTCTTTTGGCCACTTCAGAGCAGACAAGGAGTAGCAGGGTCTGAAAGTGCTGTCAAAGCCAGAGTCTTCATGAGTAATTCCTCTTGCCTGCCAAATATTTCACGGTGCTTAGTGTTCATCAGCCAGGTGGATCAGTGCTGATTCAAGGGAGAATGTGCTCGCTACAGAAACAGGTGCAGGAATGAATAACCCTCTGGGTTTTGTAATAATCAACCCGATATTCAAACACGTCTGCGAGTGATTCTGTAATGGGGTAAATATGCAGACCCAGAGCTGTATTTTTATCTGTGGGGTTTTTTCCTTCTTTTTTTTTTTCCTAGGAAGTCTGTCAGTAAAATATTCAAACATTTTATTTGGCTCATTCCAGTTTTCCACAGAAGGATTTACAAGGCTGTGTTGACCTGAACCTCTCTTCCCCTGAGTGTTTGAAGCAATTCCCCCCCTGGTACCCCTGGGATCGCAGCCCAAGTGTCTGCAGCAGCAGCAGCCACAGTGGAAGCTGGGGACAACAAATCCATCTCTATACTCAGGGAGAGAGGAGAAAGAGCAACAAAATCTCATGGGAAATATTATTTCACCAACTTCTTTTTCCCTCTTCTGTTGAAGGGGGCACTTGCAATCATGGACAAATGGTCCCAGAGCTCCTCCTGCTTGGTGTTCCTTGAACCAATGTGATGTGGGGCTTGAGCTTGTGGATAACCCTCCTGAGACTGAAAAAATAAGCAAGAAAGGAAAAACAACCTGGAGAGAAAGGGGAGCTAAATGGGAGCAAAGCTCTCTCTGAGCATGCAGCAAGTTGGGGCCAGGGGTGCCAGGGGAGCATGGGGAGGGGATTGAGGGCAGCCCCTGGAGGAGCTGCACCTGAGCCAGGAGCAGGCATTCGAGGGGGATGTGTAGCTGTGTGGGCAGCTTTCCTGAGCCGTGGGAGAGGGGGGCTTTGGGCAGGATACCCAAAGCGGAGGAGTTTCCCTGTGAAAGGCACAGCCAGAGCATCCCGCGTTTGTTTCGAGGTGTGGGCTCCTGTGTCGGCCCTGATGCTGTGACCCCCAAGCCCCCCGCTCCTCTGGGGCAGGGAGACAGCTCAGCTCTGCCCGAGGCTGCCCCAGGAATTCGCTCTTCCCCTCCTCCGAGCGCTATCCTGACAGCTGAGAGCAGCCAGAGCGCTTTTGCTGACACGCCCTCAACTGCAACATCTGGAGAGTGTAAGCTCAGCTTTCCCTGTGAAACATCCTCAGCTCAGGAATTTCCTTCTCCCAGTGGCCTCCCGCAGCCACATGCGCTGACCCCGGGGCACAGTGCACGGCCCATCTGCGGGCTCTGGCAGGGAGGCTCAGCATCACTCATCCCATGGGAGTCTGTGTGGGATGCAGCCCGGAGTTTAAACCACGGCTATCTGTCCAGGCTGCTAAACAAACCAAACAAAACCGTTTCACCCTCTGGGAGTTTTACAACAAATAAATTTACTGAGATAAATAAACCCCTCAGATTTTGCAAGCTGTGCCGTGGGGGGTTCTTCATGCTTGGGTGAGCAAGTGACCTCTGCCAGGCCACCCCTCCTCGATCCTGCAATCCCAAGTGACAGCAGACTGGCACACGTCACACGCTCGGGAATAAACCAACACTGAATTTTTACGTGGAAGTGGCGCAGGTGACAGAAAGGATTTCAATGTGACAAAGAAACACATTTCTCTTTTTCTGTGTTCAGCCCAGTTAGTCCTTCTCTTAAGCGTGCCAAGGAAAAACCTGGAAGCTTGGCCTCGAGCTGAAGTACCTGTTGATTGGAATATGTATGGAATAATGCCAAGGGCAGGGAAACCTTCCACTATCCTTTGTTGTTCCAAACCCTCTCCAACCTGGCCTGGGACACTTCCAGACATTGGGCATCCACAGCTTCTCTGGGCACCCTGTGCCAGGGCCTGCTCACCCTGAGAGGGATTCACAATTTAAAATGGAATCTATTTATTTATTATGTTCCACTCCAGAAACGTTTTGGGTCCTGAACACGGTCCAGAGTACTCACCTGTAAATAACTGCACGCTCCATAAGTGGGTTTGCCAGCCCTGAGTCTTGGATGTGGTTTCCATGGCTCGGGAAGGTGCATCCAGAGGCCCGACTGCAGCAAGGTAACAGTGATTTGTAAATGAGCCTTGCAATCATCATGCAGCAAGTCTGTCCTGGACACAAAGGGAAACTTTCTGGAAAATGAACGTTTTCAGCTGCAAAGCACCGAGATGGATTTTCACAGCTTGGTACAAGACTGTATTCATTTCAAGGTTTTTTTTAATCCGATTCTTTTGCTGCTTTCCAGCAGTTCATCCAGCCATCCAAAATTCTCTCATGGAACAATCCCCCTTAAACAAAACACGGAGATCTCTGTTCAGAAGGTCACATTTTAACAAGGTGTTTGGAGTATTTCTTGCAAGGAAGCATTTGAATATCTGCCTTTCTTTGACTGAAAAAAACATCCCTTACTGCAGAGGCCAGCACACAGCCAGTCCTGGGCTGGGCTCTGAGGCACTGGGATATCTTCTGACCTGCTGCCAAAAAAAAAAGGAGAGTAAGGGGATACAACCGTACATCTTGAGGGCATTTGGTGCTGAATTGTCACCGTGGTGTGGCACTGGCAGGAGTGTCTGGACCAGCAGCAGCCCCTCCTGGGGTGTAAAGCTCTATTTCAACCCCATCTCTATCCTCATCATGCACTGAAATGACTCTCAGAGCGCAGGAACACCAGGACTGACCCAAGGAGCCACTGCAGGGGCTCTGTCAGCATCCCCCACGCCTCACCCCTTTTCCTGCAGGACACACTAAATCCAGGGATTCACAATGGTCTGGTCTCCTTGTTCTTCACATCCCATCCATCACTGATGCCTAAAAGCTTTCTGAAAATACGGAGCATTTCCCATACTACCCTCTTGTGTTCTATTCCATGGAAATGAAACTTAAAAATTCAAGGTCCTAAATGACACGTCAGCACAAGGAGGGCTCCGCAGCAGTTTAATTGAAATTCAGAAATTGCACTTCTTAATTAATGGAATGTGCAAAAGAATAACAGCACCAACACAGCAACCCCCTGCTAGTCACTTTGATATTAAATTCCACGTGCTTTATGATGCCTCCCAGCGCTCGGTTTATGTGGAGAGCTGCAGGACAGAAGGTGCAGAGAGCAAAGGGGAGATGTTTCTGGGAGCACAGGTCCAGCGGAGCTTTTGGAGGGGCAGTGCCAGATCACCCTGCTGCCAACACATTATTTCTGTAAAACTCATCAAATTGTTCAATGCTTACTCAGGTAATATATATATATATATATATGAAACTATATTCTGAATTTTTTTGAGGACAATGTATGCCCAAAGGCAAATTTTAAGCGGATGAATACTCAGGTACAGGATCCTGCAGCCATGGAAAAGTGAAATCCATTCATTCTCCATCCTGGGTTTAGGAAGGCCCCTGACCCTGTCAGCTGAGTGGCATCTGCAGGACACAGGCACAGAAGTCTCAATGTCCTCAGCTGATCCTGGACATCCCTGGCATATGGAGAGGGTCCTATTCTCCACTGCTGTCCCTGTTTTGGCTCCTCCCTGTTATTGTGGCAGTGCCAGCAAACAGAGATTCTTCTCTGCCTGAACTCAGGGATTCAAACACCAAACCCCCCTTAAAAATTACCTAAGAACAAATGTCTTCTCACTTCAAAAAAAATCTCCTTTAAATTAATTTAAACTCTTTTAATCCCTAACATCTGAACCCCAAATATTACAAAATTAAACAGCTGTCAAAACAAACCCCCAAAAAACTCCAACCAAAACCTTCAAAAGTCCCCAATTATTTTAAAGCAGGATGAGATACCCAGGAAAGCATAAGCAGTAATGGCCTGACTTTCTCTTTTTTTAGCCTATCAGCACTAAGTCAGGGTATCTCCTGTGACCTGACTGAAGTCAGCAGTTAACCACGGGCTGCAAAAGGGAAATGCTGAATGATCACCTCTACTTTGACCAGGACAGAATGTACTCGGTGCCCTCCTGCAGCCCAGTTACGAGTTCCCAGTAAGGATTCAGCCCAGGTAGCCCTCGACACTGGGGATTGTGCCCAGGGGCCTCAGCTTCCCTCGTGGCTGTAAAACTCCCAGTCCACAAGCCAATAATCCATTTTACTGCAGTATTGGAAAAGGCTGGAGATGGCACAGGACAATACCGTCAGGGTAACTCTGAATTTCTTCGCTTTTGTGGGTATAAATCGAGCTCTATATTATTTTTAGTAGCTTGTTATTACAGCTTTTGCAACCTGAAGACAGACTACTGCCTTTAATTCATTAGCAATTTCAACAGTTAATCAGAAAATGTCATTACCTCGAAAGTCTGCAGCTCAAAATAAAGCACAGTGGAGTTAAATTTAAATTAAAGCGTGGACAGAAATGAATGCAGCCTTTGATCCCCTTTTCATCCAGACTGCACCCTGATGGGCACAGCTGGACAGGATGGGAATCGTGAGAAGGCAAGCAGTCTCGCCTGGTAAAAGGATACTGTCAACTCATTAAGCCCTCGAGCTGAGGCAATTAAAAAAAAAAAAATCTACTGGGTTCTTTCAGAACTCTCCTCGTGTTTGCTGCAATGGACGTTTCTCGCCAGTTTTATTTTTAAAAGAGGCTGTTTTCAGGTGTTTCGCTGGGAAACACACCATTAACATCTGTTTGATCCTCCAAGTGGCCAAACCATGTTTCTGTGAGGGGAGCCCAAACAAAGGGCTCTGCCTGCCTGTCTCACTGAAGGGATCTTCCTTTAGGCAGGGAAAGAGTCTGGCTCCAAATCCAGCACAGCCATTTATTTAAATAAGACAGGATGCAACCTCTTCCCAACTCAAAAGGAAGCTGTACTTTGCAGTCTCCCAATGTGACTGGCCGCAGTACAGCTTTTTTCCCCTCCTTTTTTTTCCCTTTGTTCCCCTGAAACAACATTGTTAAAAGCCTCACAATTTGTCACGGTGCCCAGAGAAACTGTGACACAGACACAGACTGGCCACTGTCCTCACCTGTGCAAGGACCTGGTCACCTTCCCTGCAAACACAGGGACAATCCTGGCGCCTTCCTGCTCCGGCTTTGTTTGAGGCAGCATCAGTGAGGCTCTCTCCTGGACGTGTCCTGCCAAATGGACATCACTCCAGGCAGTGGGGCGTGATCCTGTGTCCCTACACCTTCCCCCAGGGCACCAAACCACTCCCAGGACAGCGTTAGGTCAGAGGACGTGCAGACTCTCGCTTTAGGTGGCTGCGTGCTGTAATGCTTGTAAATGTACCCAGTCCGTGCAATGGGTGGAGATTTTCAACCCAAACTATTATTTATGGGCTTTGAGGCTTTCCCTTCTCCAGTTTCTGCCTTCTGGGACAGTGCTGGATTTCTGCTTTGTTTGAAATTTCCTCTCAAAACATGTATTCCAATGGAGCGTGGCGGTGTGGAGCCAGTTCCAGGGCTCCCAGCCCTGACAATGTATTCAGCCACTGGGAAGGCGTTTTGGGGAGGTGAGCCATGCAGTGAGACTCCTCCAGCAGCAGCTGGAGCTGCACGGTGCTCCCAGCAAAGCAGGGAAGGGGAGCCGAGACAAAAAAACCCGAGTTAAATAGACAGCAGTGTGATGCAAAGTCAAATTTGCATCTTTAAGGAGTCAAAGGAGAGCTTAACAAGCAGGGAGAGGTGTGTTCGCTAGCCCTGCGGTGGGGTGGGATGAGATGGGATGGGATGGGATGGGATGGGATGGGATGGGATGGGAGCTCTAGGTCGGCTGGTACCAGGTACAGCTGCCCCTCAGGAGGTTTTGCTGACACAACTCACATCTGACAGGGTGATTTCGAAGACTTCCCCAACACAAGCACGCAGGCAAAACTTAAATATGTGGATTATGTTTAAAGACAAATAGGGGCTCTTCATGACTTTCTGGCGGATGCGACTAAAGATGGGCTGGAGGTTGAAATCCTTGTGAGGCATTTCAATGAATTAACTGCTCCATCGGATCTCCCTCAGCACGAGTGGCAGGCAGCCAGCGTCACCGACCGACAGAGACAAAGAGGAGGGCAGAGCATCACTGCCCATCGGAAACTCAGAGCGGGGCGGCTCTGCCTCCTCTTCCATGCCCGCTCTCCTCCGCTCCCGTTTCCCAGCTGGGTGGGAGGGTGACAATGGCAGGGTACTCGTTCCTTCTCCGTCCCCGCGAGGTGGGGAAGGTCGGTGACAGTCCCATGGGCTCGGCCTGCCGCCGGTGGGCGCCCGGGCGGGGGAGCGCTCGGGGGATGCGGGCAGCGGGATGGGGGGAGACCGGCCGGGACCCCGAGCGCCGGGAGGGGTAAGATGGAGAAGCGGCGGTGAAAGAAGCCGAGAGCGAGCGGAACGGAGCCGCCGGAGCGGCGGTGGCCATCGCGCCTTTCCGACGCGGCGGCGAGGAGGACTCGGACGCGCTCGCCAAGGGCGGT
>JAWWMU010000001.1:877745-905206 GCA_035048155.1 Cinnycerthia olivascens
CCCCAATGTCCATCCTGGCCTTGGACACTGCCAGGGATCCAGGGGCAGCCACAGCTGCTCTGGGCACCCTGTGCCAGAGCCTGCCCACCCTCCCAGGCAGAAATTCCTTCCCAATGTCCCATCTAGACCTGTTCTCTGTCACTTTGAAGCCATTCTCCCTCTGGGCTCTCTCCAGCAGCTCCCAGTCCTGCTGCTGTTTGCCCCGGGGCAGCTCTGCAGGTGGGGTCTCTCCTCAGAGGGGCAGAATCCCCCCTTCACCTGCCCAAGCTGCTTTTAGTGCAGAAAATCCCTCCTGTGTAGCTCCTTGTGGTCTTACTGGTGAAGTGAGGCTCATCCTAACCTGCAAGTACTCTTCTGCCTTAGCTCTGTTTGAAGCACAGCATGGGCATAAAATGGAATGAGGAGGAACATTGGGAAAAAGGTTTGGAGTCTTCCTTTTCACAGATCCCTCCTTGTGGAAGTACTTGGCTTGGTTTGGTCGGGTTACTTGTCTAATTTTATTAAGTCTGATATCTTCTTCTGTAATGGAGGTGTCTTTCATCACTGTCTTTGCCTAACAAAGGCAAAATACCACGGATGTCACTGACTTGCCACAATTAGAGCTGAGGGCTTTATTATCCAGATTTTTCCAAGGCATGCTGGGAGAAGCATCACTGCCCCTCTGAGCTGTGGATAGCCCAGCATGCTGATTGTTACAAATATTTCCTGTCTGGATGGGGGCAAAAAAATCCCTGTGATGAAGACTTGGCCAGCTGCTAGAAGCCATGGATGTGTTGTGTGGCAATCCAAATGATTTTTTCCACATTGTGCTTAATGCTCGGGCTGCACAGCTCGGGGCTTTTGGGGTGATTTTCTGAGTGGCATTGGAACAACCCTTCAATCCCTGAACCTTGGGTTTTACCCGTGGCAGATGGGAATAGCTGTGGTGACCATCTCTGCTGGAGTTTGGGTGCTCCACCCTCCCTGCAGGCTGGTTCTGACTTCTCCTGTAGACAGGGGACAGAGGTTTGTCTGCTCAGATCTCAGGTTCGTCCTTCAGCTGGGGCCTTTGGCTGCAAAGAGTCGGGAGAAGTTGACCTCCAGTTCCCAAAACATACTTAGAAACGTTTCCAGCTTGTAACTTTTCTGTAAACTTCCAGTACTTAAGAAACTTGAAGAGCCTGGTTAATTACAGGATGTACTGACAAGTGCCTGTAATGTCATTTTGTGCCTGAAGAATAGGTGGGAAGCAGAGTGTGAAAGCGCTGTTAATTTTGGGCAGGATGCATGGGGTTCTCTGCTTTCACTGTGGAACTGTGTGTGCTGCTTTCATTATACATTTGATTATATACAAGTCTTGTGCATACACTGATGAGAGTGAGGCAAAGCTGCTTCATTATTTTGGAGACTCACTCAAAATATTTTCTTTCTTTCAGAGACTTGAAGATAGAAAATCTGTTGCTAGATGAAGACAACAATATCAAGCTCATTGGTATGAAACCAGTTTGGCAATTCCAGTAATTAAAATTGTTAGTTTTATAAAGAGAGTTTCTGAGGCTTCATAATCCTCCATGTGACAACTGCTAATGTTGCTGCAGAGAGGAGCTGAGAGAGTATAGATAGCAATCAAGCTGTTCCTGACAGCATTTTGTGGGAAAAAAATGATCCAAATAATTCAGATTTACTGGGTATGGGAATAATCCTACATCTTAAACCCACATCTTTCATACTCAAATAGGGAGCTTGGTAAAGAATTTAAGAATTGACACCACAGAAGTGGTTTATTTTATTATCATGATGGTTTCTTATTTGCTAGGGGCTGGATTCTGCCCCCGTGAACATATGCTTCCACTGAAGTCAGTGGGAGTTGCACACATTTTTAGCAGCTGGCAAAATGCGGTCCTATATTTATATTTGTTAAATTTGCTTCCAGCACCCAGGACAAAATTGGTTTAGAGGGCTGTTAAAGAATAAAAAAGACCAACGGTATAGCCTTGCTTGTATTTAGGTATCAGTTGTATGTGGTGCTTGATTCATTCAGGCTGTGCAGGCATTTTAGATTAATCATTGCTGGGGATAGTCTCTCGCTGCCTTGCATAACTCCCATTAATGTTAATGTGGGCATTGAAAAGAAAATATCCCTTTCATAAAATACATGACAAACATCTGCTTGTATTTCTTTCCATGCCTACACTTTTGCCAGCAGCAGAGTCTGTGGCTGAAGGCTTAGAAAGCTCAAGTGACTCTCCTCAAAAAGTTTCATGGGCTGAAAAGTGGTGAAAACCATTTAACATTCAAATATCCGGGTCACGTGGACACTCACTGTGGTGTGTGAAGTATGTGCATGCCCAAGCAAACAAGGGGAGGCTGATTAAGGAAATCTGAAATCCCCAGGTTCTGCTTTGGGAATTCAGCTCTGGGAATTGTGATCACTCTGCAGCGAATGAGCCAGCTGGGAAAATAATAGCAAAGAGAACTCTGCCTTACCTGAGCTGAGGGTCAGGAGGACACTGATGAGTGACCCTGAATAATTCATCAGGACTGATGGATACCACCCATTATCCTGATTTAGCAGACACCAGATGCTTTGCACCTGTGCTCTAGGAACGTCTGATGGGTTTAAAGAACTCACCTAACTTCCCTGTTATTCGGTGTTTGGTTACACAACACCACCTGAGCTTGACATCCAAAGCAAGATTTTCCCATATGATGCATGTACAGTTAAAACTCACGTGCCAAAAAACAGAAATGACTCCGGGCCTGTTCCTGCAGTTCTGTTTGCTTCGGCTGCATGGAAAGGTCTCCTCGCCATGGCTGGTGAGGGAGGAACAGAGAAAAGAGACAATTTGATCTTCCACAACCTCAATAAATTGCTCTCAGGTCTGCAGCCTGATGTTTAAGCAATGCAGGTTGCAGGCAGTGTGTATGCTATAACAAAGCAGTGCCCAACTGGGGGTGTTGTAGCAAAAGAAAGGGTGCAATATTTTGTCTAGAAATGATCAGTTGTGTCATCACAAAGCCCTTCCCAGGGAGGTTCTTCAGGAGTGAAGAGCATGCTTTGAGGAGTTAAAGTGCTGCTTTTCATGACTGGGAGAAGAGACTGTGAGCTGCAAAACCATCTCATGTTACCTGCTGTAGGGTGAGAGCTTGGTCCCTGTGATTTGTACAGCACTAAGCACAGGAGTAGCTAATAGAAATAAAAATGTTGTTCTTGTAAGAGCTGTGAAAGGAAGAACAAAAGGGGAAATTAAGATTGAAAATGTGGTGTTGAAGTCACTGTTTGTTCATGCATTTCAGTGGGACCTGGATGCTTTGAGCCCTCAGCTGCTCAAGGGCACCTTGGATTTGTTCCTCCTTTTGGCTCTGTGACAAGGTGGTTTAAAACCTGCTCTCACATATTCTTCTTGGAAAAATTCCCTTTGAGAGCACTTATTCTTAGCAGTGTGATAATCAGATTGAAGAACATCAGGACTGGAACTGTTGGAAATAATTCACTCCTTGTTATCTACCAGCCCATGTGGTCGGTGTCTGATAAAGGTGCCGCGAAAAAGCCGCTCACAGACCACGCAGAGCTCTTGGCATCCAGGTGGGACACCCAAGCATCTGTGGAGCTCTGCTGGTCCAGCTCCTCCAGGAGCTTGTGTTTCAACAGCTCTTTCCCTGCTCTGGCTGGCAGAGCTCCGGGGGTAGCCGTGCATCCATAGCCTGGTGTGGATTCCTCGGAGGCGTTGAGGAGGAGCGGAGCGATGTCGTGGTGCTTCCACAGCACGAGCAGTGGGGGTGGTGGAGCTCCCATGTGAAAATATTTACTTTGGGAAACCAAGCGTGGCCTTGGATCTGAATCCTGTAGCTTGCTGGGCTTCTTGAAAGGGAGAGGCAGGCAGTGGCAGCGAGGTTATCAGTGCTGGGGATAGCACTGTTCTCGTCAGGATCGGCAGTGCATCCTTAATAAAAATAATAAAAATCACACTGTGATCGCGGATGTGCTGACACAGTGTTAATAGCAATATTCTCATTTCCAGGGCTGTGAGATCCCTGTCCCCAGCATGCATCTGCTTGCACACATTCTGCATTTCAGCAGGGGAAAATAAAAGCATAGCGTGGCAGTTGACATGAATGAGCTGTAGAAAGTGAGTAAGGTATGGGGTTGACAATTGAAGCAAATAAAGAGAATGGAATCCTCTCTTGGGATATCCCTCCGTTGATACTGATGGAGGGATGCTGACTGACACCAGCACAGAATCCAGCCCTTGTATCCTGTGACTGTAAAACATTACTGTGCAGTCAAATAGTTTGGAGCTGGTGTGACACAGCAGGGTAAGGACCAGGAATAATACTGTGTGGAGATATTATTCCTAGGAGTTTTGAAAAGTATTTTACAGTTGACAGGACTCATCTCAGGCCACAGCTAATGAACACGTTAATGAAGTTAATGGATCCTCTGCAGTATTTGTGAAAGCCCCAGGGATGGTACATCTCTAGCAGGGATGATTAAGCAGTGTCCAGAGATAATTGTTTTCCATCAGAGGTGAGGAAATCATCTCGATTCTCCCTTCAGCTTTGACAGTGTTCTCCAGGAGAGCCCCAGTGAGCCTCTTTAGCTGTGAGGGATGGTGATTCCTGTCCCCCTGTGCCTGCCTGGCCCTCAGAGGTTCAGCCAGCCGAGTGGAAAGCACTGCTGCCACCATTTAGGCACTCAGGCTCTTCCAGTCTCTGTGATAATTGCCTTTTTTTGCGAGCATTTTTATTTCTCTGCCTGGTTTAGTGAGGTTCATGTGTCTGCCCAGTCAGGGTAGACTTCTAATACCTTGAGGAACTCCTCGACTTTCAGCCAAATTTGATTTTCAGCAGGGTGAAAGCTGAAGGACAGGCCAGCACTGCAAGTCCAGTGCAGGTAAGGAAAAGAGCCACAAATTAATGATTGAGAGAGGATATTGAGGAGTTAATCAGATGTCAGTTTTCTTAATAGTGGTGTTCTTCAGGGATTCACAGAATATTCTGAGTTGGAGAGGACCCACAGGGATCAAGGGGTCCAACTCTTGATAAATGGGATTTGTTGTTCCCTAAACCCATCTCTGGCTGCAGCCACACCAGCTCTGGAGCAGGCAGGAGGGAAATTTTGGGAGGCAATTTTTTGTTCTAAGGCTGTTTTTATTGTTTGTGGGAACCTCTGGTTATTTAGCACCTCGTAGAAGCAAAGTACGTAAAATTTTTTGCATGTGGATGAGTTTTTATTCTCCTTAGGGAGCTCATTGCTAAGATTTTGGAAAAAATGTTCATCTTAACTTGTGCTCTAGAACAGTTTGTCTGTGTCTCTCTTTCATAACTGTGTCTCTGTGCCTTTCACAGACTTTGGATTGAGCAACTGTGCAGGAATCTTGGGTTATTCTGATCCCTTCAGCACCCAGTGTGGGAGCCCAGCATATGCAGCCCCTGAACTTCTGGCAAGGAAGAAATACGGGCCCAAAATAGACGTTTGGTCCATGTGAGTTACTTCTCGAGTTTATAATTGTTATTGCAAAGAGCAGGGACGTCTCCAGCTGGATCAGGTGGCTCAGAGCCCCGTTCAGCCTGACCTGGAGTGTTCTCAGAGATGGGGCATCAACCCTGGAAATACTGTCAGACATTAAAGATGAAGTGCAGTCTCCAAAACCTGAATTTTTCCTTGTTCCTGCTCACTTTGGTTTCTTTTTCTGCACATTTTCTTTCAGTGGGGTGAACATGTATGCCATGCTGACTGGAACATTACCCTTTACCGTGGAGCCATTCAGCTTGAGAGCCTTATACCAAAAAATGGTGGACAAAGAAATGAACCCCTTTCCCACCCAGCTCTCCTCAGGTAATCCAGGGGGGTTGCTGGGAAACGTTTGGAACCGGTGGGCCAGAGCTGTGGCATGGGATCACGGATTGTGAGCCATGCTGCTGACATGCTGTGCTAATTGGGAAAAGTTCCTTTCTTCATTTGGGCCTCTGAGAGAGCTGCAGGAGTTGGTGCAGCAGAATTCCTTTTGCTTTGACTTCTGGAGAAGCACCAGGCTGTGCTGAATGTGAGAGAAGGAACAAGTCTGTGAAATTCTGTGGAATTGTTTTTGTAGAGCAGTTGGTCAGTTTTGCACATCCCGAAGATTCTAGCTAGGGTAAGATTCTAGTTGGATTCTAGATTCTAATTAGGGTAAGGATAGATGAACAGATTATTTTGGAATAACAGATTCCTGGGCATTATCATGACTGAGGTTGAGTGATAAACTGCCTCAAATGACCTCACATTTATTACAGAATAATGACAATCAGTCAGAAAGTTATTTTGGGACAGTTACCTGGGATAACCTTTGTGTGTTCACAAAATGCAAAATAGTCGATGTGTTAGCATTAGAAATATTAATTCCTGCTTCAGAGCCATGTCACTAGGCAACAGAATCACTTCTCAGCTTGCAGCAAGGCCACTGTCAGCATTTGGAACAAGCTCTGTTTGGCAGCTGGGTTTTATTTTTTCATGCCAAATTTCTTGTCCGTGGAGAGCTTCTGTCTCCTTGCCTGGCAGCCTGTTTTGCAAGGGGCTTTGGATAAAATTAAAAGATTTTAAAATACAAAATACAAAAAGGGAATGGAAACATTGTCAGAGAGTGTAAAAGACCCTTGGGAGCTGAGTCACAAGGTGAATTCTCCAAGAACAGATTTAGGGTTCCACCTTCCACCCTGTAGAAGGCCAGACCCAGAGCAGCAAAAGAAGGTAACATTGCTTTTGACAGGCTTCATTTTGCTGTTCCATCCACGCTGCCATTTAACAGTGGAGATCAGATTTTCTCTCTGTAGCCTCTGTAGCTCACTCGACACTGTGGTCCCCAGGGAAGGCAGGATTTTGTTTCTCCTCTGAGAGCTCCAGCAGCCTGGACTTGCAGAGGTGGTGGCAAATTAATGGACTGGATTTAAACGTGTTAACCTTTGCCCAGGGTGGGCAGAGGTACCCATCAGTCCCTGACCCGAGCCAAGGGCCTGGTGAGCTCTGTGACATGGCACAGTGTGATTTAGGGTGACATTTGTTTGGGTCACTGGGCAGAAACCCTGCTCCTCTGCTCTGGGAATTGTAGTGCCTGTTAACTTCTTGGGTATATGGGCCTTTTATTTCAGTCGGGTCCTCATTTCTCTAAATTCATCTACAGAGCAGAGAATTTTTACAGGAGTTCTGTTTCACATGTCCAGTAGGTTGTCTTTCAATATTTAATTCCCTGGTTACTGAACACACAGCCCCATTGTGCAGGTAGCCAGTCTCATCACTGAGAAGGAAAACACTTCCTTTGTGTTTTCACCTAAAGTGCTGGGTGACCCTGAGCTCCCAAAACAATCTGGGTAGCAAAACAGGGGAATTTTGGAGTTGGTGTTTGATTTTCCCACTTAGGAACCTGTTTCTCATTAAGCCTCTTGAACAGCATCTATCTGGTTATTGATTTTAGGTGAGCAGAGGTCAGATGCTCAGGAAGTTGGTGTTCACCTTGCATGTGTTAATTTTCCTTCTTCTTTGCTCCCTGGGGAATTAATTTTGCTGTCCACAGCTGTGTGTGTGCCTTAGCTGGAAAAACTCCTTATGCCATCCCAGCTTCAATCAGCCAAGGTGCTGCTGCTCTTTTCTGTTACCCAGGTCTGGGTGCTTCCAGGGGGGATTCTTCACTCCAGAATTAGTTTCTCCCAGCCTGAATCTGTTGGTCTGTGGCACTTGACAAGCTTTGTTTAATTAGTTTGCCTTTTGGCAAGGGTGGGGGTGGAGAAGTAGGGTTTTTAAGAGGACCTGGGGTGATTTGGCGAGCAAGCACGGTGGTGATGGAGGAGGGGGGTGTGGGTTTGGGGTGAGGGATTTCTCTGGCTTTGAGCCAATGGGGTGTGTGAGGTTTCTAACTCAGACACGAGGGGAGCACTGGAGCGAGAGGGGATTGAATGGGAGAACAAGAGTTTGTTGTTTGCTGCAGTGGGGGTGAAGAAAGGGCACGCCAGGCACACAGGGAGCAGCTTCCAGCAAGTTTGGGAGCTTGGATGTAGGATCTTCCTGCTGCTCCTGCAACGTGGCTGCAGCAGGATAGTATTAAAAAATACTGGAGAGTATTCAAGTAAGGCATCTCACACAGATCAGTGGGTTGTGAAGGGAGAGATGAGAAAAAAACCCAGCTGATGCCTGGCTGAACTGGTAAACACAGAGTAATAAGTCTCTCTTGCACATACAAGCTTCTTGTCACAGAGAGGGCCCTCTCTCCATCTAAAACCTGATTTTTTGCAGGGTATTGCACATTGAGGTTGCTCAGGTTGTTGGGAGTTGGCACCTGTTGGGTCTAACCCTGATTTGTTCAGGGAGAAACCCTCCCTTCCTCATCCTCCACCCTCCCCTGATGCACACATCCTGTCCCATCCCACTGTGGTGTCATCAGGAGGTGTTTTATTCTCCTTAAATTGCATGTAGGAGCAGTGAAATCTGGCCTTGATAATATGAGGAATAAAGACCAGACCTAGTTGAAACAGAGTTTATTTTCAGCTCAGAGGGGCACCTCTTGTGAGATTCTAGGCAGATCACTTGATTTCATTGCTCCTAATCATGTTAGAAACACATGACTTAAAAATTGAGCATTTTTGCAAGAAACTCAGGAGGAGTGGTTGAATGTCGTTGAAAGTTGAAGGTTCAGGAGAAAAAAGCAAAGCCTGTTAGTTTTGCTGTACTCTTAATTTGGCTAAATCCTTCTGCAGCTGATTGTAGGTTGGATGGAAGCCAGAGAATTTATCCTCATCATGTCAAAGAGAGCCCAGTTTGCTGTGTCTTCCTTCCCAAGTCTGCATCCCTCCCCTCCACTCACCCCCTGGTCCATCTTCTGCTTTGAGCACAGTGATTTGTCTCTGACCTGGCTCTAGCCTCTTGCCCTCGTGTGGGAATTAAATGTTGGCTCACCTGCTCCCAGACTTCAGATGAGCTGTGAGACAAAAAGCACCTTTCCCCCCTCTCCTTTTTAACTCCATAAATCATTGTGACTGTAAATCACTGTTTGTTTTAGTTACTAATCCCTTATCAGCTCTCCCATTTTCTCAAGGACATTGAGGAAAATGCTCCTTTTTAGCATGCTCTTGTTCGGGCCACTCACCTGTAGTAGCTCATCTGCTGTGCCAGTCCTCAGGCAGATGACAGAGCTGTTGTTTGGGGTTTCTCCCTGCTCTCTCCACAGCTGCCATCACCTTCCTGCGCTCTCTCCTGGAGCCAGACCCTGCAAAGAGACCAAACATCCAGCAGGCCCTGGCAAACCGGTGGCTCAATGAGAACTACCCTGGCAGAGCACCGCCCAACGTCACCTACCCCAACAGGTAGGGCAGGGAGGGAGGGGGAAACCTGCCAGGGCATCCCTGCAGTGCATCCCTGCTGTGCCAGTGCTGTTTGTGTGACAGAGCCTTGAGAATCCATCATGAGGATTATTGGGATTGGCCCTGTGCAGCTTGAGATGCTCGAGAGCAACACCTTAAATTGGAAGCTGCGCTTGCACTGCGTTGTTTGCAGGGTGGGCTGGGGTGCAGAACTTCTGATTGATTTGCTGCAGGCCTGGGAATGGGTAGGTGTGGCAGGTGGTTCTGATCTCCTCGTTGGTCAGTCAGATCCAAGCTGCTTCTCCAGGAGAGCCTCTGCCTGTTTGGGAGGTGCTGTGGGTTAAGAGAGAGGTCAGAGTTCAGTGGTCTTGCTCTGTTGGTGGTTGGTGTTGGGTACCTGCACCCTGCTGGTTGTTCATGTGACTAAGAGCAGGCAGAGAATGAACCTCATGGTCAGTCAAACACCCACCCAGGGAAACAGAAAGAAGGGAGGATACTTGTGGCCCAGTTTGGTTGTAAACAAGCTTGCTCGATTTTAAACCTCTGCAGTGTAGACTTGCAGTCAGTGGGGAGAAATAAGGGCACTTTTTACATAAGGATTCATCTGACTTCTCTCTGATCCTGCCTTAGGATGACTTTGTGCCCTGGAGATATGAGTTCCTCTCCAGTGACTGTAAATGAAGCCTCAGGCAGCTCACTTGGAATTACATGTCTCTCTTTGATCAGATAAATCCTCCTTCCTCTATCAGAGCCCTCCAGCTGTGTCTCATGCACCAGCCAGGACCTGCAGGATTCACTGGCTCCCAGGCCAAGCAGCACTGAGGCAAAGACAGCAACTTAAAGCCTAGTTTTGCTGCTTAAAACTCAAGAGTGCTGCAGAATTTCTGTCCTAACCTGGCTGAGAGGGGAGTCCCTGAGTGAAAATCATAATTCCCCTCCTCCAGTTGCCAGGAACCAGATGTAGTTCCTTGACAGGGGGTGCAGGTGCCCTGATTTAGCAGCAGACATTTCCCTTCCAGAGGTGGCACCTTCCAGTGCTGCATCATGGAGAACCCTGTGACTGTGCCATTCCTTGACCTGAGGAGAAGAGCAGGTCTCCAGCTCCTAAAATGGATGGATGGATGCATGGATGGATGCATGGATGGATGCATGGATGGATGGATGGATGTCAAGCAGCTCGGATGCCTGGGGATATCACTGGATCCACCCCCTGAAATGAGGAAGGCAAATGTGGGGCCAGCTGCCTGTAATCCCCAGGATATAAAGGTGGCCCCTGTGATGAATTGTTTGCCAAGAGATGAGAGCAGGCAGAGCCATTCTCTTGATATCTCTCCTCCAAATTTAGAGGACATCTGAAACTGTAAAGGATATAAGCCTTTAAAGAGATTCTTTCTTTTATTTTTTAAAAATAATCTTGCTTTTGTTTCATTAGTTGATGCCCCAGGCTTGACCTACCTAGACTTTGTCATACTGGAGCTTTATAGGGAGAATAATCTGCAAGGTTTTAAATATTTAAAGACATGGCCTGGCTCCTTTTGAGCTTGTCTCAGAAAGTACCACGAGAGTCAGCTTCCATGGAATTTCTCCAGTTTTTCCTTAGTTTGCAGATGTGGATAAGGTGTTGTGAAGTAGTGCATGAAAAACCCACTGCTGAGTTTGCAAAGAATCAATTCCTCTCTCAATCAACACAGAAGAAGCTGTGTTATGTTCTTGCAGTGCCCTTCCACTACTCTGGGGGTAACAGCCATTGTTCCCAAGACGGGAGCCTGGTAGGAAGGGAAGAGCGTGGAGATAAGGTGGGAGAACAGCAGAAGCTGCATTTTCAGGAGAATATTTTCCCAGGCTTTTTATAGGCTTGCTTTTGTTAAAGAAATTCCCTGAAGGCAAGCAAAAATTTCCCATTTTGCTGAGCACTTCAAGTCAAAATTGCTCGAGTTTCTTTTGCTGCCCAGGTGGCTCAACGTGCAGTGGCCAAGATAAGTTTTGCTTTTGAACTTGTGAGAAAAAGACCCAACCCCAAGCATTCCTTAGGGGCAGAACGAGTGTTCATGGGCACAGGGAACAAAGGGAATGAGTTATTTGAAATTCCCCAGGCTGTGTTGGACATCTTGTCTGAGTCCTGTCCGTCAGAGCCAGGGCAGGAGTGGGAAAGGTGGGGAAGGATCCCTTGGAAGGGGGAAACTTGCCAAATAAGGTCCCTCTGATATTAGGCTTGGTATTAGGAGTGAGGAATATCCTCTAGAAACAGCCGGAACGCTGGATTTCTCTGGAGATGGATGGGAGTTGACGGGTACCTCTGGGAAGCTGGCCAGCCCATTTAGAGGTCTAAGTAGGAGCCGAGTTCTCTGGAAAAATCTGGTTTTAACTCAGACTGAGCCAATGCTTTGGCATTTCCACAAGAACTCTGCACTGCTTTTCCCGCCTTGCCTGAGACTGTTCCAGACTTTATAGAAGAGAGAGACATAAACATGGCTTGCACTTGTGACAGGAGGGTAACAGCAGAGTTGCCATTCTGAGCTGCAGGAATAATCCTGTACATCCCCTTTCTCCAGCAGGAAATTCCCTGGCTAATTAGTGCATGGATACTGTGCAGCAGGTGAGGGGGTGAAGCTCAGAGCAGTGCTGTTTGATCACCAGAAAGGGGGCTTTCCAGAGAGCCAGATCTGGCTTGGATTTTGCTGCTTTTCCTTCAAATCCAGCTCCTCCTCTTGATTTTCAGTGGCCAGGTAACAAATGGCCTGAGCAGCACAGTGCTGTTTCCCACCAGGGATGGACACAGTGGACAGAGTGCTGTTCCTTCAGCTTCCTGTGTTCCCAGATATCTGCTCTTGGGAGGAGGGAACCAATCACGCCCATGTCGCTGAGCCCTTGGGGCCACCTCTTGGTGTTCTGCCTCATCCCCCTGAGGCTGCCACTGAGAGAACAGCCCAAAAATGCCTCTCTGCCTCTGCCCCTGTGCAGGATCCACCTGGAGGACCTGAGCCAGAGCGTGCTGCTGCACATGACCGAGAAGCTGGGCTACAAGAACAGCGATGTCATCAACACCGTGCTCTCCAACAGGGCCAGCCACACGCTGGCCATCTACTTCCTGCTCAACAAGAAGCTGGAGCGCTACCTGGCCAGCCTGAGGGTGAGCACTGCTCCCTGCCACGGTAGGGGGACGAGGGCAGGGAGGGGCTGCAGGTGGCCTGGAGTGTTTGGTCCCACAGGATTGCAGAATATCCCAAGGATCGTCCGCTGTGGAGTGCTGTGCCCCTGTGTGGGGAGAGTTCTGTTGCTTGGAATGGCAGTAACATGAGTTTTTTCAGTCAGAACATCAAGAAGAAGCTTAAAACTTCTTAAGCTTACTAAGATTTTAAGTGACAACTCAGCTGAAGGTTTTACCTGATGCAATCTCCCTGGCCTCTGAGCACAGCTTGGGCCTTCCAGTTTGACAGCAGCTTCTTAGGTTTCTTCTCCCCTCAGTCCTTTTCACATTAGTGATGATGCCACCAATGATATTTAAAATGAAGTGGCCCAAATCCATCATCTCTGCCAGCTGATGCTCCTCCACTGAATGCCAACAGAGGGTACAGTCCGTTAGGCAGTAATTAAATGTTAGTTTTCTCTAATTATCTTACGTGTCTTACTCTTCTGTGCTTTTCTCTCCACAGAAGGCTGAAGGCCAGGACAGTATTTGCCACAAGAACCAGCTATACCAGATAGAAAAATACAAGGCAAATAAAGACCCCTATGAGGTAAAGCTCCCCAAAGCTTGTTGGAGTGCTTTGAAAGCAGATTGAATTTGAGCATTCTTGGTGACTGGGATTAAAGTGTTGGCTTTGTGGACCTGTGAAGAAAAGAAAGACCTGTGGTCTTGTCTGTGCAGGACAAATAACTCCTTTCATTTCTTTTCAAAGAAACAAATAGTAGCTCCCTAGAGAGGAAATAGAAAGGTGACTTTCAAGGTTTTTAAAGAAATTAAAATGTTTTTAAATCTGTGTTTGGCAAAATGATGCAAACACAGGGGGCTCCGTAGCTTCATTCGGGGGTGAAAGTTGCTGGTGTTATAAAAAGATGAAAAATGAGTGTTCTTGAGACCTTGGTGCTGTAGGACAGAGAGCTGAGTGACAGCCAGGGTGACACCCTCCTGGTGTCCTGGGCCAACCCTGGCTTGGCTGCCAGGAGCAATATTAGCACAACACTATTCAAAGTCAATTTTCTCTGCTCCTTAGCAGAAGTGATGCGGGATCAGCCCACTGCATCATGGAGGAATTCCCTTGGGCAGACAAAAGATTTAACCTTCTTGCTCTGTTGGTCTCCAGCCTTCTTGCCTGCAAGCAGAGAAGGTATTTTGCATTAAATCATGGCTGGGTTTTTCTTCCCTGGCTGATTCTCTGCCAAGCACTAAAATTACAGAAGTAATATGAGCTGTGCAAGTCTTCCCTGCCAACACGAAGAGCAGCATTCTTGAGGAGTCTGCCTGTTTCAAAAGCTGCTCCTCAGCCCTGGTTTGATGATCTAATTGCAGGGGCAGGTTTGTGTCGTAGCTGGTTTTGTTTATTATAAAGGCTGCTTGCAAGACAAGCTGAACTGCAAGCCAGATGGAAATATCAGGGCAAAGTGCTTATTCTTTTCTTGAATAAATCAAAACCGTCTTGCTTGCCATGGATCAGCAGTGGATAGACTCAATGAATGTGATATTTCACAAAGCTCCCACAACTTACTCAAGCCGTTGCAAGGCAACATTCCCTGGAGACAGGGGCAGGTCCTGGGAGTTGATCCTGCATGGAGTGTCTTGGTTCTGTCTGGATCAGCTGCTGGTGTCACTTCCCTGGGCAGTGACAGAGCCGCTGCGCTCTGGGATTCTGCATTCCCAAGGGATCAGCTCACAGCTGTGCAGGGGAGGCTGAGCAAGGAAATCTCCCTTCCCTCAGGAAAACTGGAGGCTAGCAGCAGCACCAGGGTATGGCCCCCGTTAGGTTTGCAGGCTTGCTTAGGGGTAGAAGCTCCCTCCCAAAGCCTCTCTTGTACTCAGTCCCAGAGCAGCTGTCTAGGGGATGAGGGGGTGTCCTGTCTTTCTGGAAATATTTAACAGGATGCACTCACTGTGCAGACACTGCACTAATAATGATAATAATAATAATAATAGTAATGGTAACAGCCTGTTCTCCTGCTGCATGGGCACAGAGTGTGGAAGTGCAGGCCAGGCTGGGCTAGGGGAGGGTCTCCCTGCCCACGGCAGGGGGTGGACGTGGGCTCTGAGGTCCCTTTCAAGCCATTCTCTGGTTCTTCAGTGCTTTCTGTCTCTTTAGCTGTGCTTGCACATGGGGATTATGCTCCTTTTACTGTGGCAGGACAGGTGAAGCAGCACACAGGGTTGGATGCACACCCTGGGATGCTCCTGCTGTTTATAACTAAGGCAGACATCTCTCCTAAAATGCCTCCCTGTGGGTGGGCCACAGCTCAGTGGGTGCCTCTGGGACTCGGGGAAAGGGGTTTTATAAGCTCAGGAAGGTTCATGAGCTGGAGATGGACTCCCCTTTTCCCTCCCCACCACTTCCAGAGCAGGAATTGGGAGCCACTGCTCCCTAGGCGGGCACTGCACTGGAGCAGAGCTGCAGGTTGCCATGGGAATAGGAGGGGGAGGGATGGTCAGCCCCGGCTTCAGCAGACTTGGAATTTCTCCCACCTCTCTCCAGCAGTGGGAAATCTTCAGGAGGGACTGCCAGCAGCTGGGGCAGGCAGGGGCACATGGGCAGTGCTCATGTCCTGCCCCTCTTCCTCACCAGGTCTCCTGCTGGGGTGGAGAGGGGCCCAGGCTGCTGGGGGTGTGAAGTTGAAGTAGCCAGGCTGTTTCCAGGCTGGTGTCACTGTCCTGCTGTGTCCAGGCTGTCTCCATCGCTTTATTTGTGGAAGGGGTCTTGGGATGAATGCGTGTTCCTCCAGCAAATCCAGGGGAGCTCGTGGGCTCAGACGTGGAATCTGTGTTTTTTAAAAACCGGTGTCCTTGTCCTATCATCATGCCAGGCATGGCCAAGGCAAATACCCTTCATCTGCCTCTGAAATCCATTGCCAGGACTAAGAGTAGGTCTGAGGGTCAAGGTCAGGACAGGAAATAGCAGAGGATGATGTCATTCCCAACCTATTCAAGTATAACATACCGGTACAGCTCCTGCATTATGGGACAGCGGGACACGGCCCTGCAGTCTGCAGTGCACTTTTGTAACATCCCTGAAGGAAATCTTCCTTCCCTTTTCAAACAGAAGAGCTTGGCACCTTGGGAGTTCAGGGCTTTGGTCCTGAGCCTCTCACAGCCCTGGTCATTAGGGAGCAACGTTAGCAGTTTTAGAAATACTTCTAAGACTATTTGCAGTGTTCATCCAGCGTGAAGTAAATTAATTGCCAGCACCGGATATGTGAATTTCCTTTGCCAGGAGTGCTTTAATTGTGTAGAGTGGCTGTGTTGCTGTGGCTGGGAAAATGTCCCAGCAGGGTGAGGGCAAAGGCAAGAGCACTTGGCAGGTGAGGAGCTGCAGCTTGGCTCGTGCACCATCAGGCTAAAAATACTGCAGCCCTGGAACGTCCTGCACTCAGGCAGAGGCTGCAGCAGCCAGCATGCAGATTCCTCCTCACCTATCCAAAACAGCAGACAGCTCCTAGCAATCTGGATTGGCTCCTATGGGCTTAATATAGTCACCACTTAGTCTCATCCTCACAAGCACCTTCATGAAAAGATCCTGGGGGGAGCCTGGTCCCTGCCGAAGACTCTCGACAGCAGAGTTTCAGAGCCGTGGGAGGAGAAACAGTGTGGTGGGCTCAGAATGAGCTGCACACCTTCCCCTGAGCGCTGTGGCAGGCTGACAGTCCCACAGCATTATTAGGAGTAAGTAGCATTGCTGCTGTTGTTTTGGCTGCTGTTACACTTCACCCTCCCCAGGAGGGACTGTGCCTGCCAAGGCAGCGCCTGATCCACACTGGTACTCCAGGCGTGGAGTGGACAGGCTCCCCCAAAGGTGGACAAAGGTGTGCAGCTCCCTGAGGGGCTCCTTTGTGGCTGTGGAAGGGTCACCCAGCTGCAGCTAGCCAGAGGGAAAGGAGTTGGAGGGGATAAGGGATGGGTGGGGGCAAAAAACGTGCACAAAGGGAGGCTGAGGTGAAGGCAGTGAGGAGCTCACAGAGGGTCTCAGGTTCTTCTTCTTCTCCCAAGTCACCTACCTAACCACATTGGTATTGAAACTAAAAACTGTGGTTTCTGAGTCACTGAAGGTCTTCTTTCCAACTCTGCAACTCCTGAAAGGCTACAGAGCCCAGCAGTGCCCAGACACCATCTATGCAGGGAGCCAGGCTCCATCTGACCTGGGAATGTTCATCATGAGCCCAGATCGTTGCCTCTTCCATGTCTGTCTGGCTTCCAGAGCTGTTTAGGGGCCCAGGAGAACCCAAGTTGTCTTCTGCATCTTTCTTTTCCTCTCTCACATGTTTTTGTGCACTTTACTTTGAGGGTTTTCATAGACTCCACGTCAGTGAGCTTGCAAAAGAAAATCAGGAGTGGCGGTGCATAATAACCAGACAAAACACAGGCACATAATTGGGGGAAGGAACTTTCCTTCACTTTTTAAAACAGACTTGTACTAGCAGTGACCTTTTAATCAGATGCAGCAGAACATGGTGCTTCAATGAGAACTATGACCACAAAAACAACCCCAAACCAACCAAAACATATTTTTTTTTTTTTAAATGTGAAATAAGACTTTTGAGCTCCCTTGGAAATCAGAGGCAGGTTAAGGGTGTCAAGCACTTTGCTGAATCCAGTGACTGAAAGAAGAGGCAATGAATTCTCACTGTAAAATGGTGCTTTGAAAATCTACTTCCTCTTCAGAGTTTTGCTCCCAGGTTCTGTTTTTCTTCTGTCATCACTGGGGATCAAACCTGTCATCTTCCCGCAGTCCCACCTTCAGCTGCCTTCCCCATCATGACCAGGAATTAGGGCTCAGGGAAGGGATGGCTCAATAATTTTCTCCCCCTCCATGTCTTGTGCAGTTGCAGAGATGCTGTAAAACCAAAGGTTGTGTTCCTCCAGATCTTGTCTGGACAGAAGATAAGTGACTCGAAGGCTTTAAACTTTTTTAAAACTTTGCAACTCACCTTTTTAAATCTCAGGAGAGCAAAGAAATCAAAGACCTTTTTGGTGCTTAAGTAGGATATTTCTGGTGTGGAAGAGCACAAACTTTTCTCTGCTTTCTCCAAGAGAAAAGTTTTCCTTTTCCTTTAATTATCCAAACCCAGCTTTCACACTGCCTGAATGTCAGAGCAGATGGGAGCCATGAAATCATGGCAGACTGATCAGAGGCGAATGAGACATGGAGGATTTAGTAACTCTGAGTAGTCAGAATAAGTTCCCTGTAAATACATTGTACTTAATCCACCTTGTAGGTCTGGGGATCACTGAAACTTCCCTTGAGTAAACCCAAATTGTTCTTGTTTGTTTTACAACCTAAAGGACAAAAAACTCAAAGAGCAAGAAAAGAAAGGGGAGATTCTTCACCGTCAGCTCCCAAAGAAAACTGAGAAAAGTCCAGTTTCATATAGACAGCCTTCTTCCTGTCTTATCTCACAGATCCAGAACACCAAGGCTCTGCTGAAGGACCGGAAAGTCGCCAAGGCCGGGGCTCCAGAGAAAGGTCAGTGGGAGAAAAGCCAGTGGTGGGTCCATGTCAGCCTGTGTGGTGTTACTGAGCCTGTCTTGCCCTGTGCGGTGTGTTTTTGTGAAAAAGACAAGGTTTTTTGTGTAAAGACAGGGTTTGCATTCCCTGTCGCCCTGGGGGTGCTGTGGGAAAGAGGCCTGGAGAACGTCAGCACGCGTGGAATGAAACGCCCGGAGGGAACGGTGGTGGTGCTCAGCAGTCAGGAGCCCTCACTTTCTGTGTCTGACAGGATTCCTGCAGTGCTCTAGAAAGGCAGTTTCTCCCCCTGTTTACACGTCCTTCACACAAAATCATCCACACTCACGCTGGTGTTTTGAAAGCATCACCACCCACCCCGGAGCACTGAGGAGCTGGAGCTGGTAGCCAAGCTTCTCTCTGCCAGCCACTGTTTTCCTGACAGGGGGCTAAGGAGCAGCGTGGGGGAATCCCTGACCTGGAGGAGGAGGATGGGAGCAGCGTGGGGGAATCCCTGACCTGGAGGAGTCCCTGGGTTGGTGGTGGAGCAATGGGAAAGAGGCAGCCTCAAGGAAAGGCAGGTGGGACTGCCAACCTCAGCAATTGCCCGTCAGCGAAAGGAGAGGGGAAAATCATGAGCAGGGAAAGGAAAAGATGGGGCAGCCAGAGGAGAGCAGAGCATTGATCACAAAGGGCAGCCTGAGAGGGGTGGGTGAGAACTGCTGGCAAGAGGAGGGCAGAGAGAGGAGTGGAGGAAAAGGGGAGTCAGCAGGGAAGATGGGGTGTGGGCAGTGCACACCTGGATGGAAGACACTGAGGAGCAGGAAGGTGATGTAGCCCACTGTTAAATAAAGAACTCAACAAGGAGAGATCACTGCAGAGCACTGTGGGGAAATAGAGTGATGGAAAACACTTACTGTGCTGTCAGGTGGTGGCTTGTGATGCTTTCATGCTTGTTGTAGTGACTTGATCATTTATCATTTGTTGTGCTCAACGTAAAAAACGTTGTCCAAATAGTGTTTGTGTGGCAGCACAGGAGCCTCTGCTGCAAGGTTGCAGGAGTCTAGAGAGCTGGTAAGGACTGGGACATACTTCCTGTGAAAAAATATAAAAAAAAACTTTAAATGCCGGTTTTGCTCAGATTTGCCATCCCTTTTGGGAGAAAGGCACAGGGGGGAAAATCTAGTTCGTATTTTCCCTCTTTATGTTTCTCCCTGCTTTTTTTTGTTCTGAAACCTGAAAATCATGCAGATCTCAGCTAAAGCATTTCTCTGCTTATGGAGACTATGTTTTGACACATCTTGAATAATTTTGGCCAGCTTTAGAAAGAAGCTGGTCGGATTGAACAACTTCTACTTTTAGCAGACAAGTGTGAGATTTCATCCTGTTCATCCATTCAGGTCTCAACCCCTGACAAGACCATCCTTCCCAAGAAATACACGTGAGATTTGTGACTGTGACCAGAGTGCTGGCAGAGCTAAATTACTTTGGATCCTTTTTAGATGATTTGAGGCTGAGGGAACTGATGGAATAGCTACCAATTAATTCAGTGTGGGGGACCTGGCAGTCAGGTTGCTTGGACAGCTTTCCATCAAGGCAGCAAAACGTGCTTGCTTGTGCTTAGCTTGCCATAAGGCAGTGCCAGCATTCTGTAGGAACTGAGCAGATCTTCTCCACGAGCTGTTTTGTTTGACTGGGCCAAATCCTGCAAGGGCTGTTCCATTTATTTTCGGCCCTTGCTGGAGGAAGGTTCTCGCTGAAGTTGTTGCAGCAAATCTGTTCCAACTGTAACAGCCTGAATCTGGCCGGTGCTGCTGCTCCATATTTGCATGTGTGAAGCCAGGAACAGATTTTTCTCCAAAATGCGAGGAGAGCCATCAGGGATGAACTCGCTGTGCTCCCCCGTGGCTCTAGGTGTGCCAGCGAGTACAGGCCCAGCAAGAGCCACACAAAGTTGTGCTAAGAAAGGAGAAATGTGAGGTTTCTCAGGCGTGGCATTGGAGGATATAATTAATACAAACAGCTGAAGACATCTGTGGTTTTCCTTTTCAAGTCGCTTAAGTTTAAGCACTTTTCCTGCCCAGGAGGAAAAGGGCAGATAAATTCCCCGGGGAACAATGGTGTTAGTTGTAAGTGAGGGTGAGGGGATTGGGGTCTGAGTGTAGAACCAAAGCTCATTTGTTGTAGCTGGTGGATTTTTTGGGTTCCTGTGTTAGAGGTGCTGTGGGCCATGCCCGCGCGGGCAGGCAGTCCTGGTGACTGCAGCGTGCTCCTCTGCTTCCTTCTCCCATTGCTTTGCAGACTGCGGCGGTGGCGTGAGCCCTTTCCACGAGCCCCTGGCACCCAAGACGGGCTGTGTCACTTCCAGCTCCCTGGAATACCTGGAGGTCCAGCAGCCACCCCCCAGGACCCCCCGGCTCCTCAAGAGGCAGGAGTCTCCCCAGCCGGAGCCGTCCCGGATCGGGGGCCGGGCAAAGGACTCCCCTCTCATCCTGAATATTGTGCACTCCTTCGAGTCTGTTGACAGAGAGGACCAAATAGACCAGGTTTCCCCCTCTCACCAGTACAGGATTCTAGGCTCACCAATGAATTTCCCTTACAAAAGCTCCAGTGAAAGGACACTGTCCCCGCTGTTTCCCCCAGGGAGCACGTCCCCCGTCCACCCCACCCAAGTCTCCTTCACCTACGAAGAGAAAGCGTACCCGGCAAAGGAGGAAGCGGTGTCCCCTACCCAGCTGGTCCCCAGCAACCCCCTGGGCAGCCCAAACTGTGTGAAAAGCAGGGGCAGGTTCCCCATGATGGGGATCGGACAGATGCTGCGCAAGAGGAACCAGACCATGCAGTCGGCCAGCGAGAAGCCCCTGGAAGCCAGGATGCCTCAGCTGCAGCAGATGAGCCCCACACAGATCTCCTTCAACACAGAGGCTGTCAGCGGCCAGTGTTAGTCTGACATCCTGGGATTTGCACCGCTCTTCTCTGGGATCCAACCTTTTTCTCCTTTAAGCAAGAAGGGAAAGCCACAGGCACGTTGCTGTCACTACGTGATACCCCGCAGTGGTGCAGCACAGGAAACGGGAGGTTTGCTTGCAAGGACGGCGTTGTCCTACGTATTAAAGTTGAAAGGAAAGGGCTCTGCTCGTGCTGTTAAGAAATACCCACGTTTGGCATCTGACTGTACAGTAAAACATCCTGCAAGAGCTGCGTGGATCTGTGTTTTCACTGCTCTCGCCCGGCGCCGCGGCGAGGTTGGCTGGAAGAGCCGCGAGCGCCGGGGGTTTGGTTCCCGCAGGAAATCAGTGATGCCACGGGTGCCGGGCCAGGATCCGTGGTGAGACTGTTGTGCCTGCTCCACCTGCCTGCTCCCCACAGCACGTGGCACTGCTGCAGGCATTGCTCCTGGGGCAGGTGAGGGGGGAAACCCCAGACACTCTGTCCAAAGCGAGCTCGCTGACAAGCCCTGCCGAGAAGATGGGGGTGGCAGAAGCTTGGATAGAGACACGAGTGGTCTAATTCAGAAAAAGTGGGAATAGTGGAATTCGGAGTAGGTTTTACTGTTAATTACATAAAGTAGGTAATAACACAATCGTTTTTTTCATAAGGAGAACTACTATTTAATCATGTCACAAGAAACATGATTGTTTAAAAACAAGTGTCATCATGTGGAAATCCACTGCAGTAGCCCCTGTTACAGCAATGCAGCATTGGACACACCTGAAGGCTTCTCTGAGACTGCAGTGAATTGAAAAGACTAATAAAGGACACATGAACCTGTACCAAGTCCGTTTTATACTCCAAGATTGGTAATGTAGTGTTTACCAAAAATTGGGTATTGTTACGAGCAGTGAAGATTAACTTTCTTAAAAGACAACCATGTTCTGTATACCAGTCTTGTTTTTCTAAGTAAATGATACATCTGAGAGGTTGGCAACATTTTTTTTGGTTCTGTTTCTGTCCTCAAACCACTTCCTATAAATTAGAAGGTTTAGCCAAAGACAAAGACTGCTCTTTTCTCTCGTCTGTACCACCCCTGTGTACATGTTTGTGTGTTCAGAGCATCTCAGCAAAGCTTGATCCAGCCTGGTTCTCCCGTGGACAGCCCTGGCCCACACTGCTCCCACCACTGGATGTCATTTCAAAAGCCAGGAAGCAGAGGTGGTGCCTTCCTGTCCTTGCAAAACGGGATTCTGCCACTGGTAGGAATCCAGGCCCTGTTTTCATCCATGGTTTTACAAACAATTTCACTGCCCCCTTGGTGTCCGTGAAGGTGCTGAGGGAAACTTCCCTATTTGGGAAGTTTTCCTCCCAGTTCCATGAGCAGGATGTTCAGAGCCTGGGTCAGGAGGGGCAGCAGCATTCTGTTTGTAGAGGGCACCTGTGCATCCCAGGAGGCCATTTCAACTCCTTCACTTACAAACATCAGAGCATTTTCATTCTCTTCATGCTAAGAACGTTTGTGCTGCCAAGCCAGTGGGCAGGGACCACTGAAATCAGGGACCACTGAAGTCAGGGATCTCTGAAATCAGGGACCACTGAAATCAGGGACCACTGAAGTCAGGGATCGCTGAAATCAGGGACCACTGAAGTCAGGGACCACTGAAATCAGAAACCACTGAAATCCCCCCTTTGTGTCCATCAGACTCACATACCCAAACAGATGGCGGATGCTGACTTGAATTACAAACTCAGGTTTATTTGGAACCCAGTAAAAGGTTGGAGGAGGCAGGAAAGAGACGTGTTTTGGGTTTTTTGTTTGTTGGTTGCTGTTTGTGGAAACACAGGAAATATGTGTTAGAATCAGAATGAAAACAAATGTTAAATCTACTATTATATTTATAGAGAATATATGAGTACTACACTGCTAAAACATAACCATGTATTCAGCATAGTCAGTAGCTATGTACAGTCCAACTGCAGTGACCACAGAAGGAACCTACTGAATTTCAGAGTGGAAATTCCAGGGGGGAAAAGCTGTATTTGGTATCATTATTAAATATATGTACTTTTTGAACAAGATTGCCACAGACTGCTGACTTTGTTTGCCAGGTCACTGTGTAGCAAAGAAAAGCTCAGGACCAAAACTACAAGGTCAGGCCTGGAGCAACCTGGTCTAGTGGGAGGTTGAGCTCTTTTTCTGGTGTTTGCCTCAGTCTTGGCACCAAAGCTGTCATGAATTTGACAGCTGAAAATTCACCTTGCACTTCTGGTCGGGTGTTGGGAAAAGAGGAGTTCTGAGCTTTGGTGCAAGGTGGGAACACCTCTGTGGGGCCTTTCTGTCACGTGCAGAGCGCAGAGGGGTCCATGGAGCAGCTGACAGGAGGGTTTTGCAGACTGACTGATCACTGGGCAGCAGTTCAGCATCCAGAGTGGTAAAAGTATTTTTTGTTCAGGCTCTTCTGCCTGGAAGAAACAGGTGTTGGATTTATTCAGCGAGAAAGAGCAGAAATCAGCAGCTGTTGCTGAAGGTGTTGGTCTTTGTGCTTCTCCTGTAAATGGGCTGCTAAATACTATAAAACCTCACTGCTTGTAGCACCCCAAGCTCACATGGGCCATGCTTATCCAGAAGTGAGCAGGAAATTCAGGAGCACTGGTGCTGTGTGCAAGAGTTTGGATTTTGCCTGTCTCTTCCCTGATTCTTCCATCCTCTGTGGCCACAAATGGTCAATTTTCTCCTGTGTATCCTCCCTCCACATGGCTTCCTTGGAGCATCACAGAGCTCTTCAATATTTGTCCTCAAAGGAAGCCTGTAATGGGATGCTTTCTGGTACTGAGGCACAGGCAATCAGGAGAACAAAGGGTTAGAGCCTGGAGTGGCTTTGGAGTTTGCAGGAGCATCTCTGCTGTCTCCTTGCTGATGCCAGGAGATAAGAAATAAGATGTTGATTAAGGTGCTAAGCTTGTTTTAAAATTAAAAGAAATATGGTATTTATTAATGTTTGTATGAAGAACACTCTTCTACCTGTACAAGGGAACAAACCACCCAGTTCCTTGTATCTCTTACAAGCTGAAAGGACAGGATCCAGAACAAAGAAAGGTTACCAGAGCCTTTATTTCCAGATGGCTGTTAGATAAAATGAGTTTTTTCTCTCCCGTCTCTGCCTGCTCTCAGACAATTTGCCTGTGTATGGACTTGGAACCATGTTTCCTGTGCATCCCAATGAGCTGATTGGAGTTTCCTCTACCTGGTCACCGATGCCCATAAAAACCAGAAAATGTCTGATTTCACACTCCCTTTGGTAGAAAGCAGCCAGGAGGGCTCAGCCATTTTTCAGGAGGCTGAGGGATGCTGGAATGGGTTCTGTGACAGGTGCTCCCAGGCATGACCTGTGCTGACAGCTCATAAACAGAAATCCAAGGCCTTTTTCTTTGTTTAAACACAAAAGGGAAACTTAGTTGGGAAAGAGCTGATCTGCAATGGGTCTGCCTCCACCTTCCCAGCAAGAGTTACCCAACCTTCCACATTCCTGGCCCCAGAGACAGGAGATGCTCTGAGTTCCTCCTGCCTGGGAGAAGGAGGACACGACAGGCTTGTGCAGAGGTGTCACTGCAGTTCCCAGGGACAGGGCCTCGCTCTGTCAGCACGCGGTGACAAAACTGTCACAGGTCACCAGCTCTCCTGGCCTGAAATGCTCCCAAGCAAATCTGAGAAGTTTGAATTTGCTGTTAACATTCCTGGAGCCTGGAGGCTCTGTTGGAAGTGACACTGCATGTCTGGATGTCTGAGTGCAGAGTCCTGGATGAAAAGACCTTCTGTGCTTTCAGAGTGTAAGGCTGGGGAGAACAAAGTGCAAAGTGTCTGAGAGCACAGATTTAGGTAAAATGGGAGTGCATCTGGTGCTTCTCCCCAAGCTGAGAGTAGTTCTTTGCTACCCTTTCCCCCATCCTAAATCAGTGGAATGATGCTTTTGAAAGCACCCCTTCCAGCAGCCGTGTTTGGGGTTTCTCTGCTGAGCCAGCATTCCTAGCAGCACTTGCTGTGCAGCGTTCACTTTGGCTGGAGCGGCTCCACTGCAGTTTCAGGGCTGGTGCAACATCTGAAGGATGGAAAGGGAGCTGCCAGGGAGGGCCCCTGCCAGGCAGGGCTGTCAGGAGAGGGGCTCAGGCCTGGCCCAGAGCTGCTTAAAATCACAGGTACCCACCCAGGTGTTGCCCCTAAGGGCCTGGATGCCTCTCTGCAAGCAGAAGGTGGGCCCCACAGCATTCCTTTGGGAGACACTCAGTGCAGTTCCTGGCCAAGACTGCACTGTGGACAGGTGTTTCAGCATCTGTTCCACCAAGAAATCCCTGGGAAACGGGGGTGGGCTATGGTTCAGGGTCTGTGTCAGCTGCCTTTAGTGTACATCTGCAGAAATGTCACTGGGGCGAAGCTGAGCCCTGACACAGAGCCGATTGCCTGGTGCTTTACGAGGACAGTGCATCACCACACCCCTGGGGCCCCTCTTCCAGCACTCCATTGCAATATTTCACCCACGGATGCAGCTGGCTGTGACCCCTCTGTCCTTTCCCGGTGGCTGGGCAGGGGTGTGGCCCTCCAGCTGTGCCGGGAGTTTCCCATGGAGCTGCACTGCTGGCTTTGCCCTGGGTGGGAAATGCTGTCCTGGGCTGCCTCTGGGTGCAGTTGTGCATTGCTGCTGTTTCTCAGGGTGCCTGTCAGGTTCAGCCTCTCCAAGGCTGCTGCTGGATGCATGAATCCCTGCAGCTACAGCTGTCATTGCCCTTCTCCTCCACGTGCCCTGTCCCAGGGAAGTGCTGAGGGGCAGGGATGGGGCAGTGCTGCCCATGGGAGTCCAGCAGGGAGCTGCCAGTGCTTCAGAGCAGTTGGGCTCTCACCTGGCAAATCTCATGGATGGGGTTTTTCCTTTTCTCAGAGCTGGCCTCTCTTTTCCACATAGAAGAAACATCTTTAGGTCTGCTCTCCAGAGGGAAGCTCTAAGCTACCTGCAGCTGAGGGCAGTCCCTGAGTTTGCCTGTGCTGAGGCACCAGGAGAGGACTCATGTCAAGGCATGTGCCAGCCCCAGCTCCAAGATGTGTCTGTGGCACTGTCCTGCCCATAGCTGTGGGTACAGCCATGAGAGAAACTCATGCTCCATCCTGAGCGAGGAGCTGGGCTGGCAGATGGCCTGGAGCTGGGACTAGAGCATATAAAACACTTTTGGTGTCTCTAAGTGTCAGCAAAATGCTGCCTTCCCCACCCCCAGCCCAGGTTTTTCCTGGATTGAGATTCCACATTTCACTTCAGGGGAGGGGAGGACATCCTGCTCCCAGGGCAGCACCCCCTGTCTGGGCTACTGTGACTGTCAGGCCTCTGGTCCAGCCTGGGAGCCCTGACATGGGCACCTGAGGTGATGTGAGCCCTGCATGGACACATCCATAGACCTGCAGGATCTGCAGATCTGTGGTTCCTCTGGTTTCCCTGCCTTTGGTGGAGCCCTTGAGCTGAGATTTATGCACAGTGCAGAATTTTCCATGAGGTTAAAACCCTCCAGTAGCAGGAAGGATGAGAGACCCTCCAAAGCCCAAATCCAACCATTACTCTGACAAGCAGCCCTCGACTCCCACCACTCCCACCAGTGACAGGGACCTGGTGAAAGTCACAGGGAGGTTCTACCTGCACAGCCACCATTAGCAGGGAGGGAAGAACCTCCCTTTGCCTTCAGGCACTGCACACCAGCCTGGAATCAAGCTTCTTCCAGAAAGCTGCCCAGCACCTGTTGCTCAGTGCTCAGCAAAGCAAGAACCCCCCTGAGCCCAGGCTGGGGGGGTTACAGCAGTCTCCATAGTGATTAATTGCATCTCTGCAGCCAGGGCAGCGTGACTTGGCAGGGGGAATGGGGATGCAGAAGCAAGAATAAGCCAGGCTGAGATGCATCTGGCCGAGCAGGCCCGCCCTGTGTTCCCACAGCCGCTCCTGGTCTGTGCAAGGGGTTCAGGTGCCAGCACGGGACTGGGGCAGAGATGGAGAATCCCCCCTGGCTGCCCAACAAGGGAGATTTTATGGAAGATGAGACTGCCCTGCCCACCACACCTGACCCAAGTGCACAGGCGATGAGGAGGCGCAGGGTGGAAATCCTCGTGGTGTTTCCTGGTACCTGGCTGACCAATCCTCCCAGGAAACGGGGATGTGGCATCCACCTGAGCCCTCTCACAGCCTGTGGGCCAACATCCTATGAGACTGATTTAAGGATGCTCAAATGTTACAGGAATGTCAGGAAACCAATACCTTCCACCTTCTGTCTTTCCTGGGAGAGCCCAACGCTGTGTGCTCAGGCAATTCCTTCTCTTCCCAGCCCATCCTTTTCTCAGAATGTTTCCCACTGCTTGGATTGTGGTTGCCAAGGGAGCAGCTTGCGTGGACAGTGTCATCTTTATTCAGTTACCTGCGATCCCCTGTGAATGAAGACACCACATCCCAAGTCACTGCCAGGCTAGAAACCTGAATATCTATCTATCTATCTATCTATCTATCTATCTATCTATCTATCTATCTATCTATCTATCTATCTATCTATCTA
>JAWWMU010000001.1:905306-916823 GCA_035048155.1 Cinnycerthia olivascens
CTATCTATCTATCTATCGATCTATCTATCTATCTATCTATCTATCTATCTATCTATCTATCTATCTATCTATTTACCTGTGCCTCCCAGGCTGAGGATGACATTACACAGCAATTAGGGAAGACCAGACTCACCTGCTCAAAGGGATGCTGCCATCTCAGAAACAATCCTCACAGGCATTCTACACTGACCGTCCTCAAATCCTTTCAGGCACGGTAAATAAAACCTTAAAAGTCAATTCCTTAAACCCGTTGTGGTTTGTACTTTGTGCTGGGGTGATGAGGGGCAAGAAAGGCAAACTGCTGGCAATTACCCGTGTCACAGTGTCACACTCTGCCTCGTGTCCCAAGACGGCACCATGGTGACAGCCCTGCCCAGGCCCAGGTACTGACCTGGAAACACGAGATGGCTGTGGGGGGTTTTTCATCTTTGAAAGAAAAAGTAATTGATGCCTTGGAGTGGCTGCTGTGCCTTCAGAAACTGAAAGAGCTTCTGGCTGTGCAGTATTTTTTAATAACCAGTCATGTAAACCTAGGGTTGCAGTCATGAATTCATGTATTTTAATAGACACGAATCTTATTGCTCCTTAATATTTAAAAAACCTTGTGCACAACCTCCCCACATTTCTTCCAGCAAGGGCCCTTCCCAAAGCAGCTGTGCTTGAGCAGAGGGCTTAGACAAAATATGAATATTAGGGATGGTTTGTCTCAGATAAGACAGGACAGTGCTTTTACTCTCCTTGTCTTTCCCTTTGATCCTCTCTCCAAGTGGTTGCTGGTGCTGGTTTTAGTGGTTTGGGTTGGTCTGTGCACCACTTGAGGGTGGAAGGGCTGCTCCTGTCACATGTCTAAAGGCATCACAGGACTTGGCGGGACTCCTGGTCTTCAGTGGTCGGTGATATTCATGTATGTGTGACTTTGTCCTTAAAACTGAGGCCTGGAATGTCTGGGAAAACTGTGGCTTTTGCAGATTTTTAGGAAGTTTCCTGATCACTACTCTCCCCCCTGTAATTTGTGCACATCCGATAAACAGTTGTATTCCTAAGGTTGCATAAAGTTTATATCTTAAAGTTCAAAATTTCTGCTGGGGTGCTTGAGCTACGAGAAGCAAATTTTGTTTGCTGTGATGGTGAGAGGTAAAAGAGGGCAGTGAAAGGGGGCAGGAGGACTTGGGGCTTGTCTGTAGCAGTCAGCATTAAGGGAAGAACAGTCACAGGTTGTAAAGCCTCTTGCAATGAAAAGCAGGCTGCCTGAGAGCCAAAATCCAAGAGAAATCCGTGGACAGGCAGAGCAGGAGTTGCTGCTCTGTTGCTAGGTGATGGATCTGTTATCATGCTAATGACAGTGAAGGATGATACTGGTACCAATAAAACATCTTTCATCTGAAAATTACCAAGGGTTTTCCAGACAGCAAGGCTGTATTATTCCCATTTACTAGAGGCACAGACAGAGATGAATTGCTTTGCCAAAGGTCACTGACGGATTTCGGAATAAGAAATTGCCCTATTTGAGTTTTATTAGGCTGGGGATTGCCATAAACCCTTTCTTTGCAATCAATCCTTTCCCCTCCCCTCATTCATCACCCCCACATCCCTCTCTCTTGAGGAGACATGCTCCTGTCTTGTTTGTCATTCTTGTCCTGTTTAGATTACAGGATCCCCTGGCCCTGGAGTGTAGCTCAGCAGGGGTTCTGGGGGGGCAGAGCAATCGCATGGGCCAAGCTCAGATGTTTTGGGGCTGCATGAACGAGAACAAAGCGACCGTTTCCCCCAGGTAATCTGACCAGGGAAAATCCAAGGGGCTCCTCAGGGACAGCAGTGCTGTGACTTCGGGGTGAAGGGCTTCGAGGTTCCCCCCCTTAGACCCTCCCCCCCAGCACAGCCCACGAGAGGCCAAGAGGCTGTGTGAGGAGAAATGCAAACTCTCCTAAACCCCCCAAACCATCTCTCCCTGGCTGTCTGCAGGGCTCTCCCCAGTGCTGGCAGTTCTCAGGTGTGAATCAGTGCAGGCATGAGTCAGGCATCGCTTTTCCTTGGAGATCGTGAGGGGAACACGGGCGAGCCTGAATTCTGGCACTTGTAGGAGAAAACCCGTTTGATTTCTGCTGGAGGAGCAGCATTTCCACGATGAGAAGGAGCAGCCTGTGTTCCTTGATGAGCTGGGGCAGTCTGGCGAGGGGAGCAGGGTGGGAACGCAGGGAATGCCTGCGGCAGAGGCTGTACAGAGTCATCCTTCCCTGGAGTCAGAGCTGGATGTGTGTCCCACCAGGTGCCTCCGAAGGTGCTTCCAAGGACACAACCTCCTGCCTCTGAGAGGAGCACCGGGACTAGGAAAACAGAGCTTTTACAACCTTGATTGCCTTTCCTTGATGTGTAAAATGGGGAAACGTCTCATCTCTATCTGTGGCTGTCACTGTGAGAAATTACCTCGTTTTCCTACAATGCAAATTGCATTCACGGGAGGTGTTGAGCATTTGAATCACTCTGCTCCTGCTTTTCCTGCTTCCCAGGGTACTGGCAAGTTTCCTCAGCCACTTCAGGGCAGGAGGACAGAGCCCCAGAACAACTGGAGCACAGGAGCCAAACAGCAGCTTTGTGGGCTTTGTTCAGTTTGTGTAAAAGACCAAGGCAATTTAAAACCTCGGGGCATGTCTGTCAACTAGATCCTGCTGGGCTGCTACATCCTCCTAATTGATGTAGGGCTGCCACTGACTGGCTAAGAAAAAACTTCTGTTAGCTCCAATCCTGAAAAATATGTGTTGAAGACATGAATTTAATGTTAGCAGGTGCTCTGTTGGATTTGGAGTGGTTTCTCTCACCATGGGAAAAACAAAATCAAGCAAAAAAAATCCCCAAATCAAAGCTCAAAACCCCAAAATGTGAACTGACACTTTTCCAGGTAAACGCACGCTCGGGGCAAGCAGGGATATTAGGAGCAGTGGAGCAGCATAAAGTGAACCAAGGAAAACCCCTCATGGCCCCCACAGTCTCAGATTTTGGGTGATCCTTGAGCCTGGCTTGCAGGAGAGCCTGGAAGCTCTGCACTTGATTAACTCCTCCCAAAAAGTCACTTCAAAGCAGGGACAGGGAGCAGCAGGAGGGAGGCAGGATGAGCTGATCTCGGAATTGTTTAAAAGCTGGCAGCTGGGCCAGCCTTTGATAAGGCAACTCCCACCACTTCACTCTCAAATCGTGACTGAAGGAAACAATGCTTATCTTCAAACCTGCCCTGCAAGCCGGATAAGGGCTTTGTGCACCACACTCTGGGACATTAGGAGGAGGTTAAACAGAAAAAATAACCCTAAACTACCATTTTCTGTTATTCTCATATGGGAAAAAAAAAAAATATACACACAAGCTGGTTCAGATTTGCTCCAGGCTTGCAGAAGTTGCTCGATGTAGGGTCTGGACTGTGTTGAAGGAGCAGCTGATCTGCAACAGCCCTGGGCTCACCCCAAACCCTAAACCTAACCCTAACCTCACCTCAGCAGCAATGGATGGCTGAGCTTTGGATGCTACCCAGGATCATAAGGGCTTGGGAATCCTGGCACTGGTCTTCAGGGAGATCCCACAAGGGGTGGGAAAGACATAGCCTGAAATTCAAATATTGCTTCTTTCAGTATTTGGAAGGAAACAAAGAGAAGAGGATTTCAGAGGAATGGGCAATGCATCCCTGTCCCAGCTAAGCCCTGTGAGGGAGCAACCTGTTGCTTTTGTAGAATAGCTGGAATGCCTGGAAGACTTCCTCAAGGATCTTCAAGGAATTTATGCCAGGCACTGCTGTGATCAAGATGGATCCTGCACCCTGCACCAAACCAACAGAGAAGAGCAGGGTAACAGGGAGTTAATGTTGGTTAGTGTGATAATCCTCCAGAAGTGATGTCTGTGTTCTGCAGGCCCTGCACAAAGCAGCAGCTGCATGGGGGTTAGGAGGAAAAGTCTAAATTAGTTTTACAGATGTTTAGAGGGAATTTCCCCTCAAACCACCCAATGTTCATTTATTAAGCAGGAACTAGAAACACCCCTGCTCAGGGCAAGGTCCACCCGAGTAGAAAAGAGCTCACAGCAACAATACAGCCGCAAAAAATAAACTAGAAATATAATTTCAGCTATCATATGGATTATAAACCACATTTGTCTCAGTAACTTGAGGCCTTGCACAGCCACACACACAACAGGCTGCCTTGAAGGAGAATGGTTTCAGTCTCAGCCTTCCCAGCAAGTGATGGCCCCTGGCAAATGCTTCTGAATCCAAACATCTCCTGTCACCAAAGCCTGAAAAATCCCTCCTCGGTACACTGTGTGTCTGTGTGCTTCTGGCTGACTTCTCCAGCCTGCCTGTGATTTCTGCTTGAGCTCCTCATCTTTTCCTGGATTTGATAGGTGTAACACAGGCATAATGATACCTTTGGCTGGTTCTGCACTCCACAGGAGCGTGCGGGATTGCTCTGTGTGGGCTGGGGGTTTTTGTTATTTACAATGGTACATTTCGCCTAGGAAGAGGCAGGCTGACAATTCCAACAGCTTGCTATAATTCATTGTTTGGGTTCTTTTAATCACAGATGCAGATGGGGGGTTCTCATATTTTCAGATGGCCCCAGAGCAGGCTGGAAGCAGCCCAATCATTAATGCAGGCAAAAGTTTCATTCCCCAAACCTCCCTGTGGATGGGTCCCTGTGTTGTGCAAGGTGTCACCTTCAAGGCAAGGAGCTGTTAAACTGCTGCATGCGAAAGGTTATTTTGGACAGCGTGGTGTGGCAGGAAAAGGATCAGAAGCAACTTTAAGTGCTGATTTTATGGTGTCCCCCTTCAAGCATCAGGTGTGGAAAAGCCACATGAAGTTTGCTTCATGCTCAGCACAGGGATTTTCAGATGCAGTGGATGCTCCACTATATATAGGCGTGTCATGCTGCTTGTAGGACACGTTGGCATTACACATCCCACTTGACATGCCCTATCAACGTGGGCTGAGCAATTTCAGGTTGTATTTAAATAAAAGTGACTATATTTTTCCCTGCAAGCACAAGCCAGTTAAAAATATCCCTTGGTTGCTGCTTTGAGAATGCCTTCAAGCCAACTTGCTCGTGTCACGAAGGCAGGGCGATGTGACAGTCACATTCAAGCACTCAGCTGCAGAGCCAGCTTGTCAATGGGAGCCATGGGGAGAGGTGGGATGCTTTTCCCTGGCCACCACAGCCACCACACTGACCCCACGAGCTGCCCCTGCTTCTTCCTGGGCTGCTGGCAAGGCATGGCCAGCGTTGCCAGAGGCTGCACACAGGACAGGTTCTGCCTGTGGACTTCATATATTTCTGTATTTATAAAGTCTTCCTCTTGCTGATAACGAATGTACAGCCCTTATATTGTATTTATTTCCCATCCTGGAACTGCTGCACAACACACAGAGCCATGATGACCCAGGAAAAGTGGAATGTGTTCCTGGAATGCTCACAGTCACAGAACGGGGCTTTGTCACTCCTGAGTGTGTTACAGATACAGTCAGCCGCAAGATCCAGGCCCAGACCTGCGCCGTGGGCTGTGTGGATTCTCCTGAGCTCAGAGTAGGAAAGACAGGCCAGCAGTCTGTCTGAACTCTGCTTTTCCCTGGAGGCTGAATGCCTTTGTGTCCACAGATGCGACTGTGCCCTCCCCTGCACCTTGGATGTGGATTGGAGCTCTCCTCAGACACTTCTGCTCAGGCTGAGGGTGTGAGTCCAGCTCCACCTAAAAGGAACCTCGACCTGCCAAAAGCAAGCTGGGGCTGCAGGCTGATTTTGGGGAGGTGCTGGGTGAGATGCCAAGGCCCAGGAGGGAGGGATGATGCAGTGCTGAGCAGCCACTGACCTTTGGCCTCATCCCCTGGTAAGCTGGGGTCCCTTGCAGAGATCAGGGAGAAGGATGAAGGCCCCACCCATGCAGAGGGATGTGAGGCTAGAAGAGGGAGAGGAGGATTCCTGTGCCCTGAGGATCAGAGAGGACCCACAGTCGGGTGTGCCAGGGCAGATCCATGCCCTGCTTTGCCTCACTGAAGAAATCAGAGCAAACACAAAGCAGCAGCTGCATGAAAACCATATCCAAGCTTCCCCAGCCATCAGGGAGCTCAGGGAAGGTGGGAGCCTCAGCTGGACAGAAATCCTCCTCGAAGTGATCCCATTAGGAAACACAGGTCACTCCTTCTGTCCCTCTGTGAGTGCAGAGCTCAGGGCATGTCCTGCCAGCTGAGCTGGAGGTGACACCAAAATGCTGCCACAGCTGAAACCTTGCCACAGCTCCGTGCAGGCAGGCATTTCACAGTGCCATTTACTCTGACGTGGATATTTTTATTTTCTACAGCTATATACACACATGCACCACTTATGGCTCTGCACATACAGGCATGTTAAGGGGAAAGGAAAATATGCCATGTCAGCTTCTTGCACAAAGATGTGTTCATGCACACCTGAAATTCTCCTGGCTGTTCAAGCAGAAATAACTGAACAACCCACCCCAAACAAAGCACATCTAGCAGCTCTTAAAAAAAAAAAAAATCACAGGAGTGGTCAAAGCCCCTCATGTCTTCTTATTTCCACACGCACATTCACAACTTCCACTGCACCGATTGCTTTTGACTGATTTTTGATTTTGATTTCACTGCTTTGAGACACCACACATATGGAATTATTCAGGAGGTTGCTGTGTGTAATACCATGCTGGAATAATTGTTCCATTCATCTTTATTCCCTATGCTTACAAAATCTTAGAGGAACTTAAAATACTCAGCATTTGTAGGGGCATGTTGGCAGGCTTGGTTTGAATCTGAATCTGAATGACATCTGAATGACAGAGTAAAAATGAATGTAATGCTATACCAAAGACTGATTCTATACTCAGAAGTCAGCAGAATCCAGATTTAATACTCTTGCAGCACTGTTCATATTCTAAAGGTACAGATCTCCTTAGGATCCACATTTGAGAGCCTCATTTGGATTCAACACCACTTTTCTTGCAGAGTTAAGGACTAGCTTAAATAACAGTACCAAGGGCTACATCCTGTCCAGTTTGTCTGTTAAAGAGTTAAGGGGAAAAAAAAACCTGCGATGGTTTAACAGACAATGATGCAAAACTCAGCTTATTTATAGAACAGGAAGAGGAAAATACACACAGACCATCTCTCCCGTGGTGAGTTAGGATCAGGTTCTGCACAGTTAAAGCTGAACCAAGAGGAAGGAAGAGGGTGTTTGCTCTTGCTATACATTTTCTGTGGTGAATGAAGATGATGCCAGGCTATTCGTTTGGCCTGTGTGTTAAAGGGAAGACAGATCTCTCACATCTTGCTTGGAATTGTTTGAGTTCCCCAATCTGTTTGCTCTTTCTGAGTGGCTCTTTGGGGCACAGGGAAGAGTGTCTGACTCCCCAGCCTTCACTGTGGAGGGAGAAAAACTGTAATTGGCTGGACACCTGGAAAAATAGTGTCCTGAATTTGTCAGAAAGGCCAGCAGACCAGAGGAGAGGAAAGGCTGCCCATGACAAATTCCCTGGCGTAAATCAGCACCCAGACTTCATTGTCACTGCTGCATTTGACTGGGAAAGGCCTGCCCACCACCTCACCTCTAGAAAGAGCCCAAGCCAAAACCACGGGGTATTTTTAGTTGCACAATGAAGAAGGAATGTCTGTGAAGTCTCTCAGGAGCTGTAAAATGTCACAGTTCCTTCAGCAGCCGTGCCAAGGGGGGGTGTGCCAAAATGTTCCAGTTCCAAGTGCCCATCACCACTTGTGTTCTGGGTTCTTGTGCTCATCCAGAACTCACCTGGCTGTTCTGGAAGGTGACAGTGTCTGTGGGAGGAAGGAATCCACAAAGGGCCAGGGAAGGTCCCTCCTGCCACCAGTACATTGGCCCTTCGTGCCAGTTCAGCTGCATCTGTGTGTGGGGAGCCAGAGGAAAAGCGTTCCGTCGGTAAAAAGTGCATTCCTCATCAAAACCTCATTACCAGAACAGAAGCCAAGCACTCCACTTGCCTCCTCACAGCTGGTGGGCTCTCCCACTGCCATCTGATGAAGTACAGGAAAAGGAATTATCCCCTTTTTATCCCTGCTTCTATTTCCAAAGGATTTGATTAACATTTAAATAGCGAGTTCAGCAATTGCCCTGTGTTGTGTATCAGGCACATCTGCAACCACCTCCTATGCAAGTCTGTGGACTGTTCAACCTTTTGCCTTTCTTTTTATGGATCTCCTGGTAGCTTCCTTACCTCATTAGGCTTTTGAATTCCGAAATAAAAACTTGATGCCTGACTCCTCTGCCCCGCATTTGTTTTTAAAGCCCCTTTTGAGGACATTAAATCAAGATCAGAGCCAATAACGTTCTGGTTTAGGAGCACAGAGTGACTATGTAAGGTGTTTGGGACCTCCATATGATCATTTCTCACAACGTTATCCCAGTTCAAATGTTTAATTATGGCATATTTTCAAATCCCTTTCCAGAAGCTCTATAAATACCTCTGCAACATCTAAAGACCAATTTAGCTGCCAACACCTAAAACTATCTTTTTTCCACGCAGCCTGGCCTGTGCTTTCCCTGCTGCTGAAGGAGATTCTGTTTACATCTGTGTGCTGGGAGCCCATAAATGCTGTGGCCTTTCTCTGGCTGCTGTTTGCTGGCTGCCAGGGGCTGAAAAATCTCGTTTTTGCAGACGTGACTGTGTGGTTTTGCTCTTCCAAGGGGGAGAACAAAGGTGCTCCAGGGCAGATGGAGGTGTCAGTGGAAGGCTTCCCACACCCAAGCTATGATCTCTGCATAGGCTTGGACTTGCTTGTTTTCACTGCTCAGAGCGTGGGAAAACAACTTAAAAATAGACTTTTAACACATTGCCTAAGTGATATGCAGAAGATTCTATGCTAGACGGGGGCAGAGCCACAGGGATGTATTGGAAAAGAGTATATTCATTGAAAAATGTGGCCTTAGTCTCTCTGGAATCATCAGGGGTTTGAGAACTGTCTGTGCTGGTACATTTATTTGGGGAAAATCCACTTATTTCAGAAAAAAAGATTCCTAAAATTGCCTGAAGGTTGGGAGATGGGAGGCAATTCTGCTCAAGTGAAAAAAGGACTAAATTTACCCACCTTCCAAAGAGTCCTTGCAACCCTGAAATGGGGGATATTTCTTATTGCAGATTTTAATGCCCTAGTTTTCCTCTTTCTTTGGTTTTCCATTCACAAGGCCAGAAATCAGCACTTTTCTCAAGCTGAAGGCCTGATTTTGTGCAGAAAATAATGCTTTTTTGAGGGAGTTGATTTCTTTTTCCCCCTCACGGAAGAAATGAATTTGAAATCTTTGATAACTTAGTTCACTTCAGGGGGATTTTGAGCGGATTTGCTTTGTTTGGCCGATGTACTGAAAGATCCCATTTATTTTCTCAGCCCTAAGCAGCAACCAGTCAGCTCTTCTGAAATGCTCTTTATCTAATCTTGTTATTTGTGATAAAATCCCAGAATGGTTTGGGTTGGAAGGGACCTTAAAGCTCCTCCATTCCCACTCCCAGTTATGGGCAGAAAAATACAGAGAATATATAAAAGGAAAAAAGGCAAAACCTAAACGGCCTCATTTAAAATGTTTCTGTAACCCCCATGGTAAAATTGAGTAGTGGGAGGGCCACCTGGAAATCCATGGCCTGGGAAGAGCCCTGCAGTAGCAAAGGGTGATACAGGGCACAGCTCAACTCAGCTGGAATCAGATTTTGGCAAGAGTTCCAGAGTGCTGCAAAACCTGCAAGCACCTGCCCAACCCCTACTGAAAAAAATAAAAAAAAGAAAAAAAAAAAAGGAAAAAAAGGAAACTACATTTTAAAATAATTTAAAAAACATCCCTCCTACTTCTGGGAAAACGTCAAGCTGCTCTGCTTAAAACTTCAGTTTTCTTCTTAAGACTAAGGGGATGATACCAAAGCCTTACACCCACCTTACACCAAAACACTTCAAGGTAAGTGTTAAAGCTCAGCGTGTGGGCAGGTCCCACAGATATCACATTGCTTTCTTTTGTGATTTTCAAGACTCTTTCACACACCTTTCTGAGAGTCCAAGTTTCCTCCTGGTAGGGCGACTTGGCAGGTGTGACACCTCCTCTTGGACTTGCTCCTGCTCTGTTCCCTCTTTCTAGGAACTCGCTGTGATTTTTCTGGTCTGCGTTTCCACCTGGCAGGTGGAACACCTCAGCCCACGGATTTTAGAAAACGCAGGAGATGTTTGTGTTGAACTGCAGAATAAAGAGAAAAAATAACCCTTGCTAGAGAGCCAAAACATGAATGTGTTGGAGTCAAGGATGACACCATCTCCTGGCCCTATTTCCACTGGCTCTGTTCCAAGACCACCCACTTTCAATTCTTGGTCTACATGACTGGCCAGCACCCAGCAGAATTGCTTAAAACCTCTAGCCCCCTTTTTTTTCCCCCCTCCCAACCTCCACCTGACAAATAGTTTTTAAATTCCCATCAATAACTCTGCAGTTAACCATAACAGTGGAGGCAGGTTCCCTTTTCCCCATGCATTTGAGGGCCTGGAAAGAGCCCAGGTAATAATTCAAGCATTGTCCATTCCGGTGGTCCAGGGCAACCTGGAAACGAGGCTCCCAGTTTTGCTGCTACCCCAAAATTCCACCCAATAAGCAGCAATTTTCCAAAAGTCTCCACCTTGATATGTGTGTTGCAAAACCTGTTTGGGGGATAAAATCCTGAAAGAGACTGCAGCAAAGGCAAAGGGATATATTAGCATCTCATTAGCATATTGCGGTGACTTTGGTATGTACAGCTGCCTGATTGCAATTAAAAGTCATTTCTATTTCTGCTTAAGCACATTCAATGTATGATCAGATAGATACAATCAAGATTCCAAAGCCTGTGGTGACTTTGAAACAGCTCTAAGTTATTTGGCTGCTCCAGTGCTCACAAAACTTGGGACCTACAAACTGGAACTGCAAACACACACTGGCCAGAAGTCTTACTGCTGGCTTGGTACTATTTCATATCTTTAATATTTCATGTAACTCTACATTCAGAACATGCATGACTTTGTAGGATTAAACCTCCTGAAGCTGACGAGGGCATTTCTCATCCTCCTCTTGTTGGCTGTTTGATGAAGGCTCTCTGTCAGCATTGCAATATTTTAACCAAAAGTGACCACTTTCTTAGAGTGTTCCTCACAGGCAGGCAGAGCCGAACACAAAGAAGGTCTTTTGGAAGCAGTGATGAGCAATATTAACTCTTTAAGCATTAGGAGATCTTGCAGTCTCAAAAAAAGACCAAAACCAAATGGGAAAATTGGAAAAACAGTGCCCTTCTACACACTTGTCTAGGATTGGAACAGAAAAAAATTCCTGGTGCTTGAATTTGACCTGAAGTCAAGTTTCTGCAGAGAGAAGAGCAATGTGAATTAGAGATAGATAGATAGATAGATAGATAGATAGATAGATAGATAGATAGATGGATAGATGGATAGATAGATAGATAGATAGATAGATAGATAGATAGATAGATAGATAGATAGATAGA
>JAWWMU010000001.1:916923-934638 GCA_035048155.1 Cinnycerthia olivascens
TAGATAGATAGATAGATAGATAGATAGATAGATAGATAGATAGATAGATAGATAGATAGATAGATAGATGGATGGATAGATGGACAAACAGCTGGCATATGGACTCTCAAGTGCAGGAAATTAATGCCAACTCAGAGCCCTTTTCCTCTCCAATTTCCTCTGCTAATGCACATGAACTGGTTAGAGTGCACAATTAGAAGGAGGCTGCCTGTTTTCAATTAGGTCAGAGGAGAGGACTCGCCTCTTTCCTAAATGAATTGCAGATAAAGCTTCCCAGGAGTGGGCCTCCTTCTCTGGGGGCTGGCACAAACCAGGGAATGCAGCAGCAGCCTGCAGCAGTACCCCAGGGAAAGCAGGGTCCAACCTGCCCACGGGGCTCATCCTGCCTTGGTGCCTTGGCCAGGAGAGTTCTGTCCTCCTTTTGCCCACACTGTCCACCATTCCTGGCTTGTAATGATGAACACATGTGGGTTCCATTCCCTGCCTTCACTCTCCTAGGGGCTGGGGGGATGTGGGCTCTCTCTCAAAGTCCTTGTCGGGAAGATGGAGGTGCTGGAGCAGTCTGAAGGGGGAGCGTGAGTTATTTTTGTTGACAGGATTTCAACGAGTAACAGTTCTGGCTAATTACACTGTAATTGATTTGGCATGTTAATACAGACTTCCAGGGAGTCTCGTTACTTCCTTGTCCATTACAAAGGGATTTCAAACTCTGGGCTGGTTTGCTTTAAAAACAGAAACCCAGCAAATAAAATAGAGCAATTGAAGTAATTTGCTCAAGTCCCTCAGGCACAGACAATACCAGTTGCTGCTGGAAAACCAGATACTTCCATAGCAGGAGCACTCAGGGGAGCTTTAGGAAACCAGATGACCAGGGGAACTGGGCACTCAGCATTAGCTGAGCCCTAGCAGTCACCAGAGAGATGTTTTTTGTCCTTTTAATGTTCTAAAACCTGTGCACGACCATTTTTTCCTTGATGATGTTTAAAAAGATATAAAATAACTCTGCATTCGTACAGGAAACTAAACCCACCATTTCAAATCTACATTAAGGGGAATTCAAGTGCAGCCTCACCCTTTCTCTTCCCCCACACGAACCCTTCAGAACTGAGGCCAACTGGTGCTTCAAACTAATGCTGGGAAAAAGATTTCCTTCTCTCCAAAACGCTCTAAAATTGTCCAGCCCTTGTTCTGCAGCATCTGGCATCGGTCACTTCTTGGAGTCAGGCTACAAAGGATGAATTGGAATCTAAAGGAATGGGATCAAGAGCTCTGCCTGTATGAGGACATATTAACATTTTTTTCCTATAAACCATGATCTTTGCATTGCAGTAAAAGTCCCATTTGAGGGCCTGAACTGCAGGGACAGGAACACTGTGAGAGCACTGTGATTCATCCAGTCACCAAACAGCTAAGGCCAGGATTACAATTTCCTCTGATAATTAATGTATTCTGTGGGATTTAAAAACAGGGCATCCAAAAGCTGATTTAGAGCACCCCTCCCAGTAAAACTATGATTTTAATGTGACACCATCACAAGTGATGCGATGTGCTGATTTTCCTTAACTGGCTCCACTGGCACTGCCTCCCAAACGCTCCCATTTCGTTTGGGGGAGATCTGTGCCCCAAAATGCAGTGGAAGCTGCAGCTCAGAGCCCTTTGGAGACCATTTACTGCCGCAAGGCCACCAATGACTGAGCTGAGCTGACCCAACACTGTGACAAAAGGGATGGATCACACTCCCTGGGCTGCTCCACCTTTCAGTACTGAGCAGGCAGAATTAAACCTCACACAAACAGAGTCTCTGGGAGTGATGGATGTGAGGGGCAGAACAGATGTTTGGGAGGTTTGTGTGGCTGCACAGGGCTCGTGGGCTGAGCACCACTGCTAGGACTCTCTGGAAAAGCATCCCAAGTGTGTTTGCAGGGCCTCAAAGGCACACGAGGATCCTCTGCACGGGGCCGGATTCGTGATCCCTGATTTTTCCCTGGACAAAACAATGGCTGGGCATGTCCCTCCAAGCCCCGTGGAGCTGTTATTGCAGTGGGGCGTGCGGTGCAGTTTGATGTATTTATCCATCCACCGACAGCAATGGAAAAACCCCCACTGGAGGAAATGGGCCCGCAGCCAGGCCCACAGTGAGGCCTTGTCTGGAGCTGTTACTGCCATGGTGGATTCTGTAACAACTGTATCATAAAACACTTCACAAAAAGAGTCATGAACTCCGGGAAAGAGTAAGGCTTATATATTCTGTTTAAACAGAGGAAGTCGCTCAGTGACTTGGCAGCCAAGCAGGACCCCCAGTTACGGGTAACTGAAGCCAACATCAGAGAAACTCTAAAAGCAGATAGTTAATATCAAGGCTCACGTCTCTCCAGTCTGTTACTGATTCTTAGGAGTATTTCTGAGCTGGATCTAGAGCTGGATAAGAGGAAAATGAAAGGGCTGTGTGGTGAGGGTGACGGCCCCCTGCACGCAGACAGCCTGGGCACAGGCTGCCAGGTCACTGCTTGGAATTGCTTTTCCAGGGAAATCGATACCCAAATTCCCCTCGACGTCAGTGGGGCCAGAGTTTCCCAGTTTTTGTCTAATAAAATGTCAGAGGGCGAAGTGAAGTGGCTATCACAGAAAGAAAGAATGCAAATATAAATAGAATGGGGAAAAATTAGTAGCTGACGAATAGTCCTTCCTTGTTGCATGGAAGATCTGGAAATTATTAAAAAATCCCCACATTTCTTTGCATTCTGTAAAGAATAAATTAATCCCCAGGTTTCTGGTTTTGGATGATAAATAAATGTCTGAATAAAAGGAAAGAGAGGAAATGAGAGGCAGGAGCACATAACTTTTCACTCAGAAGGGTCTGAATCTTGGCTAGGACAAGGCAGCAGCGTAAAATCATTTTCTTGTATTCTTGAGCCAAGGTTTGATGGAATGGAGGCTTTAGTGACAACACTGCCTTAAATAAATGCCTCCCCTGGCCTCTGATTCCCACTCCTGGGCAGCAGCACACTGGGTCTGTGGAGCCACGCTGTGAACAGGCTCAAACAAACGTTCAAGTTTAGAATGAAAGCTCTGCAGGAGTGCTGGGAAGATGGTGATGCCAACAGATTTGGCACGGGCGTGGACCCGGTGACACCAGGATGCTTGACCCGTCCTCGTGTGTTCCCTGGATTTGCCAGGGGAGGCAGTCCTCCTCGTCCCCACCCTCCTGACCACGCAGACAGGGATGATGAGGGCAGCAGGTTTGGGACGTGGCCCTGCATCAGCTGTAATCAAGCCCAGGACTTCCTGGCACGCCGTTCTTTCTCCTCCTTTCCCCCATCTATTAATCCTTCCTTTCCCCGTGCTGTGCTTTCTTCCTCCCCCATTTCTCCACTCACCCCTAATCACATTTTCTCCACGTGGCCCAGATTTGTCACCTCTGCACCCAGAATGGTGTTTCTGACACCGCAGAATTATTGACTTTCCCTGGTGTTCCTGGATGTGCCAGCCTGTGCATCCCTACCCTTGCAGGGTCCTCCTCCCCGAGGGATTCTCTCCTGCTATCTGTGACTTCTGGCCACTGCTCACTCAGCACCTCCTTGGCCACCTGCAGAATCCAGCCCTTATCTCTAACTTCCCTCACCTTATCTTGGCCTTATCTCTCAGGGCCAGCAGTTTCCCACGTTCTGTTCTGTCACCTTAACTCCAGGCCAGGGCTCAGCCAGTGGCCTTGTCAGCTGCCCACAGCTCTGAAAATAGAGGAAGGAAGGGAAAGATGGTGAGATAACACTTCTCAGTCATTCACCATCGGCCTGGGAGACTGCCCTGGGCTGTCCCCACAAACACTGGGCAGGACAACCACCTGCAGAGTGCTTTTGTAGGAAGAGTTTGGATGGTTTAGTGACTGCAGGACGAACTTGGATCAGTAGTGACCAGCTGCTGAGAAGGAAGCAGCCAGCGGTGAGAGGTACAGGCAGGAACACCGTGAGTTAAAACCAACAAAAACAATCCTTTCACACTGCTGGGTCAAGTTGTGATGATGTTGGCTGGTCTGCTCTGTCTAGATTTAGGGGCTGCTCTCCAAGAAGGATGGGAGGTGGAGGCCATTTCAAAGAGAACCAGGTCTAAAACACAAGACCTGTGGGGAAACATTGAAGGGAATGGAAGTGTTCAGGCTAAAGAAAGGAAAAATGAAGGAAAAGATGCCAATAATCTTAAAATGCAGAAAAGGAGGCTGCACAGAGGAAAGAATGAACTGCCCTTTCACGTGCTCAGGGCACAGAGGAAGCACCAACAGCCTCAAGGGAAGGTCTAGGTTAATTGTGAGGAAAGCTTCCTAATGAGCTTTGGACAGCTTGCCTTGGAAAACCATGGAAGTTCCAGCAGGGAAAGTTTTTGGAGCAAGCTGGAGTAACACCTGCCAGGGAGGTTAAGCCCAACTGATCGGGCATTAAGCTGTGAGATTGATCTGGTGGGGACCCTTCCAGCCCTGTCCCCAGCAAGCCCATGGAATTTCCCACAGCAAGAGGAGGATTTGCTCGGTATCTCCTCAGGCCCTTCTGATCTGAGCCATCAGCAGCAATCAGAGAAGAAACTGATGCTGGAGCTGGGGATCTGTGACAGAAACCTGTTTGCTTGCAAAAGACAGACAGAGCTTCTGTGTCACTGAACCAGCAGAAACCCTACAGGAGAAGCCAACTTCTTTGCTCACAGTTTTCAGGCTCCTTCCAGCCAGTTCTCAGATCAAAAATATCTCCACAGGACACTCTGATGTGGCCTGGTGACATGCAGGTATTTCTTTCAATAATTGGAAGCAAAAAGCTACTTGAACATGCACATTCAGAAAGATCTAATTCAAATCAAACCAATACTATGAATGAATAAAAACACCTCACAAGCTGTAAAAGATGCAACATATGCAGGCAACAAAAATGACTTAGTGTTAGTCATGATTGTGAATGATGCTTTAGGTGGAAAATTGTGAAGAGGAGCTTAAAATAAGTGAGTGAAATGAAAAATAGGTGAATGAAAAATATTTATTCTTGTACTGTCAGGTGCTCGAGTTTGCACAGAGTCCTGAAATTATGCAGATGAACTCTGCTCAGACTGGGGGAAAAAAAAACCCCCACAAAAATCAGCTACAAAGCAGTTAATGTTCATGGCAGATGCTCTGTTTGTTTAACAAGTACTTCCAGGCTTTTTTTTGCCTGGAGAGCAGTGTCTCTTTTTTCATGTTAATGGGGATGGTTCTTATAAAAAAACACCAAGTTAAGCAGCAAAGAATAAAACATATTTATTCTAAATGGAAAGGCAATTACCTCAATGGTGCTCCCCTGGGCATAAAAATCTACATGCATTGCTCAGTGGAGCTCCAGTAACCACTTTGGAGAGTCCTCTGCATGCAGAATTGGGTTGGTTTTAATGGCTTGTTGAATTACCTGGGCTCCAGCCCTCAGCCCTTCCAGCTGTAAATCGGTTACAAGCTGAAGTGGGAAGTGCTGTGAAGTTGTAGGTTTCAAAATAAGCCTATAAAAGAGCTTTCCCCTACGTATAAGGAACTTCCAATTTGAACTGGTGCTCTCCCACTGGGAAAAAAAAAATTGAATTGCTGGGGATGCACCGTTTAGGCATCCAAACAGATTTTTTTTCATGCAGGTTTTTCCAGACAGAGGGAGAAGAGCTTTGGGGTAATTTTGACTTAATTTCCACCTATCAGAGACAATAGATTGCCTCAATGGTGTCTCCAGCTAATAGGAAGGAACAGATTGACACCCACAATAACTACTTTTGCTTGAAAACTTCTGGGCAGGACAAGTTGAGATAAAGCGGGATTTTTAAACGGGTGGGTTTCCTGGAGTTAACTGAGGATCTTGGTTTGGATGCTAAGAATTCCACTCTGATCCCTGCTGTGACTTCCATGGAAAATAACATTTTCAGCAGCGCCAATAATGCAACCCTGGGAGCTGGTCTGGAGGACAAGTATCACCACAAAACGTCAGGAAGTTGAAAGCCAGCTCCTTCACTGGTTTGTACAGCTCAGTGACTGAAGCTCCCACCAGAGCCCAGGGCAAACCACCACAGATTCACTCCGCAGGGCCAGGCCAGAGCCCTGCCAGGGAAATCTCCTTTGCTGCACCTCACACGATCCTTCTGGCTTCAGGGCCTCCAAGTGCCCTGCTCTGCTCTGGAGCTGTGGATCTGCCTTCATCCCAAAGTTCCAGAGCTGGGATTCTGCTGCCCAGCAGGCCATCACCCATGTCAAACAGCCAAGAAAGCTGAGATTCCACCACGCTGGCTGCTCACAGTGAGCCAGAGTGAGCCCAGCTCTCTGCTGGAGGAGCACAAATCCTGCCCAGAGAGCCTGCCCAGCTCTGGTGACAGGGAGCACTGTGGAGCAGGGACACGCTGGAGCCAGAATAGCCACGGCCAGGTGTTGAGCTCCAAGCACCAGAGGGGCAGCCAAGGAAATCAGAGTCTCCATGTGCTGCTGGTTCTGCCAAGGCAGCTCCTCCAGCACGTGCAGCACCCAGACAGACACTCCTGGCCTTGCTGAGTGTGCTGACACCTGCAACGAGGGCGCAGGGAGGAACAGCCCAGTCAGCACATGCATTACATCACACTCTAATTCTCTTTTTCCCTGGCAAGTTTTAACTGGCTACTTCTTTTTTTTTCTTTTTTCCCCCCTTTCCCTGCTGTGATTCAAATACCAGGCTGAGGAGGTCATTCAGAGGAAGGATTTGTCCTGTGCTTGGCTGGCTGGAGCCCAGTGTCAGGCTGGAGGCAGGACTGTGCTTCAGGAGCCAGCCAGCACACAGAACACGGTGTGAGATGTGCTGCACAAAGCCGAGGCTCCTCTGTCCCCGCTTGGCAGGGAGGACACAGGGCAGTGTTTCTGTGCAGCACCCTCGGGTCACGACTTCTGCTTCTCACCCCGGGCCTGATTAAAACCTGGAAAGTCTCCCCGTGCCTGGGATGGCCTCTGGAGCAGCCTTGCAGACAGGACAGGGTGGAAGGATGGAACGTTCAGATGGATGTTCAGGGCAGGGGTGGGATGCAGGCTCACATCCTCGGCCCAGTGCAGCACTGACAGACATTCTCCCGGGAGATGAGGGGTGTGCAAAGGGGGATTTACTGAACAGAAGGGTCTGAGCCTCCCATCCCACGCCTGGTGCCGCAGGTGTGCTCTCCACTGTGTGGTGTGGTGGAGGATGTGGAGCTCCCAGTTGCCTCCTGCTCTCCACCCACATTCCTGCTCTTCATCCAGCTGAGTGCCTGCAGAGATGTCCCTGTGCAAGTGCCTTCAAGCCCGTGACAGCTGTGACATTGCAGAGCCCAGCTCAGCCACAGAGCTGCTTTTAATGCAGAAAGGGGCACCGAAAAATTCCTCTCTCCTTTCTGGTTATGTCTTCCTTACAGGAAGTTTTTGATATGGCTTTGGTCCAGCTGGCTCTCTGAGGAAAGGAGAGTCTTTCCACACATAAACCTGCTGTGAACTTTATGATTAAAAAAAAAACAACCAAAAACATTGACAGAGTTAAACATGTCAGTTGTCAGTTGGTTTAAAGAGAGCAGGGAGGGGCAAGAGGTTGTTTTAGGCATGCGAGACTTCTTGTTCTTAAGAACAAAATGGAAACTTAAAACCAAACAGTGCTGCCCACATGGGCCCAAATGATCTCTGCAGGCAGAGGGACTGTAAATAAAGAGGGTTCTTTTAAGGGCTCAATAAGTAATGAAGTCCCCCTTTAGGCAGGGCTGATCACAAGCAAATGAGTGGTGACTCCAATTTCAGAGCACACAGCCCGGGGAAGTCACAGCCCTGCCTGCCCGGCCTTTAAAGTACTTGAGGGCTCTCTGTGACAGTTAATTTGAGGACAAAGGGAATAAAATAGGAAGCTCATCACTTTGTGGATGTGTGTCCTTCTGATACAGAAATCATTCTCCCACAGGGAGGAAAAAAGGCTCATCTTCACTGGCACAGCAAGGCCTCTCTGCCAACACTCTCACAAAGGGTCTGAAGTGGATAAAAAACCCTCCAAAATCTGTCCAGATCAGGCCTGCCTTGTAATGTTTCATGAAGAATGAGGGCTAGAGAGAGCTCTCTGGGGGGAGCCACATATAGGAGCATGTAGTGCCACTGCCTCAAGAAAAAAATTACTCCCGAGGCCGCTTTTGGTGTTGGAAATACTCATTTTGGCCTTGTGCAATAGGCACAGATGGACTGGCAACAAAAGGAATCTGGCTGTGGCTGCAGTGCACCTCTCTGGATTGGCAGTGAGAGATTTTGCGTGGCAGAATAAGGGATTTATTGGAACGTGGGCATCTGAAACAGGAAAGGGCAGGACTCCCCATAAGGAAGGGATGCCTTTCTCTCAGGGAAACCGGGCACATCAAAGGGAACCAGAGACCTTGGGGAGCTTGGGGATCTTTCCTCCACCAACCCCAGCGGAGCCAGGGCATTCCTGAGCTCCACACAATGCAGACCTGGCCTTATTTTAGCCTCTCCTCTGAGCCAAACCAGCTAATTCAATCTGCAAGTCCAACTCGAGGCGGAGAATTTTGTACCCGGATTACGCAATAATTCGATTGAACTTCTGCTGAAGATTATTCCTGGAGTAAATAAAATTATCTAGCCATGTAACAGGCATTCAGGATGAGCACAATGTAGAAATTGGTTGTGCTGAGTGACATTCCTGGATGTTTTCTAGCTGTGCACATATGACAGAGATGTCTGATCTAGTGACTGAGGACTTACCTCCGTGTCTTCCCAGAGTGAGGGCTGACACAAAGAGTTTTCAAGCCACGGAAAACAGAGAAAAATGGACAAAAATACACAATGAGCAGACTGGCAGGAATTTGTGGTAAAGCCAAATTACTATGGGCTCTATTTTTTTTTTTTGTTCTGCTGCTCTACAAGTCAGATAAATGTGTTGATAGGCACGGGAAAGCCATTTTTGCTGGTCTATGTGCACATATAGATGTTGCTGTGCACCTACTAATGCACAAAACTTTCCCAGAACCTGTTTCTTCTCTGAATCAGCAACCCACAAGGCTCAGGGCTAAGTGCAATTTCTGTTGAAGAAAAGGATAATTACAGTTCATTAGTAGATGAGGCACTCAGCTCTCTTTAGAGAACACACTTCAGAGCGCTGCCTTTGCTTGCTCTTGAAGCCAGGCAAAATCGGGTTTAAAAAAAAGAATAATCAAAAAGTGCTGTATAACTCTAAATGCCAGTAAGGAGAAGAAAACCACTTTAAAGCCTAAAGGAATCCTCTTGTTATTTATACTCTGTGGGTAAAGTCTTGGACTTAGAGGAGCCAAAGGCAGGGCTCCCACTCATTTTAGCGGGGCCAACATTTCAACATGCTTTGTGAATTCCCAGCATGTATGACTTGATCCCTTCTAAATAGATTTATAGCAAGCAGGAGAAGCTACAACTCCATGAAATGTTGGTGTGTGCACATGAAGTGAATTAGTAGACACAGAAGATCTTGACACTGAAAGTCGGGTTTGCAAATGGAGCCCTTTATCAGCTTGAACAAATGCAGTGTAGTAAATCCAGATAATTCCCAGAGAATTTCTCAGCCTGTGGTTTCTGTGTTTCACCCTTTGCCTGCCAAGAGCCTGACTCTGCAACCAGCACCAGTTCTGTCCCAGTAAGGACCTGTATGCATTCCAGGATATTCCATTCTCTCTGTGTTACCCCCACGGACAGCAAGGGTAGATGTTAAAGCTGGGACTTGTCTGTAGGGAGCTCAATTGATTTTCCATATAGAAAAACACCCCCTATACATTGAAATGCATGAGAATCACACACCTGGGTACAAGGCAGAGTTTTAAAATATCCTGCCATGAATTTTACATGAAGAGGAAATATGATTGAAGAAGTCTAAAAAGTCAAACTGTGGCTTCTTAAACAAACAGCCCAGCTTTAAATTAATGTATCTGGGATTCCTCTGCTAATAAAAGATAGAGATCATGTTGACTGTGCTGCACAGATGGACTAAAATTAATCTTGGAAAAGATTTTTAAGCAACCTAAATTCCCTCTCTCCCAGCCAGGGGCTCAGAGCTGGCTGGGGCAGCAGTGGGGCCATGGGCAGGTTAAATATTCCAGCTGATAATAAAGGCTTTAATCTGAAGTGCTGCCTGGGCATTTACCTCAGTGCTCGAAAACCATCAGGCTGCAAAAGCAAAATGTTTTCTTTAATTCCAAAGCAGACTTGCACAACTTTAACTCTGCATCGTGGTGAAAGGAGCACGTGGTGTGTTTAGACCAGGCTGTCTGACACCCAAAGGCAGAACAGTCTCAGCCTCAGGGTTTGCCACAGCTCTTGTGCTTGGGGCTCTGATTAAACTTTTCAACTTCAAAGAAGAAATCGTTTTCAAAGAGAAGAATAACCCTCCAAATGATCCTGACACAAGCTAGCATATTTACTTTGCATATTTCTGGACTTTTCAAAACAGGATTCAAAGTGCTGGGAGAAATTGGCCACCTCCAGCATTGAGGCCGAGGCAGCATGGGGACTGTCCCAGTGACAAGCAGAGGGACACGATGGAATTAGTCAAGAGAAAGATTTATTTCCTTCTGCCTGTAGCAAATGGATTTGCTAGGATCTCAGAGCTATTGGAACAGAATTCCCAACACTTTAACAATCCAGGTCATGCATTATGTATTGCATACTCCTTTGCATGTTTTACAAAGGATTAAAATGAGTGGTAGATGTCAGAAGTTGCTGACATGAGCAGGATGTGCTGCAGATGGCTAAAAGGCAGCATTGGCTCTGACTGACCAGTGGGGTCTATCTGCCCTCTTTTTCTTAGCACAGTGAAATACTTTGAGGGTTGAGGAAAGCCTTGAGCCTAAATCAACACTTAGACCGTGACTAAGCAATTGTTAAATGAACAAAACTGTGAGGGAAAAAGGAGATAAGAGCTTTTAGTATTTGCAAGCAGTGTGGAGGGCAGGAGTGTCCCAACGCCCGGCACGGGGATGTTTCTGGGATGAGGCAGCCGTGCACCCACACGTGGGGGCTCTCCACCTTTGCCTGTCCAGGGGTGTGTGGGGAAATGTGCCCCTTCCCCAGAAACCACCTCTGCCTCTCAGGATCCGAGGGTTAGGGAGCATAGGACACAATTTAAATCACAGAGTACGGATTTTCTTTGAAGTTTGCTCTGATTCCTTGCTTCCCCGATAAATCCTTCCATATTTTTATTCCCAGGACACTTCAGTAATTTTCACTTGTTGAACTGTTTCAGTTCAATCTGAGTTTAGAGCAACAACTTCTCTTTTGCACTCCACTCCCGGTTCTTGCCCTGCCCCACGAGCAGAAGCCAACTGTGATACTGAGCACCCAGGGTGCTCTTTTGGATCATTTTCATTCCTTGTTCACACAAAAATGAGGGTCAAACCTTCTCTCTGAGGGAGCCTGAGGGAACCTGCCTTGGGTTGTGTGCTCACCTCAATGCAAGCAGGACGTTTGCCCTCGTGTGAGTGACCAGTTCGTACACCGAGAAGAGCTGGTTGCAGAAACAGTTTGAACCATTTGGCCTTTTCAAAGTAATATTATTTCTCCCTGCTTCTGCCAGGCAGGGGAAGAATTATGTTCCCCTTTATAGGACAATTGTAAAAGAAGCTGGTTCAAAGCAAACAGTAAAATGAGCTTGGGGGCCTTGCTGACTCTATCACAGAACGCTGTGTGCAGCCAGCTGAAAGAGCTGCAGTTTGCTAAAATCAACAAGTGGCCTTAAGAATGAAGCCCTCCACCTGACAAACCATTTTGGGTTTCCTTGGGCTCCCTCTGCCCTTCCCTGCCCTGTCACATACTAATCTCACAAATTCTCTGAAGGAAGAAGCAATTTTTTTTACCCCATTTGCAGCGTCCCCAGCACAAATAGGTTCCAGCTAAGGCTGGTGGGTGTTGTCATCATGGAAATAATTGCAGGGATCAGATTTACAGCGGAGCCTCCATAGCTCTTCTTGAGGTTACACAGCAATGTTTCCCTGAGCTCTGCAGCCTGATGTGCAAACCACACTTATTCTGGGGAGTTCCTGACAGAAACTTGGCTTTTAGCAAGCACTTAAGCCCATGAGTTGTTGCTCTTACGCTGGGTTGAAATGCAGGGGCGGACTGAAGCCCACACGTGCGTGTTTTGCCGGAGGTGTTTTTGAAAGCCCCCTTCCCTGGGAGACGTGTTGCCCGTCTCACCCCTCTCCAGACTCGAATTCCATATGTTCGTGAGCCAGGTGGTTTCCCCCAGGTGACACAGTTCCCCTGGAGCCTGCAGTGGGCTCCCGGCCACAGCATCAGTGCCCATGGGGAGGAAGTGTGACCCCATGTAGAATGAAGCAAACTTCCTACCCTGGGCCTTGAATTACTGGAACTGCAAACAATTTGCATTATTCATGGAAAAGAGGCCCTTCCTCAAGATCCCTTCTGCCAGCAGCAGTGGTGAAGCACCAACTGCACGTGGCTGCACTCCACGCTGGGGTTGTCACTAATATGCATCACAATAGGAAAACTGCTCCCTCTTCCTCGTCAACAGAGAGGATTTAAACATCTCCTTTCTGGGGAAAACAGGTGATTCATCTCTCTTGCTGGGAGGAAAGACTGACATATGTTGAACATATTGTACCCTGGCTTGTGAAGTCACAAAGCTTCCTCTGTAGGCAAGGCTCACCCGGAGGAAAACGCCTTCCTTTGCTCTCTCCCTTCCCTCCAGTGGGGACCATTTGATCCTTCCCAGGCTGTAAACAAAGCTGCCTGTGTGCAGCTGGGAAGGGCTGCTCCGAGATGGGACATGTGCAGCTAAAACCAACCACAGAGAGAATGGCTGGGGCTTGGCTAAATTTAATTAAAGTCATTCCCTCGTCACCCAGACAACCTAAAAATACTCTGGTCCTTTCCTCTGACTCTGATTGTAGGCCTGTGCTCTGCGTTTCTTTGTTTGGTGACAGAAAATGTCATCCAAGGGGCTACTGGGTATTTAAAGGTATGCTCTAATCTACAACCATTTGTCTGTTGAAAAAATGCAGGTGCCTGCTTTCTGGTGGGATTTTTTTTTAGGCTGCAGGCTAGCTCAAGTAAAAATTCTTACCCTGCCTTTTCCCAGCATGTGACACAAACTTGGTGCCATCAGCTCAACTCCTGAAAAGAGGTCCCAAAAGTGTAAACACCCAAATTTTCTCTTGGAGCAGAAGGCCTGGATGAACAAAAAGAACTCTGCTTTCCACCAGACTGGTGTCTGCGAGCTTGCAATGCTGCCCTGCTCTGATCTTTCCGGATAATTTTGAGTTAAGATGAGAGGAATTCCCTAACTCGCTGAGACACTTGACAGCCCCTCTCTACATCTCAATCCTCCACCCCTGTGAGTTCTGTCCAATTCTCTGTGCTCCTGGGTGTAAAGGAGATCACAAAATGCAGAGATAACACCTTGACTTGTCCAGTGCTGCACATGAGGTCACAATTATAGCTCAGAGACAGCCCCGGGCTCTGCACAAGTTGAAATCCATCACTGGCAGTGACAGCTTGACAAAAGGGTCAGGGGAAAGATTTCAAGTTATTTTCCACAGTAGTGACTGCTCAAGTACTGAAATCTGGCTGAGATCCTGGCTGGTTAATCACTGCCAGGGAGGCTTTAACCTTTAGGTATCAGAAGTGGCCACCCATAGCTGAAATAAGGCTTGAATTTATGGTCACATCACAATGGAGAGCTTGTGGCACTTTCCCCCCACCATTTTTATGTGCTACTGCCCTGTTGAAACCATGCTACAGAAAAACTGTCAAAATACTTGCAGAGAATGGACAGGAAAAGGAACAACAATTGTATTTCAGAGGTATAAATACGTTAAAGAAATCAGAAGATTCCAAAAGCAGCTGAAACTTTCAGTCAAAAGAACTTTATAACATAAATACCTCCTCCTCAAAAGCCAGAACACTTAAAGCAGATGACTATTTTTTCTCAAGCAATAAATCACAGAAAAACATAGTTCTAGGTTAACCAAAGTTAGTCACAGCTTCAGGTTAAAATATCATACATTGCTTCAGTAGGGGAAAAAAAAATAACAAAAGGCATTCAGAGAATTTGAAATGTTTCAGCTTCTATTTTCACACTGGTATTTTCAGCTCCTCATTTCACAATGACATTTTCGTTTCAAATTAACCTTAAAACAGGTTTTCAGAAAATGAGAATGAAGTATTTGGATCATCCACAGGCAATCCCCTCCTTTTCACTCTCTTTCTTTCCTTCTAAGAATCCAAATCAAACCCCCAAGCCATGATTCCTTTTTAAAGGAGAGAGAAATCTTCTGAGAATTGGGAATGTTTTGCACGCCAGGCACCTCATATTTTTCTCCTGAGTTACAGAAGTGACTGGTGGAGCCACAGACCCAATAAATGCCAAAGTCATCCGCTCCAGAATCCTTGCGGCAAACGCCAAGCGTGCCCTTATTAATATTCTGTGAAGGTCTGGGGATCAACCGTAGCATGCATAATGGCATTTAATGACAGCAGGGCTTATTATCAGCACGATTTGGCCTCATCTGGCCTCTACTGGCAAAATAATGTGCATAATAAGGTATGTTAATGTTGGGCTCTTTGGCAGGTCTTGGAAGATGAGACGGTACAGCTGGCAGGACGGAACGGGAGCAGCTGGAAGGGGAAGATTTGGGTCCGACATATTAAAACATTTGACATTTGGTGTCTGAGGGGAACACTGTTTAGAGCTAATAAATAACTCCCCGACGATGACAACCTGTAATGACAGCTTTTATCATGGTCTGGTTAATCCTCAGATCCAGCTCTGTCCCGTCAGGCCATCTGCCACCCATCCGGGTGTTTTCAGTGTTTTCCCTCTGGCTTTGTTCAGCGTGCTGCCTTTGGGAAGCTGTGGCCACCCGGATGTGGGGAAGAGTGCCTGGGAGCCATCCCTGGCCCTGGGAGGGGCAGGAGCTGCAGGGCTCCGAGGGGAAGAGGCAGGAATGAGGCCTCAGAGGAAGCAGGGGGGGATTTTGCCCCGGATCCTCAGTGCTGCAGACCCGGCTGAATGCACTCTGCTCCAAGCATTCCCGTTTGCAGGGATGGGGAAATGCCACTCTTTTCCTTGCTGGGTGAATGTGGCCTGTTTCTGCCAGAGGAATGACAAACCCCTCTCTCTCCAGACATCAGCACCAAGGATGCTGTCACAGCCAGATGGGATAAGGCTAGGGAAATTCCCCGTGGACACAGCTGCTCCTCTGGGATGTGGCATCCCTGTGTCCTCATGATGCCTGATGTCACTCAGTTTTGCTTGTTAGCTCTAATAACTCTGCCTGAAAGGCAGCAATTTCCCCAGATAGCCTGCTGGGATGCTGAATGCCTGGGAAACCCAGAATCAAACTCCAGAGCTTCTGTCAGAACTGACCGCAAGGTGTGCACGGTGTCCTGTGTGTGCCCTGGAAGGGACAGACTGCCTGCAAAAGTGCCACGGGGATGATTTCCAGGTGATTTCCAGGTGCCCAAACCCCACCGGGCCAGGAATGACTGCAGCTCTCAGAGTAGGACACGTGCTAAAGAAAAGAAGCAGCAATAAAAATACTCCGGAAAGAGGGAAGTGGTCTGCAAGGGCAACACACAGAGCATCTCAGGAGGTGTTTGTCACCTTGTCTGTAGTTAGGAAAGAGCCTCAGGAACTTGACTTGCCAGGTTAGCATGGGGAAAAAGCAGTGGAGAGGAGTTTGGGAAGAAAGCCAGTTGTGGATGGGCCTGGAAGTTGATTTCTTCATAAAGCAGCCCAATACATGGAACAAGTTCAAACAGAGGACCCAAAAAAGGAAAAAAAATTAGGTCTCCCTTAAAATCAGCAGTTTGCAGAAAAGATTGTCCATCTCACTGGAAAGGGTCACAGCACAGATGCCTTCCCTGAGCCCCACCAGGAGCTGAGGTTGCTGCAGCATCCTGGGAAATCAGCATTTTGCACGTAAGATGTACTATAAAAACAAAGGCTTGAGACCAAAAAAGGAGCGTTTATAATGCTGCAGACATATAAAAAATATTCTTTAGCTTCCCTTAGGGAAGAAATTAAAAACTTCCAAATGAATGGCTCAGCCTTCATCTGTGTGGGCTCCCTTTTGTTGTCTCATGAGTAAGATCCCAAGGAAGAAGTGGGTGCCCTTTTCAGAGAGTTTTGCATGTACCAGCCTATTTTTCCACCTGTGCGTTGATTTCCACCCCATCACTCACACCGTGATGTTCCAGCACCATCACAGCAGCCTTCTCTGACTATTAAATGCAATTCAGGAAAGCAGCTCTGTCTCCTGATCGTGCACTTAATCATAGCTAATAACACCTAAATATAATGGAGCAGGCACTGCGCTAGGGCAGCAAACAAATCATTCCTGGGCTCTCCCACTCCACCTGGAGCAGGCTGATGGCTCTCCTGGGGAGCCTGGATCTGCTTCAGCATGCGGGGGAAACTCATGTGGAACCAGTCTGATTGTCCCTCTCCTCGGAACTCAGGAAAATCTCCTTTTCCTTTTCCACTGTCTGCCACCTCTGGCCTGACTCAGGGAGCTCCCAGGAGCAAGAAGGCCACAGTGGTGTCCACTCAGGGACACCCCAAGGGGCTGTGGGCAACTCCCCAGATGCTTTTTCCTTCAAGTCCTCCTTTGCAAAGCAGGCACAAGGTTTATTTGTGCCCAAAGGTGGTTTAAATCCAGTGGAACTTGCAAGGCCCTCAGCCAGGAGAGCTGGAGCTGCTGAGAGACTCCCTTAAAAATGCATCCACTCAGAGATCAAACGTATTTCTGCCCCTTTATGAAGTGCTGATAAATGATGTGACAAACACAAGAAAAATCCAGGACACCAAAGCTTTTTCCATACTACTCATGGCATGATCATTACAGAAGCATAAGTAGAACAAAGCCTCATACCAGATAGTCTTGGGGTTTTGGGGTTTTTTCCCACAAGATGAGCCACAGATGTCCTTCACAGAATAAGTTATAAAATACATGTAAACATTTGTCACTGTGTGGGTTTTTTTAAATGTCTCACTCCTGTCTTTCAGTGGGACTTTGATTGGACTCCTTAGGAAAAGCAATGAGAAAACCTTAATTAAAATTTTGCTGCTCCCTGGACATCTGTTGTAGAGTGTTATATAAAATATTACACGTGGTTATAAATACACACTCGTCTTTTATTTTAAACACATTAGTAATTGGGTTTTATGGGGCCACGGGGATTTATTAGGCACAGGATTGCAGCACAGAAGGCACACACGCATTCACAGGGATGGAGACATGGATGTGTGTGATGCCTTAAGTTTTACCTTTTATATTTTTCACATTCTGTGCTGGTTTAGTGGGTAGTTTTAGGTTTCATATTAAGTGTTGGTAAGCTCTCTTCACAGAGCAGGCAGACAAAACAATTCCTTCTTTAGCTTGATACCAAGGACAACTGATACAAATTTCAGGCCCAAGAACAAAACCAACTGTGAAGGGAAGGGAGAAAAACAAGGAGGATGGAGCTTCATAGCCTGAAGCTATAATTGGACAATTAACTCAAATCTGCTGAGGAACCAGAACTTATAAAAGTGTGAGACCTCATGACTGGGCGTCCATTTTGTGACCATTTTGGGTTCACCTTGGCTGTGGCCCAGTTGGGCTCTTGTGCGGCCCAGGTGTGCCCTGAGGCCTTTTAATAAATACCTGTTTTATCCTTTTGCTCTGCTTGATCTCTGTTCCAGGTCAGCCTCCAGAAGGCAT
>JAWWMU010000001.1:934738-957613 GCA_035048155.1 Cinnycerthia olivascens
AGGGAGTGAGGGAATGGGGCTGAGGGAGTGAGGGAATGGGGCTGAGAGTGTGAGGGAATGGGGCTGAGGGAGTGAGGGAATGGGGCTGAGGGAGTGAGGGAATGGAACTGAGGGAGTGAGGGAATGGGGCTGAGGGAGTGAGGGAATGGGGCTGAGGGAGTGAGGGAATGGAACTGAGAGTGTGAGGGAATGCGGCTGAGAGTGTGAGGGAACAGGGTTGAGGGTGATGCCTTAAGTTTTAGCTTTTATATTTTTTAGATTCTGTGCTGATTTAGTGGGTAGTTTTAGGTTTCATATTAAGTGCTACTAAGCTCTCCTCATAGGGTAGAGAGACAAAACAATTACTTCTCTAGCTTGCTACTAAGGACAACTTTTAGGCCCAAGAACGAAACCAACGGTGAAGTGAGAATAAAAAACAACAAAGATGGAGCTTCATAACCTGAAGCTATAACTGGACAATTATCTCCAACATGCTAATCAACCAGAACTTATAAAAGTGTGAGACCTCGTGACCGGGCATCCATTTTGTGACCATTTTGGGTTCACCTTGGTTGCGGCCCACCCGGACTCTTGTGTGGTCCAGGTGTGCCCAGTGAGGCCTTTTAATAAATACCTGTTTTATCCTTTTGCTCTGTCTGGTCTCTCTTCCAGATCAGCCTTCACAAGGCCTCATGTGCATGGATGGGATCTTGGGCTGTCCAAAATCCTTGGGAAAGCTTTTTGCCAGCTCCCAGGTGAGCAGTGTGTGCTTTGCTTCCGGCCTTCCCGTCACACCCGCCACTGCTCTGCCACTGCAAAGGTGACTCCAGCGTCCTGCGAACCAAGGGTGTTTGGGGACAGTAACAACCCACAGCACTTTTGGTCTTTTCTAGAGCTCTGTAAATGCCTGTCTGCTCCATGGCATGCGATTCCATGGAAAGCAGCTCCTCAGGATGTGATTGTCACCTCAGCCAGTGAAAACCAGTGAGTGCAAAGGGTGTGAAGGCTCATCAGTCCTTTATTCACCTGTTCTGGATGATCCAGCAGATGTGATTATGCCTTTTCCAGAAAATTCTGAGAGAAGTTGTAATGAGTTTAAAGATACATAATAAAAACTTTGCTTGACAACGTGGTTACCAATACAGCCCACAACCATTTCTGGGCTAAGTCTCAGACTTTCTGAAGCTTCTCCACAATCTCTGCACATCACCTGACAAATGCATCGCTAATTAGCAGCAGCTCGTTCTTGCAGGCTGCTCCCTGAGTGTTTCATTAATTACCAGCTGGGAAGTGCAGCTGCCTCAGGAATGCTGCTCCCTCTCCAGGTCCTGCTCCAGAGGGGCAGCAGGGAGACACAGTCAGGGCAGCTCCTCTTTCCAAACCCCAAAGCTCAAGGTGGTGAATGGAGCAGAGCAGTGCAGGCAGAAAAGAAATCTCACTTTTTCTCCCAATGTCACATCAGAGCACATGGGACAAGGGGAGCAAGTCAATTGCTGCATGGATTTGTCAGATTGGTTGCTTGTTCGGTTTGGGACTCTCCCTGAACTCCCATTCCTGTTTGTTTTTATTCTTTTTCCCTTCTGCACCATCTCCAGAGCTGTCTGTCACTTTGGCCTCTCCCAGCCTGTGCAGATGAGCTTTCCAGCTCCACATGGAAACAGCCTGACTGGATAAGGAACATTTTGTCTGAAACAAGAGCTTATTATCCACTCCAGTGCACAGGACACAGGCAAGAACCTGGGTCAGACTCTGGGCATTTCCCTGGAGCTGGTGTCCCTGTGCGGTTGTTCCCTCCCCACAAATGCCCTTAAGGCAATTCAGGCTGGTCTGTAAAGTTTCCTAGCCATGCAAGAGAGATTTCCAATAATTCCTTATAGTTAAATCACAGAATCCCAGAATGGTTTGGGTTGGAATGGACTTGGAAGTTCATCTCATCCCACCCCTGCCATGGGCAGGGACACGTCCCACTGTCCCAGGCTGCTCCAAGCCCTGTCCAGCCTGGCCTTGGGCACTGTCAGGGATCCAGGGGCAGCCACAGCTTGTCTGGGCACCCTGTGCCAGGGCCTGCCCACCCTCCCAGGGAACAATTCCTCCCTAATGTCCAATCTAAACCCACTCTGTCAGTTTGAAGCCATTCCCCCTTCACCTTCTCTGAGGCTTGCCAGGATCCCAAGCACACATCCCACACATGGGGCTGTGGTACCCTGCTCTCTCCCTGTGTGCTTTCCCAGTGCCTGAGCCCGCTCCCACCGAGCTTCCCAAACCGCAGCTGCCTCCCCAGCCTGCCTGGGCTGGCCTGCCCTTGGCCTTTTCCTCGCCAGCTTCCCGTCTTTCCTTGCTGAGGAGCAGCCCTCGTGCCCTTCTCTCCTGCTGCCAGGAGCCACCTCAGACCATCTGGTGGGTGATTTTAACATCTGCACTCAAACCTCTGGGAGGATGGCCCTTGTGCCCGACTGGGGCCACTGGAGTGGCAGCCACCACATCACCTGGACCCTCTCGGGTGCCACCAGGCTTTGGAGATGGATGGCCACCCTCCTGAGACCACCAAAACCCAGCCAGGGCTCCACAGGGGTGTGACTGCCCTAAAGCAGAGGGAAGCAGCCACCAGGAATGGTCACAGGCAGCAGGAGAGGTGGAGAGGATTCTTCCCCAGGGGGGGAGAACATGCCTTGTTTCATGCAGAAGTGGACTTGGCAAGCCTGACCTACATTTCAGATGGCTCTGGTGCAGCAGACTGGAAATTCGGTGGCAGCTCCAGATTAGAAAAAAAAAAAAAAAAAAAAAAAAAAAAAGTGGGACAGGCTTTGTTGGATTACAGAAATGATTAGCAAGAAACACAATTCTGTGTCTTATTTAATTGCATTAATTGAATGTTCCCCCCTCATGTTTTGTACTCAGTGTGCTGCTGCATATTGCATGGAAAACAGCCACACAGAGTTGAATGTTTAGCCTAGCAGGGAGAGAAAGGTTGAGATTTATTTTACTCTGAGAACATAAGAATGTATCTGGAACGAGCCCGTACACTGGATGCTCCCACCAAAACTAGAAGCAGCTAACGAGTGAAAAGTGCCAATATTTACGTTTTCACTGTTAGGTCCCAAAGTTAATGTCACAGATATTGAAATGCAAGATTAATGCAAATTGCTCCTTCTTTGGACACGGCTAGCTCTCCTGGTGCTGCTGCGGTTTGCAGGCTTTAAATAAAGGGAGAGGGATGCACCCAGGCTTTAAATAAAGGGAGAGGGATGGAGACAGACATCAAGGAGCATCTTGAAGAGGAAAAAAGTCAGGAGAGCTTCAAGTGCTGGGCAGCCTGAAACCTGTGATCTCAAGAAGCAGCCTGGCTGTTCTCAGGGGAAGTTGTCTCTTTTGAAAACCAGGGATGTTTTCTTGCTCCTTCCTCCCCCAGCTCTTCCCAGAGAACAGCGGTGCTGAGGGGAGGTGGGGATTGCTGCTCCAACACAAAGGTTTCCAAAGGACGGGATGCTGACATCCTGGAGGGAAAAACAAAACCCGTGGGATGTTTCCTCCTGGCCATTGAAGAGGTCTTTGGGACTCTGAGAGCCTCTTGTCTCTGCCTTTGTCTGCAGCTGAAGAGGGGCCAGGGCTCAGCCCTGAGCTCTTGTGCCGGGGAAGGCAGTAATTGCTTTTCCAGCTGCATCCCCTGCCCTTCCCAGGCACCCTGCGCACCGGGAGACTCCATGGAGCCCTTGGTGGCTCCTTTGTTCACACACCCTGGGCACAGAGCCACCCAGAGAAGGGCCAGCACATCCACCCGGCCCTGGCAGGTCTCTGACAGAATTCCAGTCATTCCCCTCTAGACACCTCTGGGGATGCTCAAACACTTGGCTAAAATTTCTGGACAGAGCTCGCTCAGCCCTGCAATCCTTAGGGACAGGGGACAAGAGAGAGTGTTTGATTTGAGGAGGAGCTTTAATGTTGGAATGAGTGACGGGACAGAGGGACAGGAGGAAGGAGAGGTGTGGTAGGGCAGAAGGGAGGACAGCTCTCCCCGGGGGTTTCCTCTGCTGCTGGGCCTGGCAGCCAGGACACACACACAGAGGTTTCACTCTTTTTCACTCCAGAAAAGAAGTTGTGCTGCTGTTGAGGGGGCTGTTGAGCATTGTCTCCAAAGAGAAATGGAATATTTTCCTCATGGTGAACCACAAGAGAATGTTACTACATCCTGCTCCTTACGGCTTATAAACAGAAGGAGGGAAGGAATGCCTGGTTAACTGTTTGACCTCAGTTTGGGAGGAAGAAACCTCCCAAGAAACCTCAGGAACTCACCCCGTTAAGCATAGAGGAAAATGGCACAGTTCTGGCACCTTAATTATATGCTAATGACATCCGACCAGGAAGAAAAGCTTCAGATGTCTGAAGGAAAAATACCTGCCTGAAAAGGGTTGTGCACGCTCACAGACAATTTCTGACAGCTATTCCCTCTTTCCTTTTGTATTTTTTTTTTTTTTTTTAGCATTTAAGAAACAGAACATAAGAACATAACAAAAAAAAAAGCAGACTGAAGAGCCAGGTGAACCTTTGACATTTGTGTTTGATTTTCAGCCCCTGAGCACGAACTGAAAACAAAACAATCCTGCTGCAGAGAGGTTTGTCAAATGCTCAGGCTTTCAATGACCCTTCTGTTCAGAATGTTTTTCTGATTCACTTTGAGCTAAGCTTGCAAATGGTCTTCACCCATCACCTTCTGGTGAACTTGTCTGCAAAATACTTATTATTTCCCTATAAATTTATTTGTTCCACCTGGATAAAAAAAAAAAAATCAGCTAATATAAATATGTAGCAAGTTTAATGAAAGTATCCCCAGATATGCAATCCAAGTATATGTTACCATTATTTTTTACTAGCTGGTTTGTTTGAATTATTATTTCCCAGAGACTTTGCATTACACCTGGATGCTTCCAGAACCTTCTACTCACAGCAGAAGCCAATGATGACAGTTTTACTAACTCACATTTACATCCATTCCCACATGGTGCATTTTTTGGAACTGAAATTGTACCAAAAAACCCAACCAAAACCAGCTCAAGAATGACTGCTGAGTGGCTATTTTGCTTTTCATTAGATGGGGTCTATTATTCTCAGCAAAGGCTGTGTGACAATCCCTTCAAGTTTTATTTCAGATTTGGGAAATGGCACTTGTGCAATACTGACACTCGTACAATAAACCGAGGTTTGTTTTCTTCTTTGGTGCATGAATTGGGTTAACTAGATTTCATTCCTTAATTGGATAAAAAGTTCTCAATTATAAACTATATAAATTATACTAAAAATCTCAGCCTCGTGTGTGTCCCTGGGAGTAGCAGGCGTGGGACACATGAGCAGGATTTTGAAAAGACACAGAAAGGAGTTTGCTTGGTTTCCTTTGATGGAACCACCCCTGCGGGCAGGAGCAAAACCCCATTGAAGTCAGCTGAGGTGCATCAGCTTTAATGTGAGATAGAGCAGCCAAATCCTTCTGTCACTGGGTTTCACCTGAACTGGCCAGTTTGAGGATGAAACCCACTTTGACACCTCTCAGGGCTGTCATCTTTTGCCTGGCAAAAAGAAAGATTCCCCTTTTGCACCTTCTCATGCTGGAGCAATGGAGCCATCCCAGCCTGGGATGGTTTAGGGAGGGGATTTGCTGCTCCCAGAGGTGCCACACGGGCTTGGTCAGAGAGAGAGCAACGTGGTTTTGGGGCAGCTGGAGTGTCTGGGATTGGGAATGACCAACAGGAGCTCCCATCCCATGGACACAGGCAGAAGGGGTTGGGGGAACTCTCTTTCAGTGGCTGCTGAGCTCCTCAGCTCACACAGCAGCACTGAACCCTCACTCCTGGCTCACCTGTGCTCCCCAGAGCTGTTAACTCCTTCCAGATGAAGGATGTTCATCCAGCTCATTGATTAAACCAGCTGCTGCCACTGACAGGAACCTCACATTTTCCAGAGAAAAACAGCTAGGAGACACCAGAACTGGCCGTGGCTCTCCTGTGCCCCCCTTTTCCAGAGGGAATAACTGCTCTCTGTGACCAGGCCTGTGTTACACCAGGCTCTGCAGCTCCAGGACCTTGAGCCTGGAGAGGAAATGAAAGCAAGTTCTGCTTGAGGAAAACCCTTAGAACTTGGGTGGCTGCTTCTTTTTTCTTTTTTTTTTTTTAACATGAAATTATTAATTTCCTTTAGCATGGAAACTGAGATGGCATCAGAGAATTCAGCCACTGAATCAGCTTGACTTATTAAAATCTTTAATTAGCTTTGCCACATTGATGTGATGTGATGCACTAAACAAAAGGCTTTGGGCTTGAAGAGAACAAAGGCCACAAACCCAAACACACAGTATAAAAACTGCAGGGTTTCTCCTGGAGCAAAGCTCCCGATCCCCACTCCCTTTGCTGATGCTGGCAGCAGCTCCAGCTGCTCCATATCCCACCTCACACCCACAGCAGATGAAATCTGTCATGTGCTGCAGCTCCTCTGTGGCCCTGTGGGTCCAGAATGTATAATAATTTAATTCTGCCCGCTTTTCCCTCAGTAGGACACTCCGTAATTTCCTCACTGCACCGCTGAGTTGCACAAAGCCCTCAGTTACCTCGGAGACTCCTGAAACCTGGCTGAAATTCCCATCAAAAGTTCCTGCGGGGAGCAGCAAATCAACAGGCAGACGGGGGAGCCAAATAAATCCCAGTGCACATGGAACACCTCCAAAGGCCAGCCTGGAGAACATCCAGAGCCGTGTGACAAGGCAGGGCCACCGCTGTCCCGTGAAACAGCCACCCCTGCACCTCCAGAGGGAGGCCCTGGCGTTGCTGCACACCAAAGCCGAGCATCCTGGAAGGAAATTGCCTCCTTGCTCCCTCCTGGTAGGGAGTTAATCCCGGGGAGCACCCAGCTGGGAGCTGCACATTTGGCTTGCTGAGGAAACATCCAAGGGAGGATATGATTGCTGCAGCTTGGGGCAGCTCCAGCAGCCTGGTGGAACGTGAGGGCTGTGATGTACAGGAGATCCCAGAGGAAAAGACAGCTCGTGCTGCTCTCCCTGCTTGACTGGCACGTGGCACCTCGGGCTGCTGGGTGCTTCCAGGGCTTCCCAGCACACCGAGCAGAGGCACTTTTTACAAAGCAATCCCTTTGCTGTGTGATGCCAGTTTATCTGTAAAGCATCGAACTCTCCGCGTGTCCTCGTTTCTTTTTCCCCAGGAAGGAAGGAAGGAAGGGAGTTAGGGCACTGCCAGGAACCAGAGTGCATGAAATGATTGAATTAGTGAGCAGTTCCAAAGCTCACCTCTGCAGAAGACTCACAGCGTTTGATCCCTGCTCCTCTGCCGCCACTGGCAATATCCCCACTGGATTTGGTGACAGCAGGAGCAGAGCTCGGAGCTGACACCTCAAAAACCTCTGGCCAAAGCTACCGTGAGAAAACAGGGACACGCCTATGGGAAGGCAGACTTAACCGTGGTTAAACTGAGCAAAAGACACAGGGAAGCAGAGGGAAGTGAGTGGAGGCACAGCACTTTTCAATGCTGATGAAAATCAGGTGAGTTTTAGTCAAGTTTCACACAGGATGTTTGAAAGTTTTGGCACTCTGTCTCCTGTCCTTCTGTGTGTTTTGCTCAGCATCACTGTGACCTCTGGAGAAGCAGCCTCAGGATGTGCCAGCCAGGCTCAGGGACCCATTCTCTAGAATTTCAGTTCTCCTCCCTGCAAATACAGCAGCCAGCTGTGGGCCCCCAAGTGATGTGAGGCTGTTCACTGACAGCCTTTCCTCGGCACTGTCTGCTCTCAAAGATAACATCCATTTATTCCAAGCAGAGCAGGAAGACAAAACAGAGCTGTCTTCAAGGAGAAGGATGTGATCACCCCCCCAAAAAACTGTCCTATGTCAGCAGGACAGACAGATAACACTCTTCAGAGGAAATGGCAGCAATTTCAGAGTCACTGAAGCTCCTGAGGCAAATATCCTGGAGTACACTTGAGAAACAAAAGAGGAAGCAGGAAAAGCAGAAACTAGGGGGTGACTTTTGGATTGGCATTTTGGATTTGAACAAAACCTCACCAGCAGATTCAGTATGTCCTGCCCTGTGTGGTGGCAGCCACTTCCTTAGCTGGCTTTCCAAGATATAAAAAAAACCAAGCAAAAACAACAAAACATCAGGGAAACAGTGTGATTTTCCTGGTATTTAAACTATTTGGGGCTTCTGTTTTCTGGCCTATCTGGATTAGATAACAACCCTATCTCAGACTTTTCATTGCTGCTCTCTCTCTGCTGTGGACAGCTCTGCTCTGTGTCCTGGAAGGATGATATGTTTCTGTGCTTCCTGACCACATTTACATATGCCACGTTGTTTAATAAACTTTTACAATTGTATTTCCTCCTGCCAGCGTTGAAATGGATCTGCCTTGTCTGAATGACAGACCCACCCAGCCTTGAATTATCTGGGGCCTTGTGGGCCTGTTCCTTGCTGATCCAAAGGCTTTTCCTCTCATCTGGATGGAACTTTTTTTGTTAGAAGCAACCTGAGTAGCCAGAGTTCTTTCAAGGCAAAGTGCCCAGAGGGGAAAGTGGTCCCGACGCCTTTTGGTGGTTTATTTCTAAATAAAACCTTTGGGGCTCACAGGCAGAGCAGCCAAAACTCCAGAGCAGGAAAGGGGGTTTGCCAGCCGTGTCCCTGATCCCAGGGGCTGGGTTTGTACCCCAGCGAGGGGTTAAGGAATGGACAGCCCGGAATGTCACAGCAGCCTGCCAAAGGGGACTCTTCGCCCCTGGGGCTGGCTGGGGGATGCTCTAAGAAAAGGCTTCTGAAAACAGCAGCCAGGAAGAGTTTGTGTGTTTGCAAATTGCCTCCAAGCCTCGCTAATCCCTGCTCAAACGCGGGGCTTTGTAAACTGATCCCTCCTTTCTCACCAGCCCCGCTGGCCTGGTGCTTAGGCAGGGCTTAAAGCTCAGCCTGCAAAACCCAGCGGGACTTTCAGAGAAACACCGGCTCCCAGGGGCTCAGCCTGAAGCCGGCATCCCCCTCGGGGCTGTGTGCTGGGAACACGCGTTTTCCCAGCTCGGGAAATCGGTGCTTTGAAACAGGAACGGCTGAGATGCGAGCAATGCCGAGCCCGCACAGGAATCACTAAGCGGAGCCGCTCCGTCCCAGGTGATTTAAATTGCTCGCCCGTGGGTGATGCTGAGGTTCACCAATAGTGAATTAGTGATTAGTGATCAGTAATTAGCTGCAGCTGAAGGGTGTGCAGCTTGCCGTTCAAAATCTGAGCTGAGGGGCTCCATTTCTGGAGTATCGCAGTGCCCCTGGAAATTCGATTAGGGGCTATTTATAAAAGCTTTAAATAGGCAAGTTTTCCTGTTTCCCACCTCACTCTGTAAAGATAAGCGCGACGGTTCGAGTTTCTGTCAAATCATGAAAATTTGCTTCTCAGTGTGGCTTAAATGAATGCCTGCTACATTTTATTACTTCTATAACGTGTAGCAGAAACAAGAGACAGATGTGAGCTCTCAAGATCAGAAAAATCTGTCTTTTTCAGGGTCTTGGGGTTTTCGTAGAGAGCATCCCAGTAATAACAGCACATCATCCCCCAGGAACCTCGGGGGAGAAAGAGATGAGAGTCCTGCAGGCTCCTTTGTGGCCCCGTCTAAACAATTCGAAGACCAAACAGATTTTATTCCTGCTTCCAAGTGGCAGAGAAGAGCTGTGGCAGCCTCCAGCCAGCCTGGAAATTCATCCCGAGGAGCAAAGAGCGGGAGAAAGGAAAGCAAAAAAACCGCAGCATTACGTGGTGAAACCCCGAGGTCCTGAGCGAGATGGAAAATGCTCAGTGGCATTGCTGAGCAGCAGTGAAAGAAATCCCTGGTGGAGATGTGCCCTCTCCTGGCCTCCCCGGGAACGCCTGCAGGGACACAGGTGCCAAAAAGCTGCACAGAAAATTATTTTGGGATGTTTCAGGTGACGCAACTCAACCAGCAGAGCAGAGCCAGGTGATGGTGCTCAGGAACAGGATGGCATTTCGACGCTCAGTTAGAAAAGCAAAAGACATTGCTGGGGTTTTATTCCAAATCTGAACCTTCTTTTTGCCCCACTGAGAGAACTGGGAGGTTTATTGAGTGCTAAAACAATTCATGACATTGACAATACATTGCAAATCTGTCCTCTCAAGTGTTCATTCCCAGTGTAAAACTATCAGTTCTTGCAGATCATATGGACATTGAGCATAAAAATATCTTCAACACTGAGCTCACGAGCAGGAGCAAACCCTTGTACAGATTTGCCCCACCGCAGAGAGAGGTTGTGGGAATTTTGAAGCAGTTTCTCACTGAACAGATTCACAGAGCAAAAGCCAAAAGTGTTCTCTAAATGAATGTTTTTCACCGTGAGCTGGGTCTCACTGCCCTCTCATGGCTGGATTATCCATGGACAGCGTCTCATTTTTCTCAGGTTCTTGCACAAAATTCCCAGTCAGAATGTTCTGGGCCAGCATCTTTCAATTCCAGTCAGCCTGGAATACTCGGTTAACTTTCCTTTCTTAGCTCCAGTCGTTTGCACAAATCCAGAGGAGCTACTTGGCCCACACAGCTGCCCAGTGGAGCACCAGCCAAGCTGGAAAATCTCCCTGAGGTCTCAGTTGGAGAGTGGGAGAATGTCACTCCTGGCTGGGGTGTCCTTGGTGGGCAGAGAAATCTCATATTTGCAATAGCTGATATTGGCAATAACGTGGCTTTGAGAAGGGAGGAAAGTGAGCCTTGGCCTCACCTGCACAGCTCAGGCAGATGTGACAGAATTGGGGTGGCCTGACGAGGCACAAACAGATTTCTGTGTTCTGGAGTGCCTTAACACTTTTCCCTGTCAGGTTTTAATGGGTTTCTCCTCAAGATTTCCTGTGGTCCAGCAACTCCGGTGTCCCTTATTCTGCCCAAAGTACAATGCTAAAGGACTGAGTCACTGAAATGGGGTCTGGGATGAAAATGGTTCCGATAAAATTAGGCAAAGAACACAGAAAGAACAAAGAGCATCCTTTTAAGGGCTGCGATAGGCGGGGATGAAAACGCTGGAGAAGAGCAGTGCTCTACTTGCACTGGTGTCACCTCTGGCAGCTCAAAGCCCGCGGGGGGCGATCACAGCCGGGATGCCCCGGTTCCCTCACGGATCGAATTCCCTTTTCCGGGAATGCGGCGCCCCAGCGCCGGCTCGGGGCTGCCCTCCTGTGGACAAACCCGGGCACAGCAGGGACGGGACCCTCGGGACGCCGCCGGGCGGTCCCTTGGGATCGCGGAATTGCGGCGCTCGGCGGGGCAGGAGCTGCCGCCCTTCGGCGACTTCTTAAAGTATTATCCTCCAACATCAATTCTGGCTGTTTCCAGAATTCCACTGGCAGCTGAATCCCACCCCAAGTGCAGTAGTCGGGTGAGGGTTCTGACCTCTCCAGACTCGTACAGACTTGGGTGTGAAAAACGAAGTTCACTTTCTTGGTAGGATTTAAAAGGATTAATAAATGACAATAAGGACAGTGCAATAAAGCAAAATACACGGCCGGGTTGTCTCTGGCCGAGAGCCAAGTGCACACCTGCTGTTTTAGAAACCTCCCCCTTAAATATGTATATTTAAACTTTTCTAAGACCTTATTTCCATGTTTCTAGGAAGCATTTTGCATGGTCACTCCTCGGTCCCACCATTTTACAGCATGCATATTTCTTGGCTGTGGTTTTAATTAATTCTTCTTATCAGTCTTAATTTGGGCCTTGGTCTATAATTTCTACAGATGGTCAGTGCTGGGATATCAGCAGGAGATGTTTTCATATCAGTAGCCAGGGTCTGCACTGGGTGCTATCCCGACCAGGCAGTCAGTCCCCTCACTAAAAAAAACACTTTATCAACTTACCTTTACTCTTAAAGGAAACTATATCTTTAAAACTATTTCCATACCACACGTATAGTATCCACCTTATATAGGTGTGAAAAAAAAACAAACCCAATATCACAATATGTATTTATAACAACCTTATACGTACAACACTCATCATAATATTTGCGAAAAGCCAACTTGCTATGTGTTTATAACACTGGGACTGGAGCAGGTTTTCCCGGGAACTGGAGATCACTGAGGACTGGCGCTCTGCGCAGCAGAGGCTGGTTTTAGCAAAGCCGAGATGAACTTTGTACAAAGAACCGGGAGCGGGACTGGGCCGGAACCGGGACCGGGGCGGGCGCAGCGCCGGGCGGTGCTGCCCTCCTGTGGCCAGCGCCCGGTACTGCAGCGGCCTCCCGGTACCGCGGGGCGGGGCGGCAGACTTGAGGGAATTCCCTGGAATTCAGCTGATTCCACCCACCCCGAGCTGATACCCCCAAGCAGAAGGTGGTGGCTGGATGCAATCCTGGCTCGTGGTGAGGCAGCAGCCCCTGTGCCCTGGTGCCTTTATCCCTCATCCAGGATAGCCTCTCCAAAGGGTGAGGGGGGGGATGATGCCCCACTGAGCACCCACAACCTCACTGTGCTGACTAAACCCCAAATATCCCAACCCACGCTGGCTTTGGGATGGGGATATCCCCGGCATGTTCCCTTCAGCACTGCTTTTCCCATTATTCCCACAGCTCCCCATTATTCCCTGCTGGCACCTGCAATAAGCCACCCCTATGGGATCTGATCGCACCGGGGTCAGAGTTTCCACCCCTTTTTGGGAGCCCTGGAGTGCCACTAGAAAAGGTAACACAAGTGTCATCTGACCTCTCCTGTGCTGTCAGGGCTCAGCTTCAGCAGGGACAGACTCTGGGATAAATATAGGAAATATTTATAAACACAGCACTGAGGCTGGTGGGGAGGGTCTTGGCCATGGGTGCCTCCCTCTGTCCCCCCCAAATCCTCCCTCGGCCTCCTCATGGCTGCAGAGCTGCCTGGGCCAGGCCTCAAGGCTGCTCTTTTAGGGTGATCCTGTGCCTTGGGGTTCCCAGCAGTTGGAAGAACTTCTGCCCAGCCCCAGTGCTAGCTCCAAAGCTTTATTGGGGGTTTAAGGGAGGGGGCAGAGGGGCAAGGTCACTGTCCCTAGGGATGGAGGATGCTTTTCAGGAGTGCTTTCACCTCAGGGCTGAGCCTCTTGGGGAAGAGGATGTCAAAGTAGATGTAGAGGTCCCCCTTTTGCTGGGGGTCCTGTGCCAGCGGCATTCCCTCCCCTGGCACCATTTTGTAGTACTTGGGGCTGCCAAGCAAAGGAAGGGGCTGAGAGGAGCTGTGGGGTGACCCCAGTGTGGGAGCTGTGTGACCCCCAGCCCCACCTGCAGAGCCCCGTGTGGGTTTCTCAGGCTATTTGCTCCTCCAGCTTCAGCCAGGGCCTGCCTGTCCTCCCCCTTCCAGGCTCCAGCATCCACCCTCCTCCACCCACACCCAGCAACAAAGAGCCACCCACTGTGGGCACCCTCCTCCTCCTGCAGCCCCAAACCTGCTGGAAAAAGCTTTGGAGCACCCCAGTGCCAGGGAGGTTCCTGAGCCCCGTTTTCCCCCAGCACTTACTCCACAATGTCGTTGATGGGGATGTTCAGCAGCCTCCCATCCAGTGTCCACACATCCAGAGTGCATCCAGTCAGAGCCTGCCAGGCATGGAGGGGCACCAGGAGCTGCTGCTGCAGCCCCAGAGCCCAGGCGTGAAGCTCTGTCCCCTCACTCAGCCCTCTACCTTTGCCAGGGGGATGGTGGCAACATAAAGGAGGTTGTTGTCGATTCTTTTGAACCTTGGGTGAAGCTTCTCTTGGACAACAAAGGTGATGTCAGCTGGAATGATGTTTGGGCCCTAATTGAGGGGAAAAAAACATCACAGAATCATGGAATGCCAGGATGGACATTAAAATTCACCCAGTTCCACCCTCTGCCATGGGCAGGCACACCTTCCACCAGACCAGGTTGCCCCATGCCACGTCCAGCCTGTCCTGGGAAACCTGAAAATTATTTTACACAGGGAAAACTGACACAAATGCCTGCTCTTCTGTTGCTGTTTTCAGCTGGCTAGAGAGAAGGGAAAGGTGTTTTCTTCCCTTAAGAGAAAAAGGAGTCTTTTATCCAAGATGCCTGCTCAGCCAAGGGCAAATCCAAAACTGTGTTTCTGCCAGGAAGAAAATCACCCCTTCCAATTATTTTTTTTCTTTAACCTGTTCTAAGGAAAGTCCAGGCAGGGATGGCTCCTCAGAGTGCTTCTGAGCACGGTAATGCTCCATCTCTCTGTTGGTTAAGTGCCCTCAGCAATGGGAAACCAGAACTTCTTCAGGGAAGAACTTTTTCCATGGAGTGGGCACAGGACTGGAAGAGCTGCCTGGGGAGACCATGGAGTCTCCCTCTTTGGAGCCATCCCAAAGCCACCTGGATGAGCTCCTGCTCCAGGTGAGCCTGTCTGGGCAGGGGTGCTACATGAGGTGATGTCCAGAGCCCCTCTTGTGTGGTTCTGTGCTTACCTGGTCCCCTTCCTTCTCGAAGGTGATCCTGGTGCCGCGCTTCCAGCCCGGCTGCACGTCAATCGTCAGGATCTTGTCCCTGATGGAGCTCGTCTGGCCGTCCTCGTTCATCACCTGGGGGTGCACAGTGAGGGCTTGCTGAGGGAGGGGCAGGAGTGCTCTGCTCACCAGAGCAAAGGGGCAAGGCTGGCTTGTACTCCACTCCAATTTTTGTTTTTCATGTGCACCCGCACCAAGGAGGCCGTGGGTACGCATAGGATCAGATTGTAGAATCATGGGATCCCTTAGGTTGGAAAAGGCCTCCATTTATTATTTTACCATTTACAACAACACCAAAATTTTTAAAAAAATTTCCAATCATAGTAAACCTTAGTAAATTACCCCATAATCCAATCAATAATGTAGCCACCACCTTCGTACTTACTATACAAAACATCACAATTTGTCATTCATCCTATCATCACACTAAGATTAAACCATAAAAAGATAGTGCTCCACCCCTCAAAACGTAAAAGTATAAGCCCAAAAAGTAAATGAAAAACAGCAAACTATAAACCTCAACTCTTGTATTACTCAAAACCAACAAAAATTTATTTGCAGAAGTAACACAATTAATACCCAAGACATATGCCTGGACACTAAACAAAGCATTTCCCACTTTGAAACCCACCTAAATACTAGTCCAAAGACTGTGCTTGTATCTTTTAGCCAAAAACTATTTAATCAAGTCCAATTGTTCCTCCAGCACTGCCAGGCCACCACTGACCCACAGCTTTAAATCCCTCAAGGACTGGGGCCTCCAGCACTGTCCTGGGCAGCCTATTCCAATGCATCCTTTCAGTGAAGAGATTTTCCCTAAGATCCAACTTAAACTTCCCCTGGCACAGCTTGAGACTGTTTCCTGATGTCCTAGAGCAGGAGAGACTCAGGGCTGGGTCCAGGAGACGGGGACAAGGAGGGGGACAGAGGTCACCATGGGCACAAAAAGGAGACACAGTGCAGTGTGAAAACGGAAACAGGGGAGCCCAGAACACACTGAGCTCCTTCTCCACCCATCTCTGAGATCAGCCCCTACTTCCCACTAGCTCCCACACTGAATTCCCTTTGCCAAGCTAGGGGATACAACACTGGTTCAGGTCCTTCTGGGTTTGGCACTAAGCCCTCCCTGCGACAAGCTCCTGGGGCAGGGCCCTCCCCAAACCCTCACACCGAGGGCAGAGCTCGCCCCAAAATCCACCCCCTTGACCCCCACAGCCCCTACCCTGCGGGAGATCTTGATCTTCTTGGTGCAGCCGTGGAACAGGTCCTCGAGGGACACGTAGAAGTCCCGCACGATGGGGGGGTCCCGCCGCAGGGCCCCCCGGCCCCGGGGCCCTCCAAAGGGCAGCAGCACCTCCGAGCCATCCTCGGCAAAGAACTCTGCAGGAGGGAGCAGAGGCACAGCCCCTCTCTGGGATCACACCTGGGGGGCCCTCTGGGGTCTTTACCTTCCATCTCAAACCACCACCCCCAGCGTCTTCTTTTCAGGAGCGTTGATGGCAGCCTCGCCTCCCTAATCCCTCTTTTTAAAGGGGATCCCAGAAAGGGTCACGGCAGCAGCTGGGGGAAGCTGACAGGCTAAAAAAGCTTACAGACCACAGACAGACCCCAGGCACCCCCAAGTCTCCCAACCCACCTGCAAAGGGGTTGTCCCCTCCAAAGAACTCCCTGAAGACTTTCTCGGGGTTGTTGTGGAACACGTATCCGACGCTCCAAGGGTTGTCGCTCGCCAGCTCCAAGGGGATGCCACCTTTGAGCCCCTCTTCCCCAAATTTGTCGTAGATGCCTTTCTTCATAGCTTAGAGGGCAAGGAAGCGTTGGGAATCGAGCTGGGCTGTGGCTCACAGAGCTGCTCCTGCCTGGGATCAGGGATTCCCTGCCCCTGCAGGGAGTGGAAGGGGACTCTGCCCACTTACGGTCGCTGAGCACATCGTAGGCCTCCGCCAGCTGCTGGAACCTCTTGGGCCCCCAGGGCTCCTTGCATTTCCATGGATGGTACTTCAGGGCCAACTTCCGGTAACTAAGGATCACAGGATGGGCTGGATTCGAGGCGGGGGGGACCCCAAAGCCCATCTCATTTCCACTCCCTGCCATGGGCAGCGATGCCTTCCACTGTCTCAGGTTGGACGGGGCCTGGAGCAACTTCCAGGGATCCAGGGGCAGCCACAGCTTCTCTGGGCACCCTGTGCCAGGGCCTCACCACTCCCACAGCCAGGAATTCCTTCCCAATATCCCATCTATCTGACAGTGGGAGCCATTCCCTGTGTCCTGTCCCTCCATGCCTTGTCCCCAGTCCCTCTCCAGCTCTCCTGGAGCCCCTTTAGGCCCTGCAAGGGTTCTGAGCACTCCCTGGAGCCTTCCCTTCTCCAGCTGAGCACCCCCAGCTCTCACAGCCTGGCTGCAGAGCAGAGGGGCTCCAGCCCTCACATCATGTCCATGGCCCCTCCAGACCCACTGTAGGGGACAGCAAACACCCCATTCCCACATCCCGGGCACCCCCGGACCCGTTTGCCCCCCTCCCAATCCCCACTGCAGGGCACGGGGGGAGGCCAAGCACAGCCACCCACGGGCCCCCCCGGCTCCCACCGCCACCCCCCGATTCTTCCTGGCCCAGGGGGGCTCTCTGGTGTCGGGGGTTCCCTCACGCCTTCTTGATGTCGTCGGCGGTGGCCCCGCGGTCCAGCTCCAGCACAGCGTAGTAGTCCAGGCCCATGGCGTCCCGTTGCTATAGCGACGCGGCTTCCGGTCCGCGCCGCGCGGGGCATCAAGGGAAACGTAGTTCGGCCGCCTCACTTCCGCACTCCGCCGGGCCTGGTCGCCCCTCATCTCTTTTTTTCTTAAAAAATCTCCGCGTTTTCGTGGAAACGCATGTGTGAACACAGGTGTTATCAAAGCAGCGGTTTATTTCACTCCACACTCTGACAGTCACTTTCACTGCACTCCCTCTCTCCCTTTACTTATTCAATTATTTATTTTTATTTCTCCCCCACACTACAAACAGCATTTTCTTCAGCACTGGAAATGCAACCACAACATCACTGCAACACAAGATCCTCTCTAAATTAAAAATTGATCCCAGTTGTGAAGTAAGAAAAAAAGATGACCTATTACAAAAACACTGTGTATGGAGCCTCAAACTTGTACACACACATCCCAGGAAAATCAGCTTGGAAGAGCCTTTCCAACACTCTTCTCCTTAATTTGGCCTCTTCAAACTTAAAGGTCAGCAAGTTGGTATCTCCTCACTATCCCATCCCTGCAGCACGTGTAGATTTCCTTCTCCCAAGAAGCCACCTGAAGAAGGAAAAAAACCCAGTACATTTACACAAAGCGTTTTCCAAGTGAAATGTTCAGAGATGTGTGTTCCTTCTGGACTTCCACAAAGGGAAGAGGAGAGGAATGCCTCCTGGAACCCCACTAGCAGGTTCTAAAGGACAGTTCCAGCTTTCACCAGTTAAGGGAGCAGATATGTCCTCACACAAGAGTTCTTTTATCAGATCCAAAGGGAAAATTAAGCGTGGAAAAGCGTTTCTCCTGCCTTGAGCTGTGCAGGACAAACCTCAGACCCCCTCTGAGTGTTCATCCGAGGGGCTGTGTTGGGTGGGGAATGGAGAACAGGGCTGTGAAGCTAGGACAGGGTAGAAACAAGGGCCCACTTCCAGACTGAGAGTCCAGGCTGCACTCCCTGATGTGTGCAAGCGCAGTGGGATGTCCGGAAAACACAGCAAGACCCCATTCCTGGTCCCAGATCCCCAGGGAACAAGATGAGTCAGGCAGCACCACTGCTTTTACCCTCACGGGATTCTCCCAGCACCCTTTATCCACACTTTTTCGAGGAACACAGCTCTGCCAGAGCTGCTCCACCTCCACCATTCCAGTCAGTTCCTGCACAGCCGACATAAAGCCAGGGAATTCCGCAGAGGATTGGCTTATGCCAAATATTAGGATTATTCAGGTAGAAAAAAACAAATATAAGCTCAACAGTCAACTTTGAGTGTGAAGAAACCTGCTGAGGTGAAAAACCTGAGGTAAAGGCAGCTGCCTCCTGCCTGGCATCAGCTTTCCCTGCCCAGTTTCTCCTCAGGAATACCCCACGTTCCTCACCTTGTACACGGGGTCGCAGTCAGCCTCGGTGAGATCCAGGACATAATCCAGGTCTTGCTGAACAATGAAGCAGGTGCCATCCCCTGCAAGGAAGGCACAGCAGCCAGGCAGGGAATTAATTACAATTAATTAACTATGCTCTTAATTTCAAACAGAAATCCCATCGGGAGAAGGCTCCAGTGGGTGAGATGTGCCTCGGAGGCCCCGTTTTGGAGGGATATGAGGGAAGTGGAGGGTGGAAATCCCAAAGCAAAGGGGCAAGAGGACAATGCCCAAAGAGCACAAGGCTCCTTGGCTTGATTACAGGATTTTTACAGGCACAAAAGAGCGCTGGAATTACCTTGGCTGGCAATAAATCCATCTCGGTATGGAAGCAGGGAAAGCACTGGTGCTCCTGATCTGTGGATCACCTGGATTGGAGCACTAGGAAAAGGAGCAGAAACAAGAGATGAGGGTGGTTGTTCAGAGAAGCTGTGGCTGCCCCTGGAAGTGTAAAAAGCCAGGCTGGACTTGGGGCTTGGAGCACCCTGGGATAGTTGAAGGTGTCCCTGCCAATGGGAAGGAATGGGACTGAATGAGCTTTAAGGTCCCTTCCAACCCAAACAATTCCAGGATTCTTTCCTATGGACCAAGTTGGCAAGGAACAGCAGTAAAGCTCCACAGCTCAGTTCCAGTCCTGTGCTGGAATGAGGATCAGGGTAAATGTCAGGATCTACCAAGACACTCACATGAGGGGAAGAAATGGGCTGTGTGAGAGGGGGGAATATTGATGTTAAAAAGCTTTCTGCTGAATTTTTCTCCGCATATGAATACAAAACTACACAAATGTTTACATTACGATACACACAGCACATCAACATAATGCTCAGGAGCTTCCAGTGCAATGGGATGCAGCCCTTGGAAGTGGCACTGCCTGGCAGCACCCTCTGCCTGACTCTCTTGTCCAACCAAAACTCTGGAGGTTTGCCCCAGGCACTCACTCACTTTGTGTTCCTCACATCCAGCTGGTAGATGTTCCCATCCTGAGTCCCTGCCAGAATGTAGGTGCTTGAGAGAAACGTGCAGCAGTTGAAGGCATCAGATCCAACAAAGAGGAACACCTGAAGATTTGGGAACGAACCAAGTGTGAGACACATGGGATACCCACAAGAGGGAAGCAGTAATTTATTTTGAACACAACACAGGTGCCACTGTTTAATTTTAAACACTGTCTTCCCCGGTCCCAAGTTAAATCCTGAGCAATTCTTGCTCCTCACATAAAAATCTGCCCAGAAGGAAGGAGAGACAGCATCATTTTATTGCACCAGGCTTTGGCCTCTCCTCCAGTTTAGGTTCAATTCCCCATCCCAGTGCCCTGACAGTCCCACATCCTTACTGGCTGCCTGCTCTGCAGTCCCACTCCTTGAAGCTTTTTGTCCTCTCGAGCCAGCAGCAGGATTTTCCCTTCTGTCCCCACCTCACGTTCACCTGGCAAAAGGACAACAGGTAACTCCAGCTGTAACTACACAACAAATCTTGGTGGGATCAGAACCCAACAGCTTGGATCACCCCAGCTGAACTGCGGCAAGACTCCTCCAGATCCCAAGACACCAGGGAGGCCAGCAACCATGCAGAGCTCAGTCTCCACCACCCAAACTGCTTGACAGGGCTGAACTCCACCCAGGACTGGAGCGCTCTGCTCCCTTCCCGAGGTGGTACGAGGGCTTGGGGCAGCATTGCAGACACTTAGGACTACCAGTGACACTTTGGGACAGGGAAAGGAAGGGGGATTCAAGGGAAAGCCCCTTACTGGGAGGTTTCTCGGGTGTGCCCAGGTTCAGGGAGTTGTCAGCAGTGCCCACGGCGATGCCGTTGAGCGGAGCGCCGCAGTCGGCGATGACGCCCAGGCAGGCAGATTTCCCACAGTCCCAGAGACGGGCAGTGCCATCCCTGGAGCAGGACAGGACGTTTCTTCCCCGATCCACAATGGCAGTGTCCAAAATACCTGTGTGAAACCACCGACTCTGTTCATACAGACACGAAAAGCACCTCGTTTTCCCAAGCTGAACTCGACCACTGGCTGCAGGCCGCTGTCCCCAGTGACAGCAGTCACACAAAAGACAAGCTGTGCTTCTAGAAAAAAGAGGCCTGTGGAAGGCAGCAGCTCCCAGGAAACCTCCCAGAGCAGAACCACCATCTGGCACAAAGGGAAGACAGCATCAATCAAATGCTCAGCAACACCTGCCTGCAGCCCTAGCTGGTGCAGCACAAAATTAACCTCTAATTTGGGCAGAAAAGATCTTGGGCACTTTTAAACATTCCCATGTCCACCCCTGGATAGTCCCAAAAGCAGCATCCCCGTTATCCAGCTACAGCAACATGCAAAGAGCAGTGCCTGCTGGCACTAAGATCCCTTAACTACTTTATTTTACTGAGGGCTGTCAAACTTGGATCTAAAAAATGGCACTGGTTTTCTTAGCAGAGAAGGGTCAGGTGGTCAGAAGATTTAATTGGCACTTTCCCTGCAGAAAGCTCAAAGGACAGGATAAGCCAAGCAAACAGACTGCAGCAGATTGGGCTGGAGGAATAAGCAGTGACTAAAGTCACCTTGAGAGTGACTGGCAGCATCACTGTGACCAAGGCTCTGCCACACCACCTGGTTTGGTGAGGGGACAGAAGCATTTTCCGTGCACACAAACAGATTACAGAATCTTGGCTTGGGTGGGAAGGGACCTTGAAGGTCAAGTTCTAACCCCCAAATCATGTAAGAACAATTGCAGGTTCAGCACAAGATGGGTTTGTGAGTTAGTCAAGTTCAGGGCAGCCAGCCATAGGGTTTATTAACCTCTCAATCAGCCTCATGGGACAGGGAAAACCAGAGCCTGGACACAGCAATTGGTAGCTCAGGGAAGAGAGAATTTGGGGTAAATGTTTGGAGCACCTGATGCTGCATTCCAGACATCAAACACAGAGTGCAGCAGGCAGCAGCCCTGGAGTGCAAGGCAAGTACACACACAGCAAAGGAAGCATTTTAAGGGCTCTGTACCTCCTTTGTGACCTTTAAATGTTACTACACAGCTGGCATCTTCTGCTGACCAGATCTTTAGCTGGGCATCCATTCCCCCACTCAGAACCACGAGGCCCGATGGGAAAAACCTGCAACAATTCACATCATACACATGGCCTTCCAAAAGTCTCTGGAAAAACAAAGAACTACGTGCTAGTTCCGTTGTCATCATCCTCGTGCCGAGCAGGTGTTGAGCTGTGACACTGGAAAACTTGGAATTCTCACGTGGGCAAAGGATTAAACTCAAATCCTGCATTGCTGGAATGGATTGGTCTGAATTTGGGGCAGGTAAAGAGGTGACTTTGGGCCTCCCTCTATCATTTGAGCAGCTAATTACACAGCAAAAGATACTGCATTTGCTTTTAATTACAGGTTAAATGCCTTCATCCTCTGCCAAACAAGGAGCTGACAAGCCAAGCTCCACAAGGAGGAGCTTTCCTTCTTTACTGTGAAGGCCAAAAGCCAGGATGTAGCTAATCCAGCACCAAAATCTTTTTTCCTCCCCTCTTCTCTCTCTCATGAGAAATTGAGTGCTTTTACCATGCAGGATACAGGCTGTCAGTGACCTGTTATTCCTGAGTACCTCTCTGAGAAACAATCCCCCTTGGGAGAAGGCACCTTTTCCAACAGATTTGACTTAGAGCCTCCAAGATGCCCAACTTCAACTAGTTTTTCATTAAAAAGCCTGATTCTTCGGAGGGTGTGGACAGCCTGACCAAAGTCATGGCCTTCAGGGCTTCAGGAATGTCACAGACAACACAAAACACCCAAGCCAGATGCTCTTACTCTTATTTCTCCATTTGCAGCCTGCCATATTTTCATGGTCCCATCCGTGCTCGTAGACACACCGAGTCCTCCACCACTGGAAATATCAAGGCAGGTAATCTGCAGCAAGGTAAAAGCAACAAGAATTAGCTTGATATAATTCTGTGTAGAAATATTTCTGCTCAAGAGCCCAATTCTGTACAGGGGGAGACCTGCTAAGTACATCCTCTGCCTGAGACACTGCAAGGCAAGGAGAAAAAGGAATGCTGAGGCAGAAGCCTGCACAAGCAGCAGCTGCATTCCAGGTCTATCCCAGGTGGAAGAGAAATCTGGACTTTTCTAACAGGTCCTGTAAAGAGATGAGAAATAAGAAAACAACTCACAGTAACTGGCCTGACTCAAAAGCTCACAAAACACAGTCTGAGATATTTATGAAGCCAAATGCACAGCCTAAATTTGCTGAAACACTAAACAAAACTACATTTTTATGCAAACTTGAGGCCCCTC
>JAWWMU010000001.1:957929-1012676 GCA_035048155.1 Cinnycerthia olivascens
GGCCCCTCAAAAGAAGCACTTGGAGAGGCTGGAGCATGTCCAGGGAAGGAAAGGGAGCTGGGGAAGGGTCTGGAGCCCCAGGAGAGACTGAGGGAGCTGGAAAGGGGCTCGGCCTGTAGAAAAGGGGGATCAGGGGGGCCCTTCTGGCTCTGCACAACTCCTTGATAGGAGGACAGCCAGGGGGGTCAGGCTCTGCTCCCAGCGAACAGGGACAGGAGGAGAGGGAACAGCCTCAGGCTGGGCCAGGATTGGACATGAGGAGTAATTTCCTCATGGAAAGAGGTTTTTAACAGTGGCAGGGGCTGCCCAGGGAGGTTTGGAATGCCCATCCCTGGAGGTGTCCCAGGAATTCCTGGAGGTGGCACTCGGCGCTCTGGGCTGGGGACAAGGTGGGGATGGGGCAGAGCTGGGGCTCGATGGTCTCAAAAGTCTTTTCCAACATTAGGAATTCTGTGATTCTGTGAGTTGCATCTGCACTGCACTTTCTGACTTGAATTTTCAGGCTGTGGCTGGGAAAAAAAAAACATGCTACAGCATTAAAACCCATGGACAGCTATAAGAAATATCTAGCCAGGACAAGGTTAAGCTTTCCAGCTGCGGGAGGGGCAGGGCCAGGGCCGGATGTTCCCCAATCCCGCCTCTCCGTGCGCCGGCGGGAAAAAGTTGTTTTTTCCGCGGCTTCCCTTCTTCCCGGCCGGGTGCCCGCGGTCGGTCCCTGTCCCGTTGCCGTTCCCAGTGAGTTATTCTGGGCTCAGCCCCCGATCCCTGCCTTTGGTGCCGCCGGTTCCCCGCCGGGGAGGGGAGCGCCGGGACCGAGTGCCCGCGGGAACGCTAAATCCAGGAATACCGATCCCAAACCACCACGAGCCCAATCCGTGGTGTGGCACCGAGGGTCAGGATAAGAACAGCTCTGCCCGCGGCGGGTTGGAAGCAAGTTTGAGCTGAGTGCTTGGCGTGTTAGGCACGGTCGCTGGTCACGATGTGGCTCAGTGAGCCCTTCGTGCAGTGGTACCTGTACAGGTTTATCATTCCCTACGTGGCCCTGGTAACGCGCTTTAACAGGTTAGGGAGATGGTTCAGGATTCTTATGTACGTGGATTACACGGTATCCACTTGTGACTTGATTTACTACCTCCAGGAGACCATTAACAATCGTTCCCAGTCTGAGGGGGGAACAGGGGACGAGTATTTCCACAATCCTTTCACCTCCTTTGACTCCTTCAAGTGTCTTATAGCAGCTTTTGAGGATTCTGGACTCCCTCTGAATACTGAAGAAAGCATATTGTTGTTGTGTCTGCTACGTCTCCTCGTTCTGGTCTGCATCACCTTGAGTGTCTGCATCATCTCTAGAGTTACAAAAAAGATTCTTGGGAAGGTCTTTGGGAGATCAGATACTGACGAGTGGCACGGAAGGTGGGAGAAAATCGGCCAGGTTTTGAAGGAGTATTCGGCTCCAGTGGTTTGGAAGTTCACCCCTGAACAAATACAGGACCCCGTTAAAGTGGCAGAGTATCTGAAAGAGAAACGCTGTGGTGGTGGTTCCAGGGAGGAGCAACTCACTGAACTGTGCTGGGCTCTGGCTACTCTGTATCGGACACTGCTGGATACCAGCCAGTCCCCTCAGAAGGAAGAGGAGGAGGAGGGAAACAGGCCAACAGGCACCAGGACCACTCAAACCGCAGCTGCACCAGAGGAACAACCCACACTGGGAGCTGTTGCTCCTGAACAGAGCACATCCAAGACCAAAGCAGTCTCCTTACTGAGGGATGAAGAGGATGAAGAGGAAGTAGAGGATGAGGAGGAGGAAGAGGCAGAGCCAGAGATAACCAGCGAATCCCAACGTAAGCTGCGGGAAATCCGACAGCGTTTCACCCGCCTTCCGGGCGAGTCCTTACTGCTCTGGCTGTACAAGTGCTGGTCTGCAGGGGCTGATGTGGTGCTCCTCGACAGTTCTGAAGCCAAGCAGCTGGGATCCCTGTCCCGGGACGTGGGAGTTGACTGGGAGATCAGGAGAGGGATGGGAACCCGCAGCCTGTGGACGCGACTCGTGTCGAGCGTGAGGGACGCGTGCACCGCGGACGAGCTGCTGGTGCACCGGGACAGGTGGAACACCAGGATGGAAGGGGTTGAGTACCTGACAGAACTAACCATGGCTGACATGCTCTTTGGGAGCACGCTGAATCGGTGCCTCGAGGACCCAGACAGAGCCTACTGCACCTGGCACATCTGGGAGGAGCTCAGGAAGAGCGCGCCGCCGCTCTACGCCCGGGCGCTGTCATCGATCACGTGGCAAAGGAACCTAAGGGTGCTGTCCTTAAAGGCCTGCATCTGGGATTATAGACTGAAACCCTCTTCCCCACCCCAGGACAGCCCCTCCCACGTGGAAAACCAGCCCAAGGAGCCTGCAGCCTCCAGCGATGAGCCCTGCACAATATGCCATGAGGAGCTAGGCAGAAGCCCCTGTGAACTGGGGTGTGGGCACGAATTCCACAGAGAGTGCATCAGGACGTGGCTCCAGGAGCATTCCAGCACCTGCCCCATCTGCCGGGACTACGCTGTCTTCCCTGCAGAGCTCCCGGAGCCTCCTGCAAGGAACAGCTCAAAACCATACAAAGCCAAGCCTTGGAAAAGATCAGTGTTTTAGGAGAGCTCCCCAAGAAAAGCGTTGGAGAGACCAAGGTCTTAAGGAATGGACTGGGTTGATTTTATGACTCAGAAGTGAAAAAATGGCAGCAGGAGAGAAAAAAGTCTGAAGAATTTAAAAGTCCAAAAGGACACAGCCAAAAAGCCCCTGGGTATCAAGGAGAAGGACTGGAACTCCACTGATGACAAGGAAAAATAGTATCCACATATAATAAACACATATATCTTATAAATATATATAAATACATATCTAGAGACATTTAGGAGGAACAGCTTTTGACTAAGGGAATGATTCCTGTGCTTTTCCATAGCTGGGTGGTGTGGGATCTGGGCATGTAGATGGGGTAGAATGACAGGTGGGGAATGCCCTGGTTCTGGCCAGGACAGGGTTAATTTTTACTGGAGCAGTGAGAGGTGTGGGATATTCGGTGGCAGAAGTTTTGGTTTCCTTGTCAGGAGCAGACCTCTTCCCTGTCCTGTACATTTTATTAATGAATATTGTGATTACTGGTTTTTTTCCTCATATCCATTGCTGTTCTCAGTAAATTGTTCATATCTCAACCCCTGATCTTTGTCTTTTGTGCCTCCAATCCTGGCGTGGGGGGAAGGAGTCCAGGGTTTTTCAGTGGCAACACCATTCCTAAACCACAAGGTGACAGTTCCATCATCATTCCACCCCCTCGCACACAAATCCACACTCCAGACCACCACAGACAGGGATGGGAGAGTTGCTAATCACACCCAGAGATTCCCACCTCGCAAGGCTACTCACACTTTTCTGATGAATCCTACAAAAACTTGTGTACGGCGCCAGGAACTTTGTGGACACGTTTTCGTGAGGACAAGAAATGAGGATGCTTTTCTAGGGGAGGAAACAAGGAAAAAGGGAATTAGAAGTGTTGTCAGTCCTGAACCAGAGGTTGCTGAGGTAGAGCTGTGGCCTGGACCCAGCTGTTGGATCCCAAAGCCTGGAAACTGATGGGAGGGTCAGAATGGGGCTCATCTCAGGATGCAGGTGGGAAGGGATGGCTGCTCCAGCCACGGCCCTGTGGGATAGCAGGGACCAGCTCCAGGGCTCTGCATATCGGGAGACTGAGATAACGGGACAGGACTGTGCAGGTGACAGCTCATACTGCCACAGCCGCCCCCGGGGGTGGTCACCAACCCCTCTCCCCCCAGTCCTGGCACCTTGGTGACTTCCCCGACCACGAATCCCTCGGAGGCCGCGATGTCCGGGACGCCGTCGGAGCTGAGCCCGCGCCGGGTGACACTGCCGTACAGGGTGGGCTTCCCTGGGGGGACAGCCGCCGTCAGCTCCAGCGCCCGCAGGCACCCCAGACCAACCCCTCCCTCCTCAGAGGGAACCTTCACCCCCAGGACTCTCCCGATCCTCCCCGATCCCCCCTCACCCCCACGGTTCCCACGAGGCCTCTCTAGGCCACTCACCTGGGCTACGGCAGCTCAGCCAGGCCTCGCCCTCGTCCCTGCTGCAGAGAGAAGAAGCGGCCGTGAGCGGGGCAGGGACGGGGACAAGGACAGAGACAAAGAAAAAGACCGTTCCCACCTCAACGCACGGCTCCAATCGCTCTGGATCCGCAGCGCCGCCGCCATCTTTGCCGAGGCAACAGCACTCACTTCCGCCTCTTTACTTCCCGTCGACCCCCGCGCGAGCGGAAGAGGCGGGAGAACCCGCCAATCAACGGCCGTGCCGCGTCCCGGAAGTGCCGTGCCGCGCTCCCGCCTTAAAGGGGCCGCGCTGCGCTGGTACGGGGGCTGGGATCGGGGCGGGGATAGCGGGGGGTGCCGGTCACCCGCGGGGAAATGGGGACCCTCGGGAGGTGAGGGTGGGGGGCTGAGGAGGGACCCTGGGCCGGGGTGAGGTGCAGAAGGCTCCGGGTTCCCTTAAGGGACACCGGACACCGCGCTCGTCCCCAGCTCTGCATGGCCAAGGCCGGGCACGCGTGGAGCCGCGGGGCAGCGGAGCGGGAGGAGGCCGAGGAGGGCGAGGACCCGCTGGACGCCCGGATCGCGCGGACCGGCTGCCTGGAGCAGCACCGGCGGCTGCAGGAGTGCATGGCGGAACGGCAGGACTGGCGGCACTGCCAGGCACAGCTCCGGGCCTTCGGCGCCTGCATGGCCCGGCGGCAGCAGGCGCAGCGCGGACCCGGACCGGCGGGGCCCGCGGATTGACAGCGCCCCGCGGCAACGGGGGGGAGCTGCCCCCCTCGCCCCCTTTTTTTGGCTTGATTTCTGCCCACCTGCTTGTGCAATTGATGGCGGATTAAATGTGGAATTTGTCAGCCCTCGGCTTCATCCGTGCCAGGGGGATAGCTGCAAGTTTGGAGGGGGGGGTTTGGAGGATACATCACCAAGCTGGGCCACCGTAAGGGGTTCAGGTTGGACATCAGGAGGAATTTCGTCGTGGCAAGGGGTTTTAAATACTGGAAGGCACTGCTCAGGGAAGTTTGGAGTCCCTCCCAATGCTGGAGGTGTCCAAGAACCACTGGACATGGCACTCAGTCCTCTAGGCAGGTGACAAGGTGGGGATTGGGCACACCTTGGACTCAGTGATTCCAGAGGCCTTTTCCAACCAAAAATGATTCTGTGGTTGTGAATTTCCAGTCCAAAGTGTCCCAATCTAGGAGCAGGCTCAGCACTCAGGCTGGGTCTTGGCTCCAGAACAGCCCTGCCATGGATTTTTACTCCATCTCCTCTGTGCCATCCTAAAGCTATTCCTAGTGCTGATAACCTCATGTCCCACACAGGATGGGATTGATCTCCTGGGAAGCCACAGAAAAATTAGGAACAGGAGAAAGAGGGATTCTCATCTGACCACCACTTGCTGGCAAAAAAGCCATGAGAAAGAAAATAAAATTTCTTTTTGCATGGCTTTTGCCAGAAGGAAGGTTCCAGGCTATTTCCCAGGGATGTAGGTGCTGGGAATATCAGGGGGGTGGGCATGGAAGCACAAGTAACACCTGGACAGCCCCAGATTGGAGGAGAGAGTAAACTAATGAGCCATTTTCCCTCTTTTTCACGAGCTGGTCCTTAGAAAGGGGGAGAGAAAGCCTCCAAACAAACCAGTTGCTGGAACAGTTTTTTTTCTTGGCATCCGTCAGATTTGGTTATAACAATTCCTGGGATTGTTGCAGCACAGCATTATTCACACTCAGAGATTTCTGCAGAATTTCCCACCTATCAAAAGCAAAACAGGCAGGAATTAAAAAAAAAAAAAAAGCAAACTGAAGGAAAGCAAACTCACATTTCACTGTGGCACCTTTGCTCCCAGTAAAAAGACAAAAAGACATAAATACATTATTCCATTGAGACAAGCTGGCTGCCAGCAGTGGGAATTCCTTCTAATTCACTGAGTTACCAGTACAGAGCTCATGGAAGCACCCTCTGGAGGGCTGGAACAGTCCATGGATAGCACATGGCTCCTCACCTCAGGACATCTCTGCCAGCAGCTCTTCCAGCTCTGGTCGAGACTTCAGTCGGCTCTTGAAATCTGCTTCCGTGTGCTGTGGAGGGAGGGCAAAGCACCACAAATCAGGATCACACAAACCCTTTCCCTGCTTCCTAAAGGGAAAGCAAGCACTGGGAAATGCTACCATACCTGTTTCATCAACAGATGGACCCCCTCAGGCTGGTTGCTCTGAATGATTTCCAGCAGTATGGGAGCAAACGTCGAACTCACACCGCAGATCTGAAAGCAGGAATGGCAGAGCTGCAGGAGAACAATCCCAGGATACTCTGGGTTGGAGGGGACCCTCAAGCCCACCCAGTGCCACCCCTGCTATGGGCAGGGACACCTCCCAGGGTGCTCCAAGCCCTGTCCAGCCTGGCCTTGGATACTGCCAGGGATCCAGGGGCAGCCACAGCTTCTCTAGGTACCCTGTGCCAGGGCCTGCCCACCCTCACAAAGGACGATTCCTTCCCAATTTCCCATCCAATCCCTGTGAGTTTCCCCTATCACCCACCCCCTCATATATGACTTTTCTACCCGTCATATCGACTACTCTGCAGAAAACAGATAATAAATCTTCTGCCTGAAACACAGAGCCAGGAAATCCTCCTGGGCTTCTAGTATAGAAGCAGCCCTCAGCAGAAAACATAATCAGACTTTTTGCTTGCATGTATGCCCAAATGATGCCTTTCATGTGTTAAACGTTTGAGGGGCTCGGGAAGCCTGTGATAATGGGAAGTGCTGCAGCACTGTCAGCAAATCCCAGCTCCTACCTGGACCACCCTCTGGTGGGTGGTAAGGACTGCCTCCAGCTGCATCTTGGAGCCCCTCTCCTCCAGGAACAGCACCTCGTTGGTTTTGGTGGGCATGGCGTAGCTGCGGGAGGCAGAGGGCAGTGCTTAGGACAGGCAGGATACTGGCACTACTCTACAGGGATGAATCAACCTCCACGGCAGAGAATGGGGAGGGAGATTAACTTTTCATGGGGAATTAATTATGCAAAGGACGTATCCTGCCTATCAGGCGCTGGCAGAGGCCGGGTGTTTTGCTGGAAGGAGATAAGGAGGAAGCTCTGCAGCACTGCTGCCAGCAAAAACCTGGATTAGCTCCAAACACCAGCCTGACAACTTTTAACTTCTTCATAGTTGACGAAAAGCAACAGTTCTGACTTATTTTGTCTTTTGGGACAGAGCAAAAACCTGCTGCTGCAATGCACCACTCCAAGCACATTGTTTACACCTCAGATTTAATGGGAATGTGACTGGAGTGGATCAGACTGTGCTCAGTCCTCAGAGACCTCAGCCTCCTCATCCCCATTCCCACAGCTCCATCCTACTGCCTGCCTTATCCCCTCCATTTCCAGCCTGAAGGGCAAATCCTTTCTCTCTCTACACCCTGAACCACATCCAGCCTGAGGGTGCAAGTGAAAATCACCCATTTTAGAGAGTCACCACTGGTTTTATTCCCTGGTGGCATCTCAGTGGTTCTCCCAGTGCCTGCAGCTTCCTGGGAGCACTCCAGGCACCCAGACTTTCCTCAGGCATCAAACCCAGTGGGGTGGCTGTTGGAATACACCTGTTTTAGAGAACTGGGGTGCTCCTGAAGCATCCTCTCCTCCTAAACTGAAGCAACAGGAAGCTCACCCAGCACCTTCAGGGCTTTCTCAAGCTCATTCCAGTTTGGATAACCGGGCTGGCACGCAGAGCCTGGAGCACAGAGCCTGAAGGAAAAGCAGCAGCAAATGTCAGCAATTCCCAGGCTCTGCACCCACAGGCTTACAGCCTCTTCCTCAGAGGAAGGAGATGTAACAGCAATTTTTTTTCTTGGAATCTGCTCAAGTCAGTGCCTCAAAAACGCAATTTCAGCCTTCTTGATGTAACTACAGCATCCAAAATTTTACAGCTACACAGAAGGAGAACACAGGGCAGAGGTGAGAGGTTTGGATTTGCATCCAAACAGGAATCTCTCAGGGAGATTGGAGTGTGCCCTGATGTGCAGGGGGTCATAATCCAAAGGGCAGAGTTGCTCATACCTCTCATTGACCCGGATGGAGAGACGGTTGCAGAGTCTGTGGACGTACTGAGCAAAATGCTCCACCAGGCACAGATCATAGGAGGTCATCTGGATGTTGACATCTCCATACTGGTACTCGGTGCCAACATTGATCTCTTTCATCTGCACTTTTTCCTTTTTCTTCTTGGGAACCTGTTTTCCAAAAGAAAATGAGGTAAAATGAAATAGAAAGGATCTGGTTTGAACAATGCTGGGAATGAAGGTTCAGCTCTTGGATGGTGTCACCCAAAATAAACCACTCATGCTGTGATTAATTTCTTCCAGAGGAAGAAAGAAAGGAGTAAAACCAGTGGAAATAAACCTGCTGTTTATTTCAGTTCCTGCCTAAAAGGCAGCTGACTTCTTGTTGTTGCCTCCTTCCACACAAATGGATGTCTTTCCAAACCTCTGGGAGTGTGAAAAGGTTATGAGTGCTCACAATACTCTGGAATGGATCAGGTGTTAAATTTGGTGTCAGGAAGAGGTTCCTCCCTTCCAAAGCTACTCACTCACTTCCACAGCCATGTTCTGGACTAAAAGGAAGCATTTCTGCATGGAATCGTTTGGATTGGAAGGAACCTTAAATCTCATCCCATTCCAACCCCCTGCCATGGGCAGGCATCCCTTCCACTATTCCAGGTTTCTCCAAACCCTTCTGAGATGGGGCACCCGTGTGCTCCACGACTACCTTGGCAAAGCAAGCACAGAGGAAAATCCTTCTGCCTACCTCCTTTGGGAGCAGGTATTTAAACTTCCCAATCCCATGCGTAGGTCGGGACCTGTAGGACCTGTGGCAACCCAGGAGTGCATCACCTGAAAATGGAGGCAGAGCAAACGAGTTTCCAGCTGCAAACAAACATCTACAGGTGCTCTGAGAGCCCCAAATTATGGTCACATAACACCACGGCTGGGGCCACTTGCTTAGCCAAAAACAGGGCAAAAAAGAAAATGCTGGGAAAAAAAAATGGAAGTGGCAGAGCACCTGCTCTTGTTATTTAACCAGTCCAAAACTGACTGAAAAAAACCAAAAGACGAAACAAAACGCAAATGCTCCAAACAGTTATTGAGGGAAGTGAATTTTTGCCTCAAAACTAGTTTGACAGCAGACCTTACCTGCAGCACACAGACGGTTTTCTCTGGCTGGTGCTGCTCTGTAGGAAACAAGATGATAATTAACAACTCTGAATTCTCTCACTTATGGAAAAATATGTGGCCCTTTTGCAAAGGCACAACCTGACCCCATGAGACTCCCCCTTTTTCCCATCCCACAGCCTTTTCAGCTCCCAGCTCAAAGTCTTACCTCCACCATTAGAAGATTTGGAAAATAAACAAGCAAACAAACAAACAAAAAGCAATTTTTTGGTCACATATGTTTTCTCACCTGCTGAGGGCAAACACGTGCCTGAGCAACGCTCCCTTCTCTGAGCACAGCACCTGCAATGGGTAAAACACAACAGAGTGGCAGATACACTGGGAATTTCCACCACCAATACCTCCAGGATACTACATCCCTAGAATACGACCTCAGAGAAGTGTCTGAGGATGGGGAGCAGGGGGGTGTGGGTGTCTCAGCCCCTGGACCAGGAACCCAAAGACAGATGTAGCGCACGATCTCAAGGTCTGGACCCCCTCAGGATCACCCTCGCACTTCCTTCCGAAACCAAACCAGTGTCGGACCAGCGCCTCCGGCAGCAGGGCTGGGGCTGCCTCAGCTGTCCCAAGGGCCAAGGCTGCTACTCCTCCGTTCCTGTTCCTCCCCTCTGTCCCCTCGTCCTTCCCCGTCCCCAGGTAGATCCCCGGTACCTTCGGCACTGCCGCCATCATCCGGCGCCGCGGTCCGTCGCTCAAAGCGTTCCCCCGCCGTGCCTCGGTACGCCTCCAACCCGCTCCCCCCCGCCCCGCGGCTCCCTCCCCGCGTTCCGCCCACCTATGCCTCCCGGGAATTCTAATTTTCGGACAGCTCCCCTCTCCGCCCACCGAGAACACCCTTAGGCAACAACTTTTGGGCAACCCGCGGTTTTGGCGGGGCCCTGGCGTCCTGAGGGAGGCAGCGGGGCGCGAGCGGGGGTTTATGGCGGACACGTCTTTCCTGCCGGCCCTCACTCAGCGGGCAGCGCCCTCATGCGGCAGCGGTTGCACAGCGCGCCCTGCCCTGTGCCAATCACCGCGCGTCCCGCCCCCCGCCCGCCCTCGCACGCTGATTGGTCCCCGGCCACGTCCCTCACGGCACGCCGGCCATGTTGAGTGTGGCATGGCCACGTGGCGCCGCCGAGGGCGGCGCCCGTGGTGCGGCGGCCATCTTGGGTGTGGCGGCGCGGCGGCCATTTACTTAGGCTTTTAGTGTTGCTTTAAAAAAGGCTAAAAAAAACCCCAAAAAACTAAAAAAAAAAGAAAAAAAATTTACAATCACGAAATCCCACGCTTCGAAAGGCTGGGATGGCGGGGACCTCCTCTCTGATTTCCCAGAGGGAGAGAAGGCGGGCAGGGGGTCTGCCTGGGAAGAGATGGGCCTTTGGTCCTCTGCCCTCCAGGCCTGACGGTCCAGAGTTGGCTCAGGAAAACCCATCTCGTGTCCAACTGCCTCTTCCACACAAACCTTAACTTCCCACAGGCTCTTTTCCCTCCTCCTGGCTCCCTTTTCTCCAGTTTCTCCCTTCTTCCATAGCAGACAGCCCACATCCCTGAGCCTCCTTCTTGGAGCCTGGCAGCCAAGTTTTGAGTCAGAATTTCCTGCTCTGCTGACTGATGGCTGCTCCAATACCTCTTGCTGGAGCTGCCAGAGTTGCTGATGGACTTTCTCCCTCCAGTCCATGCATGTGGCAGGTTCATTTCCTGCTCTGTCATCCAGCCCTGTCCTGCATTTCTGAGTGCCTGGAGCTCTGGACACACATTGGACACCCTGGCTGTCCATCCACTCTGTGCTGGTACACAGAGGGGACAGAAGGAACGTGAAAGGACAAGGTTTGTGTCTCCACCTGCCCAGCACACGGAGAGAGCAGAGGGAATCCACAGCACCTTTGCTCTCTGCTCCACAAATCCAGGACATGTGTTCCCAACTCCAAGCTGTGTTCTCCCGGGAGGTGACAGAACTGCCCACGTGGATGTTGTCCTGCCCTTTGATCCCACCTGGCCAGCCCCAGGGAATGAGGTTTGACTAAGGATCACTGTGGAAGCCTGACCTGGGTTGAGGCCAGCACTCCCACTCCAGGAATTCTGGGTTTCTCCTCCCAGGATCTTCGAAGTCCCAGAGGAAATTGAGGAGGAGCTGCTGTGACTGGAGGGGACTGGCTGGTCCTGTGTTTGTAGGGGAAGCTGTGATAGGCACCACAATTAAGAGCAGGTGGAGGATGACTCCAAATTCCCTGCCCTCCAATGCTGTGTGCTCCTGGAGTGGGACTGCACCCCCTAATTCCCTATGCCCCTCCTGGGGACTCTCCTTCCTTCCACCCACAAAATCTGGCTGAGGAGGGAGCATTGCCCCAGGCTGAGTTTGGGGTGTAGCAGTAACAGATTGCAGGGATCCCCCCTCCCAATGAGTTGTTGTCCTCTGTGTTTCCATGAGAAATGAGTCTCTCCACTGAGGAATGCCTCTGACATCCATCACAGATAGATACATTTTAAGGCCAAAAGGGACTGTTAAATCACTGAACTCTGTCCCCTGCACGGCGCAGCCGATCGGTTTCCAGTGGCTTATGGCTTTATGGAAGCAGATCACTCCTCAGTCTGTGAAAGCATCTTTCCCACAAAGGCTCCTCTCGATTTTCCCTGGATACGGAGATAGTGCTGCTCTTGGCAGCTTGTTCTGGTGGCTAAGCACCCTCTCTGTTAGGACACGACCCTTATTTCCAACTGGGACGTTCCTTTCTTTGCCTTTTGCATCATTTCACAGCCAGGGAGCCAAATCCCTGCTGCAGGAGCACGACTTCCAAACATTCTTGTGACATTTACACAGAGAAGCTGAGGTGACTCGATGACTTCGTTTTTCTGTATCACACAAAAAAAAACCTCCAGGAAGCTTCTCCTCCTTTTTAAGGCTTCCCATGCCCTGCCTCCACTCTTTTTAGATTCATCCAATGATGAAAACAATCAAGAAGTGTTCAAATCAGAAGAAAACCTCTGTTTCTCGCCTCTCCTCCTCTGCCTTCAGCTGTTGTTTTCCCTGGGACCCGCGGGAAAGATCCTGGAATGCACCCTGACACAAAAACAAGGACAATATCTGTGTTTAATATTTGAAATCTTGTCAGGTGACTCTCTGCCAGTCTGGATTCCCTTTCTCCATGATGCAGTAGTGTGGAAGCACTCCCAGATGCCAGGTGAGGCGCTGGATGGGAGATTCTGCTCATATCTATTAAAACTTGTTTAAATTTAATCACCTGATTAAAGACACATTTTCCTCTTTTAGTTCTCTGGCACTTCAAGGTCTGTGAGGAAAAAAACCCCAACCATTGGTGAAGCAGTTAATCACACTGAGGGAGTATAAACGAACAAAAATAGAAAGGCTTTCAAAACTAAACATGTAGCAGATGCCATTTCCCCGACCATCAGAGCAGAGATGCGACGGAACAACCTCCCAGCCAAGGTTTAAACAGATTTAAACCACTGAATTTTGAGGGCTGAGTGAGGAAAAATGGGCAAAAAACAGTGAAAGGGAAAGCGGGCCCCTCCAGCAAAAGGTGGAGGGCCCTCAGGCATGGCCGAAGGATGACAGTGGGGATCCCTGACCTTCCTGGGAAACATCACCCCAGAGATGCTCCTCTGGAAGGAGTATCACTTTAGGATTAAACCTTGGGTTTTCGGGACTCGGCCGGTTCCTCCCTCACGCCCGTGAGGGCTGGGTACACGCTGCAGCCCTTACCCTCACGCCGCGGATGCGAGAGCGGCCAGGCCCCGGCACAGGCAGCCCCGGGATCCCTGGAAGCGCCCAAGGCCAGGCCGGACAGCGGGATTCGGAGCAGCCTGAGCTGGGGGAAGGCGTCCCTGCCATGTCAGGGGGTGGCACCGGGCGATTCTCCGCGTCGCGCCCAACCCGAACCATTCCCGGCCCGTAGGAGCGGGAAGCGCCCACAGCGCCTGCGCGGGGCGGGCGCAGCGCCGGCTCCGGGAGCGCGGGGGGGGGCGAAGCGGCGGCACCGACACCGGCACCCACACCGGCACCGGCACCGACACCGCGCCGGAGCTCGCAGCCTTCGCCGGGGAGCAGCAGGACGAGGAGAGGCAGGAGCAGGCGGAGGCGCAGAGAAGCGGTCGCGGGTGCCGCCGCGGGGAGCGGAGCGAGCGCGGGGCGGCGGCGGCGGCGGCGGCGGCTCCTCCATCATGTCGTCGGGCGGGGACTTCGGGAACCCGCTGCGGAAATTCAAGCTGGTGTTCCTGGGCGAGCAGAGCGGTGAGTCGCTGCCCGGCTCGGGCCGGGACCCCCGAGAGGGCACGAAGGGACCCCCCCCCCTCATCCTCCCCGACATCCCTCATGAGCGTCTCTGCCGCCCGCCCACCCACCTCATGAAGGTCTGGTGGGATCCCGCTCCTCGTTCTTCCCGACATCCACCCACCCTGATGGGATACCCCTCCTCGTTCTTCCCGGCACCCACCCACCCTGGTGGGCTCTGATGGGATCCCCCTCCTCGTTCTTCCCGGCACCCACCCACCCTGGTGGGGCTGCGCGGGGTTCGGCTCTGGTTTATCCCCCCCACACCCACCCCAGCCCATCTCCAGAAGCAGTTGCTGATTCATTCGATCGCGGCTCCTCTGGTTTTTTGGGGGGCAGGAGTCTCAATCCGCAGTGTTTGCCGTGTAAATACAACGCTTTTCCGTAATGGAGTTATGTCTTGGCGGAGCGACGCTCTGAATATTTAATTCAGTCAGTGAGGTTTTCTTCCCTGTCTTTGGAAGGAAAAAAAAAAAAAAAACACCCAACCTAAACAATGTCTCTTAGTGGAAGGCCTCTCTCTCTCCGATACTGCATTCCAAATCTTTCCCTTGGAAGAGTTTTCTGAAAAAAAAAAAAAAAAGCTCCTTTATGAGATGCTTTGTGTAATCCTGGGTAGATAATGAGCGATCTGTGACATAATGAATAGGTGCAAAATATTTTCTGTCTCAGGGCGGGGTATTTGCTCCCTCAGCCACCTTTGGTCCCTGTGGTAGGAGATGATGAAATACTAGTTGTTTTTTTTCTCGCCAAATTAGTTGTATCTTGGTGTTTCCTAATTCAGATGTGGATGAGCTTGGTGATAAGGCTGCTGTTGAAATTATTTACCTGTGTGCTGGTAATTTCTTTTAGTCTATTCTTTGAATCATTCTGTTTTTATTTTGTGTTTTTTTGGGGTTGAAACAGCTCTTCTCATATCAGGGATTTGGGGAGCACGAGTGCAACTTGATTATTTATTTAATTTTTTGGGTAAGTCACCTGATGTTCTTGGTAAGGTGCTATTTGGCCAGCCATTTTATGAGGATTTTGGCTGAGGGTCATGTGTAGAAAATGCTGGGAGTTTTTTTCGTGTTTTTTGTTTGGGTTTTTTTTTCCCCAGGTGTTTGCTAACAGGAATCTGAAATATTAGGAGTACATTTGCAAAATCCTTGCCTTGTTTACCTGCCTTTCTGAGCATCAATATCATGAAGCTTTTCAAACAGCTCCATGGAAGGCTGTGGCACCTGGTGCAGATCTTAAAATCTCAGCAGCTTTTCATTTACACGTGGATTTCTTGTCTCTCCTAGCAGACATAACGTCAGATATCTGCTTCCTCCAGGATTTTTTTTTTTTTTTTCCCCACTCTCAGCTAATCATCTGTTTTTATACTGGAAGGTTTTAAATAATTCCCAGTCACAGCATCAAGCCTGGGGAGGAGAGGAGGGATTCTGTGGGTACAGCGCAGCAAAATCCTCCTGACTGAGCGTTCCCAGCCCTGCAACTGCTGCCTGGGCCGGGGCTTCGGGGTGGGTGGGAGCTGCTTGGAATCCTGGCAGCTGCAGGGTGGGCTCCAGCCCTGCCTTTGCCTTTGTCTGGGATGCCGGGCGATGGTGACTCGGTGCCAGCTCCGTGTCCGTGCATCCCGCGGGTGCTGCAGCGTGGGCATGCTCCGACACGGCGCTCTCCGTCAGGCTGCCTCTTCTGATGGAGACACGGCCCTTCCTGCATGGAAGCTCTTCAGATGTCTCTGTCATGATGTCATTCCCTGTAAATTTTTTTTTTTTTTTTTTTTTTATGACTGCCCGAAGGATGCGGAGCTCTCGTTCCGAGTGGCTCCTGGAGGAATAAACGCCCTCCTAATATTCGGAGGAAACTGCGGAAGGAATCCGGTGTTGCAGAAAGGGAGCTGGAGTGGGCTCTGCTCACACCTTGCTGTTCTTTGTCTGGAAGCTTAAGGGAGGTGCAGAAATAAAAGTTTTTAGGATAGCAGCTTTCATAACCCAGATCTTTGTACAACTGTTGCGCTGGATTGCTCCGTTTGCTTCCTGTTCAGATGAAAGGTTCCCTGCCCTGTTGGAAGGCCGTAATTAAAGATATGCTCCTGCTGCTGGTGGGGAGGCTGAGTGCCCTGGGTTCATTTCCATCCAGGGACTTGAGGATGACAAATGAAATGGTACAAAGGGCTGTGATGGCCATTAGCTGCCTCAGCATCCAGAGCTGGCTGATAGCAGACCTGTGCTGGCTGTACACAGCCTCACCAATAAATGTGTCTTCTGGCTGAGCAAATCTCAGCTGCAGTCCCTTACTGGGCAGGCTTTGCAGCCCTTCCATGGCAAGTCTAGAAGCATCCCTGGGCGTTTTATTTCCATCTGAGAGTGGGATTGCCCAGTGGATGCAGCGTGTGGTTTTCTCTCCTCAGCCATATTGTGCGAGTTCAGTGCCGTATCCCTCGGCATTCACACGGACTGCAGTGCCTCTGCCTCGTGCTGGTCATCACTAGCTGCAGATGCATCTTTCCTGTGCTAAGGTGCTGGTTTTCTTCTCTTCTCAATCCCCAAAATCTTCTTGTCTCTGTGGCCTGTGTCCCCCTCGCCCCTCCCAGGCCCAGCCTGGGCACTTGCTGCGTGTGCGGTGGGTGCATCACGAGCCTGCAGCATCATCCGTGCCCAGCCTGAGGAATCTTCTCTTTCCATCTTGGTGTTTTTTAACTTCCACAGAGATACAGCCTTGGCTGGCTAGCAAGGAGGCAACTTCACCAGCACTCTCCTTAATTGAATTACTTTTCTCAATGATTGAAGATTATACAGAGTTTAGCAGTTTTAAATATGCTAATCTTTGGTGAAAAGGCAGGGAGAGTTCTGTGCTGAGGGATTAGATAGAGCTATTGTGTGTGGGGAAGTGTGTTTCTTACTGCCTTTGATCTGGTTTTATCAGGTGATTTTCATCAGTCCTAATACCTCAAGTTTAAGGAATTCTGATTTCACATCAGGGAGTGGACACGTCACCTACATGGGGGCAGCTTGCAGGAAATACGACACACTTTCAAATATTAATAACCTCTTTAGTTCTGCTTTGCATAGGAACACCTCTGCTTCTTGATAAATGGATGTTTTTTTTTTGATTGAGTGGGCAGAACTGAATGCTTGGGCACTGCAACAGAAATATTTGTTTGGCACGTGAGTTTCTACTGCAGCTTTCATTGGCGAGCAGGTCTGAAGGGCACCAACATGTGCAGAAAGCAAAAGAGCTCCCTGTTGTCTCTCTGTGCCAGCATTTCTGCATAAGATCTTGAAGGAAATTAGAACCAGTTGGGTTTTGGGTTTGTTTATTTTTTTTTTTTTTTAATCAGGAGCTGAGATTTTCAATATTGAAAACCCACTGATAAGTGCAGTGCAATAACTTTTGAAATGTAACTGTTTGGAGAGCACTAATGAGCTGTTCTGTTGCATAACCATGTTGGTACAGGCACTGCTGAGCAGTGTGATGTGTCTCATGAGATAACTGGGGGGCTGCAGGTGCTTCACGTGTGGCACTGCTCAAGCAGGCACGGACTAGAACTCCCTTGTTTCGGAGGAATTCTCAGCTTCACAAACTCCAGAGAGCTGTCACCTTGCTGCACTGGTGGTTTAAAAGCTTATCCCCTCCCCTCTCTGTAATTTCCTAACCTTGTGGTTTTCCTGTGGCTGGGCCTTCAGATATTTGGGGTTCTCTTTGGGCTGTATGAATTCTCTGTGAGTTTCTGAACTTGGGCCTCACGTCTGGAAGCGGAATCCCAGCAAAGGGGAAGTCAGGCAGGAACACCAGGAGGCCTGCGTGGATGAGCAAGCAACTCCTGGACAACCTCAAACCCAAAATGGAAGCCTGGAAGGGTGGGGGTGGGGACAGGTAGGCTGGGAGGAGTGCACAGAAATTGTTTGAGCATTCCAGAGATCAGGTTAGGAAACCCAAAGCCCTGATAGAAGAGAGAATTAAATCTGGCCAGTCATCAGGGGCAGCAACAAAAGCTTCTGTGGCGATAAAGGAAGACCAGAAAAAGTGTGGAGTCTCTCTGGAAGGAAACAGGAGACCTGGTTACCCAGGGTATGGGGAAGGCTGGGGTACTCAGTGGCTTTCTTTGCCTCAGTCTTCCTGGAAGAAGAAGAACACCTCAGGGGTCAGTCGTGGGATCAGCACTGTCAAGCATCTTTGTTGGTGGCAGGTCCCTTCCCACCCAGACTGTTCTGGGATTCTTTCACAGTGCAATGTGCTTGGGGTGTGATCCTTCCTCGCTGTCCTAAAGATCTTGAACTCCACCATTTCTCTTCTTTCCCTTCTCCACTGCTGAAAAATCCCTTCCTGCAGCAACGTGTGGAAGAAGCACAGAGAGAAAAAGACATCTGGGTTTTGTGGTGCCTTTTGATCCCTGTCTATTTGTGGAAGCCTCTGAAGGAGCTGTGTCTGTTCTTGAAAGGAGGAGTAGCTGTGCCTTCCTGAACTCTGCTCTGCTTTTCTCCTTGCATCTCAGAAATAATCTGTGATTTGGAAGGAAATGATCATCTTTTTTTCCTTGATGTGGCATAATGGATTTTCTATCTGCAGCTCTTGGGGTGGTGGTGGTACCTGGCACTGGATGCAGGCTCTGCAAAGCAGATGCCTGAAAGCTTTTGCTGAAGCTGTAAGTGGCACTAATGGAGAAACAAAGGCAGGGAAGCTCATCTGAGCCCACCTTAGCAGACGATGTGACATTTGGGAATTATCAGAGCCAGCAGCCATTTTTCTCAGCTTCAGTGATGGTTGAAAATCTGTCTTCTGTAATCAGTCTGTGAGGAAATAGCTGCCTTTTAGTATACCTGCTAATTCAGTCCAGATGTTTAAAGGCATTTTCTTGTGTTCATGCGTATACAAGTACCTGTTGTGTGCTCTAATGATTATGAAACCCCAAACCAACCCAAACAAGCCAGCCAAACCCTTCAGTGCTTTGAAACTTGCCTCAGAGGAACCCACACGTTGCTGTCTGAACGTGAACACCGTCAGATTTTTCAAGTCAACCACCAGAATTTTTCTGTGAGGCCTGTAACCTGTAAGGACAGTAACCTTGTGATGCATGAATTTTTCTGAACAGGTGAGGAAATGCTTGTGCATCTCTCCCAGTATGGAGCAGGGAAAAGACTCGGAGATCATTGGGTCCAACCCTTGGCTGGTCAAGGACCTGATGATCTCAGAGGTCTTTTCCAACCTAGATGCTCCTGAGCTTCTGTAAAAAGCACTCTTTTGAAAATTAACCGATACTATCAAACTGGTGATGGGTTTGGCACGTTAGTATAAATTATCTGTGGAAGTAGTTTAAATGAAAAATGTGTGTCTTGGCAAACAAACAGCAGCCAAAATGTGCACTTGCAGTGAAAGTCGAATTTTTCAGGTCTCTTTGCTTGATTTATTTACTGAGCTCACACAAAGTTGAAAAGCTAAATGAATTCTTTGTTTTCCCCTCAGCATAAATCCAACTCTTCTGGCTCCAATATAATGAAAGGCCCAGGGAGAGTGAACAATTCCATCAATTATTTTATGTCGGATATTTTCCTTTTATGTTCAAACCACATTCTGGAATATATGAGTGATATTAACTGGAAAAAATGACTTTTTTGTGTGTTTCAGTACTATTTAACTGTTATCCAAATGAAGCCTAGAAAAAAAAAAAAGAAAAAAAGATAATCTGGGAAGCAAATACTGTGTGAAGCTAAATGTAAATAAATTCGGTGTGAGCTCTGAGTTGTCAAGCCCCTTGCTTGCTTCTGGCTGCCTCCTGTTGGGTCTGGCAAAAAGGAGTTTTGGGAACGAAGTCCTTATTCAGCTGTCCAGCACAATAGTGCATTTAATTAATTAGACTTCTTAGAGCCAGGGGGGAACTTGCCTGTTGGTGTAGGCGTGTCCTCTCTGCTGGGCCCCTGTAAACCAGGACGGGCACATGCTGCTGTCACCCGTGGCAGCTGCTGCCTCTGGGATGAGCAGGGATTTTTGGGGCTCACTTGGAAGGGCCCCCGTGCCTGGAGCAGCTGCCAGTATCCCCTGGAGATGCCACCCAGCTATTCCTGAGATTCGCAGGCTCGTAGTGTTCTCTCATCCAGACATGTGTGGGTGTCACCGACACACGGAATCAAGGCTCTGCCTTTACTCTGAAGCATATTTTCCCCGAATTGGAAGACTTGCATGATGACTGATGAGCAGCATTTTGGCTTCAGACGTGGCCAGAAGCAGGAAGGGATGGCTAAACCTGCTAATGAGAAAAAGTCGTAGCTTTCAGTTGTTCTTTTCTCTGTCTTGAATTGTGGCCCTTTAAACCTCTGCACTATTAACATTTGCACCACGCAGACGAGTGCCATTTATCCTGCTAAGTGACTTTCCTTTAATGGTTTGCTTCTTCAGGGGCAATCAGCAATTGCTGCGGAGAAGACTAACCCTCTCCAGCATTTCTGTAATTAATGCAGGGGCCAGTTTATTCCATTGCACTAAATGCTTCCTGCTGTGCTTCCTGGCCATGCCCCTGTCTAGGTTTGAGTTGCAGCAGGTTCATTTTCTTGATGTTCTTGATGTGTGCAACGCAGAGAGAATGGGGATTAAACCTGGAAGAGGTAAAGCTAAAAGGAGAGGGGCAGCATCCTTGGCAAAGCTCCAAGCAGTGGAAGGATTGGTGAGATCCCTGTCAGTGTGGGCTTTGCCAAGGGGTGTAGGTCGTTGGGAAAAGAGAATTCCTGTTAACAGGTTGGGACTTCAGTCCTGCAGAGGCTCTGCAGCTGCACAGGGGTGGACAGACACCGCTGGATTAATGTGAGTGCAGCAGTGTTTCTCTGCAGCTTCCTTTTTTTTTTTTAAATGGATATGTTCCTTTTTCTGGGAGTACAAAATACTCATTCCTGTCCTCCTCTGCTGGTACAGAATTGGCTGTGAGAACCCTTGGTGTCAGTGACAGGAGGGTTTTTTTGAATGGCCTGGTGGAAGGAAGGCTTGGCAGAGAAATCTGAAGTGGCTGGATGATGGAATCATCCAGTGGATGTCTGAGTGGTGGAGGAGGTGGAGAACATTGTCTTTGGAAGGAAATTGTGACTCCTTTCTGCCTTTCCTCAGCAGCAGTAGGCAGGTCTTTGTGCTAGAGCTTTGCTGTCTTCTTTGTCTTGTCTATAGTACCTCATTATTTTCTTTTTTCTCCTTCCCCTTATTTGCTTCTGGAGCTGCTTTTGGGCATTATGCCCTTGGTTCACTAAAAATGGCTGGAAAGTCATTTATGTCCACATGAAACCCAGGATGGCTTTCCTGAAGCTGAGCTGGTGCTGCTGGTTGGGATAAAGCCAGAGCAGCTGGACACAGCTGGAGGAGGAAGGCAGTTGGAGTATCATCACAAGGAAATCCCAGAATTTTTATTTTTTTTTTCCTTTTTTTTCCCTGACTTTGGAATGCTTTACAAAGAGGTTTTCACAGCGTTGGTCTATTCCAGTCTCTTGCTGCCAGACTCACTCACTGGTTCTTGTAATTTCTTCTCAGCTTTTCCAGCTGCTCTTAATACTAAATATTTATGTATTCAAATCATAATTATGTTCCTATTCTTTCTCTTCTTCCAGCTTCCCATCTTTCTTCCCTAGCTGAGTTATCTTTGGTCTTCTTTCACTGGGCAGTCATCAGAGTGGCTTTTATCCACCACTGTACAATCGTGACCATAATTCTCTTCCACTTTTTTTTTTATTTTTAGTTGCTCTTAAACCTCAATGTGACTTGAAGAAGAGGATGGTTTTTTTCTTTCCCTGACACTGCATAAACAGTAGGCAGATCAAATACTCACGTCCCATAAAATTGACCTCTTTATTTGGATGCTGTAGTGCAACAGCAGACTTGAAAAAAGCTTTTTCCAGTGATAAAAAAAGCTTTTCTAGTCTTGACTCATCAGATGGTTTGGTGTTAAAAAATTTCCCCCCTCTGTGGTGAAATGCAAAAGGCCCATAGGTTACCTCTGTTTCTAGGCTTGGTGAACGCTGTACTGTCACATTGAGTAATTTACAGTTAAAAAATAAATTCCTCGGCATTAGGAATTTCACATTTTCGCTTAAAAAATGCAAGAGAGATTTTAGGAAACTCAAAAGGAACCTTGTGTGAATTACTACACATTGCCTCCAGTAAATCCTGCCATCCAGAGAGCAGTTTGCCTGGGGGATTGTATGGCTGATGTTTTAAATGGCTCTTTAGTCTGTGCAAGCCTTGCACAGGCAGAGATTTGAGGTCTGGCTTTGCCTGCCTGCTTCCAGATCCCAGCAAGAGCAAAGGCTTTTTAGCTTCAACTCTTGGAAACTGGAGGAGGGGAAGTGTCCTACATGAGGTGTTTTTAAGATGTCTGGAAACAGCTCCGTGCTTTTCCCTGGGTTTGATGCTTCTCAGCTGCTTGCCTGAAAATCTGAGTCCAGAACCCAACCCTGTGGTGCACTTAAAGCTGGTTTTAGGTAGGGCAGCCTGAGGACCTCAAAGTAGTTCCCCTGCACATTCGTACGAGGAATTGCTCAAGTTAGAAACAAGTCTTAGAGAATAAATATTACAATTAAATAGGAACTTAACTAGTATATGTCCTTAATGTGAAGGAATTGTTCTTCTGGAAAATACTGCTGGAGGACAGTGTTTATTTCAAGATACTGTATCCCAGTTGGAGTGTAGATAATTCTTGTCTAAGGAATTTTCTGCTCCAAACCCAGTTTCTTATATAAATACTTTATTTGTTTTTTTTCTGTAATCCAATCCCACAATTCCTTCTGGGAATACCCATTCATCTCGAAAAGATCAGAATAAAACACCGACAGAACTTGTTCCATTTACCATTTGGAACCAAAATTCTACCTTTTAAAGGCCAGCTATTTTTATTTTAAAGATTCGTACAGATGAATATCAGACCTTGGCTTTGCAGACCCTTCAGGCTCCGTGGCCTCTTCCCAAGGCATTTGTGAAGCACAGCTGGGAAGGAGCAGGTCTATTGTCAGCTGGCTGAAACTCCATATGGAGAGGTCAGTGTCTCAGTTAGGAAGAAGTTAGAGGAAAAGAGGAAGACTTTGGAGGAAAAGTTGGGAATTGATGTCATTGTTTAGCATCCCTTGAGGTGGGAGTTGTTCATTTGCAGCCTGGGCCGTGCAGGCAGCAGGAGCATCGAGTGTCCCGTGGGCTCTGTCCTGCCCCGGTTCCCAGGGGAGCAGCTGGGGCAGGTCAGGAGCTGGAGATATGAAGGAGAAAGGGACAGTGTGGTGTCAGGATATCCTTCCCTGGAATCCTTAATGCCAGGGATTTGGGGCCACGTGCTGCCTGCACCCAGACAGGTGAATGAGGAGCCCAGAGCCTGCAGCTCCCTCAGCTGATCTCAGTTTCTACACGGTTCTGGTTTCTGTTGCTAAAAACCAAATTGTGGTTGGGCTTCTTTTCCTTCTTTTCTTTTCCTTCTTTTCCTTTTCTCCTTCCCTCAGCAGGAGAATTGTCTCCACAGTGTGAGAGAGCAGAAATTTCCCTGTGGCAGTGTAGGGAGTCAAGAGAGGAGGGAGCAGGAGGAAGTATTTGCTGGTTTTGCCAGTGGGATAATGGTGCTGGGGGAAACATTAGGCAAAATTTAACTGAGTTAAAGGATGGAGGGAAGGGAAGGGGATGGTAATCCCTTGCATTTTAATAGCTCTCCTGAAACTTGTCTAATTCCTCGCTGGAAATGGCTGACTTAGCAGTGCTTGTTGTGCTTTCAAGGGCAAAACATCTTTGGGAAGAGAGCAGGAGCTTGTTCCAAAGGCTCCATTTGGCACACGATCCAGGGAAGCCATGCCTGGATTCCCTCAGCTGGATGCTGGCTCTGCTGGTTCATCTTGCACCAGGATAATGCTCAAAGCAGGGAATGTTCCCCTTCAGAAATGCATCCTCAGGTGGCTGCTCTGCTGCCTCTCTCTCTCTCCTGCCTCAGCAATATAATTTTGAGAAATCCAGGAGAGTGTTTCCATACTAGATGATGCATTAGCTTATCTTTTGCAGTTTATTTAACACAAATTACTTTTGGGAAACTCATTGTTCTGTTTGAGGATTTTTAGGCCGATTTCTGTCTAAACTGCCCATGAATATGGTGTATTATGGGAACAAATACTGTGTTAAAGGTATTTAAACCAGAAATTCATAAATAGGTATTCAATCTCTACTTCTTCTTACCAAAATGGTTTGGTAGCATTTAGTTTCTGACTTAAATTGAGGACTTAAAGTGGCTGTAAATCTGGAAATCAGCTGAATGGGTCTCTTGTGGGTGATGGAGGAGCTCTTGGCTCCTTCCCCTTTTGCCCGTGTGGAATTTGCACTTTCCAGAACCACTCCTGGCAGAGCAGATCCACCCTTCCAACGTAATGTCTGTCCAGAGTGGCTTAATTACTTTTGATCTCCATAATGTAGCGTTTTATTTCTTTCAAGCCTTTTACAAGCAGATAATTAGGTGTTTAAAAATAAAATACTGGGATGTAAAAATTGGATTTTATGAATGATTAATTACTGAAGGTCTCCTGGTGGGTTTTTGCTCAGTCCTGCACTGGTTTTTTAATGGAAAGTGGGAAAGATAGAACCTGGAAGCAGTAGATGCTTCAAAAAGTGACTTCGCCCCCACGGGCTTCAGCTGCCATCATACAAAAAGTGAAGATTGAGCCACCCTTGCACGACAATAATAAAACTTCAGTGTTGGGCTCTCAAACTTCAAAGTCAAATTTTTGTGTGAGAAGGGAATGGAATAGAATAAGAATGGAATGGAATGGAATAGAATAGAATAGAATAGAATAGAATAGAATAGAATAGAATAGAATAGAATAGAAGTTGGTTTTTGGACGTGTCTCTAAAACCATTTGATTTGTCTGATTGTGCTCAAAGCTATAATAATCTGGGATAAAGTTGAGTTGTTCTGCAACTTCAACCCAAACATTGCAATCCAGAATTGATACTTTGTCCAAAAATTGAGTTACTGAGACGATGTTTATCTGGAGTGGTGCTGTTGGGATTATTGGAGCAATAATGAGCAGGCTGTTTTGGGAAGAAGGAAATAGTAAATGTCACCTGAGCCCTTGAAGTCCCGGTTGTGACTCAGCCCTTCCCACTTGGAGGACACTGGAATTGCAGCCAGGGGACAGCTGTGCAGTGCCAGAGTCTGCCCTGCTTTGCCTCAGCATCCGGGTGCCGTTTGGGAGCCTGAATGAACTTTTAGTCACTGACTTGCTGGGAATATCAAATACATTTAATCTTCCTCCAGTGGGACTTGCTAGAACTATTTTCCACGTGCTTCCCTCAGTGCCTGTCTGTGTTAATGGAGGTGCATAAGATTTGTTCATTCTTTGATTTTTAAACTGAGTCTTGTGCATCCTCGTGCTCCAGGGGCAGGCAGCCACTCCCAGCTAAACTGCAGCTGGAATGAAGAGGATGTCAGTGGCCAGGGTCTAACCCTGCTCCTCTTTCCTTTCCCCAGACATCCTCCAACTCCTCTGCCTCACAAATATGCTCTTAAGTGTGTTTTTTTCCTCACAGAAATGTACTTAGAAATATCACCTGGGTGATCACATCTCCCCAGGGTGAAACCCAGTGTTTAAAACCAGAGTGAGGAGTACAAAGGAGGTGACTTGGCAAGAACTGCTGCTGTTCATCACCTTTAGAAAAAAATCATTCCTGAGAGGTAGGAGCAGCTTCCCAATAACATCTCCTGCATGGAATGTCTTCCTCTTTCCAGTTTGTGCTGCCCATGCCAGCTGAGTTGTTGGTCAGCTCCACCTGGAATTCCCACTGCTCAGAGCTCTTCCCTCCAGTCGAAGTGCCTTGCTCCTAAGAAGTTTTGGCCAGAGACTGTGGTCACGTGGACTTCTGGGCTCCTAAATCTTCCTTCTTCCTTAGCTCCACAATCATCCACACCTGACCAGAAGATCCCTGGGATGTGCTTTATCAGATTTCCAGGTGCTGCTTTGTGTTGCCAGTGTTTATGGCTGAGGGTTCTGAGGCATTTTGTGAGCAGTAAAGATAAAGCTCTTTGGAGGATATTTGAAACCTCGTTGGAAACTATTTTAAAAACTTTAACTATGTAAGATACAAAGGAAAGCAAAATCCTCAGGCTGTGGTGAAAACATTTCCCCGTTAGTCTGTGAATTTTGAAGTTTGTTTTTTTTTTTCATTCCTGGCAAATAATGAGAGACTGCTCAGAAGTGTTTGAAATGTAAAGGTGGCCTGCGAGTACCCTTTAGTTAATTAACCAAGCTTGATATCTATGAAGACATGAGTGTATCATCCACAATTCCTGTTCTCTGGTTCGTGTTAAACTCATCCACATGGGAGCGAAAGGCATCCTAATCTGGATTTCCCTCACAGCCACTGTAGTGTAGATCTTAACTCTCCACTCTGATCCCTGCCCTCTGAAGGGCCAAGATTCCTGCTCCAATGCTGGGACACAGGATGGGACACAGCTGGAAGCTTGTCCTGTCTTTAGGGCTTTCCATATTTTTGTGACACTTGTCCTGCACCTCTTAGGGGTCAAAACTGCTCTGGACCTTTCCTTTAGGTGCTTTGTCTCATCCCTTATGGCTCAGGCAAAATTCCTGTTATTTTGTTTTCCTGATCTGATTACCTTATCTTGAGTTTGTTCTTCCTCGTGTGATTGGAACCACATCTACCACCCTGTGCAGGGATTGGCATGTGTGATTCCCTTCCTGCTCCTGCTCCTGCCTGTTGTTCCAGGTGTTCATGTGCATGTTTCATTGACCCCATTGCAGCACTTTGGTTTCAACTCTTCACAGGACTCCAAGGCTCTTCCTCCAAGCCAAAACTCCTACTCTGCTTGGCTATAAGAATTTGAACATAGTTTCTGGCTTCCACACCAATTCTACCTAAATTAAATGAAAAAAAAAACCCACCCAGCATTCAGAAATGGGCAGGACTTTGCTTCTGCAGACCTCAGTTACCTTCAGCCTTCTTTAATCAGAATTTTTGCCCCTTCTGTACGAAATGATGGGAGATGCAGCACCCTGAACGTGAGGGGTGACAGCTGTTCCTCCAACACAAAACTGGGAGTCTGGCTCCTCACGTGTCAATGTGGCACTTGCCAGAGGCTCGGTGTTATCCTGGGGGAGGAGAACTGGGATTGCCTGGAGGTCTTCCACTTGTGACACTCGTTTTGGCTCTGTCGCTTTTAGAAACGTTTCAAACTGTGAAAATAGCGCTGGTTATGTTACAGGCTTGGCTTGGAATTCCTCTGCAGAAAACCAGACAAGAGGTTTCGTCTCTAGAACATAAGGCGTAGATTTTAAAATGAATTGTTATAGCTGTGCTTAGGAGGTAACATTTCCATGGTTTTTTTTATTGTACTATACTCCCAGAGTAATTGAATTATTATATTTAATAGATCTGCTCCTTCCTGTTCAGCAGTGAGAGGTTGACTCTTGTTTATTCTTTTCTACAGTGGGATGGTAAAAAACACCCAAGTTTTTGTATGAAAGCTTTTCAGTGTGCCCCTTGATTGTTCAAAAGAACTCCAAAGTGTGATTTTGAGACAGAACCAGAGGCTGACCCGTTCTTTACTGTTTCCTTTCTTTGTGGCTGTGACTGAGCAAACGGAACAAGATTTGTTTGCATTGTGCTCTTTGATTTATTTCCCTTTTTGGGAGGAAGAGTCAAGCTAATTACTGACAAAACCCACAAGAGTTAATGAAGCTATTTATCACTGGATATTTTTGTCCCTGTCACAAGGCTTGGTGCAGATCCCAAAGGAAATCTTGCCTGTGCATTAATAATCAGGGATATTGTTCTACTTTTATCAACTCTGCCAGTGCTGATTAAGATTTGCTTAGTGGGAAGGAGTTCTGAGTTTGTCATTAAACTTGTAATGAGTCTCCCCACATTTTTATTGATCTGTGTGATCCTTTCACATCCCAAAATGCAAAAGGGAGCTTTTTCCAGCTTTATGTGTCTGGACTGTGCCTTCTACCTTGGGGCCAGTCATGATCAGTCTTAACTTGTGCCTTAGTTTGTTTCTGAGAAATGCAGATACCAGGTAAAACTAACTGGCATCTCCCTCAAGAAAAAAGTGCTAAATAAAACAGGATTCACAAATTGCCTATAGACAGCTAGCAGGCTGATGTTGCCTCAGAAAAAGATGGATAATAGAAAATGCTCTCTTCTGCCTCTTCCTTTTCCCTTTAGCTACTGCTGAGCTTTAAATACAAGTGACAATGCTTTGCTTCTCTTGCTGGTTTTAAAATGCCCAGGGACTGCATAAAATACCTCCATATGGCACTGAATACTTGGATCAGTGGCAGAGCAGGCTTTTTTCTGCTTGTCCTTCAGTGTGTAGCTGTCAGCTGGAAAACCCTCCTGGGTTTTTACATGGTATGCCTGGGAATGGTTGTGTAAAATGAAGGATCCTTCGGGAGGATTGCTGCCCTGCCTGTTGGAGGCAACTTCTTGTCCACTGGGGATGGACCAGTAAATACCAGTGAGCCAGCTCAGCTGTCTGAGTGGGAGGAGGAGTCTTCAGGTGAGATGTGACCGTGAGGAACGAGGGACTTTTCCCACTTGTCACTGTCTGTTCAAGCCTTTTGCAGAGGCAGAAATGCTCTTCAGGTTCCATTGAGGAAGGGAAGTTTCACCTGAGCTGTTCAGAATGGAAACCACAGCAGGAAGCTTGGTCAGGGTGGCCTTTAAAGGTCCTTTCCAACCCATCCCGTCCTGTGATAGCTCTTTTGCCAAATATTTGAAGCAAACTGCATTAGTATACTGCAGGAATGAACTAGGAAAATGTGTACTGCAAGATTAGGGATAAAACAAAAATGTTCTTCTGCAAGGAAGAAGAGAGCAGGTTTTTAATGACTTTAACTGGCTCTGCATTCCTAGTTACAGCTAGAATGTTCAGCTAGATTTAATCCCAAGTGTTTGTCTCTGTCCAGATGTGTATCTAATCTAAAGCAAGGCTGAGAGCTTCAAATTTAAGACATGAACCAGCCTCAAACTGGTAGGTTTTGAAAAGCATCTCTTGGAAAGAAAGAAAATAAATCCTTGATATCTGCATTGTATTGAATTTGACTAAAAAGTTGGGGAGCGGAGTTACAGGTCTTGCTGGTCACTGCTGTCAACAATCCTGGGAAAAAACACTTTCTAGGTCAGAAAAGTGCATCAGCCTTCATTTCCTTCTGTCTTGGATGGATTATTGTGGAAAACAACAGTGTGAACGTGCTCTGGGGTGCCCAAAGAGAAGACTGAATGAGAATTAATGAGCTTTTTCAGGCTAACACGTATTTTCATCCTCATCTTCTTTATAAGGCAGTTACTGAAGTGTTAATCATTTGATTACTGGTTGTTGGAGATAAGGGAGTAATTGGTCCCTTTTTGTAAATGATGGAGATGCCCGACAGGAGGGGGCAGGCATGAAAACTCTTGTTCCCATGGATTATTGCCCAGAGAGATTGACTGGAACTAAAACCCCTTTGCTCTGGTGACAACTGGGTTGCAACAAAATTCTGTTTCCTCTTTGTTTCTCCGTAGCAAGGGCAGTCTTGAAACACGATCCCAGATGTGTGCGAAACTTGATTTTTGGCATGGCTTGAAATGAGTATTGTGAATTTCTTTCAGAAGCCATTACTTTAGCGGTGGCCAGGGAGAAGGGCTGAGTCTCGGCCTCCTGAGTGACAAAAACAGCTCTGGTGCTGTTTGGGGACATTTCCCTGAGCCTTGAGGGGCTGCACTTCCCTCCTTTCCTGGAGCCGTAACAAAGAGAGCAGATATTTTTTGGTGTAACTCGTAGGAAAATCAAGTTATACCCTCTGTCTTGGGAAGTAAAAGCATGTGAAATGCAGGATGGCAGCTTTTCTCACATCCTTAGACTTTAAAATGGTGCTGCTGTGCAAAGGGCCTGGTTCCTTCCTTTGTATCCCTGTTCTTGCAGCGCATGGGAACGGGCTGCAGATGATCCCAGCCGTTCCCAGAGCAACTCTGTGTGTTCATCTGCTGGGTAGGTGTCATTCCTTGTTATTCCCTGTTACATCATGCCACTTCACTCCACTCCATGCTTCCCTTCCTGCTGCTCTGCACCAGACACTCATAAATATTCATGTGCGCTTCCCACCATCCCTTTAGGCTCCTCTCCCTGGCTTAGGGTCTGTTCCAGTTTGCAAAGTGCAGCTTTTTTTACCACTGCTGAGGGCTGGCTGGGGACCTAAAGGCTGATGTCACACTTTCTGCTTTGGGAAGTTGCTGGGAATTGCTGGGATGTTAAAGCTTTAAAAGGTTTTGCTCAGAAATTCTCCCGTCACAAAGAGCCCACCGAAGTTCAAGGCACCTGATGGTCGCAGGGTGAAAGGAAAATGGGAATTTCCTCAGCAGCAGGAAAATTCTGGCTGTGCTGTTTCTTACTTCATTAAATGAGGGAAACTCATCTCTCCACCTCCAGCTCTAATAAAACTGTCTCACCTTGCCTTGAAAAGTCCAGTGGGGATAGAATAGCCTACCAAGGCTGAGCAGGCTGCTCTGGGAATGGCACAGGACTAAGGAATCCTCCACTGCCAGTCCCTGAATTTCTGTGTTTTTTCTCCTCTGCTCTGTGGGTACAGGCCAGCGATTCTCAAATTGAGAGCTCTGGGCTGCCAGCAATCCCTGAAGCCAAAGTAATTGATCCAGGACTATATCAAACAGTTTTCAATAGTGCTTTTAATTAAAAGGCAAAATAAAAGCTTTGTTGTGGTGGTGACCTGAAAAGGAATGCAGGATTGGCAGGGATTCATTGGGGCTAAAAAGGCCAACTGCAGTTGTTTGACATTGTTATCGATTGTGTCTGCATTTCTGGAGTTCCTTTTCGAGGTAGGATGCCATAAAACCTCCACAAATAAACTGCCAAAAACCCCTTTTGGAGGTGGTTGCTCTGCTGCCTGTCCTCCTTTCCCCTGCCATCATGGAGAAGCTGCTGCCAGCAGTTTGTGGCTGTTTTTCCTGGGAGGAGGTTCAGAGCAGCTTCTGCAGCCTGTGTGTAAGTTCTTGGAGGGCTTTGATTTATTTTGGGGCTGAGGTTTTGCCACATGGGCATTGTTTTATAGCCCTGTGAGAGCTGCTGGAGGGATTTAAGGCCCTGTGGATGCAGCACTTGGGGCCTTGGGTTAGTGGTGTTCTGGAGGCCTTTTCCAACCAAAATGGTGATTTATTTTCCTGCATTTTAGAAGTATCCTCGTGGATGCTTCGCAATGTGTCCTGAACTGCCAAAGAAATACCTAAATGCCAATATTTGGCAGCAGCACGTTGCCTCACTGGCCTGTGGTTCTGTGGGAAGCCATGCTGCTGCCAGTGTCCTTGCTGAAATAGAGGGAAACAAAAGTGCTGGAATTGTGTGGAGGGGGCTTTGTGCTCAGAGGGTGCCCGGCGTGCTCGGAGCCGGTGGGTTCTGCTTTAATTTCCGCTGTTTGATCTCCGCCACGAGCTCCAGGCCATTGTTTGTTCTGCTTGGAACAAATATCAAACCCAGCAGCATCAGCCAAAACCAAGGTGAGTTGTTCTCTGGGAGGGATGAAAGGAAATATTTTTAAGGTTGGAAATGATGGAGCATCTCTTCAGTTCCAAAAACGATAGAAAACAAACCTGAATTGTTCTATGTTTTTCTGGGTCTTGTTTCTGTGTAACTCTCTGGATGTTCTACGTTAATTTCCTAAACAGAATCTTAAATTTCTTCTTAAAGAAGCACATCTGTATAATAGGACCACAGTATCATTTATAACCTAGATCTTCAACTAGGCTGGGAATAAATTATCTTAAAAGGGGCTGTTTGAACCATTTTGTTTATACTACTTAGAAGGGTCCATGCATGGATTTTAAGGAGGTTTCTATTTTGCAGGCTTTCTACTATTTTTATTTTTTTTTTTTTAATTTTTACAAGAATTTATTGAGGACTTAAAACCGTAAGGAATTTTGGCTCAGGTGGTCCTTTGATCTGATCTCATCTCCCATCAGGACAGAATTGGCAGAATAAAATCGGTTTGACAATAGAACAGGAGTGGAATCAATAGGGAAAAAAAATCAGGGTAAAAAAATCCTTTAATTAGAGCAAGGAGAGGAGACCTCCTCGACTGTGGCTTTTGCCTCTGCTCCCTGGGACTAGACTGGATTCCATCCTCTGATTCCTCACTGTGCCTGAGACAAACCTCACCTGGCTGAGCATTCCTTGGATGAATGCAGTCTGCTGGCTCTGTCGGTGCCTTCGGATAATGAATGAGTTTTGTTTCTTGCTTTGAGGGAACCAGGTGAAATTTCCATAGTGTGACAGTGAACAGCAGAGGAGGATGGGGGATGTTTTTATTACATTTTAAAGAAGCTGCTTTAATCACTTTAACACAGCATTTCTGTTTCCAGTGCTGGGAATGACATACCTAAAAATAATCTTACTGGCTGATACAGATCATTAAAAGTCAGCTCTGTGCATCTTCCTTTTGGGGCTTCTTTTTAAACACAAATCTCAAAATGGTTTTGTGGCATTCATAATTCAATGTATTGTTCTTAGCAATGCTTTTCCTTTTGGTGCCTTGGGTTGTTTGGACACTGGAATTATTTTTCCCAGCAAAATAATTCCAGTGAAGATTTTGAGGTGAGCTTACCTGTGCAAGGGAGTTGCAGTGTCACTGGGGTTTATCCTTCGATTGAATCTCAGAGGAGTCATGTGAAGGGCAAGTGAAATTTTGGGATTACACTGTGAGTTGTCTCCTCTTAGATGAGGAGAAGGCTTTCCTCACCTTCCTCCCTTCACCTCTGGCTTTCAGCAGGTTGGATCTCTGTCTTTTTTCTGAGAGCTGGGAGAGGCCGAGTGCAGTTTTCCAGTTGAATAGGCTGGATGTGTTGGTTACTTTTAATGTTATTTTGCTTTCAAGATATTTCTTGGGGTTTTTTTTTCCTGATTGCTGATGCTTTGAAAGTTCTAAGCAGCCACTGGGATGAAGTCAGCGATTGGAAGTGTGACTTCTCCAGAAGACTCCTTGGACAGCATGTCAATCTCCAGCGTGATGTGCCTAAGACAGTGAGAGGGGGACGTCAGACCTGCTCCCTGTGCATCCCACAGCCCCAGTGGCACAGTCCCAATTACTTTTCTTTGCAGGTCACTCCTGGCTGGTGCCTGAGCCCTTTGCAGGCTCTGGCTACAAATGACCTTCTTAATCCAGTGCTGGTAGGGAGGTGATTTGTGTTATCTGAGGGGGCTGTGCCCTCCTCCCCAGAGCCTCGTTAGAGCACTGGTGGCACTGGGAGCTGTGGGAGCTCACCATTAATCAGTGTCAGTGCTGGGGGCTGCTGCTGCACACACGAATCTCCCCGGGAGCAGGGAGCAGGCAGCCCTGCCAGAATCAGATGGAACGACCTTGGAGTCTCTCCAGCAGCTGCTGTCAGGATCAAAGGGGCTGGAAGCACGAGATCAGTGTATTGATTCCATCTTCAGCTGGATTCTCGCTGTGAAATCCCTGCCAGGCAGTGGCTCGAGGCTCCCAGACAAAGGGGATCGATCAGGGTGACTCCATGAGCTGAAGGATTGGAATTCAGCCCCTCCTGGTTCGTGGCAATTCCGCTGATAGGAGCTTCACAGCTTCCCATCTTTTCACTGGGTCATCCTCGGGCACTTGGCTCTTTGCTGCCACCATTCCCTTGCTGATTCAGGAGGGTGTTGGTGTTTGGGCATCTGCTGCTTTCTGTGCTGAAGCAGTGTTCAAACCTTTCCTTTCAGGAGTTTCCTAATTTTATATATCAGAACATCTGGCTTCTCATCCCAGAATGGATGAAAATGCTGCAGCTTTCCAGAATTCATGTGGATAGGGTGAGCAGCCAGTTCATGGTGGAAAACCATCTGAGCAAGTCAGATCTGAGCTTAAAAATTCCTGTTGGAGCTGGATCCCTTGAGAGGTTTACATGGGTATTTAGAAGGTGCTCTGGGGGCTGGAGCCAGGCTGGCAGAGCTGGGGGTGCTCACCTGGAGAGGAGAAGGCTCCAGGGACACCTCAGAGCCCTTCCAGGGCCTAAAGGGGCTGCAGGAGAGCTGGAGAGGGACTGGGGACAAGGGATGGAGGGACAGGACACAGGGAATGGCTTTAAACTACCAGAGGGCAGGGATGGATGGGATATTGGGCAGGAATTCCTCCCTGTGAGGGTGGGCAGGCCCTGGCACAGGGGGCCCAGAGAAGCTGTGGCTGCCCCTGGATCCCTGGAAGTGTCCAAGGTCAGGTTGGACAGAGCTTGGAGCAGCCTGGGACAGTGGGAGGTGTCCCTGGAATGAGCTGGTCTTCGAGGTCCTTTCCAACCTAAAACCTTCTAGGATATTATAATCACAGCAGTCACTTAAGCAATGGTGTCTGAGGCACAGCTGTGTGATTAGGAGCTGTTTGATGTGGAGATTTTGTTGGAAGGAGCCAAGAGTTCATCTGGTGGTGCCATTGTTCAGCCTCTTAATGACAGAGAGATGCCCAGAGCTGATGTTCAGGTTCGGGGTTGAAAAAAAACAATTTCTTTGGTTTATCCCTTATTTATTTGGCTTCCCTCCTCTTCCAAAGACTCTCGGATGCCTTGGATGTAAACTCCTAGAGTGGAATGACATCTGACAACTCTGTGTGCCAAGGAAGGGAGGAGAATCCAGTGCCCAGCTGAATAAGTTGTTTTCAATTTTAATTGCCTCAGTTTCCCCGTTCTGTGCCCTTCCTGCTTGGATTGTGGTTGGACTCAGCTTTGAGCTGTTAGATCTTGATCTACAGAGGGAAAAGTGGCTGGAGACAGCTTTTCCTGAGCAGTAAGTCACTTCTGCCCCTCACCTTTGAGCTGCTTGCTGTGAACTCTGCAAGCTGCCTGTTTTTTTGCCAAAAATTTCCTTGTCAACTCCTGAATTGTTTGAGACTTTCCCTGGCTTCCTGTAGCAGAGCTGTCAGCGTGTCCAGTCAAAGCAATCCCCATTCCCAGCATTTCCTCCCCCACCTCTGTCCCTCCAAGGATGGGACATTGACCTTTTTCTTGGAGTTGTTCCAGCAGCATACCAGGAATATTTTGGCCTAAAGGATATTGCATTGCTGACTAATGCTGCCCTGGACGTACTTGCGTGTGGAAATTTTTCCAAGAGATTAAATTTAACTCACTGGATTTCAAAAAAAAAAACACTCCAAACCAACATCTTAATGAAACCAAGCTGAGGTCTTGAGTGTCTTATCTGTTCCTTGGGCTGTAACCCCGGGATTACTTATCCACTTGTTTCCCACCTGGATTTTAAGCAGCTGGTTGTTCTTGTCTCTGTGCACTACCTTGTTCTGCTTCTCCCTGCTGAGCTTCATTCGCCTCCTGAGGTCATTTTGGCATTTTCCAAGACCAATTCGAATTCTGAGTCTGTCCTCTCCCTTGCTTGCAATCACTCCCAAATTAATGCCTTCTGGGAATCCAGGGAACATACGGCCAGCAAGGCGGAACAGAAACGAGAGATACAGTGGGAGCCGTGGGCTTTCATTCCTGCCAGGATTTCTAAAAGGAGTCACTTTGGGTTTTTGAGAAGGAGGAACAGCAGTGCCTCAATATATTCAAGGAATTAAAACTGTGAGCAGTTGGTGTTAATACCGTCTTGATCTGGTGCCTGTCAACATAAACCTGGGTCTGCTCAGAGAAGAAATGTCTTGGAACTAAGTCCATGAGAATGCTCTCTCCAAACGTTGGTTGAAGCAGATTTTTAAATGTAAACAAACCAAGCAGTCCCTTATTTTCCCCCCCTCTTTTTGTGAAATGAGTGAAGGTAGGGTAGGGAGGCTCCGGGAATAAAGAGACTATATTCATATTTTATGATTTGTAAACAGATCCCATCCAAGACGTGTCACTCAGAAGGCAAAAATGTTCTGGAACACTTCATTGTCCTTCAGGGGTGGTGAGTTATCAAAGCAAATAATTTCCTGGGTGAGATTGGACCCGTGAGGAGTTAATAAATGTGGCTGTTTGCATCAGTGGCCACGTGAAGAAAACCAGCTTGTTTGTGATGCTGCAGATCAATTCCTGGGATTCAGCCTGTGCTGCAGCAGGGGGGGATTTGGGTTTGCCTGTCTGTGTCTCCTGAGGATTGGCACTGGTTGTGGAGTGAATCCCTGCTGCCCTCACAGCAGCCCGTGGCTGTTTGTCCTGCACCAGCTCGAGCTGTGCAGCACATCCACGGGACAAACCTGTGTGAGGAGGGGTTCAGGAACCACTCCCTTCTGGGGTGCACTGCTTCCACAAACCTGCTCAGGGAGGGGAATATTTGCTCTGTCTTTGTGAATGCAGCTTTTTGACTTCCTGGGAAAGCTGATTCTGCCTCCAGAGCAGAATACGTTAGCAATTCGCATGGGAATTCAGATTTTGACTTGGGAAAATCTCATCTCTCCGAGGGTGTCTGCTGGCTTCCTGTTTGTTTAGCCCTTTTTCAGAGTTAACTGAGGATGAACATGCTGCTTAATTGGGATACTGGAGGTTTTGGTGACACTCTTAATGCTAAGGTCTAAAACAAACAAGCCAAACCCGCCAAAATTCACCCCAGACATCACAGAATGGTTTGGATTGTAAGGGACCTTAATCTTGCCTTAAATCCCTGTGTTCACTGCGTGGTCACCCTGGCAAAGAACTGAAATCCTTGGAATATTGCTTGGAGAACACAAGCTCTGCCTGGAGCACTCGTTCTTACCTTTTATCTGCACCTGCAGCGTTTGGTGTCCAACACAAATCACACAGTTCCACTGGGAGGTGGCAAATTCCAGCTGCAAGGAGGCTGGGAAAAAACACTGGGAAGGTGATGCAGCCCTGAGTAACTTCCTAAATAACTGGCCTACAATTGAGAGGATTTATACACATCAACATGAGGCAGCTGGAGATGTTGCAGCTCCTGTGTATCTTGCTGATCCCGCCAGGTGAAGGTGTAGGAGAAGGAAAAAAGCCCACAAAGGATGAGTTAAGCTTTGGCCCAGCTCTGCTGTGGTGTTGGTCTTAGAGAAGTGGAAAGTAAGTGTTGTGGGGATAGTGGGGTTTTAAAGTGAATAATTCCCATGTCTTATGAGTGAGAAGAGCTTTTTGTTGCTAATAATCAGTTATGGGGGGGCTGTTAAATTGATTCAGTTCAACTAAAATTACTGAGTGACTTAGTAGAAAACAGAGCAATTAAATTAATTTTCATCTCAAAGCACAAATATTTAAGAGTAAAACTGATGCTTGAGAATGATACAGGAAAAAAATTACAGACTTTACAATTATAAAGTCAAATAACTGTTCTTGTCCTTGCAGGAAGTTTAAGTACACACTGTGGATTTGTTGTGCACAGTGAAACATTTTTAAATCACTTGTTCTAAAATTGATCCTTGAATCCATGTTTCTTTTTTCTTCTTCTAGTGGGGAAGACTTCCTTGATCACCAGGTTCATGTATGACAGCTTTGACAACACCTACCAGGTAAATTAATCCATATTTTTGTCTTGTGCAAGACTCCTGTGCTGCCATGTCTTCCTATGCAGGAAGAGTCATTCCAGACGAGTTGGGGCGCTGACTGTGGAATTCCCAATTGGAAAATCTGAATTTTAATTTCAGAAAAGCAACCCAGAGTGGCACTTCTGGGTTGGATTCTGCTCCAGGAGTTTACCAGCTGCTGGCAGCAGAATGAACTGTGGTTCTGAAGGAAAACCCAAGGCACAGCCAGGGAATAGCAGTTCTTAAATATGCCAGGATTTTTTTTTCCCCCCACCATTTTCTACCAGACCATCACAGATCTAATCCCTGTGTGTGGAAAACATAACAGGGACCCACCTCTTTTAAATCTACAAGTTGACACAAGCTAGAAAATAATACAAAATGTTAAAAAAAGAAAAGAGGAAAATTTAGAAAACAATTTTACAAATAAGCACTGTGCAGTCCAGGAGAACAGTCAGTGTTGCCCTCTCCCAGAATTTAGCATGAGCTCAAAATGTGGTGAGATATAAAAGTACTTCAGTTTCCTGGAGTGTGTCTCCATATTTCATTACTTAGTTACAGCTGGTGATGTTCTGGAAACACAAAACTGAGAAAAATCTGTTCCCTGGTGCCTGGGAAGGTTTTGTTATGTGGACACTGAAGGCAGTTCTTGCATTTGGGCTGGGATATTTTTCCCCCACGGTATTTTTGTTTTAGGACTGCTCCTTTTCCTTACTGAGTTTTTGTCCCATTTGTTCCTTGAGGAGGTTTGACCCTGTGTGCCTTAGGGTGATCCAGGTGTGTAGGATAATTCCATAGGTTTAATTATAAAAGCTTTGATGATGTAAGTTTGGAGAATCAATCAAGGTCAGTACACAGGCACATTCCAGAGCTAAAAAGATACTGGTACCATGTTCACTGTTTCTTCTGCAAGGGCCCTGTAGAAGGATGGTAGTGACTGAATTTTTTAAAAAGAAAAAAAAGGGGGAATTGTAGGCACACAGTGTGTGGTGATTGAGAATGGGGCTGCAGCTGTGTGGGACGGGTGAGCAGTGTTAGAGGTAAAAGAGACCTGGAATGCTGGGGGGGATGGACCCATCCCAGAAGGGTGGAGAGGGCACACAGGTATAATGCATGAATGGAATAAAGGTGGTGCAGAAAGAGCAACTCAGTGTTGCTTGGATCCATTCGTAGAGGTCAGCTGCATCTTCTCCTTCACCTTGAAGGAGATTGCAAAATTGGTGAGTGGCACTTAAAACAGTGAGATATCCTCAGGGATTCCAAGATTTCTTTCCAAGATTTAGGCATCAGTGCTGCCTGCCCAGTCTGGGTGTTGATGTGCTTGGGTCAGAGCCCTGCATCCCAGCCCCTGGGTTTTCCTGGAGCTGTGGCTGAGGTGGGGCTGTACCTACGTCCTGTTGTGCTGTAGCTGGAAGAAGGAATCAGTCACAAGAGCTCCAGCAATTTGGCCAAAATCACGGTGCCTGTTGGTGTCAACCCAAAATAGACATTTTTGGATGCCCAGGATTCTCTGGAGACCCCTGAGAGCCCAGTGTTTAATGCCAGTGCACATCACACCCTGGTCGTGGATGACTGGAGTGGGAGGTGAGTTCAGGGACGAACTGCTTGTTCTGGACTCTTCTGGCAGATTCTGAATGCATATTTTTCTGAAACCTATCATTTGAACATGGGGTTTTTATGTTCAGCTGTTAAAAATAGAAAGCTGCCATTTAATAAAACCCAGGCTGTGCGTTGGATTCCTTCTGCTCGCGGCTGGATGAGAGGAATTCAGCTGTGTCCCTCTGTCTTATCAGCAAGGACTTGCTGTACTCAGTCAGAAACCCAAACACCTGGGATAAAGCCCTTGTGATTGGAGGTGTTTATTTTACCAGGAGTGATTCATGCTGGGAATGATTCCCTTTGTGCTGTGGCCCCACATGTCACATATGATAGAATATCTATATTAGTAAAAGTCTGGGATATAGAGTGTGCTGGAATCCACTCTTTGATAGTCCCTGTGTTGTGATAGGACAAGCTGGGAGAGGAGAAGGCTCCAGGGAGAGCTCAGAGCCCTTGCGGGGCCTGAAGGGGCTCCAGGAAAGCTGGAAAGGGACTGGGGACAAGGGATGGAGGGACAGGACATAGGGAATGCCACTGAGATTTCTCCAGGAAGCTCCCACTGGTGTTGGGAAGTTTGGGTGCAGCTCTGCTGCTTTAGGATGAGCCAAGCTTTAGTGGTTGTTAGGGACTGTGTAGGTGTCTGCCTTCATCTGCCTGGAAAAGTGAAGATCCATGGAGATCTCTGGCAGTTGGGAACAAGAGAGTGTGCCCACATATCCTGGTTGAGCTGGGGGGCACCAGTGTGTCACAGGCATAAAAATCCCTGCTGCTACCCAAATAAATGTGTGGATTAAACTGTCAATATGCACAAACTGAAGTCAAGCTTAAAACCTTTTGTGCTTTAAAGAATTGTTCTGGTCTTGGGTTTAGTCAACAAATTATTTATTGAACCAAGCTGTATCTTAAAAATAAGAAACCCTTCCTGGTTTTCTTGCAGCTGCTGCTGCTCCCCTGAAAATCACTGCAGGTGCTCTGACATTTTTTTTTAAGAGCTCTTGGTTTTCTCATCTCTTTGCAGGCAACAATTGGCATTGACTTCTTATCGAAAACCATGTACTTGGAGGATCGAACAGTGAGTAAGATTTCTGTTGCTTTTCTCTGTGAGCAGTAGCAGTGAGGGCCAGCATCTGCTTCTGTGCAGCCCACACTCCTGAGATCACTGGGAAGCACAGGCTGAGCCTTCATCTCCCAGCTGCTTCCAGGCTGCCAAGTGCTGTGGAGGCACAGCAGTGGGGAATGGGGAATCCTCTTTTGGTTCAGGTGTGAAGGGCTCTCAGGTGCAGCTGGGGAGTGGCACAAGGTGCTTTAGTGTCACCCTCTGTGAAGAAAAGGGATGGGAGGAATCTGGAGCAAAGGGAACCATGCTTAACCCCTTCAGCTTCTGGTGCCACAGGACAGAAAGGTAAAATACAAATTGCCAGGTGTGGCCAGTTAACAGCAGGCTCCATCTTCTAAACACTCCCTGTTTAAAAAGAAGGTGGCCTTTGATGGGCTCACAGATGAGACTCCTTTCCTTGCTTGGTGCAGTTTTAGCTCATCAAGTGAAATCACTCCTCTGTGCAAGCAAAGCTGTGGTTTCAAATGAGCTCAGATTCTTAATTAAGAAATTCAGCCTCACTTGAGCTATTTGCAGAAACAAAACTGCAGTGCTGCAGAAGCTTGTGGTACTGGATAAACTCCCAATAAATGGGATTGGATGAACCCCCAGTAGTTTTGGGGATTGCATGGAAGGTGCTTGAGGGACGAGATGTGCTTTCCATGGCCAAACTGGCTCTTGCACACCTTGCCATACACTTTGCTTTTAGTGTGCCTTGCCTTTTCTTCCAGAACCTTGCTGGTAAGAGCCATTCAGCCTCTCTGTGCACGTTACTTTGCAGTGTAGAGTTATAAGGAGCGTTTTGTCCTTGAAAATCTGACAAGAGTAGCTTTTGCACCAGCAGCCATCCTTCATGCTGCTGGAGGTTGCCTGTGTGAGTCCTGAGGAAGGAGAACAGAGCATGAATCTCTGGTGTAGGGAGAGCTGCAGATGAACATTTCACAGAGCCACTGAGGCTGGAAAAGCCCTCCAAGATCACTTCCAACCATTCCCCAGCGCTGCCTGGGCCACCCCTAACCCACGAGTGCCGCATCCCCACCCTTCTGAGCACTTCCAGGGGTGATGATTCCATCACTTGGTCCTCTCAGTTTGGAAGCTGAGCCATTCCACTCCTCCCCTTTTGGAAGGGAAGTGGTTTTTTTTGGGAAGCTGCACCCCCCCCAAGTCTGGCTGCTATTATCCCCTGGGAGACATCGCTGTATGGAGGCGGTGTCCTGCTGCTCCCAGTCCCCAGGCACCTCCTGCATGAGTTCATCCTTTTCCTTTAGTTTTTTTTTTTTTTTTTTTTTTTTTTTTTGGGGGGGGGGGAAAACAAGTGAAACATTTCTCTCCTCTTTTATTTTTAGTGGCAGTTTGGCTTTTTTCATTTTCTCCCGCCCACAGATCAGGTTGCAGCTGTGGGATACCGCGGGTCAGGAACGTTTCCGTAGCCTCATTCCCAGTTACATCCGTGACTCTGCTGCTGCTGTAGTAGTTTACGATATCACAAGTAGGTATTTTGCACTGGCTTTGACGTTTTTTCTTGTTTTTCTTGCTTGTTTGACTGATTTTGTTAGGTACGGTTGCAATTGTGGGACACAGCAGGTCAAGAGCGGTTCAGGAGCTTGATTCCTAGCTACATTCGTGACTCCACTGTTGCAGTTGTTGTTTATGATATCACAAGTGAGTGGGGGGAATTCTGCATTTCTAATCCTCTGCCCTTTTCATCCTCTAGCTTAGCTCTGCATGTCCTCTCACGTCATCTTGCTTGGGCTTCATCCTGGCATGACCAAAGCGTGGTTTCTTTGCTTGTCTCACACCAGCCCCTCCCCGGTTGCTGCTGTTGTGATGTATCAGCTGTCTCACAGATGCCATTGTAACCCTCCCCTCTCCCATTCTCTTCAGTCCTCCAGTCCTGCCTGCTCTCGTTTGCACTCTTCCATCGTCCATCTACCTGTGGTTTTTGGTCTTTGGTGTCCATGGGTATCCGAATTCTCAAACTGGAGGCTTTTTGTGGCTTGCTCCACTTCATTCCCCTCTCCCCCACCAAACGAAACCTGGGCAGGGGCTGGCGGGGAGAGCTCATTAACATCACCTTTTCCTTGGAACCAGCCACTCTCACGTGCTGCAAGATGTAAAACTTACCCACTAAGCCCTCGCCCTTTAACAATTGCTCTTTCATTTCTTACTAAGGTATGTACGTTTTTTGTCAACTAAAATATTAGTGCTTCTTCAGCCCTGCTCCTTCTGTCCCTCCCCTCAGTCCAGACACCCCTTAACTTCCCAGTTCCTGAGTTGACGAAGAGCAGAACTTCTATTTTAGGGGAACTAAACCTTGAGACAATTTCTCTGACTGAGAACAATGGCCTAATTCCACAAAAACGCATGAATTCTTGTCCTTTGATTTATAAATACTAGAAGATTACAGCCAGGAATAGGGGCTTTACCTAGAAAAGCTCTAATGGTTAAAAATGGCACTTTCCTTTGAGCTAAAATTATGGGTTAGCTGTGAACTCTGGATTTTTTCCTGACCCAGCAAATTCGAGCAGTAAAGGGAATTAAGAGGCTGGCAAGTGATCAAGTCTTGGCTGTCTAGCATGCAATATATTACTTTGCAGTAGAAGCCATTAAAAAAGAATCAATACTTTTCAAGAACTGCTGCAGAGGCCTCCCCCCACCTCACCCCTTTTTAAGAACTGAAACTCCTTTGGCTGCTCAGATGCTCTTTGTGTCACTAACTGGCAAATGCTGAGCTCTGTGGCAGCTTCCCCCCAACTCTTTTTTCCCTGTGGGATGCAACTTCTCAAGCACTGTACGGTCTGGAATTCTTAGCTTGCATCTTTTAAGGATGTAGCATGAAGTGCCTGTGAGGAGGTTTAAATTTCTGCTTCCGGTTTGATGCAAAGATTTAGAAATTGTTTTGAAGGCAGGCATTCAGTGCCACGGGAGTTGCTGCTGTGTTGTGTAACCCTGGGATTCCCTAGAGAAAACAAAAAGGGATGGATTAAAGTGCACAAAATGCAAGGCTGGGATTGAGGATTTTGGGAAGTAGAGGAGCTGTAGGAGCCTCTGTAGGTGCACGAGCCGTAAGCAGCGTAGGGTGCAGAAATGAATCCCCACTCCCTGTAGAAAATATATTGTGTTGAAATAAAAAACAAGGAACTGCAACACAGCGATAAGGCTTTTCATTTTAGGTGCTGTCAAAACCAAATTCTGGAGGGGCTTTGAACCCACCTATCCATAATGAAGCACTTGCCCATCTGCAATTAGTGCCAGAGTTTCCGTGTCCTTTAGTGGGGGAGAGTCAGGGTTCCACTCGCTGGTTCTTCATCCCCCTCTTCCGCCGACTCCACGGAATATTATGGAGCTTTTCTTTCCCAGCCCAGCTGTGTTTCCTGGTGGGCTGTGAGGGACCCCTGCAGTGCTAACCCTCTCCACTGTTCTCTGATAGATGTAAACTCCTTCCAGCAAACCACAAAGTGGATCGACGATGTCAGAACGGAACGGGGCAGCGATGTCATCATCATGCTGGTGGGAAATAAAACAGATCTAGCAGATAAGAGGTATGGAGGAATAATCCAGCTTTCAGCTGCTTTCCTTACTCTGCTGCTGATTGCTCTTATTCTAAGGAATATGCTTAAATGTATTTTTTTCTTCTGGAGATGACTGTGGTTAAAGAAATCTTGATTCTAAACCCTCTTTGTTTTGGCTGAGCCAAATTTCCATCACAGTGCTGTGAATGAGTTGGAAAACCATCACCAGCTTGTACAGATGTCAGGAGAGAAGGGATTGTGGACTACAGCCCACACCAGTGCGTGAATAAACTGGTGTTTACAAATATTTGCTCTTTATAATGTTCTCCTTAATGTGTAGAACTCACATCCAGGGAAAAACGGGACAAAATTCCTCCCATATGAGATGGTTACGCTTGGACCTTTGTTCAGACAGCCTGGTTTTGATGATTATTTTTGGACTGGGATTGCTGATTGTTCAGACATAAAAACACAGCTTCCTGGGTAGGGATATGGGGGTGAACACTTGGCTGTTCTGCTGGAATGCTGAGTTCTGCTTTGGGAGCCAGGTGTGCCGTGGAAGTGAAGTGGTGATGCTTGTCAGCAGCTGTACATGCCATGCAGTAAAAAAAAAAGCCAACCTTTAAGGGCTTTCAGATGAAGCACTTAAAGCTGTTTGATGGGTTTTTTTAAGTGTAATAAATCTTAGGGTATTTGTCCAGATTTGGGTTTTTGTTTCCCCCTAACTCTTGTATTTTCTTCCCCAGACAAGTGTCCATTGAGGAAGGAGAAAGGAAAGCCAAAGAGTTGAATGTAATGTTCATTGAAACTAGTGCAAAAGCAGGATACAACGTTAAACAGGTGAGTGGCTGCTGGTGACACACCCTTGTGGGAGGAGCACTTCCCTGGATCCTGGGAGGCCTTGGAAAAGGGGGCCAGTGGGAATTGCAGTCCACACACAGCAAGCAGCACCTCAGAGCTGAATGCTTGCCTCAGGTTCTGAGGCATCTCTGAGCCTGCATCACATGGTTTGGGAGTTCCTTCCCTTTAAATAACAGAGCAGTTATGGAAGGAGCTTTGGGAATACAGAATCACACCTTTCTGGATTTTTGGTAATCCAGATCTGCTGTTTAGGCTGAGAGTGAGACACAGAGTTGGGGAGCATTGGTCTGAGGATTGTTTGTCATTCTGTTTCAGTGAATGAACAAACCACTGAAGGAGGAGCATGGTGGCTTAAAATGCTTCCAGTGCACAGGGAGACAGAGCAACTGCTGTTCCCACTCTGTTGGAAGGCACTGCAAGTGCCAGCAAATGTTCCTGCACAGCCAGAGCTATTTATTTCTAGTAGATGATGGGTTGCTTTTGAATTGGGGAAAGCAGTGAAAGGTCTTTTGAACGGATGGCACTGCAGAAAAAGGAGAGTTCATGTCCTGAGATGAGTTGTGGCTCTTTAAATTCAGGCCTGGTGAAGACATAAATTCATGGGTGTCTCCACAGAGCAAACACACGTGTGGGATGCTGTGCCCAGCTCCTTGTCCCCCGGGAATAGAATTATATGGAGCTGCTGGAGAGAGCCCAGAGGAGGCCCTGGAGCTGGAGCCAGGCTGGGAGAGCTTGGGGTGCTCACCTGCAGAAGAGAAGGCTCCAGGGAGAGCTCAGAGCCCTTCCAGGGCCTAAAGGGGCTCCAGGAGAGCTGGAGAGGGACAGCACACAGGGGATGGCTTCCCAGTGCCAGAGGGCAGGGTTGAATGGGATATTGGGGAGGAATTCCTCTCTGTCTGGATGGAAAAGCCCTGGCACAGGGTGCCCTGAGCAGCTGTGGCTGCCCCTGGATCCCTGGAAGTGTCCAAGGCCTGGCTGGACACTGGGGCTTGGAGCAACCTGGGACAGTGGAAAGTGTCCCTGTCCACAGCTGGGGGTGGCACTGGATGGGCTTTAAGGTCCCTTCCCACCCAAGCTATTCCAGGGATTCTGTGTGTATGGATGACATTCCATGTATATTTTATATATGCAGTTAGACAAATGGTTTCTATGCAGAAAGGGTAGCAGGAGTAATAAAATAGGATTATAAGCCACTTCATGTTCTAGACAGGACTACAGAGTCTGTTATTAAAATGTCCCTTGACTTTGTCTCTGAAGTAGCAAAATGATTCCCTGTGTAATGGGATAATTACAGCAGTGTTAACTCAGAGCTGTTTCACTGTGGTGGCTTCCAGGGTCCCCCAATTATCCTACCACAACAGGGGCTGCCTTGGAATTAAGGTTTGGATTCTGTGCTGCCATCCTTAATGAGTGCTCAGACCTGGGGGTGTGCACTGAGAGCAGTTGCCTCACTCAGAGGGGATGATGATGATGATGATGATGATGGTGAAGGAGCTCTGCACTCCCTCTTTCCTTGAGGGGGTTTCTGTGCCCTGCCACCTTTCCAGAGGTTCTGTAGCCAAGCCTGTGAGGGAGTTGTGGCTTTCAGGGCCAGCTGGAACCCTGAAGATTTGATGGTGTGCCAAGATATGAGTGGCTATTCAAAAAGATTTAAAAATTAATTTTTCTTATAAGTTTTGATCCGTGTTGCAGGCGTGGACTGGGATGCTCAAGGATTTCAAAGCTATTCTGTATTCTAGAATATTTGTAACTCATTTTTTATTTGTTTAATAAACCGTTGTTTAAGCAGTTATCAAAGCATAAGACTTTTAATACCACCACTTAGATGGTTTCCTGTTTCCTTGCAGCTTCTCTGTTAAATTGTGTGATTTATTTTAGAAACTTAGCAATAAATTCTCTCCCAGTGAGATGGGAAAGTACAACTGCAGAATAGATCCCCTTCCCATAACCTGTGTAAAATCCTTGATAAGCTGAATGCAAATTTGACCTTCCCGTGACCGATAACTTCTCCCCACAATTTATTCTGATCCTGCAGAACAATCAGTGTCTGAGTCAATTTTCATACAGAGTTTTCATCCAGAAACAGCTGAATTTCTCATCCTGCTTGGGGAGGGAATGGCTGTGACTTTGCCAGCTGCTCCTCATCAGTGGGAATCCAGGGGACTTTTGTCCTTGGGTGCTGCTTTTAACTTCTGGGTCATCCTTTTCTGCTGGAAGGCAGCAGGGAGAAGAAGGAAGGGCTCTGCCTCCTGCTCCCTGCTGCTGTCCTGCAGATCCAGAGGGCCTGGCTTTGTGCTGGGACCCCGGTGGGTGAGGTGCTCTGTCCTTCCAGTGCCAGGATCCTCTCCCAGCAGAGAGGCACAGGGGGCCCTGCTGCTGCCAGGCTTTTTCTGCCATTCCCTGTGTCAGGAAAGGCGAGAGCTCTGAGGATGGCACCTCAGTGCTGGGTGCTGTTGGATCTGTGCCTGCAGAGCTGTTTGCAGTCCTTCACACTTAATGTTGCTTCTGGCTCCGAGCAGGGGGTGTTGAAGGGAAAATGAGTGGATATTAGGGAACAGAAGTGGTGGTCGTGTTATTGTGGGGTTAAACTGATGCAGCAGAGGGGGAAAAGGTTGGCTTTTGGATCCTGCAAAGACTGATTGCCAGGGGAGCCTTAGGCTGGAGAGGAGAAGTAGATAACTTGCTGCTTTTAATGCAGAGAGCTGCAGTCTCTGATTCATTCTGTCAGCCCTGAATGAGCTTTAAAAGACTTTGCCATTCCTGCTCTGTCTCGGCAGTCTGTATTTCAGGGAATCTTATTGTTACTCCCTGGATTTCATGCCCAGAATATGTCAGGGTTCATTTTGCTGTCTTGTAGAAGGAGAGGGGAGGGAGAGCCTTTGAATTCCTGCCTCCAGCAGTACCTGGCACGCTCCACGCTGGCCCTGGCAGAGCCTGGGGGTGAGCGTGGTCCTTGGCAGAGGAACTTTCTCACGGCAGCAGCTCTCTGAGCACAGCCCCTCTGTGACCCTGTTCTCACAGAGCTGGGCTCTGTCTTCTGATTCTTATCCATCTGATGGGCAAGAATTGTCCTCAGAGATGCAGAGAATGAGAATTAGGGAAAGGTTTTTGTTTGCCTTGCGTTGGGGAACAGGTTTCTCGCCCGGCTTTTCAATCTCGACCGTGATCCTCCTGTCCTTTCCACATTGCTGCTGGAGTGTGGCTGAGAACTGGTTGATGCCTGCAGTCCTTTGGGACCCTGATCTGTTGGGATTTATTGCCTGGAGTAGCAGGCAAGGCACAGTTTGGCAAAGGACTTGCAACTGATGGTGAGAGATGAGGCTTTTTTCCAGAGTTTCCATCAGGAAGCAGATTGCAGAGTTGAATGCTGAAAGAGAGTTTGTGTGGCTTTTAGTCTTTCAGCTGCTGCATTTAACTCCTGCCTGGGGAAAAAAAAAAGTCCTGGATGCTCATCAACACTTGTGTTTTTATACCCACACAAACATTTAAACATGTTCATGTGTGTACAGACACACACTGGCTCGGGGCTGACAGCACCAGGAAGCTCGGAGGCCCCTGTGGGAAGGCTGCTTTCCAACCATCAGGAAGTTTCCCTAATTGGATTTATTCACATATGCTGGGGCTGATAAGCAGAAGGTTAATAAGAAATAAAGTTGATTTTTCTTAGTTGCCAAATTCCTATTTTTAGTCCGATAATTTAGGGGAGAAATACTGCTAAAAGCATCATTTTATTCCGGGTCTTAATGTAAAGAAAGGATTACTTTATTTTAAACAGCCTTTCTGTCAGCAGAGGGCTTTAAATGCAGGAATTCCACTTGCTTCCATCAGCTGAGGATTTTTTTAAAGGACTCCTCACCTTCCTCTGTGTGGGCATTCCTGCTGTTGGTTTAGGTAGAGTTCAGCATCTGGAATTTCATTGCTTTCCTGGTTGGCCTATGAAGATTTCCTTGAGGTTTTCAGGGAGGCTGGAAGGTCCAGGGTAGTGGCAGAGGCTCATGGAAACACAGAGAGGGGTGTGTACTACGCTTTTTTACTTTGGAATTGTTGGCTGGGATTAGGGAGTTACATCAAGTTCTGACTTCTCAGCCCCTGTCCTTGGCTCAGATTCCAGTGTGTGTGCTGGATTGCTGCCAAGAGAGGTCCCAGACAGACCTGGGGGCTTGCTCAGGGTGAGCTTGGAGGGGGCTGTCAGACCAGCCAAGGTGCCCTCGTTGTCTCTCCAGCATCACTGGAACTCTGGGAGCCAAAGTGGGGAAAGCCTTGGCCAGGGGCTGCTCGGGTGCCCACAGTGCTGATGTAAACAGGCTGGCAGCGCCTTGGCTGGGTTTTCTGTGCAAAGTGGGTCACTGGGAATAAGTGGTTTAGCTTTGTGTCATTTAAGGAGAGGCAGGAAAACGTGCAGGAACGGAAGGGGCCAGGCCTGACGTCAGAGCCGCACCAGGCGATGCAGGGATGCGGTGAGGGAGGGATGGAGGGGGGCAGGCAGCTCAGTTCAGGGGAGTTCTGCAGGAATCGTGGGCAATTCTCTAGGGTCCTCACCCAGAGGGCTGAGGAAAAGCCCTGTGGTGGGAATTACAAGTCTGAACCTCGGGGACGAAGGTGGGGAATGCAGGAGAGGGAATGGGTCCCGTTCCATCTCGCCCCCTTCAAGCGGAATAAAACCAGGAGGAGAGTTTGGAGATCAGGCCTTGCTGGGAAACTGGGGGTGGTGTTCAAGTGAGAGGCTTTGGATGCATTTGTTCTGTGCTTTATGCCCTGAATGTGGACATAGGATAGCCATGGAGTGGGCACCAAAAGATGAGGATTAGGTTTGGATGTGTTCCTTTGTGAGTTTCGTAGGAGCCTGAGCCCCAGATAGGTGAAGCTTGGAAGAAATCCTTTCCATACATCCCATTTTTGGACACTCTTGCACGTGTGTCAGCTCGGCTGATGTGGTGACAGGCTCCTGGATGGTGTGTTTGCCTTCATCAGCATGTCCATGCCCCTCTGGAATCCTCTGGGGAGGTGCAGAAATCTAATTCCCACCTGCCCTGGGGAGGTTGGTGGGGTCTGTGGACATCCATGGCAGGTGTGAGGTGAAATGCTGGATGCCACCCACCCTATTTGCAGAGAGGGTGCAGGAGGTTTGCTGCTCGCAGCTGGCTGAGCTGCACCAGCAGGAGCCGTGCTTTGCCCTTTCCCAGGCATAAAGGTTATATTTGGAGTCAGGATTTTGGGGCTGAGCAGTGTAAATAGTGCTGGGGGATGTGTTGGATCATTGTTGGAGCTGTCTCAGCCGGGGGGAGCCGTTGTTTTCATCTCTTCCCTTCTTTGCAGCTTTTCCGACGCGTGGCAGCTGCCTTGCCTGGGATGGAAAGCACACAAGACAAAAGTAGAGAAGACAGTATCCTTTCTGTGCCTGTGCCAGGCATTACCCTGGATGAGGAAAATCCCCTGCAGCCCTCGCTCAGCTCGTGGACATCCCAGAGAGAGGGAGAATAGGGGCAGGTAACCTCTGAGCTGAGGAAGGAGCATTGGATTGGAAGGCTGGGAGCTGCGCTGTTGAGGGTGGAGGCAGCAGGGGAAGGAATGGGGATCCGAAAGGATTCTTTGCTTGGTGTTGGAATGTGTGGGAGGTGGGAGAAAACGGCTGCAAAGGGCTCTGAGCAAAAAGCCCTGTGGATCTTGCAGGTCTGACTGGCAGAATCCAAAACCAAAGTGTCCTGCAAGGGACCTCTGAAGGCCCCTTCCCTGACCCTCCTGCTCAAAGCAAGGCTGACTCCCAAACTGAGCCAGTTTCTTCAGGTCACGTTCAGGGAAACTTGGGAAATCTCCAAGGATGGAGATGCCATAACCTGCCTGTCCCAGCCTGGAGCCCAGGCAGCATCTCTGTGGTGGGAGGGAGAAGACTCAGCTGATGGGATCAGTCTCAGCCAAGGGGAAAGCTGGTGGCATGAGGGATGGAAAAGGCTTGGAAAGCAGCCTTGCTACACTGGAATTGCTGAGCTGGCCAGGTAGGTGTGCTGGGAATAGCAGCTTTTCCAGGGTCGTTGGTTTTATTTGCAGCAGGGATCATGGAGCTGGTAAATAGAGGATGAATTGTGCCTTGGAGAGAGGAAGTCCCAGGAATTGTGGGAGTTGGACAAGCCTGGCACTGAAATTCTGTCAGAGCATCTGATGCATGGGGAAAAGAAGGATTTGGGAAGCTGGGGATTGCAGCTGCTGAGGCACAAGCTTTGTGTGACAGGGACTTGGGTGATCAGGAATATTTCGTTATGCAGGTCCCCAAAAGGTTAATGAGCATCAATATTTATTACTGGGGGTGGGTAGAGTGCAGGGCCAGGGGCTGTGGCAGGGAGTTTGATCACCAGTCTCTAAATGGGAGTGTGTTTAGGGCACTGGGAATTGGGCTGCCTGCAGATAGCAGGGATGGATAGGATCCTGTCCCAGGCAGCTGCATGAGGATTAACCGGGGCACTTGTGCAAAACATGGAGAGTTCAAGGATCTTGACCCATTGCTGCTCTGAGATGAAGCTGGCAAGGCTCATGTCAAGCATCTCCAGCTTAAACACACTTCAAGCTTTAAATCAGCCACATGGACCAAACAGTGGAGATGAAGTGCCGGTGTTTTTCCATTTCCCTGTTTATTCTCCCCAAACCTCTTTAAAAGGCAGCTTCAACCCCCTGAAGAAATAAGTTGGAAGTACCAGCTGTGTGATCTCTTTGCCTCTGTGTTCTCTGATAAGGGGACCGCTGGAGACTTGTGGTGAGCAGCTCTGAGCTGGGGATTAGCATTCAGAGCTGCTCCTGGGAAAGGCTGTGGCTGGAGGGCATCCGCCGGGAATTCGAGTGCTGCAGAGGGAGTCGCTTGTCACAGGCAGGTTCTGAGCAGCCAGCTCTGCAGTGACCTTGTGGGACATCAGCTGTCACTGGGAGGGGGAGCAGAGGGGCTGAACTGAGGAGGTTGGGATGGCACAGCCGAGCCCTGGGGGTGAGCGATGTGCAGGGGTGCCCGGGAAGTCCTGGAGCCCCCATTCCCAGAGGGATTTAAAGCCCTGTGGATGCGGCACTCGGGGACATGAGACACGGGTGGCCTTGGCTCCTTGGGGAGCAGGTGGCGTTGAAGATCTCCAACCTGAATGGTTCTGTGGTCTGTGAGACCCTCCAGTTTATCTGTGCATCTTTAATTCCCACAGCAAGAGGGCAGTGGGATTGCTGGGAAGAGCAGACTGGTCGGAGACGAACATCAGGATCTGACAGGGTTTCTGCTGCAAATTTAATGTGCTGCTGCCAGGGCAGGAGGGGCAGGTGAGAAACCTTTGATTTGGAGCTGATCTTTGGTAGCATTTCAGTGGGAAGCACTGAAGATGCCATTCCAAATCCCGCTCTCTGTAGGGAAGCAGAGTTGGAGATCTGTTTGCCTTAACTTCCTCCTCCCAGTGATTGACATAAAACTGGAAAAGCCTCAAGAGCAGCCTGTCAGTGAAGGAGGCTGCTCCTGCTAATGCCACGTGGCTTCCACCTTTCTCCAGAACATCACTGCTTTCCCTCCCTGTCCTCTTCATTGACTGCAGTGTGAATATTGGCTTGAACCTTCCCCTTTCCGTAATAACGTATCGCAGTTCATCATCGCTGGCTGTCTCGTGGAGATGATCTTTAGCTTCACAAGCACACCCCACACACACACACACCAACAAAATGTCAGTGTCTTCATTATTTATAAGAAAAAAAAACAAAAAAAAGCCAAAATATTCCACCGTGTTCTAGGTATAACTTTAAAAAAAAAAAAAAAAAAAAACGAAAGCAAAAAAAAAAAAATCCGAACAAAAAAAAAATAGGTACAATTTCTTAATATTTGTTCCTTTTTTTAATATGTTATGATATTGCACTTTGAAATGATGGCAACTGAGTAAGTTTGGAACTGGACCTAGACGAGATGTACGTGCGGAAGAAGGCTCACAAATCTGACCCATTGGATTTCTCTCGGAAACCGGGAATGCGCAGACAGCAGGCGGAATCACGGGGGGGAGGCGGCAGATGCCGAGGGTTTCAAGGCTTATCCTTGATAATTAAACACAAATTAACCCCAAGCTCTTAATTGCGTTGAGCAGAGCGAGTCTGCCTGGTGTCCAGAGCCGGCCTGGCCTTAGCAGGGGTTTGGCACTCCCGGCTGCTGGAGCTGGGAATTCTCTCCGAGGCAGCGGGGACACATTTCCAAGGAAGCGTTACTGGGAAATACGGACGGGCTCTTTGGCGTGAGTGGCTTCTGGAGGACTTTGGGGGGGGAAGGAAAGGGTGGATGTGCATTAGCAAAACACTTGCAGGAAACAGGGAAATAATGTTTCGAGTGCAAAATGAGTTTTCACAGCAAATTTTTTTTTATTTTTTTTCCTTTTTAAGTAGAGCTCCAATGAAGTGAATTATTACTGCCCAAGAGGTGGGAACATAACAGTTGGGCTGTTTGGAGGAGAAAGCGTTTTGCTTCTTTGTTTTTTTTTTAGGGGGAGGTATTGAAATCAGGACTGGCACCGAAACCTGCCAGAGCCGACTGAAACCTTGGAAATTTGGGAGAAAGAGGGAAGAGCAGCTGGCTGCCCCAGCAGAGGGGGAATGGCACCCGCTCTTCCAGAGCGTGGCTGTAGGTCGCTGTGGAAGGGGTGTTTACTTTGATCCTACAGAATCCTAGCTGAGACATCGTAGATGGAAAGGGAGGGACTTGAGTAGGATGGAAACCAACTTCTGATTATGCAGATTTATGCCTTTATTTTTTAGCTCTTTTTTTTTTTTTTTTTTTTTTATGTTCGGTCTTCCTAGTTGGTTTAGTTTGGTTCTCTAGGGCTGTATAGTTCGGTTAAATAATTGGTAATTTAGTTTTCTATGGAATTAGGCTCACAATTAACCCTTTTCTCTTTGATATTTATTTCTGGGCTTGAAGTTTGTTTTTACTCTTTTCAGTGCTGATTTCTGTTGCTTTTCCTTTGGCTGAGGAATCTGTGTAGAGCTTTGCTGATGTCGCGAGATGTAGCTGCCCGAGAAACACGGAATGGAACACACTAGAAGTGCACCCTTTTAATCTTTACTAGTCATTGTGAAGTTGCTGTGTAAGTTAATAAACACAATTGTAAATACATTGTTTGCTGGGCGACTCTGGCCGAGTTACAGTGCAGGAAGGAATTCTCGAGTCTGTGTTGCGATTGCGAAGCAAATGGACAATTGCAAGGGAATGTTCAGGCTCCTCCTTGGTTCTCTTCTGCCCCTCTCTCTACCATCTCAAATAACCACCTGGGGGAGAGCAAGGGAATCGTCCTCACCACCACTTTCCCCAGGAAGCGGGCATTAAAGAGTTGGAATTCTTCATTCCTGAGGTGAATGCCAGGCTCATGCCCTGCCCTGGGTTTCTCGCAACTCTGCACAACAATAACTTAAAGGCAGAACGAGATGTAAAAGTGCTTTTCTAATGCAATATTAAAGGCGAATTTTTTTGACGTGGCATGTCTTGAAATAAACATCAATGATATGTGACAAAGGATCATTCTTTATTTAAAAGAAACTTTCTGGGGGAAGGAAACCTGGCTGCTTTTCCTTTGTTGTACTGTTCTTAACCGTGCTGAAATGCTTCATCCTGCTGCTTCTTCCTTTGCTTTGGTTTGCTTTTTTTCCTCCTTTGGTCCTCCACACAGCTTCTGTTGGTCCTCATTTGGCTGTTCCCCACAAGCACATCCTTTTTTTCCTTGCTTCCGATAGAACCAGTCCCTCCTGCTTCCCGCAGTCCCGAGCTTTAAGCGCTGCATTTAAGGAGCTGGCTTAGCCCACACGGGCTGGGATGGACCAGCAGCCTGGATGCTTTTCCTGGGAGACCTGAGAGCAGCTTTGTCCAGAGGTCGCTGGGAGCAAAGGTCTGGAGGGGGCAGCATTCCCACAGCTCCGTGCTCAGCACGGCCCAGGCCCCTGGGGCTGCTCAGCACAGCCAGATACGTTCAGTGCACGTCCTTGCTGTGACCACGGGGCTCAGCCCTGTCCTCCTCCCAGTTCTCCGGGGAAAACACACTTCCAAGGTGAGCACAGGAGCAACATGGTCTTTATATTCTTTTTTTTGTTGTTGTTTTTTATTTTGCACCATCCGTCTGTCATGTTTTAGATTCTACTTTTCTTTTACTCCGTGGAGGGGGCTGGTGGAACCGTGGGAACAGATGTTTTTAATGCTGGTTTCTGTGCCATTTCTTTGAGTGAAGGTCTCAGCTCTGTTTCTTTTCTCCTCCCTGCTCTGGCTTGCTCGTTGTACAGTCCATCATGCAGCTGTTCCATGCCTCACCTTTTGTCTTGATAAAAAGTAGTTGAAGAAATTGTGTAAGGGGAAAAAAAAGGTTCCTTCATGTTGGAATGTCACTGGTACCTCAGCTCTGTTTGATAATATGAACCAACAGCAACAAGAGAACAAATCCTTAGTGCTTGAACTAAATAAATACCTGTCTCATTGGAAAGCTCTGGGTCTCTTCTCTCAGCATGTCCAGCGCAGCGAGGTGGGAGGAGCAGCTCCTCAAGGGGGGCTGCAGGAGGCTCTCCTGAGGGCAGGAAGGGTTTTGGGGGGGTCGTGCCTCGGGGGGAAGGTGATGGAGAGCTGTGTTTGCTGTGGGTTCTGTCTCACAGGGAAGGTGCAGGGCTGTGTTTGCTGTGGGTTCTGTGCCAGGGAAGGT
>JAWWMU010000001.1:1024445-1035479 GCA_035048155.1 Cinnycerthia olivascens
GCCCCCCCTACCCCCCCCCCCCCCCCCACCATTCCCGGCTGGCGGCTGCGGGAGCAGCGGGAAGAGGAGGAGGAGAGGGAGACGGAGAGCTGCTGCACCGGCACAGGGGCCGCCGCCGCCCGACCAGCCGCAGGTGAGGGCAGGGGAAGGGAAGGGAAGCGGGGCGGGGGGGACGGACACCCCCGGGTGACAGCGGCGGGAAAGGGGCGGCGGCGTGAGGGCACCGCGGTGATGGAGGGGGGCGGCCGGGGGCAGCCCCGGAGCCCCGGAGCGCACGGGGAGGGGGCGGTGGGACCCCGGCTGAGCCCGTGTGCCCGCGGGGCTCCTGTGCCCGTGTCCCCCCATTCCCAGGCTGTTGTCGCCTGGAGCCCGCTGCGTGTCCCCGCGTACAGCCTGTTGTCCCCTCACCGGGCTGCCCCCCTCAGTCCCAGCCTGTTGCCCCCCAAAACCTGCTGTCCCCCCCAATTCCCAGCCTGTTGCCCCCCAAACCTGCTGTCCCCCCCCCCCGTTCCCCGGGGCTGCGTCCCCTCCGGGACTCGCTGAGGCTCGCTCCCGGCGCCGGGAAGGGGGGCACGGGATTCCCGGGCTGGGGATGGAGCGATGCCCCCCGAGGTGCCCGGGGTGCGGAGGAGCCGAGCCCTGTCCCGCAGCCCTGCCGGGGGGCAGAACCCGGCTGGCCCGGGGATCAAAGGGTTAAAGGCTTTGCGGAGCGGGGGGGATGTCGGCGCGCAGCATCCACAGGAATGAAAGCGGGCACATCCAGCCTGGGAAACGCGAGGCGCTGCTAAGATCCTCTGCCTGGGTAAAACGGTTAAAATGCCTATAAAAAATGCATATTCCTATCCTTTTATTATTATTTTTTTTAAATGTGGATTATCCCCCTCTCCCCTGCTTTTTTTATTAATTTGTTTTTAGCAATGATTGCTTGCCTGCTCTGTTGTGGCGTTCAGGGACAGCGAAGTCCGTCGCTATATTGTGGGTGAATAATGCCAAAAAGGAGCTTGGTTTCAGTCCTTTATAGAAAGCAGAGGAGCCTGGAAGTATGGAAATGAAATAAATATTCATTAGCAGAAAGAGGGTTTGTACCGGGCTGGGTTTTTGGGGGCATTTTTTCCCCCCGCTGCACATGGTGATGAGCTTTCGGGTTATGGTGTGTATTTCCACCGGCTGGATTTTATTTATTTGGTGCTCATTATTGTCAAGTGCAGAAAAATGAGCAGGTTGAGAGTTTTTTTTTCCCCTCTCCTGGACAAAGACGTGTTGTGCTAAGCAGAAAGAAACCCCAGAAAGATTCTATTTCTGTTTTAATCAGAATGTGATTTAAGATGCAGTGGTGTGTTTATTTTTGCTGTTAAATAGTGATGGACGAAGTCAGAGCCTTTTTTTTTTGTGTGTGTGTTTTTTTAAAGGAATGTGAATGGTGGAAGCATCTTTAGGGAAACATTTTGCTGGACTTGATTGCATCAACTGCATTATTTCATAAAATGTGATCTGTGAAGTGGTTGTTGATTAGAACTCAAATTGAGGAGCGATGTTGAGCAATGTAAAGAAAAAGGAAATTAGTATGAAGAGGCCAAATGCTTATTTTCTTTTTTTTTTCAGTTCTTTCTGATTCTGAATTTTAACTGTTTCGTGGATTTCCTTGACCTTTATGGTTGAGTCTATTTAAAAAAAAACAAAACCCGAAACTGTGGTCTGTGTAATTATTCTTGTTATACCTGCGTAGTTATTATGAAGGACTGATATCAGCCAGCATTGTGTATTTGGCATTAAATTGATATTAAATCTGATTAACTTTTGTTCTGTAAGTTTCAAATACCAACTTACCCAGCTATGCATCCCAACTTTTTATTTACCAGAGCAAATGTTGGTGGTTTTTAGAAGGAATCTTTCTCTCCCATATCCCGTGCTTTATTTTAGGCAATGTGGGATAATTGTTACAGATATTATTGTCCAGATCCAGGGGGGGTTGTGGTATATTCTTCAGCTGATTAAAATTCCTGGCTGTCAGCAGCACTTTTTTTGGCCAGGTAGATATATATCCTCTGGAACAAAGGCACTGGGAGCAAAACGTGGTTGGAGTTTGTTCAGAAAATATTCCTCGGGGTGAGAAACCTAAAGGGCAAAAACAAATTTGCGTGGAATGAGCGGGATACAGGGAGAACATTTGTGGAACTGCTTTCTGATCCTGCTTGGTGCTCGCCTGTCAAACTCCATGCTGAGCCTGCATTGCAGCAGGTGAACTACCCAGGGGCTTTGGATTTTCCCTGGTCCCCAAAATCCCTGACTCCCTGCAGGGATGACGGGGAAGAGCAGGGCACAGAGGTGATGCTGCCCCTGAGAACATTCCCTGGAGAGCGGGAACGCTTTGGGGCAGCAGTTCTGGGGAATGCCCTCAGCTCCTGCTCTGGAGGCATAATTAAAATGATAATTGGACTGGGGCTAAACTGAATCATGTGGTCTGCCTGGAGGAGCTCGGAGTGCAAACAGAGCCTGGAATTCCACTCCCCCGGTGGAACCCAGGGCAGTGCCTGCTTTTGGGAAGTTCTCCAAGGCGTGGGGCTGGCACTGCTCTCCCTTTTGGGGACACGGGACATTGGCTGCCGTGAGGGCTGTGGCGTGAGCAGGGTTCCACCTGGCTCTGCATCCAGAATCCCATGCTCCAGAGTTCCACCTGGCTCTGGCTCCAGAGTTCCACCTGGCTCTGGCTCCAGGTGTGCTGCTGCTGCTGGGGCAGAGAGGTAGCAGAGACCTTTCCCCTCAGGTAGCCCAAGCCCTGTGAGTTCCCAGCCCTCTGGAAAGCGGTTGTGGAGGCTGTCAGAAGGAAAACACGACTTTTCCACCTTCCTCTGTGTGGGTTATGAGCTTCATGTGCCTCCCAGCCCTGCCCCTGGGGCCCGATGGGATCTGCAGAGGCCCCCGTTTCCCTTTCCGCAGCACAAGTGCTCCGTGTACTTTGTGTTTCCTCTGCAATTCCTGAAGTCTCTCCCTGTGCCGGGGCATTCCTCGCCCCGTTTCTCTCCCGAATTAGCTCCCTCGTGCTCGCTGACGTGCCTGTGCCCTGATCTTCCTCATCAGCTGGAGCTCGCTTTTGCTGCTTAAAATCCATAACTTCTCGTGTTCAGTCTGTAGGAATATTCCATCCGAGATGACTGAATAGGAGATGGCTCCTGTCACACTCTGTAGTGTTTGCTTTCTGCTGGTTCCAAATTCCCTCGGTCCCTTTGGATGCTGCTGGGTTCTCGTGCCCTGCATCCCTTCAGAGAACAGAAAAAAATTTGTGTTTTGGTGATGAGAAATGAAATCCACCGGTGCGGTTTTTTAACTTGTTGATGATCCTTTAAGTCTCTGAATTAAAAAATACTGATTGTTAATCTGTCACAGTTTAAAAGTGGCAATAAATTTTCAGGAATTATTTCCACGTGACTCAAATACCGGTTGGACAGACGCAGTTCTCCAGAGGTGTTTAAATTGTGTCACTTTCTCGTTCCTTCCACTCAACTGAATCACTTGGTTCTTATTTTTGTGTCAAAAACATTGGTAGCCCTAAATACCAGGGAAGAATGGCAGTGGCAGGGCTGTGTTTATTTATGCAAATTCATAGAATCCCAGAAGGATTTGGGTTGGAAGGGACCTTAAAGCCCATCCAGTGCCACCCCTGCCATGGGCAGGGATATCTTCCACTATCCCAGGGTGCTCCAAGCCCCAGTGTCCAGCCTGGACTGGGACACTTCCAGGGATCCAGGGGCAGCCACAGCTGCTCTGGGCACCCTGTGCCAGGGCCTCAGCGTCCTCACAGGGAAGAATTTTTGCCCAGTAAAATTTGTATAAACCTGATTTTTGGAGCAAGTAAAGATAACGTGATTGCACTTCCTACCTGCCCACCCAGGCAGAGAGAGTGAAATCAATGTAAAACCATGGCTGTGGTCTGTATTTCATGTCCTGCTCTGATTTATCACTGCTTTGTTAAGTGGATCATCTTGAGGTGGGATTTGATGTTTATTTTTTAGCTTGAATGGGAAGCAACAGTTGGGAATTTCCAGGATTTTCTTTTGCTGAGGGGCAGGCGTACCATGGGCGTCTGAAGCAGAAATCCCAGACCTGTAATTAAGATCCCAGGCAGTGAAGATCCAGCTTTTAAGGCATACCCAGGATTTGCAGACCTGAAATTTGTGGAGGCTCTTTATTTTTAAGAACCACGTAGGGAATGAGCTTCTGTTGATGATGACGGAGACGCGCAGATTTCTTCGAGTGTGAGTGGGACTTGGATAATTTTTCCAGAGCTCCTCTGGGTTTTGTTTACTATGGATGTGCTGAAAACCCTGAGCAGTGCACAGGAATTTCAAGTGACTGTGCTTTCTGGGAGGAAAAAATGTGGGCCTGCTGACGCTCCCCAGCAAACCATTTAGGAGATTATCGTCATAGGATTTATAAAAGCTGGGAAAAAAAAAACAAAACCACATTCCCCTCCTCTGGTTTGTATTTGCTTGTGCTTTGCCCTGTCTCTCCTTCCTCTCCTTGGCTGGAACAGTCACGTGGAGAACTGGAGAGTGGAAAAATGAGAAGTCAGGGCAGAAGAACCGGGGTTTCTCGTGGCCTTGGTACGATAACTTTCTCAACAGGAAGATTAAAGCTGAAATGTATTTGTAGGCTGATGGTTTTCGCCTTCCTTGTCTCAGCAAGGGTTAGAGATTTGGGAGGATTATTGGAGACAAGCTTAGAGTATTTTATGAGAGGAAAAGTACTAAACTGGCAAAAAAAAAAAAAAAAGAGAATAGATGCCATCATGCCTGCTAGGCATGTCTAATTCTTTGATAAAATGGATAAAGATTGCAGACTGCAGCAAAAGTTAAAATAGACCATAACATCTCGGGGTCCGCAGGGTTTTTCCTTCTAATTTGCTGTAGAACTTCATAAAAAAGATTTGCCTCTTTTATGGCATCAGGCTCTTTATCTGCCACGAATTAAAGCCCAGTGCTTGGGCTTCTGCTTTCTCTGCTCTGAGATACCAGCTCCCTAAATTTGATAACGAGCAGGTTTTACCATTCTGAGTTTGGAAGCACATCCTGAGGAGTGGTGAGATGTTTTGAGCATGGCCTTCTTTTTCCCCATCTTCCATTCAGTTCTCTATGCTGGGATGTACAGGCAGTAATAACTCACTTTCTAAAGGGCAAGGGGATTTCTGTGGTTATTTTAAACAGGATCCTGGGAGCCCCCACAGTCCCGTGGGCTGCCCAGGGCAGGGATGAGTCCCCATCCAGGGACAGATTGAAAAGCCACGTCAATGTGGCACTTGGGGACATGGCTTGGTGGTGGCCTTGGCAGTGCTGGGGGACTCCATGATCCTTGAGGTCCTTCCCACTGTTAACAATTCCCTGATTCTACCTTCTCCAACCCATTTGATGGACAAAGTGGGGTAATTCATTGCAGTTCCTGATGACATTTTACCCCGGATAATTGTCATACCTGCATGGACAGACAGGTTCCAGGGGCTTTTCCCTGCTGAAAAGTATTTTGTGTGAAGCTCGTGAGCATTTAAAATGCAATTACTTTGCAATAGGTCCCTGTGTCAACATTTGATTCTGCAGTAGTTTATTCTACAAATCATTTTCCTCAGTTTTCTGTGTATGGTGTCACTTAATGAGACTTTTAATGGCTTTTACAAAATGATGGCATTGCGCATATTTTCCACTTCGCTCTTGACTTGTCTTACATTCACAACAGAAGTTTTCAAGCCTTAAAATGCAGTGCCATAATTTGGAGAACCGGGTTCTTTTTCTTTACCTTAGCACCCAAATCCCAGCTGTTGAACTTTCTTGGATAGCTCAGTCTGTTAATATGGATTTGGGAGCTCATGGAAATATTTCTCTGCCTGAGAATTTTTTTGACCGCCTTTAAATCTGAGCCCCTGGAAAAGCAAACAGTGGAAGAGCCCAGGAGCATTTTGCTCTCGTGGTTTTGCTTTCCAGGGAAGCCGTGCTGCTGCTGGAGCAGATGCCAGGGACAGGGTGGGTTCCTGGGTGATTCCAGGAGGTGTGGAACAAGTTGGTACAGTACAGGTGGTAAAACACTGGCACAGCTGATGGCCCAGGCAGGCCGTGGCTGCCTCATCCCTGCAAGTGTCCAAAGTGTCATTTCCATTAGTGCCTGACTGCTGCTGCTTCCAAAAGCCAATTCCTGTCTAAACATCCTTTGATACCCAATAACTTTGCCCTTTGGAGGGAACTCTTAATTCCACAGCCAGGTGATCCACTTCCACTCACAGCATTGCCCGGGAAGCGTTGGGCAGGTTCCATCTGGGGGGCTCTGGCTCCCCCCCGTTGTTCCCTGGATTCCAGGAGCTCTGGAATGGTTCTGGGCTCTGGATGAAGCCCAGCAGAGCCCCACTGCAGCTCACTTTGCTGGTGATTTTCCACGGGTGGCTGCTGTTAGTCATCTGTCCGTCGGCCAACTCTGAATCTGCTCGGCTGCTTCGTTGACACATGCAGTGGTAATTTTTTAATTGGGATGTCATCCTCACAAGATTGCCTGGTACACTGCAGCACTTACCTTTATCACCACAGATCTCCTCGGAGGATGAAGTCAGCTTTGCCTGGCAAGGCTTTTTTTTCCATAGCATTGACTTGGCTGTCATGAATTTCACTCCTGTTCTTTTTAAGTCCAGATCGAGTCTGATTCAGTTTTCCCTTGTTTTGTCCAGAGCTCGTGTCTGGCAAACAGGTTGGTGTTTACTTGAGTCATTTTGCCCTCTCCCGGTATTAGAAATGTTTGTCTTCTAAATTTTCTCCTGCATTCTGAAAAATATTGCAGATGAGCCCTTGGGGTCTCTGAAGTAGTGGAGGAATCTGTGGTTAAACATCCTGGGCTTCTGGGGCATCGTTCCATCCTGGAATGCAGAGCTGGTGGAGACCTTGGGAGACTTCCCAGTCCATTCACCGCCTCGAGGCAAGCTAAAATGTCCCTAGGGCATCCTTAATGAATGTATTTCTAATTTTTCCTTAAAATCTTCCAGCCTAGGAGATGCCAGCCTGCTCAGGAAGCTGGCAGTGAGTGCTTAACCAATTTGGTTAAAAGTTTTTCCAATATCTTAGATCTTTTAGGAAGCAATTCTTGGCTGCAAGGGTGGGCGGGCCCTGGCACAGTGTGCCCAGAGAAGCTGTGGCTGCCCCTGGATCCCTGGAATTTTTCCAAGCCAGGCTGGACATTGGGGCTTGAAGCAACCAGTGATAGTGGGAATGGATGATCTTTAAGGTCCCTTGCAGTCTGAGCCATCCTGGGATTTTGTGGTCTCTGAGAAATGAAGATACATACCCAGCGTTGCTGTTCAGAATAACCCATCCCCTTGCTTCTGCTGTCGCTGATGGAAGTGTGTTACATCCTCCCCCAGTTTGTTTTCCTGGGCTGGCAAGGTCCTTTCATGTGTTCTTATGGATCATTTCGTATCCAAATCTCTTTATTATTTCCTCAGCTTTCCTCTGTACTCTGGTGTGTTTACTTCTCTCTCTCCTCAGACTTGGCACTGCATTGTATAAAACAAAATAATGCTGGTTTCCACATGGCACTCTTAAAACAATCTGAAGTGCTTTTCCTGTTGTTTTTTTTTGGCAATTCCATTGTATTGTTGACATTTTACTTGTGATCCAATATCCCCTCAGGGTTGTTTTCCCCTGTCCATCAGCCCAGCTGGGACTTTTCCACCTGCACAATGTACACAGCTCTTGCACTCATCTTTTTTGGGTTTCACCAGGCTGGTTTTGGTTTGACACAGTTTTCTCTTGGCTCCTCCACGTTGTTTCATTTTGGCTGTATCCTGTAATTGCTTTTGTACAAATAGTTAAATAATCTTTCTGCTGTTGATGGTGAGGGGAGATCAATCTCTGATTTGCCCCAGAAGCTTTTTCAGACTTCACTCTGGAGCTGTTTCCTTTTTGATCCCAAAAGCACTTTGTAACTTGGTGAGTGGATCATCTGTATGCAAATTCCTTAATTTTCCCTCTGCTGCGTTGTATTTGTGGAAAATCAAGTGATGCCAATTTTCATTACAGTTGGATTCAATATCTTAAAGGTCTTTTCCAACCCAAATGATTCTCTGAGCCTGTGATTATGTTGATATTTCGTTAAGATGATAACTAAAAAGCACAAATGTCATAAGGTTAAAATCAATTATTGAAATCAAGACATTTTGCAATCTTGATTGAATTACTAAGATGAGATATATTTAAATACAAGTCTGTCTTTTCTGCGCTGTCAAGGCTTCCAGTCCAGTGATTCCTGCAGCTTTGTTGCATGTAATGAGGCCTAAATCAGTTACTTGGTGTTACAAATTGTCACCTCAGATTTTGGGAAGCTCATCTCTTGTAATTCCTTGCTGCATGAGAGTTTCTGTATCCCTCCTGTCTCCTCCATAGCCCCACGTGGGTTTTTTTCCCAGCCTGGGCTCACCTACCTGCCTTGCTGCTTCCCAGAGAGCTTCCTTCTGGCTTCACTCATTAAAACACACCAAGTTTCTGCCCTGGAAATTCACTTTTCCTGCAGTGTTGTTAACTGTCAGAGAGGTGAGCCTTCCCACCTTTTTTTTCAGGGATACATTGCAGCCATCTCTTCCTTTCATATCTGAACACCATGGGACTAATGATTTTCAAGTCCAGTCACATGCTCATTTTTTTTTCTTACTGCTGGCCAGGATTTCTTATTATCCAGACTCTCTGCATCCATATATAGCAACAGAAAATTCATTCTTTTTTTTTTTTTTTTTTTTCTTTTATGAGCACTCTTGTCTGACTTTGTGCCTCACTTCCCCTTCTAAGTGCCCTTCTCCTGTATTCAGCTTGTGCCTTTCCTGGATGCATCAGCACTTTCATCTGGGAAGGTGTCTTATTAGTTGGAAAGATGCTGGCTCTGCAATTCCTGATCCCTCCCTTCCCTCCAATCACTCAAATCCTGGGATTCTCCCCTCAGTCGTGCAGCCTTGCTCACTTCCGTGATTTTTTGGGGCTGGTACCAGCTGCATCTTTCAGCTGGGGGATGTGCAGGGAGCCTGGGGGTGCAGCCAGCGCTGGCATTTCGAGGTGCTGCTTTGCAAAAGAGGAATTTGCAGCTTGCAGCTGTGCCTCTCCCCGAGCTCCAGGCTCGGCAGGAGCCGCTGCCCTGCTTGGAAGCAGGATCCTGCAGCTTTGGGAGGCAGCTCCTAGCAGCTCCTGCAGCCTGGCGTGGCACCCCGTGGGGATTGCCAATCCTTGACGTGGACTTTCCCTCGGAGCTCTTTTCCAGGATCCCAGAGATTCTTTGCTCACCTGCCTGGCTGCAGCTGACACCTCTCGTGCTGAGCAGCCAGGACTGGTGGCAAGAGGAGATCCATGGCAGCCAGCTGTTTGTTGGAGGCCGTGCTGCTGGTCCACAAAACGTGTCTGCAGAGGCTGGTTTTCCCGAATGCAGGCTGGAGAAAGCAGCAGGAAATCATTTTTCTCCATCATCCAAGGTCGTTTTTGCCTGCTGGCACTAAATACACACGTAGAGTTGAGTGTGACTTTCACCATGGGTGTTTCCCTGGATGTCCTTGGCTTTCTCCTGCTTTGCTGATGCTCTTCACTGACGTTCCTGGCACTTGACTGTGCGTGTTCCCTCCTGTTCCCTGCAGTTTATATACTTCTCCCTTCTCCTGACACAAAGCCTGATGTTCCATGTTGTGCTCAGCCCCTGGGAATTTTTTTTTTTCCTCTGTTTGTGGCCAGTGTTGCTGGCTTTAACCAAATTCCACATAACAGGATTCAGTGGAGGTTCTTTTTTGGGATGAATTTTCAGCCTCGTGCTGAACTTCTTCATTCAGGGGAGCTCTCCCTGCCAGAGAACCCAACTCTCCAAGCTCTCGTGCTGTGGCTCATGATTTGCTGGGGATGAACGATGCTCTCATGATGCAGTGGTGAAAACTTAACATCTGCTTCTTTCCATGCCCCAAATTTCCCTCCAGTTCCCAGACTGCATAAGCAGTGCCTCAGTTTTCCATTTGGAATGGGGCAAAAAGGGTTGGTATTGTCTGTACACATAAATTAAACATTGGAAGGTGCCACAGTGACAGCTTCCCCCTTTTCTCTGCCACGTGAAGGGATGGGAAGGTTGTGCACTCTGTGGCTGGGCTCCTTTATTGTGCCCTTTAAGTTTATTTAAAGTCTTAGACAGGTTTCAGAGCCAGTCGACTCCTGCCACGTGGGAATGTCTCTGCTGTGACATCAGGGCTGTGGGGACTGCCCTGGTGTCACCCTGGCTCAGGTTTGCAATTCAGGCTGCTGCCTTTGAGCTGTGAAAGTTGGTTTGAATCTTCTCTCCTTGTGACACCTCCCTCCCCAGGACTGTGCTGGCAGTCAGGATTAGCTGGGCTTTACTTGGTTGACAATCTTGTTTTTAAATCTGAAAAGACCTCAGCAGAGCTTTCTCCTGGGGCAGGGAGGGCATTGATTCTGGAATATGTTTTTCTTGGTGTTATCAGGATTTTCTGGCTACCCATGGGGCTTATGGATCACCAAGTTTTCTTCCTGCAGGAAGTTAGGGCCTTCAGTTTTGGGTAGGTTTTACCTAATGATTTTTAGGTGTTTATGATTTTTTTTTCATATTTTTTCGTATTTCTTGCTATCTGTGGGTGTTTATATTTACCCAAATAGAGTGGGAAGAACATTGGGTAAAACAATCTCTTATTTTTTGGCTTTTGGCTTCTGCCTGCCCTCTGGAAGTACTGGCAGAATTCCAGGAACATGGGCTGGCCTGAGGGAAGAGAAAACAGGGCAGTGTTTCCTTTCCTTTCCTGCCTCAAGGTAGACACCAGGAGCTGTTGTACTTTGAGGGATATCACCATTAAGTAAAGAGGGAGCAGAAAAAAACCCCCAGATAATAAATTTACTTGAGAAGTGTTCTCATGAAGATGCTTAGTTGGATGTCAGTGCTGCTTGCAAATCTTTTTCTATTGAAATAATTTGATGGGAGTATCCATTTGGAAGTTACAGGGGAGTATCCAGGGTCTATTCATGGTACAGAGAGCGGAAG
>JAWWMU010000001.1:1040820-1053812 GCA_035048155.1 Cinnycerthia olivascens
AGCAGAGGGCTGGAGCCAGGCTGGGAGAGCTGGGGGTGCTCCCCTGGAGAGGAGAAGGCTCCAGGGACACCTCAGAGCCTAAAGGGGCTGCAGGAGAGCTGGAGAGGGACTCGGGATAGGGGATGGAGGGACAGGACACGGGGAATGGCTTTCCACTGCCAGAGAGCATCTATGGGATATTGGGAAGGAATTGTTCCCTGTGGGGGTGCTGAGTCCTTGGCACAGGGTGCCCAGAGCAGCTGTGGCTGCCCCTGGATCCCTGGGAGTGTCCAAGGTCAGGCCGGACAGGGCTTGGGACAACCTGACCTGGTGGAAGGTGTCCTTGCCACGGCAGGGGTTGAAACTGGGTGACCTTTAAGGTCTCTTGCCACCCAAGCCATTCTGGGATTGTATCAATTAAGCACTTTCCTATTGGCAATTTTCCCCACTTGCCAGACTTAGGAAGTTTTCCATGTTTGACAACATTCACTTTTGAGCCATCCAAACACTCCTGGCTGTTTACATTTCCCAGGGATGTGTCCCATTTCCCAGGGATGGCTGTTTCCCTGCAGTTTCAAACTGATAATTACAAAGGTAAATGACCATGTTTAACCTTTAGAAACAATATGTAAGGCTTTCTTTCTGAGTGTACACACGTGCTTCTGGACAGCCAGGGGCTTGTGTGGAAGCAATAAATTTATTCTTCTGGGATTAATCCATACTCTGCTTCTTCAATCTACTCTTTTTTTTTATTATTTTTTTTCCCCTATTGGGAGAGTGGAAATTAGAGTGAAGGAAGGAAAAAGCTCTTCCCCATGTCGTGTTTGTGTGTGCTCATCTTTCCCAAGCAGCAGGTAGATGTGTCAACACCCTGAATTATGGATGGAGCCCACAGGATGCTGTGGATTCACAGTGGAATTGACCTGTTTTATTCATCCCTCAGCAGCAGAACTTCCTGTGGGACTGGGAAAACCCAAAACCTTCCCATTTTCCCTGCTTGGGAGGTTAGTCCTGGATTATACTGACTAAAACTTGGCAAGGAGAAGCTGGAGAGCTTTCACACCTTTCCAGTATGGAAAATTCTCTTGTTCAAGAGGATATTTCAGTCTCAAAAACAGTTGTCAAAGGCAAAGTTATGGTTTTCTCTCTTGGAAATGAGCTCTTCTGCAGTATGCCAAGATATTTTTTTAGGTTTAAGGGGAAGAGATAGCAAGAGATGCCTTGCCATCAAGGCCAGGGAAAGACAAAAGCAGGGACTCAGTATGGGCTGAGTTCTTGTGTGATTTGGAACAAAGTCTGTCTGATCTGGGTTTTTGTTTTCCATATCACTGGAAAGGAATTATTGATATTTTCCCTTGCAAGGCGGTTTTCAGGCTTCTTGGATAGAAATTCTGCAGGGATTAATTCAATGGCACAGAAGCCCTTGTAGCTCTGGGGTTTAGCATTGGTGCCACTCAAAAGTAATGGTGAGAGCTGAAGAAAAAGCTGATTTTTATCATGCTCTGAACTCCTTACACAGTCTAGCAAAGGCAGAGTGGCAGTGAACCAGCATCTTTTATCTTCTGGGTTCTTGTATTTTGAATTCATGCCCGTTCCAACAGTCATCATCCGAGGAATTCGATAGTGGGAGGATCTGAATGGGCTCCATTTCCATTCTGTTTGTTGTTGTTACACCCGGTTTCATTTTTCCTGTTGTATTCCTGTGTATAGCCACAGCCTGCCTGTGTGTGACTGCATTCCTGCTGGGGAAGGGTGGGAGAGCTGGATTTTACCATTTACCATCCTATTTAAGGTAGTTTTTCTGCCTTCCTTTTATTGTTTTCCTTCAACAATATTTTGGATTATTATTGTATTTTATATGAGGAAAGGCTGCAGTAGGTGTAATTTATTTTAAATACTCAATTTTTCTTGAAATTTTCTATTTTCTTGGCAAAGGGAATCCTGGAGCTTTGTCTGCCAGGAGTGGAAATGGTTATTTCATTTACCTGCTTCTGGTTATAAATCTATTTTTTAAATCTATTGCTGATTTTAATTGTGTTTAAGTCAAGAATCTCAGCTTGCTGATTTAAAACATTTGATTGTAAACCTGTTAGTTTTTTTTTAAAAAAAATTGTGCTTTTTTTCTGCTAAAAGAAATTTCTACTCCCTGCTTGGTCAAATATCAGTCGTACACTGCTGTCCTTTCATTAAAATTAGAACTCCTTTATTTTTGCCGCTGCTTCTGTGCACACTTACTTAAGCAGTGGCATCGAATTAGTAATTGGAGAGTCTTTGTTTAATTTTTTATTATGTAGGAAACAAAGAATGATACATTTCAGTGGTGATGTGTGCTAGGAACTATTGTCAAACTTCCCTTGGAAACTGGAATTGAGGTTAATTCAGCATGGGGCACGTGAGTGTTTGTGTTCACAGCACAACTTTCCACTTGATGAATCCCCGAGGAAAGCAGCAGCCTTCTCCCAGAACAGACAGGGATGTCAGCAGCAGGATGGTTCTGACAGGTGTTTTCATAGAATCCAGAATGGTTTGGGTTGGGAAGGTCCTTAAAGCTCATTTCATTCCATCCCAGCCACAGGGACACTGTCCACTGTCCCAGGATGCTCCAAGCCCCAGTGTCCAGCCTGGCCTGGGATGCTGCCAGGGATCCAGGGGCAGCCACAGCTGCTCTGGGCACCCTGGGCCAGGGCCTGCCCACCCTCCCAGGGAGGAATTGCTTCCCAAAATCCCACCTAACCTTGCCCTCTGGCAGTGGAAACCATTCCTGTCCGTCCCTTGTGCAAAGTCCCTCTTCTGGACTGTTTTAGAAAGTATAAGGTGTGAAACAAACGGTCTCAGCTTGTTTGGTGTGGTAGATAAACATCAAATCACTCACATGAATGATTTTGTTTTTTCCCCTTTTTCTATGAAGTGCTCTCTTGTTGCATGGATTTTGTCACAGCCATTTTGCATCCCCAAATCCCTGTGTATCCACCTGAAGGGGTTTTTTTCTCAGGCTGTGTGAGTGGAGCAGGACAGAGTAGGGCTGAGGTCAGGAGTACCTCAGGCCTTGTAAAACATTTTCAGCGTCTCTTTGTAGGGATCTGTTTGTCTTGTGATCCATCAAAAGCCAGCTGGGGAATTTGTCCGGGCTGATGGCTCGTTTCCTCCTTGGAGAGACCTTCAAAGGCTGCCATAGAAGTAGTTGACATTCTTCTTCACAGACACATGGTTGTTCCAGGAGGTTCATTAATGCAACGCTGCCTTCAAGCTCTTTGGAAATTTAAGGGTCTCATTCTCTCCTTTACACCAGTGTGGAACCGGGCAGGAATTGTAATGACTCAAGCTTTTGTAGTCCGTGTACAAAAAAGGGGAGATTGAACTTGATGGGTTCGGTGGGAATTAAGATCAGAAGGGAATATTAGATCATCTGTGCTAATTGTGAGTAAATTAGACGGTGCAAATTCTGAGCAGAAAACTGAATGCACGCTGTGAGTCCTTACGGGGTGAACTCTGTCACAAGGAGCTGATGGGTGAGAAGAGGGTGTTAATTGCTGAGGCTGCTCTCATGGGACATAGCTGATGTTCACTTGGGCATAGTCCATGCAGCAGACAGAGAGGGAATGGCATCCCTTCCTCTCTGGATTTAATCTGGTCCTTGGGCTGGTCCTGGATCCCTGAAAATGTCCAAGGCCACGCTGGAGTTCTGACAAGTCTTTAGGTCCCTTCCAGCCCAAACCATCCTGTGATTCCTCTGAACATGAGCCTGTGTTGTTACTCAAATAATCCGTGGTGGTTTTGGACAAGACAAGCCCAAGTAGCAGCCTTGTTTTTCCTTGTTTCTGGCTGCCAGCTGGATGTGGAGTCATTGATTGCTGTCCTTTGAGCACAGTGGTCCATATTGCTTTAAACCCTTTTAGACACGTATGTTTGATGGTAATTATTGCCTTAAAATGTAACTGCAAGGTTTTGATAGACTTGTTCTGAGCCTCCAGAAAGGGAAGCAGTGTAAAATGGATTTACATGTTCCAAGATCAAGAGGGACTGACATAATCCTCTGTTTGGATGAAGGACCCTCCTGAAGCTTGGAACTGAGAAATTTTTTTTTGGTCTTTTGGAAACAATTAATATTCAAGTGAAGATATTGAGTCCAAGATTTATTAAATCCTGATGGATCCTTCTGATGTGCGCTTGGAAAGCTCTTCTATATTGGCCTGGCCTTTTATCTGCTCAGTCTTCATATGCTTCTATTTTATCTATTTCTGAACTTCCAGAACTCCAGAAAGCCTTTCAGCCCAATTTAATATGGAATAAAGCAAAAAGCATTGTTTGATTCCAGACCAAGTCGGTCAGGCAACAGTTAGATAAGTATAATTAGACTTGTAATTGGAATGCGTTGTAGACAATTAGTTTTTGTAAATGTGTGTAATTTAATCCCAAGGAAAGGGTCAGGAAGACCTTGCTGTGAAAGAGGTTAAGGAGTAACATGTATAATTTCCAGGCCATCTGAGGCTCATGTCTGACACAGCTGGAGAGGAGCATGTCCATCTTTCCAATGGCAGCAAAAAATCCACCCTCCACAAGGTGAGTCAGGGCTTCTGTTGTGCCTTTGTCTCCCAGTATTCCAAGATCAGCCTTCATAAATCCACAGGGGATGCTGTAGCAGCAGTGATTTATGAAATACCCCGTAAAAAACCGGTCTGTGAGGTAACAAGACCCACTCTATAGAGTCCATTCAGCTTTTAGGGAAGCTCCTGAGGGATGGGATCCCATCTCTTCCCAAGCCTTGTGCTCTCCGTGAAGGGCTGCAGGATCTCACCCGCGCGGTTACGCTGCGGCACTCGGGATGTTTTCCTTCCTGCAATCCTTTTGTCGGCAAAGGAGCAGCCCTTCAGCCCCCAAGGTCAGCCCAGGAAAAGGGCCTGCTTCCCAGACATGTGGTACTCATTTGCCTGGAATTTTTGACACCGCTTATTAGAACCCGGCGTGGCTGCGAGTTCCCCGTCTCTTGGTTTTGGGTAGGATCAGATGGGAAGGGAGGAATGCCCCGACTACTCCCTGGAATCTTACAGCACAGCTTGCATGCCGAGTGGGGCGCACAGGGAATACATTCCCAGGCTTTAACAGGTCCTGCTTCGTTGTGGTTGGCCTTTGTGGCTTTAGGGAAACGGCCTTGGTGTGACGGAGTGGCCGGGAAGGGCTCGGTGGCGCTGGGGCCCGGCCGCGCCCAGGCTTTGCCGGAGTTCTCCGCATTATTTACGGCTCACGGGCTGCACCGTGCGTGACCCAGGTTCTGTCAGCACAGATCTTGGGGCTGGGGGTGGATTCCAGGGGAGGAGTCGGCCAAGGGGACTCCCAGCTGCAGCGAATGCAAAGCCTGGAAGAGCAGGTTCTGGTTTCTTGCCTTCTGCTGTAATAGCAGGAGCGGTGTAACCGTATGATTAACAGCGAGAGTCCAAGAGCAGCAAGATAATAAATACTGGGAATTCAAAGGAAACCTCAGCTCCTGGCAATTGCAGAGTTTGTGCAGCAGAGAGATGGAGCTTCTGACTCCAGTGTTATTTGTGACCTACTTGGAACTGAAATGTTGCGAGAGACTGTTTGTTTAATACTCGATTGCTATTTATTTTCAAGCTATGCAGTATTCGGGTTAAGTGCAATCCTTTGGACACGGACTGGTAGATAAACATTCTCCTCAGAAAATTCCCTCAGTTCTTGTTGTCTTAATTTTCACTGCCAGCAAGTGCTCAGTGTGCTCCTTCTTTTTCCCTTGCAAAAACCCCCGCCCCAAACCTCCATAACCTTTCCTATCATGTATCCAATATTTTATAGAGCAATCACAAAGGGTAGTAAATTGAGTAAAACATACTATCTATCCTTGGCAGGATTTCCCTTATGACTAAATCCAATATGAACAAAGAGGACAAGGGCAAATAACTTCACTTATTCAGGTCATTTTTCATAAGAATCATAAAAATTAGATAGAAAAGGCCTATTAGATTATCTCTGCTCTCTTCCATTTTGCCAGTTCTGGGTTGTTCTCTACAGTAACCTTGTGAAAGTTTACTTGTCCAAAGGGAAGCAAGAGAATTTTTCTTTTTTTTTTTTTTTTTTTTTTTTTTTGAGTGGAAGAGGATGGATGGTTTTTCCATCAGGGCTAGAAAATACTTCTTGTGCTTCTACAAGGCTCATTTTTAATTTCCACAGCTGTCTCCTCTTCAGCAGTTTTATGTTCCTCTTTTTGGGCACCGTGATCTTATCGTGAGGCATTTCCCAAGCTTGGGCCCATGTTTTTAATTCCACCCCATTATTCCAGTTGTTCAAGTATTGGAATAACCCTGAGGCCATCTGTAACAATTTCACCCCATTGTGTTTCTGCCCTTCAAGTGCTCGCCAGGATTAATGTACCAACAACAACAGATTGTTCTTGCTGTGTGGTGGGAAATGTTTAGAAATGCTCTTCAGATTAAAATAATTTAAAATCCTCTGAAAAAGCTGTCCACCCCCAAGAGAACTGCCAGGGAAGTATATAAAAGATGACCTAAACCACCCAGAACAATAAAAACAAAGCCTCTTACAATGGTAAGGGACCATGAAGAGTTGGAGGGAAGCTGTCAGTGCAGCAGCTCTAGAGCTTGTGTTTAACTCCACACGTGTGGTTTGCTTCCTGTGCTGAGCTTCTCACAAGCTGAAGAAAGCAGTGGAATGTTTCTGACATTTGTTGCTCTAAATTAAAGTTGGATCAGTGTCCAAAAAATGCTAAAATGAATATAGATTTGGAAGGAGTTAATGTTTAAGGAGTGTATGTGCTTACCTGCTGCTGAAAGGTCACTGAGTAAATTCTTCAGTTATCTCCCAGTGTTGTGAGGGTGCTGATGAAATGACAGATCTTGTTCTGTTTCCAAAAAAAAAAAAAAAAAAAAAATTAGGTTGGGACTCTGGAGCAAATAGGGATGTGTCTCTTGTTGCTGGGAAATCGGGAATCATGGAATCATATCACAGAATCCCAGAATGGTTTGGGTTGTGAGGGACCTTAAAGCCCATCCAGAGCCACCCCCTGCTGTGGCCAGGGACACCTTCCACTATCCCAGACTGCTCCAAGCCCTGTCCAAGGACACTGCCAGGGATCCAGGGGCAGCCACAGCTGCTCTGGGCACCCTGTGCCAGGGCCTGCCCACCCTCACAGGGAAGAATTCCTGCCCAATATCCCATCCCTGCCCTCTGGTAGGAAGCCATTCCCTGTGTCCTGTCCCTCCAGGCCCTTGGAAATTGTCTCTCTCCATCTTTCTTATTGGCTCCTCCAGCACTCTAAGGCCACACTTAGGGGGCTGGAAGTGCACATGGCCAGGACCTGTCCACCTTTTCACCTCCCAGCATGCCCAAACCCTTCCTCACAGGGCTCTTCTCAATGACTTTTTCTCCCAGCTGGCTTTTGTACCCCACTGCAGCACCTGGTCTCATTGAACCTCATGATTCCCTTGAATCTCCCACTTCTCAAGCTGGTGTAGATCCCTCTGGCTGGCCCTGTCCTTCAGGAGTGTCCCCTGCACTGCTCAGCTTTCAGGAGCAACATGGTTTGGCACGGAGTGTGCACTGTGAGGTGTATGGATCCTGTGCCAGCAGGTCTGGGACCACACATGTGTGTCATCATCACCTCTTCAGCACCTCCAGAGACAATTGCTAGGAGTGGAATTTTGGAGGGAAAATAGGGGAAAGGAATGTGGCCAGCTCAGTCAGGGATGTTGTGTGCCTTAGTCTGTTCTCATCCTGAAGGACTTGGACCTCCCCAGCGTCTGCTGGGTTCCTGAATTACTGCAGGCTCCTGGGTGATGTTAGGGAAATCAGGCAAGTCTATAATTCATGAATGGGAGATACATTGAATGTGACAGGGAAAACAAAGGGAAATTAGGATCCACAGAATGAGCATTTGTGACAGCAGCAGAGGATTCTTGGAAGCTGGCTTTGGATCTTAGTGGGACTGATGGGCTGCCATAATAAAAGGAAATAAACCTTTAATATACAAGAAGGTGGCTTTTTTTGAAAATTGGGTTTTGGTACATGTATTTGGTTATATTTTCGTCTAAAAAATAGGGTCTTCTGGTCAGACATATAGGAAAAGAAGGTTTTAATGCTTAACAACATCCATCATAGCCCTTCTTCTGTCTCTATGGCCACATGTGTTGATGCTACTCCTGGGCATCCTGCATCCTGATCCCTGTGTGGGAACACAGATCTGAGGGATGCTGTCCCTGCTCTCTGTGGCTCTTGTGTTGTGAAGTTTGTCTGCATTTTAAAATGGAAGAGGGGACTACAATCTGTGGCAACACACAGGGATTTTACTTAAAAATACTCTTGTTTTGGGAGAGCAGTTTCACTGTGAAATAAAACTGGCATCCTTTTGCTGTGTTCTCCATGAAATCCATGGATGGGAGGGTGGCCATGTACAGACTTGATGTACGTTAATTTTGTTTGTGAAAGCGCTGTAATTATACAGCTCTCCTGCCAGTTTGGCACAGGAAGACAAGTAAAATCCCAAGCGGAATGCTCTCCCCATTAACAGTCCTTCTATAGGGTTTTTTCCTCCCTTAGCTTGAACATAATACCCTGATTGGCAAACCATTTAAAAAATGAATTGCGGGGCTTCCAGCGTGAAATGATTGGCTCCATATGAGTTATGGCTTTTGCATACGTGGGGGAAAAAATCCAACTGTGCAGCCGAGATCCGCTGGGATGTCCTCTTGGAGAGGCTGCCAGGCTGCAGTGACCTGGAATGCATCCAGCTGGTGCGTCACCTCTGCTACCAGCGCTGCATTTCTTCAGCTTTTAACTCAATTCCTGCTCTCAGTGGCAGCTGTTTAATTCTTCTGCCAGAGATAGCTTCAGGAGGGGGAAAAAAAAAAAAGAGAGAACTGCAAATAGAGGAATTGTTTGGAATATTGGGTCTAAACATAGATGATGGCGATGGCTGGTCCCATTTTTAGCTTCCTGAAGAAACGAGCCTTATCCAGCAGTGACATCTGCTCGTCGGCTGCTTCCTCACAGGTTATGAGTGCCGGGGTCAGCTTCAGCCAAGTTTGGATTAAAAACCAAATTTTGCTCCAGGTTTCGGTGTCTGGTGGATGGTTTGGCTTTGGGGCTCAGCAGTGATTTCTTTTCGGCCAGGGCAAGGGAGGTTGAGGGGCTCGTACAGGGCAGGGGAGCTGGAGCAGTGAGTGCTGGTGCGGGAGCGCTGTTATAAAAGCAGGGAATAAAAATCGCGGCCAAAGCAGGCGGCAGCAGCTCGCCGCCTCACGGAGCAGCCTGCCTGCCCTGCGTCACCAGGCAGGCCCTCACCCGGAGATGTCCTCTCCCGCCCTGTTCCCACCTCTCCTGGCTGCTGCCACGACCATTTGTGGCTCACCCAGGCTCAAGGGAGCGTTTTTGGCCGTGTTCCTGGGAGCTTAGCCGGGCTTAAGGCGGCCGTGAGGGTGAGGGCCGCCGTGAGGGCCGTCTGAGGCGCGGCGGCCCACAAAGCCGCTTTGCCACAAGGAGCGGGATTATCCGGCCGCCTGGGAGAGCAGTGCCAGCCAAGTGGGCATGGAAGCGTCTCTGGGAGGAGGAGCAGCACCTCAGCATCACCCTCAGTGCCTGAGCAAAGGTGAGATACTGAGATTTTCAGCCCGGGGCCTCGGGGCTTCTCTCCTGCTTTAGGATCCCACGGGCCCGCTCGGTCGGACAGGGCCTGCAGGGATGGCCCAGGCCGCCTGGCTGGCCAAATTCTCAGCACGTTCTTAAGAACATTGTCCAGGGGCTGCTGGCAGGCTTGAGACATCTTTTCCAGCATTTGACCACTCTCTTGGTAAAGAAATAGTTCCCAGTGTCCAGCCTGAAGTGGCCAGTGGGGCAGTGCTCCTTTACCCAGCTCTTGGGTGCATCGTAGGATGGGGTTTGCCCTCTCTGATGGCTCCAGCTGACCAGCACCCCCAATTCCTGTCTGCAAGGCCCCTCTGCAGCCACTCCTCTCTACAGATTTGGGTGGATTTGTCCAAACATCTGCTGGACGTTGGCTTTGTGGCCTTGCGTTCCCGGTGGGAAAGCAGCAAGGCCGTCTCTCTGGGAATTGCACCAGCCTGGAGAATAAAAGCTGTGGCCTTAGTTTTGGAGAGGACTTTGCCCCGCTTGGGATGTGGCAGAAATGGTTTAGGATTTCGTGCTGGGGAAATTCTCTGGCTGCAGAGCTCTTTAAGATGCCCTCCCAGAATCTGTGGGGAGCACTCGGCTGAGGGAAGTAAACTGGTGACCTGGAAAAAGAAAATGAAGGAAACAAGCTTAGTCTGCTTGACAGGGAATGCCATCCTGGGATTTGTTTTGATTCCTGTCAAAGTAGCAGCCTGAAAGACTTTATGCAGAGAAAAATTGTGTTTTGTACTTGGAGAGAAAAAAAATACATGCTTTTGAGACATATATGTATATATATGTAAAAAATATAGAGATTGGTTCCTGGATGGAGGCTCTGGGAGTGCTTTGGAGAGGCTACTCCGCATGATATCCTTTATTTAGCAACTGTCATGCCCATTTGCAGGATCTGTAGTGATAGAACCTGTCCTGGGAAATGTCTGAAATCCAGAATCATGAAATATTTAGTGGACCGTTCACTGCTAATGGGCTCCAGCCCTGCGCCAGCACCGCAGGATCAGTAACAAAAGGCTCTGTGTACCAGTGCCAAGCTGCCTGAGACTGCACTGAGTTTGTTCAAGTCTTATTTCAGGTTTTATCAAAAGCAAAATCCGAGTCCAGCAAGGCAGGGTTTGGTTGGTTGAAACCAGCAAAAGCTTGTTTTATTTTCCTTGCTGAGAGGAAACCTGGGACATGTCATGTGTGGCATACACAGAAGTGAGTTATTTTTTTTCAGCAGTAGATAAATTGATGTGAGAAAAAAATACACAGTATTGATTTTCCTTTTCCTGTGGCTTTTGAGAGGTTGTTAATGCAGCAAGTACACAAGAGCACTCATATGTCTGTCTGCACAGTAATCGCTAATAAATTGACTTTCTTAAAAACAATTTTTAGTCTGTAGTTTCAGTGACTTGATTTGTGGAGTAGATGATATCTCCTGGCACATAATTACTCATTTTTGGGCTGTGTGAAAGGGGGGAGGATAAATTTTCCTGCATTATCTGTACCACTGAACATCTCTCCTATTACTCATACAAGTTTTTTCTCTGTGTCTTCTTCCCTACTGTAGCTGAGCAAAGAGGTTTTTAAGGGTCTGAGGCTTTTTTCAGTGTTAAAATTTACAGTACAGACACTGGTCCTGGTGCAGAGATGGGCACTTGGTGTTGATTGGGAGTCACTGGTGTTCATGGACACCTCTGTGTTGCTCTTTGTTCGTGCTCTTCTGGGCCTGCAGTCAAAATTTGGTGGCCATTAATATTTTCTTCCCCTTATCCAGTGCAGGATCGCATCGTGTCCAGTTTCTCCTGGCTATGGTCTACACACTCAGTGTTGTCTGGGATTTGTAGTCCCAGAGGTTTTGTCCTAAAGCCTTGTAGGTGGTGGCACAGGGACCGTGTCGTAAGAGACAGGCATTGACGATGTTGCTCTGAGGTGATTTATTCCCAATAACTCCTTGTCTTGGCAGTCATCTGGTGATCTCGGTTCTCTTGACAGGGATCCTTCTTTAGTCTCGTTCCTGACAGGATTTTCCTGATTATTCCTTTGGCCTAATGTCCCACTTGTTTTTAGCCGCTTCTCTGGTTTTCGGTCTCTCAAGGTCCTGCCAAATCACAGATCTCCATTCCAAAACCTTTCTGTGGATGAGCAGTGAGTCAGTGACTGCATTGTGAGGTACAAAGTGAAATTTAGGAATTGTAATTCTTGCACATTCACAGCCTTGCTTTTCTCTCCCCCCCTCCCCACTTTATGTCCTGTTTACAGTGCAAATGGTTTCTGCAGGAGGGCCGTGGACATCTGTGTGTTTGCCTGTTTATTGCAGAAGGCTTTTAGTGGGTCAGGGAAGCACACGGAGGGGAGCTTTTGGAGTGGTCTGTGAGGTGATTTTGCTCAGCTTTGTTTTAGCACTCCTTGCACAAACCTCTGCTCCCTCCCCTTGGGTCGCAGCTTTCCGAGCTGTGCCAGCAAAAGCGGAGTCAGGCTCTGCTAAACTCAAATGCAGCACGGGGGCACATTTAATTTGCATTTGTGCAGAGGTGCTTAATTACAAACACCCCTCGTCCTGCCACAGTGCTCCTGGTAGCTCCTTGATTGCTCCCAGTAGGGAGCTGAGCGGCTTTGAGGGTGCACGTTGTTCCTTTAGATTTAGGAAGGTTTTCCACATCCCTAGAAGTGGTGTGCTGTGAGATGGGTGAGTAAAGATGGTTTGATGTTCCCAGAGGGCTGGTTATTACAGGAGAAAATAATGGAATCACAAAATATCCTGAGTTGGAAGGGACTCACAAGGATTGTTGTGTCCAAATCCTGGCCATGCTCAGGACAGCCCCAAGGATCCCACTGTGAATCCCACCCCAAGGATGTGTGTGAACCCTCCCTGAGGGACACCTCTCAACTCTGTCTCTCGAGGATTTGGTAGGTGGGGTAGCATGCACCATCTCTAAACCCGTGGATGAATTGGAAGGAAAACTTGTGGTGAGACAGGAAAAACAGCCCCCAAAACTGAGCTATAGCCTGAGCAAACATGGGAATCCCCATTAGAAAGATTTAGATTAGAAGGCACATCTGCCAGGAGTTTGGCTCTTGGAATTCCATCAGGGAAATCCCACCTTACTTTCTTCTAAAGATAAAAAGCCCAAACACAAAACAATACCAAAAAACCTACCACAACCTACCCTGAAAATACATTGCATGTCTGTATTATTTATAGGCCTGGAACTGGACATCCTCTTGCAGTGCATCCATATCCTCTCAAGAGATGGTCCCCGGATATTCCAGGTCCTACTTTGGACATGCAAGCCTTAGATCCAACTTGGAAATTGTCAGAAAATTGTGTTTTCTACTGAAAAACAAATATCCCCTTCTCACCCCCTCAAGAAACACTAAAG
>JAWWMU010000001.1:1053912-1070856 GCA_035048155.1 Cinnycerthia olivascens
CTTGGAAATTGTCAGAAAATTGTGTTTTCTACTGAAAAACAAATATCCCCTTCTCACCCCCTCAAGAAACACTAAAGCCTGTTTGGAGGAGTGAAAGTGCAGTACAACATTTAGTTATAAATTGAAGATTTCCAAGCTCTGTTGACTTAGAGCATCTGTTAGTGAAACGTGTCTGCTCTGCAGACAGTTTTTGTACTTGTGCTGTGCAAGCACATTTCAAACAAGCACAGCAAATGTGCTGCTGAGAACAATCCAGCCACGCTGCTTGGGTCATTTGGATGACTTAATAGGTCTTTTCTTTTTCCTTGCTATCTGTATTAAATCAATGATTCATATAAATTATGCCAAAGGGAGTTAATTGTTATGGCAGGGCGTAAAAAGCTGCCAAACTAAGGGCAAAACTCTGATTGCAGTGCATGAAATAAAATGGAGCTGTGCTCTGATTGCTGAGAGCATAAAATGGCTGAACCTGTCACCCCTACCAAAACAGCCTGGATTGGAATTCCTGTGGAAACAGCAGCAGCAAAGGAATTGTAGAAGCAAAGGTTTGGTGACTGTGGCATGTTTGGAGGTTTTGGTACATTTGGATGTTCTCCAGAACATGCAACAAACATGAAATGTGAAATAGCCAGCTCAAAGAACTGTGCTTCTCTGGTGCCTGGAATTCAGGAATTTAACTTTGGTGGTTCAGTGGTGGCTGAGCTCCTAAATATCTTTGTGAGATTACCCTGTGGTCAGTATAATGTGCTTTATTTCTTATCTCTGCAAGAGGGGCACTGCTACCGTTCTCTCCTGTGGTGCCCCCAGCACATATTCAGAGATGTTTGAAGAGGAATTGATGCCTCTCGGGGTCTGGAGCTTGATTGTGGCTTTTCTAGCTTTTCCAGGTTGGACTTGATGATCTTGGCTGAGTTTTCCAGCCTTAAGGATTCTGTGATTCTCAGAGGGAGGGTTCAGCAAGGACACTTGGAAGACAAGCTCAGGTGCTACCCTTTGCTTTGGAATATTTCTCACTGTAGCCATTGGAGGGGCAAAAGAGGATCTGTCACGTGTTTCTTAATTTTGATGTGCATTCTGCACTAAATCTGAAATGGCCCTTTCCTAGGGGAACATGGGAGAAGGTAACACAATGAGATGTTCATGGAATCATGGAATGGCTTGGATTGCAAGGGATCTTAAAGCCCATCTGTTCCCATCACCTTCCACTGTCCTAGGTGGCTCCAAGCCCTGTCCAGCCTGGCCTTGGGCACTTCCAGGGATCCAGGGGCAGCCCCAGCTGCTCTGGGCACCCTGTGCCAGGGCTGCCCACCCTCCCAGGGAACAATTCCTGCCCAATATCCCATCCATCCCTGCCCTCTGGCAGTTTAAAGCCATTCCCCCTTGTTGAATAATGTGGGAGTTGAAATGTGATTCTGTTGTATGAAGGGGAATGGAAAAAGGTACACTTCTAGGAATTGTTTGGAGCTAACTCCAGGGTTTTTTGTGCAAGGAAAAGTAGTTTTCGAAGAGGAGTCAGCACTGGGAAATAAAATACAGGAGTGTGTGGAATATGTAGGTCTAGGGTAGGACGGAGGAGGACAGCATCAGGGAGATGTTGGCAGAGACAAGTGTTTGGAATGAGGAGGTGGATTTGTTGGAGCCAGTGGGAAAGTTCAGGAGCACCACAACACACCAGAAACTTGGGAAATGGCAATGCCAGAAATGAGGAAATCCACACTCTGCTGTGACTAAATAATTAATAAGGGACCATTTCTGGCCTGCTCGGTGACCTGACACAGCTGCAGGAACTGAATGTGTGGGGTAAGGATTAACATGCCTTAGGCAAGGTCCATGCTGGGATTGGAACAGGAAACGATTAAAGGCCTTTGCAAAAGCTGGAGGAAAGCTCGTTATTTTGCTCTAATGTTATCGGGAATTTTTATAATCCATGTGCAGTGTTCAGGAGGGTGAAGCAGTTGAGTTGTTGGGGGGCTCTCCCCCTGTGATCTCTTTAAAAACTGGGGAATATTACTCTAAATTTTGGTGAGTTTTCCACCAGCACTGTAATACCTGTCCCTGTGTGGCACAGGGAATTAAGTGAGCAAAAATTAAGTCTGCAGTGATAGAAATTGCCAGTGACTTCTAAAGGAAGGAGAGATTGGGACTGCTTCAAACAAGTGCTTAATAAACCCCAGTGAAAGAAATGTTGACTTAACTCATTTTTAATTGCTTTTAAGCTCTTAAGTGAGTTTGTTATTGAAAGTAATTAAAGGCCTTGAAAGATTGTGGGGAACTTTGGGAACACTTCTATAGAAAGGCAGTTACTCAGCTTAAAATAATTTTTATTGCTACCTAATCTGTCTGAATCGCTCAATTAATTACTTAATGAAGTGTGGTTCAGTGCAGGGATGCTGCTCAGGTATGGCAGAGTGCGTGTGCTTTGGGTACAATGGAAGGCAAAACACCTGATAAATAGTCAATTGATGCTTTGAGAAGCTTTATGGATAAATAAAAAAAGACCAATCAGTTTTGTGAAGCCCTTTTTTGACCAGAGCTCCTTTTCCCAAGACATACATGAGAACCGGGATGGGTGAATTTTCTAGAGCTGAAAGGTTTCCTTGCAGAATCACGGTTTAAACAATGGTTTTACCAGCGTGGCTCAGTTTTTCAGATGGAAATAACTCGGTGTGGTTTTTCAGATGGAAATAACTCCAGCAGGAAGTGTCTCTGTCAATACAACAATCTCCAAATTGATTTTGTTGTCATGTTTCCTTTGAGGACGGTGGAGAAAAGATTTCAACGCTGCCTTGTGTGACTGCAGTGGAAAAACATCCTGAAGGGATCAAGGGCTGTTCTTAAAATGGAATTATGTTGAGAGAGAGGGCTCTGGCCCCTGTGCTCAGGTGAGACCCCACCTGCAGAGCTGCCCCAGCCCTGGGGATTCCAACAGCAGCAGGACAGAGAGAGCCCAGAGGAGGCACTGGGATGAGCAGAGGGCTGGAGCCAGGCTGGGGAGGCTCACCTGGGGAGGAGAAGGCTCCAGGGAGAGCCTTTAGGTGCTGGAAGGGGCTCTCAGTGCTTGTTTTCTGTGCTCTGTTGGCAGCAGAATCTGTCTCCCCCAAACTCTGCTACTCAGCAATGCACTGAGCTGAGTGATTCTGATATTCCAATTATTGTGAGTGTGGAGATGGAAGGAAAAGCATTCTCAAAAGATGGCCCTTGTAAATTGAAGTAGATTATTAGACCAGACTAGAATTTCCTAATGCTTTTCTGTTGCTTTTCTACCCTTTGCTTTTCTAAACACAATGAAGTGAAAATCAAGAGTGAGGGCATTTATCTCCACTGTATATTTTTCTGGATTACAAACTTTGGCAGATGCGGGGCAGGGCAATATTTCTTGGCAAACTGGCACGTTTGGAAGCCTGGCCTTAGAGAAATGAGTCTCTTTAAAATAGAGCTAAATATAAAAGCAGACCAGCTCTCACTCTGTTTAAGTCTGTCTTATCTGCTGCTAGGAGTTCAGATTAGAGTGTCTGACTTAAATTGAATCCACCCATCCTGCTGCTGCATCGACTCCTAGCTTGGCACCTGAAATCCGGGGCTTGACAGGAGCAGGGAGCCCAGTGCTGATATTTCAGTAGCAATTGTCCTTTTCCTGCTCTTTGGCTCCAAAAGCAACCCCTCCAGTTTTCCAGGGGATTAGACTCCTTTTTTTTTTTTTTTTAATCAGTAGCTGTGAGTAAGTAAAAACGCGGATGGGATTTGCCGCTTCTCCTAAGCCCGCTCTGCCCTTCTGGCCTTCTGCTGGCATCCTCCAAGTGGGAAAGTTACTCTAAGGATACAGTAGGAGTGATGTCAGAGGGAGGTGTGGTCAGGGGTGGCATTCAGAATCCTGATGTGTGTCACTTGCCTTTCTTGGGGGCCGAGCCAGCAGGATGTTCCTGCAGGAAGGACGATGCCCAGCTTGGCCAGTTTAATGATTTCCTCGCTTCTCTTGCCTCTTGAGTTCTCACTTCAATTCTGCGTGTAAAACAGCAAAGGAGGATTTTGGGATGTTTAATACTCTGGAGTTTCAAGAACCATCCAATTTTAGAAGCTCATTGCACACCTGGAGGTGTTGAGTTGTTGTGTGTTGTTCCATGGAGTTTTCCCAGAGCGATGTTTTCCCATGGTGGATGTGTGCAAGGCACTGCTGAAGCACGTTTCACCCTCTTCCTTAAAAATTCCTTCTCCTCCAGACTGGCCAAAGCCATTGCTGGTGATTCCCAACAATTCCAGCTCTTCCAGCAGTTGCCCAAGACGAGTGCTGGAGATGAGTCTTTGGCAGGAGGAAGCTCAGGAGCTACAAGCAGCCCTGGGAGCCTTTTCCTCCTCAGTGTTTGGGGATTCCAGAGGTGGATTCCTGCGGGTGCTGCCCCTCTTGCTCCACGCCAGTTCTCCTGGCTGTGTCCTGTATTTCTTACCTCCAGGGAGAAGCTGTCCCTGGGAGCTTCCCTCCTCCTGTGGTGCCTGTTCCCAGTGCTGGGCTCCCTGGGCTGTGCCTGTCCAGCTTTCCCAGGGCCATCTGGTGAGCCAGGTCAGGGAACAACAAGCCCAGGTTATTTTTAACCCAGCCCTTCCCTAATCCAGGTCTTGGGACAGCTCCGGGCCAGTCCTGATGGCACAAAGGCAACTGTCAGTTTTTAAGGAAAGATGGGAAGGTGCTTCCAGCCAGGAATGACCCTGTGGTTTCGTGCAATGTTCTCTGCCTTCCCAAATTATTTCTTTCCATGCTTTTATTTCCTACTAGCTATTTGCACAGATGTTTTCGCTTCCAGTTGCTCCAGGTGGATCTTTAATTTTTTATTTTTTTTTTTTAAATGTGCCCTGAGCAGAATGGAATTCTCATCCATTCTGGATAATCTGTATGCATTCATTAACATTTTTGCCCTGTTCTTCCAGAATTTAGGTCCTGAGTGCATTAGACTCCATGACAAATGTCTCTGGTGTCCTGTCTGTGGTGTCTCCTTGCTTTACACCACAGCCTTCACAATTGCCTTTAAATTCTGTCCCTTTAATTCCATTGCCTGTGTGAGTAAAGGTGTCTGAATTAACCTTCACAATGAACCTGCCAGGGCTTTTCCCAGTGTCCAAATAGATTCTCATTAATCCCTCTTTTGTAAGGCAGGGAAGGGTTCTGTTGGAGTGTTTTGTTTTGTTTTTTTTTTTTTTTTTTTTTTTTTTTTTTTTTTGTTTAAATAGAGGAAAAGGTCACACTGAGGCTGCTCTCACTGAAAGGTTTATTTTTATTTCTAAGACAACGGCTGCGTATAATTTTTAATGCTGCACTTTCTGGAGGTTGACTGTTGTCACTAGTACAGATAATAGTTCCTTCAATTAACAATAATCTTAGATAATGAAATTGTTTTCTTTTCATTACAAAGTCGTTTGTGAATTAGAAACCCCGAGGTGCCTTACAATACATAACTTGCACAAGTGAAAATAATGATTCCAGAGTCATTTCTAGGAGAAGTTTGGGGAAAATGTTGAAAACGAGAGGTAAAGAAAGCGAACGTTGACTTTTGGGGAACTTTTCCCTTTCCATTTGCTGGGGTTTGGTTATTTAGAGGGCTAAACCCAGAATGTTGTGGAATAGGATTTAACCCTGCAGAATGTCAGACATTTGCTGAATGTTTTTATCTTCGTTTGATAAGCAGTTGTGGAGTGTATTTTTATGCCACCACTATTTTATCAGAGCCCTCTGCAGTCTACCAAAGCAGGTGTTTTAATCACCACATCCTAATTAACTCAATCTATTTTATAATCCCTCTATCCAGCTCCTACCACTGGAGCCCAATTTTGTGGAAAGAAGAATGAAAATAGCGGATTAGAAGAGAATTATAGAAGAATAATTGTAATGAGAACATCATTGAAGTGTAGCTACTAAAACAAAAAAAAAGAAAAGTAAATTTGGGGCATAGGCGGGAGGATAGAATTAAAAATCTTGGTTTGCTGCTTGAAATAGCACATGGAGTTGATGAAGATATTAGGGAACGAGCTTCCCTACGTAGTAACTGCAGCAATCTTAGGAAATATTAAGGGATTTAATCTCTCTCATAGCAAGAAGAAAGTGGGAAGGGAAGGAGGAATTCTGGGCTGCAGGAACGTGCTTTGGTGTCATCGCTTAGCTTGGGAAGAAAGATGGAGAGGGACTTTTTACAGGAGCTTGCAGTGACAGGACACAGGGAATGGATTCCCACTGCCAGAGGGCTGGGTTAGGTGGGATATTGGGAGGGAAATCTTGGTTGTGAGGGTGGGGAGGCCCCGGCACAGGGTGCCTCATAGGCAGGGCTGGTTTCTTGTTCTTGGAGTTTTCCCCGACTTAATCCCAGATCACCCTGTTGATGAACAAGGCTGTGCCAACAGGACTTCCCAACGTTGTGCTGTTTTCCTTAGATTTTCAAAATTTATGCCTTCTCACAAATTCATTTGCTTTTCCTCGTTCTTTAATCGATGTCTTTGCACTTCCACTCTAAGATGCTGATTGGGACTGATTGTTTTGCTGCAAATACGTCCAAATTTGGTCCATCCTGACAGTTCCCTGCTGGATTTTGAGAGGTGGCAGAGGGCAGAGGTGTGTGCTGGCAGCTGGACAGCCTCCTCTTCTGCAGCTTAGCTCAGCTTCTCTCTGCAGCAGCAGCAGCCACTCACTGTGACCTGACTGATTTTGTCTTCTGGTCAGGGAAAAACAGAAAAGGAGCCCAAAAAACTCCAAAAAGGGTCAATCTGCTGAGTGGCAGCACAGTGCAAGCAGGTATTGGTGCTGTTGCAGCTAAAGAAGGATGTAGCTCCAAGGTTAACGAGAGGTGGGGACCGTTCTTGTCCCTCTCTGTAGCAGCCAGAGCTGAACAAAAGGGGGAGTGTTTGGAGAATCCCTCGGCTTTAAAGGTTGGGGCAGTGCTGTCCTCCTGCCAAATCCTGGAAACCCTCCGGACATTCGGCACCTTCAGCGATTTGTCGGCAAGGGCCACGGACTTCCTTGGGTTAAACAAAGATAACGGTGTGAAAATGGGATTCCAAAACGGGGACTGGGAGCAAACAGAGCTATCAAAGCAGCTCTGCAGTGAAATAACAACGACAAAGGTGTGGGGATTGAGGTGTGAAAGCAGCAGGAGTGGTTGGTGATCCCGTGGTTGATGCTGTGCCTGGTGCGGCAGGCAAGGCTTGCTCTCCCGAAATCCGAGGGGGGAGGGAGATGTGAGGGAGGTGGTTTTCTCCCCCATTTGCTTGAACACTTATTTTCAGCTTCTTTCTTGCCACAAAAGGAGTAATTTGTTTAATTTTACGAAATGTTACTGAAGCTGTTGGAAAGTGGAGCTGCAGCCCACGTCTTCTTAATAAACGAGTGTGTGTATTCCTGGAAGGAAGTTAAAATGGGGCTGTGTTATATTTGGTACCTCCTGAAGCACTGGGGCTACTTTGAGTACAGAATGTGCTCAGAGAGAAACTAATTTGCCACTGCAGAGCTTGATGGGATGAGATTTGTCAAGTCCTTGTCTCTGCTGAAATTCACTTACGCTTTCCTCTCTCTCTTGAAGATATTTTAGGGTTCTGTCTTTGAACTGTTGGGCCATAAAAACAAGTCAAAAAGCCTGAAACCAGAATTAAATTCCAAGCAGAGAATATGCTTCTGATAATGTAGAAATACAGAAGTCAAGCACCCGTGGAAGCAACAAGTGGAGATGTTCCTGACCCATTTCCCTGAGTGTGCTCATGCTCCTGCTAGCACCAATGTTTGGCTTATTGGGACATTGAAGCATCAGCAGGGTGGGTTTTGACTTCTCTCTGAGGACGCCATCTCTGATGGCAGGTGGTGGCTTCCTGCAGGAGGCAGGGAAAAGAAAGGTTCGGTAAAAATGAAGATTTTACAGTTTTCTGTTCATTTACAAATCCATGCTGTTTCATTAGCTGGCTTGAAAGGTCTGGTGGTGTAATTCTGCAGGGAAAGGTGGGATGTACCAGCACTCCCTAAAAAATCCTCGGTTGTTTTACTGGACTCAATGTTTTCTGCCTCCTGCTTTCTCCTCCAGAGTGTTTTTTGAGTGAATGTAAACTAATACAGGATCAGTGGTTAGAAACCCTGAAAAAATATTTAATGTAAACCTTTTGGTACTGGGTTGATTAAAATAAACAACTGCTCCGAGGAGCTGGTCCTGCTTTGGGAACAGTAGGGTTTCTGTTCCTCCCTGTAATGCATAAAGCATGTGGAGTGCCTTGAGAGCTTTTTTTGGGTGCTGCACTCATTTTGAGGGATTTCATTTTCAGTTCTCTGAGCTTTTGTGTCAGCTGGGAAGGGAGGATGTAGGAGTAAGATGTAAAACTCAGGCTAAAACCTGTTTAGTCCCAAATCCTGACAAATAGCTGGTAAACAAGTATTTAAATGAAAGCTTGGACTTTGTTTTCTCCCTCTGGAAAGCTGGGAAGGCCCTGGTCTTTTTGCCAGCTCGGGTATCCCTTCCCTCTCATCTCCAGCCCCCTCCTCCTTTTCCTGCCTGCATTTCTTACATGTCCCTTTGCTCCTTCTGCTCCGGTGGAGGTGTAGACCGCTCTGAGCTGGGGAGAGCTGTGTTTTCTTCCAGCAGGTTTCCCACAGAGCCTCACGGGTGTTTCTCTCTCTCTCTCTCTGTCTGCCCTCGCTGCTGCAGAGCTCTGGAATGCTGTGAAGACTCCCTGCCCAGGCAGACTCCTCTCCGGATTCTCTCCATCCCAAGGAAGCTCGTATCCAAAAGGTACCAATTCACGCTGTCTTTGTGCCCTGCGGTTGTAGCACTTGGGTTTAGCTGCTCCTCCCAAAAGCTTTCCCCTGCTCCCTCCAGACAGGAAAGCCTTGGATGCTGTGGAGATTGGCAGCTGTTGCTGTTTGATACGGTTTGGACTCTCTATTAAATGAACTTTGTAACAGAACCCTTTTACGTTTTAAGTGGGAAGTGATTTCTGGGTCAAGAAATGCATAAGCCGAAGCTCCAGCAACACTCTGTGCCTGGTGTATTTTATTGTGTTGATTTAGAAAGTTAATAAACATCAGGTCTTCAGCAGCCTGAGTAAAACACACAGTACTTATGTGCTGCTCCTATAAAGAATTGTGAGAGGGGTTCTTTTTTTAGTGTTTATTAGTCTTAATATCTTCCTAGTAAATACTACATTTTTGTTTTATATTAAAAAAGAGACTTGTATTCATTAGCTGGGTCAAAACCCCCAGGTTGGCACAGACACAATTCTTGATATAAACTTCTGTCATTTGCCTGGAGACAGGCAAATTGTTTTCTAATAGTTTCTATTTCTTGGGAGAAGAAAGCTGGAAACAGTGTTTTCAAATATAAACTTTGCAGTGTAATTTGGTTGGAGCAGTTTCTGTCTTAACTCTTAATTTTGGTTTATAGTGCCCAGCATGATGAGACCTGAGCAGGTCAAGCCCTTTGAGCTTTGAATATTAAATTCTCTTACAATATATATATATATATATTTGTAAGAGAATTTAATATGTTATAACAGTGGTAGAAGATGATCTACAGGAGCTGTGAAACAGGAACATACCCCCTCAGGAAATCCCTGTGGAAAGCAAGCTGGGAAAATGTCCCTGTGTGCCTGCCCTTCAGTTTTCCCTTAGGGATTCACACTTCCCTGTTGGGCAGAGAAGACACAGGGCTGGCTGAAGTGTCTGTCTGACCCCATCCAGCTGTTCTTGTGCAGGAATATGGAAAAACCAGGGTTGACTCTCTGCTTTTTTCCATTTTCTGTGTTTTGCTGCCCACTTAATGACATGAACTTTAAATGTCAGCTGCACTGCGTCAGGATGAAACCTTTGGGCACACTCTGACCCTTATCCTTACAATAATTTAGCACTCCAGCCCTGCTTTGGGAAAAGCTGCCCTAAATCAATGCCTCCTCTTTGGGTACAGACAAAATCCAGGTATTTCTTCCTGTTCTGCCACCCCAGCTGCTTAGGTGGGGTGGGACAGAAAGTGCCAAGGATTTCAGAAAAGCTTTTCCTGGCTTGTGCCAGCTTTGAGGCAACAACAGTGATCCCCTGTCCATCTCTTGATTCCCCTTTTTCCCCTCTTCATGCTAGAAAAAGAAAGCATGAATTAAAAAAAAAAAAAAAAGGACTTTGATGCTGCACCTATCCTTTTTTTCTGTATGGTTTCCCCCATTTGGGCTGTGCAGCTTTTCTGGGCTCTGAGAAGCAGAAATCCAGGGCTGTGGAAGAGGAGAGGCAAAGCCAGGGGTGGGTTTGATGGGTGGTGAGGTGGGAGAAGGGACACAAAGTAAGGCTGGAACTGATGGGAGATTCAGAGAACAAGATTGTATTTCATGTGAAGTGTTGGCTTTGCATAAGAAAGCTCCTGCTCCAAGAGTTCCTAGTCCAATCCAGCTCCAGCTTAAGAAATTTTAAGCTCAAGAGTGGAATTGATGGAGCCTGTGGAGGGTTGGCTGATCAAGCAGATCAAGGTTGCTCTCCAGGCTGGGATTGCCCTGCTGGGGATCTCCAGCTGCCACTTCAGATATTTACTTTTGGATGACTGTATCTTGAGTTGAACCCCTCCCTGTTAGACTCAGTGTTCATTCAGAAATCAAAAGGTGTAGGAAATTGAGTTAAACTTGAATGTGTGAGTGCTCTAAGTGACCTTACTTAGGTTGTTTCCTGCTTGGGAAATACCCCACTCCCTCACATCCTAATTGAAATTCCAGCAATGACATAGTTAAACACGGGGTGTGTGTGTGTGTGTGTAAAATCCATGTGTTTCTATAAATACCTCTCTTATCTCTGTAATGGTTTGGTTTGATGTAAATATTTTTAAATGTGCTTTTACATTAGGCTGGTTTTTATCCAGTGTGTGTGAGTGGAATTTGGAACTGGGCCTAGACTTTATACTTCTGCTCCTCACCGTTTCTGAACTCACGTGGAAAATTCCTGGACTTTAAGTCTCCTGAGCATTTCTGCCAGTTTGGTGGGATCTTCACTGGGCTGGGAATGTACTGAATCCAGAGCTGAAGTGGAGCATTTTGCCAGCAGCTCTTGGACACTTTGATGCTGTTGGGAACATAATTTAGTGAATGTTTTTAGTGCAGGAGCAAATCCTTTGTTCACAGATCTGAAGTTTCCCTGCACTGCCAGCTCTGTTTTGGAGAACAAAATTCCTTTCAGAGAACGTGTGATATGGAAAATGATTTCTGTCAAGCCAAGTTATCTGCTGCATCCAGCTCTGGGGCCCCCAACATCAGGAGGACGTGGAGCTGCTGGAGAGGGTCCAGAGGAGGCCCCAGAGGTGCTGCAGGGCTGGAGCCAGGCTGGGAGAGCTGGGGGTGCTCACCTGGAGAGGAGAAGGCTCCAGGGAGAGCTCAGAGCCCTTCCAGGGCCTAAAGGGGCTCCAGGAGAGCTGGAGAGGGACTGGGGACAAGGGATGGAGGGAAAGGACACAGGGAATGGCTTCAAACTGACAGAGAGCAGGGTTAGATGGGATATTGGGAAGAAACTATGGCAAAAACATTTTAGAAGGGGATTTTTTAGAGGAGTGGATCTGACTCAGAAAAGTATTTGCAAGATCGTCACCTAGGATGAAATGTTGGGTCATTAATCTTTATAAATTCATCACCTTATAGAAGAAGAAATTTCCCTTTGTGATCCATTACAGCCTATTTAGGCACAGCAGAATCCACAAATGGTTTGGGTTGGGAGAGACCTTGAAGCCCATCCAGTGCCACCCCCTGCCATGGGCAGGGACACCTTCCACTGTCCCAGGCTGCTCCAGCCTTGCCTGGAATACTCCCAGGGATGGGGCAGCCACAGTTTCTCTGGGGACCCTGTGCCAGGGCCTCCCCACCCTCTCAGGGAAGGATTTCTTCCCAAGATCCAGTCTAAACCTCTCTGTCAGTTGGAGAGAAGGCTTCACTCCGCCTTGTCCTGTCACTCCAGTAAAGAGTCTCTCACCATCTTTCCTGTAGGTTCCCTTCAGGTCCTGGAAGGCCACAGTGAGGTAACCCTAAAGCTTTTCTTTTCCAGGCTGAACAATCCCAGCTCTCCCAGCCTTTCCTTGCTGCTCCATCCCTCTGCTCAGCTTGGTGCCTTGTCTGCAGCTGCTCCAGCAGCTCAGCAGCAGCAGAGTGCTGCCTTCCAGGACTCTGTGGCTGAGGTGAGCCGATGGGAAACATCCTCCCCGTTCCCTCCACCTTTCCACAGCGCCCTCCTGCCGTGTGCTCCACATTGCTGCCCTCACAAAAGCCGTGCTGGAAGAAGGGGCCTTTCTCTCAGATGTCTGATTCAGCCCCTCTTGCCGGAGTGCCAGCCTTGTTTGTGTTGATGAATGAATGTTCCCTGTGTACAGCCTGCAGATTACTCTGCTCCCAGAGCACAGTCCTGCTCAGTGTACCTGGTTCTCATTAAGTGCATTTGAATTTGGGAGTGTGCTTAATGAGCTACACCTTTCACAGATTCTTTTGTTAATTCAGAAAAGTTGCCTGCTCTGATTTATGGCACCAAAAGGGGTAAACCGCCATTAAAAGCATTAATTAGTCTTGGTTGACTGCACAAAGAATAGACTTGGTGTGAGCCAGTTTTTGATTTAGCCCTTTGATTTTTACCTAAGCTTGTTAGAGGGTCTGTATCTCTGGCTGCCTCATGCTGGATTGTGTAATTGGAATTTTGTGTGAAATTCTTGGGCTGAAGGAGCAAGAGCCAATTATAATCAATAAAGTTGTAAAGCAATTGGGCAGAACTTTGCAGATATTTTAGTACAGACGTTCTTTTTTAACATGTGGAAGTGATAACTTGGGATTGTCAGATCGGCAGGAGCAATATCCTGAGGGTTTGCTGTGGGCACTGTTGGTAAAGCTCAGGAAGGAGAATATTCTCAGGAATATTGCCCATTGTGCAGTGTTTCAGCTGCATGTGAATCCCAGAATCCCAGAATGGCTGGGCTTGGAAGGGTCACAAAGGTCATCTAGTCCAACCTCACTGCTCAAGCAGGATCTCCAAGAGCAGGTAACCCAATATTTGTGTCCACAGTCCTTGGGATTGTGAGTCTGGGGAAGGAGACTCGACACCCCCTCTGAGCAGCCTGTTCCAGTCATGGTCACCTCACAGCAAAGTTCTTCCTCTCACCCAGGTGGAACTTCCTTTATTCCAGTTTCTTCCCATTGCCTCTCATCCTGTTGTGCCACCCAGCAGAGCTAGGTGGTATCACTGGAGGTTTTTTTTTTCTTTTCCTCTACATCTTCATCCATTTTCTACAGGCTAATTAGAAAAAATCCAAAAAACCCTAAACCCTGGAACATTGTGTTGTATCCTTGGAAATCCTATATTATATTGATGAGTGTATTTCAGTGTATGGTAGTTCCTCTGCTTCCCAATTCTGGCCGTCAATTCTCCATATAAAATTTTGAAAATTAATTGAAATGCAAATCATAGCCTAAGCTTTCTTTCCAATAGACTTTCCATAATTATGTTTGACTGCAAAAAAACAATTCCATTGCTATAATTTTGGTAATTGCCTCTGGTCTCTGTGAGTTAAGATTTCCCTCTGTCTGCATAAAGTTTCCTTCTCTCTTAGATATTATCACATTAACTGCTTCATAGAAAGAAGGTTGGATTGGGCTTCCATCCCATCTTGTCCTTAAGGAGCCAACAGTTGGATCCTCCAGCTCTGCCTTAATTTCCTGGCAGAACTGGAAGGTTCCTTCTCTCTCCCTGCTTCCTGCACGCCTGGAGAGATGATGGTGGTACCGTAGGACTTTGGAGTATTGAACTGGAAATATCCTCTGGATATTCAGGGAGATGGGAACTGCCTTTAAAATGCATTTTTAGCAAAAATTGGTTCCTAACAGCAGCAGAGATCTGAAATGACAAGTATCTTTAGAGGCACGGAGGTATTTAAGAGCTGTATTCCCTCCTGCCTTCCCTGAGCACATCCAAGTCCTTGGGCCGGTGAGTTTCCAGCATCTGCCACGTTGGGCAGGTGGATTTTTGGGTGAAAGCCTTTGAGCTTCTGTTTAGTTTTTCACTCTCAGTCTGCCCATCCTTGGAGAGAAGTCCATGATGTGTGGAAGCACTGGAACAGCCAGGGAAGTGTGAGCTCCCCCTCTCTTCAGAGCCACAGCCTGGGCTTCGTTATTCCCAGCTCCCCGAAATGTTCCCAGCTTTGTCCCTCCATTATTTGTTTTCCTTTCCCATTGAAGGAAGTGGTTCTTTCCAGTATGTGAAGCATTAAATTGACTTAAATGCTTTGTTTGCCAAAGTAGCTCTTTGAAGTGGATCTTTCAAGTTTCTTCTGTGATCTGGGATTTGATGAGACACATTTTAACCCAGCAGTCTCATAGTGAGGGAGAAAGGGAGGGTGGAAGGAAGAGGAGGAACCTTCTAGTTCTGCCAGTTTTGATCCTGACTCGCACGGTTTTCCACATTCCCTTTTAACACTTGACTTGTGCTGGAGCATCCAGACGCTGCAGGGTGATCCGTGGGATCAGCAGGATCTCACTGGTCAGCTTTTCCAAGCGTGTCTCCAGCATTAAGTCTCAAACTGGAAAGGTAATCCCCTCAGGAGGCTTGACCTACTCTTCAAATTACTTTCTCCTGCTCTTTTGAGGCTTTGGGTTTTATTCGGATGGTTTTTCCTCCTCATCAAGGCAGCTGGTTTAATTGCTGTGACTGCCAGGCAGAAACCTCACTCTCGCTCTCACAGACCTCCTTTTCTTCAGCTCCTTCACAATAAAGTGCTTTTTGGAATGGGGCCAGGCCTTTAGCCCAAAGTGTCTTCTGGTTTCATATCAAACTAGGGACAGCACAGCCAGGTTGCTTCCCTAATCCCTCTTCCCAAAGACAAAGGTGTCAGCACTGTCTAGACATTGGTGTGCCACATGCTCACTCAAGGCTGAGGGTTCTCCCTCTGTCCTTTTCATCCTACAGAATTGTCCTCAAAGCCTCCTAATCTGCCACTGCTCAGTGGGAGAAATCCCCCAGACAGTTTGGGATGGATGTGTCCAATTTGGGACAAGGTGGTCTGTGCCCCTTTGGAGCAGAGTCAGTGAAACAGGGTGAGCGAGTTCTTGCTGCTGTACGGACCAAGCATCCAAAATCTCTTTCTTTTCCCCCCATATTCATGCTGTATCCAGTCAGGAGATATTACACAGCAGCTCTTCTTAAACTTCTATATTTCTTTTAGGGTTATTTAATGCCTTTCTTTGGGTCCACATTTTGCAGCTTTTCCGTGGGGGAGTGGGTCTTTACAAGCTACAGATTTGGAGTAGGAGAAATAACAATTTAGCTGGTCTCATGGTCCTTTGAAATTTTCCTTCTACTCTTAGCAGGTTTTGACCTCTTCTTTCTTTGCAAGTGTTCTGCTGGGAAGTTTAGCTAATGGGAGATCATTAGGATCCTGTTTAGCCTTGGATGTGATCTGGTTGTGTAACGGAGAGGTTAGGTACAAAAAAATTGGGAAAACTGAAGACAAATTGATAGCAGAGCAAAATCACAAATTCTTTCTGCCCAAAGTTCTCTCTCATTTTGGAGTTCCTTACACACATTTATTGTCCATTTTTTGTTTTAAAGTGTGAAAATAGTGTTCTCCACTTCAACCAAAACAGTCAGTGGATTCTCCCACAGGTGTGAAACGCTTTTCCCAGTTTGTCAGCCTCCATGAGGAGTTGCCATCAGGTCCATGAAGGTGCTGGCCATGCTCGGCCCCACGCTGAGTCCCGTGGCTGGCAGGGATCTGCAGGTGGGTGAGGCGCTGCTCAGAGCCACATCCTCATGGCTTTTAAATCCCTTGGCCTGGGCAGCTGTGCCAGGGCTGGACAGCCCTTTTGGGGAAGAAGTTTTTGGGCCAGCTGCCCCCTCCTGTCAGGACGCTGTGGCTGATAATTCCTTGGCACTTCAGCGTGCTCCTCGTGCCTGTCTGTCAGCCTCTCTGGCTGTCACAGCTGGGAACAAGGAGAGTCGTCGTGTTTTGTGTGTTCTGTACAGCCAAGTGTGTCACTGCAAGTTAAAAATAAGACATCTTTAATGTCAAGATTGCAGAGTTCAGAAAGCAGAACGGGGCCGAAAGTCAGTAACTGCACTTTGTTCTGTGAGGCCTTATCAGTGGGATTTCTGTCCAGGATTCTCTCCCTAAAAAGTCATTTATCCATGGAAGGTGTCTTGGTCTGAGGGCTGTGGCGATTGGGAGATAATGAATTACTTATAACCTGGGAGGCCATCTAAAAATGAAGTTCCTTGTTTCTTCCCTAGGCTCTTTCAGAGTTCAGCCTGGTCTAGTGGAAGGTGTCCCTGCTCATGGAAGGGGGTGGGAATGAGATGGGCTTTAAAGCCCTTTCCAGCTCAAACCACTCTGGGATTCTGTGGAAACAAGCAGCACTCTACGTTTGTGGAGCTGCTGTTGCCTTGTCTTTGGGTAGGTTGGGTTTGAAAGGTGTTTCTTCAGCAAAAGTACCTGGAAAACAGCTGAAGTTACTGATAAATGGGTTTTCTGTTGTTCCCAGGTACTGCTGGAGGATTATTTTGCCAGTTCATTTAAGGCTTGGATAGGGATTTAGAAGCTGATAGCTTTGGTTCCTCTGATGGGCTCGGGTTGGAGCCCTGAAATACTTTGCATTTAGTGCTGAAATAATGTGGGATTTCAGAGTGAGAAGCCAATTCTGTTGTTAGTTTAAAAAGGATTACAGGCAGAGAGTTTGCAGACTGGGGACAGCAATGGGAAGACCACTGGAGCTTATTCACTGTTACTCCTCCCCTCCGTTCCTGCTCTTCTTGGGATGGAGCAATGATCCCGGGCTCCCTTCCCCCGGCTGCCAGGGTGCAGGAGTGGCCAATTCCCATCCCCAGGGTGCTCGTGGCCTGCCAGAGCATCCCACTGCAGTTCACTTGGGAATCCTGGCTGTGTTTGTCACATGCAGGGCCGGGCCGGAGAGCCCTCAGTCGGAATTGGCGGCGCTGTG
>JAWWMU010000001.1:1090805-1108076 GCA_035048155.1 Cinnycerthia olivascens
GAATGTAATCAGCTATTGGGTGGCATGTTGTGTTAGGGCTTCCTGCTTTGTATTTGTGTTGACTTTCACCCAATGTGCTTTTGTGGAGGAGAGTGGTCACCAGCACATGGGAATGAACATCAGATACTCTCAGCTAGTTTGTGCATGGAATATTCTGGTTGAGTTTGGCAGCTCTTCCAGCTGGTGGATCAGTGGGGCTGTGAGGAGCCCTGTCTGAGACTCTGCAGAGCAGAGTTCCTCAAAGGCATTCTGCCCCATTTTTATTCATCCTTTCTTTTTCCCATTCCAATTTATGCAGCTGCTTTGTTGGAGATACTGTAGCTTGGGGGAACTTTGGTCTCACAGTCAAAGCAAGAGAGACTTGAAAAAAAATAAAACCTCTGTGAAAAAAATCTCTTCAAAAATCTCCCCATTGTGAGAGGACTGTGGGCTCCAGCAGCGCTTGGGTGATAGAATGAGCTCATAAGTGCACAGTTATTTTCTTTCTCTGGAAATTACAGGAATTTTGTGGCTTTCCACACAAGAGGCTGCTTCTCTCCCACTTTACTTGGATTTTTTTTTTTTTGGCATGTGCTTGAAGCTCCGCCTTAATATTCATTCAATGTACATTTCTGTATCTGCTTTCACACAGTCCTGGGTGTCTTAGAAGCTGCTTTTTGGCACTTGATAAGACAATTTAATCTAAATACTGAGGTGCAGATTGGTCAGAATTTGGACCTTGACCTTCCTGGAAGAATTTTAGGGGGGGAATTCTGCTGTAGATGAGGGAATTAATGGAATTCCAGAATGGTTTAGGTGGGAAGGGGCCTTAAATCTCATCTGATTCCACCCTGTGTAATGGGCACGGACACCTTCCAAAGACCAGGTTGCTCCAAGCCCCATCCAGCCTGGGCTTGAACACATGAATTCTGCAGGACTCCATTTGAAATTATTCAAGTGCCAGCATTAATGGGATGCTGTCTTCTAAAATTATCTGCTGCTTGATCACTGTGAAGTTCCTGCTGTGCCCTTAACTCTGTAAAATTGCACTTGGCCAACTTTTGCCAGCTCCGATCCACGCAGGGATCAGGAGGAGGTGGCCCCCAGAGACTGGTTTCATTCCAAACCATCTTTCAGGCATTTATCTTCCAGAATTTGTGGTAAATGCACACAAATCAGTGGTGGATGTGCAGGATAATCTTGGAGGAAAAAGTTGGAGGCGGATCAGACTGGAAAAATGAAAACAAGGTCCTCGGTTATGTCAGTGGTAAAACAAAGAAACAAATGTAGGACAGCACAGCAGGAATATTCCTGCTGGATTGTTCCACTGCCCAGGTGGAAGGTAAGGAGTCAGTGGGCTGATCTCTTACAGTCAAGTCCCAAAATAGAAGCCAAAAAGCTTTTAACAGAAGAGCTTTTTTTTTTTTTTTTCCCTGGGTAAATAGTATTATAAACCCTTTTAAATCTGAATTTGTTTGAATATGTAATGAAAGACCCAAAGTTCTATAGCAAATGAGGGGGAGAAAGTTAAAATTTTATCCTCTGTAGAGAAAAGGCAGGCAACTCCTGAGGGTGGTCTGAGCAGCTATGAAAAGAGCTGTGGAATAAAACTCAGGTGGGATAGAGGCAGAAAGAAAGCAGGGATAGTAATCAGGACACTGGCAGGTTAAATTCTGTGCTTTTGTGGTTGTTTTTTTTTTTTTGGTGCTAAATGTGAATGCTTTATACTACTTAGTACTTTGTTATTTTTATTTATATAATAGCTTTAGGCTGAAATAATGAGTTTTAATCTGATTTTCTTCTCATTCTAACTTCTGTGTTGTTTTCTGGCAGAGTAGGGAGAGAGGTCCATTGCAAGATAAATAATCCAGTTTTTTCTGCCAGATTGGCTGTTAGGGAAAATAGGAAATCCTTGAGTTAGGGAGAATGGGAAATCCTTGGCACATACTCAAGTACTTGATGAACCATCCATTTATTCAGGTTCTTGATTTTTCCATTTGGATCTTCCTTTGAATGGAAGTGTGAAGGACAGTTATTTCCTAAATCATTTTTCAAGTGTGGTCTGGATTAGCTGGATATTTATGGGAAATAATAATGAAGTTGAAAAAAGGAAGTTTTAAAATGCAGTTACTTGGAGAGATCAAATCAGAATGATTCAACTCACAGGAGAAATGTTTGTGAAAACAATCCCGGTGTTTAAACTAAAGGATTTATTCAGCACTGGTGGCTTCCCCCGGGTCTCATTTTTGGGGTCCTTAGAACTCCCAGATCCGTTTTTCCTTGGAAACTGGAAGAGACAGAGCTGCATCTGTCCAATGCCAGGTTTGTGCTCCAAGTCCTGGCTCCTCGTGCCTGGCTGGTGACGGTTTCCACTCCGCTAATTCCATGGATTTTGGAACATCAGCAGCAGTGTTTCAGCATCGTTTACTATTTAATTAAACCAGACTGTAATTAAGTTGGATCTTTGTGTAAACTGTTGTTTTAATTGAGGCTAATTTTAAAACGTATTTAAGGCCACCAATTTGGTTTTTTGTCCTTGGTAGAATTCACTTTGCCCGCTCAAACGGGAGCTGCTGAAGCACCTGGTTTTCCTTTGGCACATTCCCCTTGCCCCTGCCTTGCACCCACTCCAGGAAGGCACCAGTGCTGCAGTAAATGGATTAGCCCATTGGTGTGGAATCAGGGATGAAGAATCAGGCTCTCCTGGAGCTTGTTTGACTTCAAGCGTGAAACTATAAAGTGTTCGTGATAGCTCACACCGTTTCCCCTCTCCCTATCAGGAGCTGATTAATATGCTGATAAGATGCTGTGATTCATGAGCCTCTGCTAGGCTGACTCTGCGTTCGGCAGAGTTATTCATAAATAATAAATGGGAATAAAATCCAGGAGCCCAAAGATGCGGGGCCGGGTGGGAAATCCCCGAGGGGTTCATGTCGCGTCGCTCCAGCGCTCGGCATTTCCCAGGCCGTGCTGCGGCAGCGCCCGCTCGGGAGGGATGCTCACAGGATCCTGGAATGCTTCCTGGAAGGGGCCTGAAAGAACAGCTCCTTCCAATCCCCAGCCTTGGGCAGGGTCACCTTCCACTGTCCCAGGCTGCTCCAAGCCCCAGTGTCCAGCCTGGCCTTGGACACTTTCAGGGATCCAGGGGCAGCCACAGCTGCTCTGGGCACCCTGTGCCAGGGCCTGCCCACCCTCGCAATAACTCCTTCCTAAGATCCTATCTGTCCCTGCCCTCTGGGAAGCCATTCCCTGTGTCCTGTCCCTCCATCCCTTGTCCCCAGTCCCTCTCCAGCTCTCCTGCTGCCCCTTTAGGCCCTGGAAGGGGCTCTGAGCTCTCCCTGGAGCTTTCTCCTCTCCAGGTGGGCACCTCCAGCTCTGCCAGCCTGGCTCCAGAGCAGAGGGGCTTTACCTGCGCAGGATTCCATCGTGCTCCTGAAGAGCAAGACACATCCCTGAGCTGGGCTGTTTGCAGCACTCCCACCTTGAAAATCCCCAACTTTTGTCATATTTTTCTTCCCCAAGGTGAAACCACGACATTTGTTCGGACATAATGATGAACAGAGGGAATCTGTGCCCTCTGGCCGTTGGTTTTGTTGGCAGGACAGGATGTGCGGGACTCTCACGTGTGTTCCTGTCCTAATCCCTGTCGTCTGTATCCACTGTTAACCTCAGACACAACTGCACGTGTGAGCAGTGACCTCATTTACTCCTGACTGTTCCTCTAACCTACTGTGGGGTTGAAAGTCACTGGCCTTTGATGTTGTAGAAGACGGAAGGATGTTCTGATAGGATTTCTGCTGTCGGCTTTTAATCCTCCTTTGCATACACTCTGTGGGACAAAGATAATTCTAGGCCAGATTTCAGCCTTCCGTATTGACTTACAATTATAATTTGGCTGTATTATTCTCTGGAAATGCTGGACCTTTGATGGCAGATCAGCTCTTTGGCCACACAAACCAAGTTCTTTCACAACTTCTCTGTGAAAGGGGATGAACTTTTTAATTTTTCCTCTTTCTTTTTGGCATTCCACAGCATTTTCATGGGGGGCACTGAGGAGCACGAGGCAAATGGCAGGGTTGAGGTGCTCTCTCCTTACTTCTCCTTCTGCTCTGAGATGTGCATGCACGTCAGCCCCTTCCATTGATTGGGAAATGCCACTCCTGGATTTAATTAGGCGATCCATCGCTTACCGGGTCTGTAAAACAGGAATTCTAAACCGTGTTCAGGGTGTTGAATTGATTTCAGGGTGATTAAAAATGTATGAAGTGGATACAGTGAATATTTTTCCTCTGGCGTTTCTTCATGTTTATTAATTGGTGTGTATAGAGCAGAAAGGGAAATCCTACTTGACTGGGAGAAGAATGAGCTGTGACTTGTGTAGGCTCTCATTGTTTTCATGTTTAAACGTGTGATTTTTCTACGGGAATACTTCCAAACAACTTGCTGAATTCCTCAGTGTGGGAAGCTGCTGAGTTTCAGCACCGAGGTCAACGATGGATTAATCACCATCTTCCTAATGAATTAACTCAGGGACTTCCTTGAGGCTGTAAAAAGCATGAAGCCACTGAGGGAAGGAGGGAGGAGGAGTTTTCTGTTTGGGAGAAGGAGGCAGAGGGTTTTGGGTCAGATTTGGGACGTTTGTGAGCGGCAGAGGTTGCTCAAGGCAGTGGTGGAATCATCATCCCTGGAATTGTTCCAAAGCCACGTGGATGTGGCACTTGGGGACGTGGGGCAGCAGTGGCCTTGGCAGTGCTGGGGGACAGTTGGACTCGATGGTCTTGGAGGGCTTTTCCATCCTTGGTGACTCTGTGGTTCTAAAATAATTCATGACATCCCCTCAGCTCGTTTGGAGATTGGTCCAGCTGATGCCAGCCTTCCAAGGAGGTCATAGAAACTTTGGGAGGCATCTTTCACCCCATGTTTTGTAACTGTTTGCAGAAGGTTTTACAGGCTTTTCAGTGCCCCTGGGTTGTGAAGAAACAGAATAGTCTCAGATCTTAAAAGCAAACAAAACTCGTGTTCTGTTTTCCCAAATGACCTCATTTTGGGCCTTCTCCTCCTCCAGGCTCGGGTGAGTCCATGCAACTGGTTTATTTCTGCCTCGTTTCTTGGCTGTAATATTGATTTTGGTTTTCCTCGTGGTGGAAAAGACACAACAAGATTAAATGGCCACGCTTGAAGAGGGCTGGGGAAAAATTGTGAGGCAGAGAAGCAAAAAGCATAGGTGGGAAAGAAAAAAAGATGGCCTTGGAAACATGTTTTGAAGAGAAAAGTGCTCCATTTAAGGAAAATAAAAGGTGAACAGAGATTTTTCTTGTGTCTCAATTGCTTTGATAGAGTACAGGCACATCTTGTGAAGTTCTTCACTCACTTGGGCTAAAGAGAAGCTTTATTTTTACGCATGAGCCCTCCCAAATTTCTGTCTTAAATTGCATATAGACAAATTCTAACCAGTGCTTTCAGCTTTAAAGTACACTTTCAGTATTTAAAATGATAATTGAGGGTTTTTTTGTTGTTTTGTTTTTTTTTTCTCAGTGCGTGTGTATCAGAGGATGAAACTGGGTTTGGGTGGCTCATTAATTTCCAGTGTGTTTCTGAGCCATCTCCTTTTTCTTTGTTTTAGCCACGGTCAGTTGTTTTCCATTTAAAACTTCTTTTTCTGCATGTTCCCTTCACTTCCATCTCTTTTCCTGAGTTCCTCTTACTCTGCTCCTGGGCAAGGAGCTTCTGTGTAGGAAGTCAAAATCACATTGGCCATTTCAGCATCGCAGAATCACTGGGGTTGGAAAAGAGCTTTAATATGATCCAAGTCCAGATGTTCCCCAGCCCTGCCAAAGCCACCACTGGCCCATGTCCCCAAATGCCACTTCCCACTTTCAAACCCTTCCAGGGATGGGGAATTTGGGAACCTCAGCTGCAGGCTCCATGGAGCTGGAGCGTGACCTTGTCATTCTGCACGTTGGAGATGGGGGCTCACAAAGCGGGCTGGGAACATCTCCTGGCCCTGGCTCCCCACATTTCAGGGAATCTCTCAAGCAGAGTTAAAACTCATCCAGTGTAAAAGAAAGGTCTTTTCCTGCATATTTCTTTCTGCCACTTGCAGTTCAAATTCAGATGCTGCCTTGTTTTTCTCTGTGCATGTTTGCACCCCACACATTCAATACCTCTTAAATCCCCAGGTGCTTCAATTAAATGATTGCAAATAAGCTCCAAGGCTGCCTCGTGAGCTGTTGAAAACCCTTAATGTTTGCTGCCTTTCCTTCCCCCCACACCTTTTTTTTTTCATCTTGCACGGCAAATAAGTGGTCAGATCCTTGTTATGTTTTTTCAGGCTGAAGGTAATAAATTAAAATTTAGTGGCTTGACTTGTGCAAAAATGTTTCTAGATTAAATATTGAGTTTTTCTTCCCTCCTGGTGCACAATTATTTCTCACACTGGGCGCAGTCAATGTGATCCAGCCCAGAGGTTTGTACAGACAGAAACGTGAGCTGGCCCAGGCTTGGAACAGACTTTTATAAGCTTCAGAAATAATTCCCTGGTTTGTACCAGATCTGTTCATTACTGGCTCTGTTTTCCCACTGTGCTTTATACCTAATATCTTATTTCTAATTTCATGGGGATCAGCTTTCCCGAAGTGGAGCGGTTGAGTTTATTAATCACAGAATCCCAGAGCGGTTTGGGTTGGGAGGGACCTTAAAGATCATCCAGTTGCAGATCTGTTTTGCTGTTCTGTCCCATCAGACTTAGCCTGGTGTGAAGCCAAAATCAGGTGTTGCTTGTATGCAAATGCGTTCATATAGTCATTTCAAAGTGTGTGTGGCTGCCCTTCCCTCTCCCTGTGCTCGCTGGCACTCGGCCTCGTTTCATCTGATGCAGTACTGGGCTTGAATTTTAATGTCTCTGCGGCCAGCGATGATTTATTAGATCCCAAAGCCCTGGCTCTGAGTGCAGGAAGAAAATATTGCAGCAGTGAGCTGCCTTGGCACTGCTCGAATAAATGGCTCCTGAAAGACTCTTTAGAGCTGCAGCCTTTTTTCCCCTTCTCCTCCCCCCGGCCCCGACCCCTGGGATTCTGCTCAGGGTGGGAAGAGCTCGTTTCCTTGCAGGTTACAGGAATGGATTTGTCAACAGCCCCGTCATGTGAAGCCCTTTGAATTCCCAGAATGAGCTGCTGTCCCTCATCTGGGGAAAAAAAAATCAGCTTTTGTGCCAGGATGCAAGACTTGGGCTCCTGGTGATGAACTGGTGGTACATAGGGAAGGTCAGGGAATTCCAGGGTGGTTTCGAGGGGACCTTAAAGATTCTACCCCTGCCATGGGCAGGGACACCTTCCACTGTCCCAGGCTGCTCCAAGCCCCAAAGTTCAACCTGGCCTTGGGCACTTCCAGGGATCCAGGGGCAGCCACAGCTGCTCTGGACTCGTAGTTACAAAATTCACTTCAGTAAGTAACCAAAGGAAATGTCCACTTTATGCTTGATTTGTTGCCATCTATTTACACTTTAAAATGACATTTCTGTGCCTCATCATTAGAGACCTCATGTTTGGCAGCAAAGAGCATCCATCTCCGGGGAGAAGAGGTTGATTCCGTGGCACTCCCAGGAGATGCGAAGCACGTGGTGATTATAAATGAAGTCACACAGGGGAAAACCTTGGTTTTTGCAGCTGAACAATGAAGAGTTTATCTTTCATTCAGAAAGATGAATGTGTTTAGGCATCTGAACTTCTTACTATTTACCTCTAGTTGTTTTTATTTCAAATGAGGAGCTCTGTTGAGGTGAAGACCATTGTGTGCTGTGTTGAAGGTGAAGTGTGTTCTGTGCAGGCACTCTGTTGTCAGAATCATTTTTCTCTCCCCTTAAAACAGTTAAGGGAACAGTAGTATAATGGACTATCACAGTAATTTCAGGGTGAGCAGAGCAATTTTCCACAAAAATAACAATTATGTTGTCATCAAACAAGGCATGGTTTGCTGTGAGCCCATTAATATAATTGAGGGTCTCACTGAATGCACAAGCAGCAGGTTGGTCACTTACACCCAACACCCCCAGCTCTCCCAGCCTGGCTCCAGAACAGAGGGACTCCAGCCCCTGGAGCATCCTCTGGCCTCCTCTGGACTGGAAATCCAGATTGTTTTACCCTAGTTTGGGTGTCTTGAAAAAGTGGACATTCTGTGGTATTTAATGTGCTGTGAACTCTGGTTTGAGAAGAGATTGTCAAGATAGGACTCGAGTCACAAAATCCCAGAATGGTTTGGGTTGGAAGGGATATTAAACCCCACCCAGTCCCACCTCTGTCACAGGGACACCTTGCACTGTCCCAGGCTGCTCCAAGCCCCATCCAGCCTGGCCTTGGACACTTCCAGGGATCCAGGGGCAGCCACAGCTTCTCTGGGCACCTGTGCCAGGGCCTGCTCATCCTCACAGCCAAGAATTCCTACCCAATACCTTTCATCTGTTGAAGGATTTTCATCCCTGGGGCTTTTTCCCTCCTGTTGGTGCTTCACTTCAGCTGTGGAGTTTTGAGTTTTTCTTTTAATCCCCACAGTCCTTTATCCCTCCCGTGCTTCTCTCCAGCTCTCTGGTTCCTTGAGGGCACTAATGTGGAATTCTCCCATGGAAGATGCTGGATCCATTATGAATAAAGATGAAGTGGAAGTGGAATGCTTTCCCATTAATTTAAAACTTTGGTTATCATGACAACAGGTTACAACTCTCTTCATTGCCATGACAATCTCCCGCAAAATTGTTAAAATGCCGGCTTCTGGTTATTTTTAGTTTGCCCTCTATTCCCATGGAGACCAACTTTTCCTTGAAGTGTTTGATGCTTTGTGCTTGGAGCCTTTAATGAGCCCCACAGAAGTCTGGAAGTCAGGAAAGGCAGAGGCCTCCGAGGTCACCCCATCCCTCCACCAGCCTTGAGGGATGCTCGGTGCCGTGGCTGTGCCGCTGCTTTTGTTGTATTGTGGGCACTTCTTTTTTATTATTATTATCTTCTCTTTTGTGATTTTTAACATTTACATTTCCTGTAGCGCCCGAGCTCTTGTATTCTTTGCTTATGACCCTGTTTTTTTATTGTATTCTTTGCATATGACCCTAATTTTTTTGCATTAAATTCTGTCTGAAAACTTCTCAATTCTGCGCAGGCCACTGGGAAAAAAATATCTACAAGGGAAAATGAAAAACTATAGAGGAGCTTAACAGGACACATAAAGTGATAATCTTTAGTTGCTGGGTTGTTTTGGGAAAAAAACCCACACAGAAATTAACTTCTCTGTGTGTCAATTCACCAAGAAGTTTTACTGGAATAACTTTTGCTCAATCAGCTGAACATTTACTGGCTTATAATTAATATATTACAAATGAATAAAATATTACAAATCACCTCAGGTAAAAAGGGAAATAAAACTATTTTGTGATCCTCCTTTGTCCATGGGCTTTTATTTTTTCCCCAAGTCTTTCTGGAACGTGGCTGAGACTGTGTAGGCTTTTTATTTGTGTCTATCACACCCTGAGTGAGGGTTTTCACTGAACTGGGGAATTTTTTCCACATCTAATAACTGTTAGAGTTGTCCTGTAGTTTCTTAGACATCTTAAATTGTTGTGTCATTAATACCAGCTCACCTCTGAGCTCCACTCAACCTTCCACTATCCCAGGTTGCTCCAAGCCCCATCCAACCTGGCCTTGGACACTTCAGGGATGGGGCAGCCACAGCCTCTGCTACAGATAATATTTCTATCAATAATTTTAAAGCTCTAGAGAGGCTCAGGAGCTTATCACTGATGGTAAAAATCTCTTTTTAAATGGCATGAAATCTTTCTCTCTCTGGGATAATGAAATCCTTTTGCTGTTCAGGTGACTCTGAATCTTTTTACAGCTGATAAGAGCAATCAGGAGAGTTTTTAATGCCTCTTGCTTGAAGAATCTCAATGCTCATCAGAGTCCTTTTGCTCTCTGGTGTGTCTGAGTTTGCCCTTTCCATGCAGAATCCAAATAAAACATGATTTCTGCATAACACAGCCCTCATCTCTGGGATTGTAAGGTTATTTTGGCAGCAGGATTTCCTGGGAAGGTTGATGGCTCAATTCTGCTCTGCAGATCCAAGGCAGAGTGTGAAATATGGTGGATTTTTGTAGCACTAACAGTGATGGTAAGATTTTTAGCAGGATGTTGCTCAGCATCCTGTGAGATGCAAGGAAGATAAATCCTGATGCTGAGGCTGGAGCACTTAATTGAAATAATAATCTATAAATCCCTTTATTTTTTTTATTTTTTTTTTTGTACTGCTACTTGTCGAGGACATGGCTTAATTACCCTGATTTTATGTTGATGTTGATTGCGAGGTGTGTGGCTGTGTTTAAGTGTTCCCACAGAATTCTGGCCACATGCTCTTCCCAGAATAATTCCTCTGCCCTTTCCATGTGTGATTAAGAGGCCATTTAGCTTTCCCCAATCACTATTTTATTCTAATGGCTGCTAATTGGTAATAAAGGTTATAACTAATACAATATATGTAAGGTATTGATACCACTGCTTGTGTTTTTGGGATGGAGTGGGTTTTGTTCCTTGGATTTTTGTTCTTTTCACATTATTTAGGATTGCAAGGAATAGAACAGAACAGAACAGAACAGAATAGACCATTACTGTTGGAAGGGATCTCCAGCAATCATCTCATCCATCTGCCTGCCTAATTCAGGGCTGATCATGTTATTAAGGGCATTATTATTTGGTTTTTATTTGCATGTCTGTGACCAGGGAATTAATTTTATGAGACAGTGAAATGGTTGGTTATAAAATCCACCATGATCTGTTCTTTCTCCAACTTTGGGACCAGCAGCCACAGGTGCAATGAGAAATCTTCAAGCATGGAAAAATGGAATTTCCTTCCACTTGCACATAGCAGGAAAATTCAGGAGGGAATGTGATTTTGGAAGGAAGGGGGAATTTTTCAGATTTTCCCATGGGAATTGCCTAGAGAAACTGTGGCTTCCCATCCCTGGGAATGTTCTGGGCCATGTTGGACAGAGCTCAAAGCCACCTGGCCTAGCAGAAGGTCCCTCCCAATCCAAACCATTCCAGGATTTTGTACCTTCTCCTAAATGCAGATCCTTCTCCAATACCTTTATGAGCAAACAAAGACGCAGGAACAAAAAAACCTTTGCGAAAGTTTTGCACACCCGGATTTTCTCTCTATGATGAACACACCCCACAAAGCAGGCTTGGTTTCCTCAGCCTATTTTGATATTTTAGCAAAATTACACTGCATCAAATTTCCAGCTTGAGGAGATGTTTCCCATCCTTGTTTTTAACTGAATTTGGGGTCAGCTCTCCCAGGGCTTCCCGAAGCAGCTCAGAATGAGGGGCAATATTTTCACTTCTGTTTTTCCAGAGGGAGATTTTCTTCTTGCACCAGGCAGATCTAAATCTCCGTGGATGTTCTTGTTTACGAGAGGAGCCTGTATTCCTGTGAAAAAAAATTCTCCAGGGTCACAGGCAGGTGTAAAAGAGCGGGAAGGGCTGGTGTGCAAGCAAAGGGAAATTCCAGAGGCGTTTGCATTAAGCTCAGGATCACATCCTGCCGGGCACTGGCTCAAGTGCCATCGATCCATCCCCTTGTTTGCCTTCCAGCCCTCACATTGAGCATTGGTTAAATCATCCCCGGGGCTCCCTTGACTAATTGACCGCTCAAGGTGGTCCAGGTGCTTCTCGGCAGGTCCATCTGGCAGCAGCTCCAACCCATCTGGCCCTGCTGTGGCCTTGGAGAAACCTCTCCTGGGGAGATTAGCCCAAAATCGTGGCTTTCAGGAGTGTTTAAGGAACAAAGGGAGGTAGTGCCACGAGCAGGAATTCCTGTCAGTCTGCAGATCTGGAATGGCTTTGGCTGTGAACAAATGCACAAGGCACAGCGGGGGCAAACGTTACCTATTGAAAGAGCCCAACTCCTGGGTATTTAGGATGTTGAGGCTTCTGACATATTCCTTCAGAGCAACTTTCCAAAGGAAATGGAGAGCCAGTCACCTTCAAAAGGCAGGGAATGTCACCCTGCATTTCTCCATCCACCTTTGCCAAGCGGGAGGACTTGGCATTCTCCAGAACGGGGAGATTTGATGGATGGCAGGACTTCTAATGTTGCTGGCAAGCGGTGCAGGTTCCATAGGATTTGGCAAAGTTAGAGTCTTTTATCTTATTACTCCCTATTTTTAGAGGAATCTTTCATTTTGCTCTCACTCCTGGTGTAAATCAAGAGCCTCCACAGGGAGGTGTCCAGATATTTCCATGCATGGCACACATTCCATGTCCCCAGTTTCCTGATCCAGTCGCTTCACCACGAGCCTTTCCTGCTGTCAATCCCAACACATTTTCCCAGCGGAACCAAGGTCATTTCAATCCCTCAGGTGGCGAGAGGACCTGCCCGCAGTTTAAAATCAATACAGGGGGTGAGATTTTTAGAAATAAGGTGCAGCCCTGACCCCAAGCACCCACAGGCTCATCCCTCTCTTTGCTGTGTGGGGCTGGGATGTGATGCTCTGGCGGGGACCGCTGGGTTTCCTTCCGGCATCGTTATTCCCGAGTGCCTCGGGCTCATCTGTCCGGGAAGCAGATTTATTCAGCTCATGTGAACCCCTGTATAATCATCCTTAGCTGGGCAATAATGTGCTGAGCAAGTGAAAAACTGGTTAATGAGAGGAGGAGAAAGGAATCTCTTTTTGTCTGTGCAATGCTCTTGTTGCTGGAAGCGGAGGGCAATAATTAACATTCCAGCCAGGAAGCCGATTCCTCCAGCAATGCCTATGGATGGAACACGGGGGATACAGGTGAACTGATTCCAGCCGGCCACAGGCTTGATGTTTAGCTCTGCCTTTGTTATATAACAGGTTTTTAGGTCTTCAGAAAAACCCATTTCTGAGCAGAAATGACCTTGAAGGAATGGTTAAAATAAGAAAGCCGGCGTCCCTTTGGTTACCGGTGCACAAACTCATGCACTTACATTACTGGGACAAAGGCTTTCATCTCCTATTGAAGTTATTTGCATATTTATTGAGGCTTGCAGTGCCTTTTTCTTTGGGATCCCACTGTTCTGAAAGTGAAGGACACACATGGCTGGAAAACCCACCAGGTTTCCCTGAGGTTCACATCAAACTCGCTTGTTAGTCCTCGAGGTGGGACAAAGTGGCAGAATTCAGCTTTGCTGTGAAATCATTAAACCAGGAACCTCTTGGTATTTCTATGCATTTTTTTCTTGTTGTTCCACAACCTTCAAAGTATTTTTTTCACCTGTATCCCTTGTTACTTTTTAAAAGGAGAGCACCTTTGGGGCTTTGAAATGAATTTTGCTGTATGTTCATTGAAATTCCTTTTCCTGTATGGGATTTCAGCCTTGCTGAGTGGCACATGACCATCATAATCAGATTGATCAACAAAAATGACACCTCAGAGAGCTCTTTTGACACAAATGGTCCTGCACACTCAGAGAAGGTGTTTGGAGAAGTGGTGCTACCTTGTTCCCATTGCTTTGCCATTAACCCCACTGGGAGTCTCCACGTCCCTAGGCTGGTTTTGTGGCTGAAGGTGAAGCAGGAGCCAAGATCCTTCCTGCTCCTGTGGTGCAGGCTGTCCTTGCTCATCCTGGATAGAGTAGCCAGCAGCAGTTTTGAGTACTCCTATGAAAAACCCCACAGACACACCCCAAAACATTGCAGTTTTGTTAACCACGTCCTACCAGGGTGGGAATTCTCCAGGAATTCTGCAGCATGAGGAAGGTGCAACGGACAGCAAGGGGTGCCATAATTGCATTGCACAGTGCACCTGAACGTGGGCTATGGCAGTAATTAATGCTAAAAGCTGGCCTGTAATTATAATCCAGCCCTATTCCCGACAGAAACCTTTGTGTGGAAGCTGCGAGGAGCTGCTCTGCATTGGTGACTTGGAAGTAGCTGGAAGAAATTCAAAACATCTTCATATAAATTACATTTTGGTCATGGTCTGCTCGTCCCCAGGTTTCCCTCCTCGACTCCTCCTGGCTCTGAGGCTGCTTTGTCAGCTCACCTTTCCCTTCTCCCATCCCCACCAGTGGGATTTTCCTCGTGGACAGCAGCAGGTTGGGAGGAGCTCGGGCTCTGCTCCCAGGGAACAGGGACAGGGGGAGAGGGAGCAGCCTCAGGCTGGGCTCAGGGTGGATATTAAGGAAAATTTCTTCATGGAAAAGGGCTGTCCATCCCTGGCACAGCTGCCCAGGGCAGTGGTGGAGTCCCCATCCCTGGAGTGATTGTTGTGGGTCCCCTCAAACTGAGGATATTCTGTGACTGTGCTTTTCTGTAAAATCTCGTTTTTAGGCCTCATCCCAGGTCCTGCTTTGTGCTGCTCCAGCACTCTGCAGTGGCAGGCAGGGATCAGGTGGAATCCTTGGCATCAATGTGTGCCCTCCACAAAACGTGTGGGAAACAAAAACATTTCCAGGAAAAGTTTGCCTGATTTTGAGCACTTCCCTCTTTTTTTAATCACTGGCCAATTTATGGCCGAATGTCAGGATTCTGATTTAAAGCAGGCTTGAACTTGGTGCATATCATAAAATAAAAATGAAATGTTTATGGATTCCCATCTGTTTGACTGGAATACACCTGGCTTTTGGAACTAGACACATGCTCTGCCTAAATCCCAGGCTTTAGAGATAAAACATGACACCGGGATGCCTGACTAATCTCCTGCAGGGATGCTGCCGGGATAAGATAAGGAACTTGTTGGGAATGGTTGTTATTGTCTGGGGGAGGGAGCTGGCAGGGCAGAGCTGCCACAAACACCTGATAAGGTCCTGCAAGGTGGCACCCACAGCTCCTGCCCTGCTGGCACCCCGGCCTTTGCTGGGCCCACCAGGGATAAACCAACATCTGTGACTGCCAACAATCCCAAAGGACAGCAGCGCTTCCCTGGATTTTGTTCCTCACCGAGGCACCCCCTGCAAGGGCAGGTGTGGAGCTGGCAGGAGTTTTCCTTTGCAGGAAGATCAGAATGAGCTGTTCCTGGGATGTTATTTACATCCCTGTTCCTTCCTGGTGCTCCTCTGCAGCAGTTTCAGGGGGCTCAGCCTTGCAGGTATTATTCCCTCCAGTTCCAAGTCCATGCTGACATTCTCCTTATCTTTTAATCCCATTGGCAGATTTTTTTTTTCCCATTTTTTTCCCCTCCCTCCTTGTGGATTTACGTCACCTTTTATAAATATTGTATAAAACACTATTTTTTTTCTGTGTGAGCAAATAGGATTCTCTGTAGAACAGGGCACAACATCATTTAAAAACTGAAATAGAGCATTGAAAATTGGCTTTTTTCCTTTAAAAACATTTTAGGTGTGTTCAGCAGGATGTAGAAAAAAACAAGGAAAATAAATCAGAAGGTAGAAAAAAAAGAAGGAAAAATCTTCGTGGTCTTGATGATTTGGGGAGGAAAAAGAAAGATATTTTTAATGGGTAAATAAATCTGTTTTAATTCCAGGCTGGATGTTGAATAACGTGTCTGTAGTTGTTCCTGAAGCCCAGAGGGCTTAGGAAAATCCCTCTCCACCTCCTTGAGCTGCTTGAGCAGCTTTTCCAGGCCTTCCTTGAGGTCTTAGCTCAGGGCTGGGGTTCCTGCAACTGCCCATTTTGTCCCAGTTCAGCCCAGTTCTTTTCCTGCCTATTCAGCTCAGGATGTGACAGTGATGTTACATTTCATTTGGCCAATAAACTGAAAACATAATAACAATTCCATTCTATTTAAGGAATAATTGATATTTATTCTTGCTTCAATACCCCATTTGCCTGCCAGCCAGTCTGCTTGAGTTTAATACAAATTATTTCATTCAACTCCAAATGTTTCATTTCATTCATTTATGGGGAAATTAAAGGAGGTGAAGAGGGAAGAGAGTTGCTAGTTTTCATAAAATCACAGATTCCCACAATGGTTCCTGCTGCGTTTTGGGTTAACCCTGGAACAGGACCAGAGTCCCAATGAATGTGCAGAAAGTTCAGTCCTCAGGGTATTTTTCCATTTGTACCATGAATTGAAAGCAGAGTCACTGGATAATCCAGCTTGGAAAGGAACTCTGGAGATCCTCAGGTCCAGCTGGGGTCAGCTTGGTCAGAGCCTTGTCCAGTGGACTGAAGTCAAGGAAGTTTTCCACTGCTTGGAGCCACGTTTCTTGGCAGGTTTTCAGGTTTTGCTGAAGGAAGTTCTCCTGGCTCTGTTGCCAGGTTTTGAAAGCCCAGAACTTCCAGAGGATCCAGCTGTAGCTGGATATCTGCACTTTGATATATGGAGCACCTCTGCCATGGAGCCAGGCTGGCAGAGCTGGGGGTGCTCACCTGGAGAGGAGAAGGCTCCAGGGAGAGCTCAGAGCCCTTCCAGGGCCTAAAGGGGCTGCAGGAGAGCTGGAGAGGGACTGGGGACAAGGGATGGAGGGACAGGACAAGGAGGAACAGAGGGCAGGAATAGCTCTGGGAATCCAAGTGCAGCACTTCAAAACTGGCCCCATTTCCTCCTCCATGGCTGGACCAAAAGCTTCCTTTTAGCCCTTACAAATACACAGTTCTTCCTTTTTTCATCCTTACAAATTTCCTTGGAGAATTTTATGGCTTTTTTGAGCAGACTCAGCATCCTTTGCTGCAACAGCCGTCTGCACACTGCTTGATTGATTTTTTTGTGTTGTTGGTTTTTTGTTTTGTTTTTGTTTTTCTTTATTTCATCAGAGTTTGCACAATCTATGGACACAAAGCTTTTGCAGCTGGTGCCACTTTTTCAATGGATTTCCACATCCTCCCAAATTCAGGGGGATGAGGCACCTGGCAGGAAGAGGAAAGGAGTAGCAGTGCTGTCTCATCCCAAACACATCCTCATTCATACAGGTGCCTTGGGATGCTGCACGTTGTGTGTGGGGAACATTTGCTTTGCTTTGTTTTCCAAGGATGTGCAATTAGTGGGGACACAAAAAAAGCTGGTGCTGCTCACAGTTTCTGGGGTAGCAAATGAAAGAGTAACAGCTGAGAGAAGGTGGGAATTGTAGTCATGGAATTGTTTGGGTTGGAAGGGACATTTAAAACTCATTCCATCTCTGCTATGGGCAGGGACACCTTTCATTATTCCCAGGTTCCTCCAAGCCTGGCCTTAGACACTGCCAGGGATCCAGGGGCAGCCACAGCTGCTCTGGGCACCCTCAAAGGGAACAATTCCTTCTCAATATCCCATCCATCCCTGCCCTCTGGCAGTGGGAAGCCATTCCCTGTGTCCTGTCCCTCCATCCCCTGTCCCCAGTCCCTCTCCAGCT
>JAWWMU010000001.1:1109694-1123096 GCA_035048155.1 Cinnycerthia olivascens
GGCACTGCCAGGGATCCAGGGGCAGCCACAGCTGCTCTGGGCACCCTGTGCCAGGGCCTGCCCACCCTCCCAGGGGACAATTCCTGCCCAATATCCCATCCATCCCTGCCCTCTGGCAGTGGGAAGCCATTCCCTGTGTCCTGTCCCTTGTCCCCTGCTCTCCTGGAGCCTCTTCAGGCCCTGGCAGGGGCTCTCAGATCTCCATGGAGCTTCTCTCCTTAAGGTTGAACACCTCCAGTTCACTGTATTAATTTTAGTAAGTCAATATAATAAATTAAAAAAAAAAAGTGCAAAAACACTAACAGGAGACAAAATAGTTGTGGAATGATTGGTGCACGTTGAGATTTGGGTTAGAAATGCCAAGTCTCAACCTACTTCAGGCAAGGTCTCGCTGTCATGGGGAATGAATTCAGCCCTGACACTGATTTGATTATCCTCTCCAATAAAACAGGTTATTGACTTACACAGGTTATAGATGGGTTTAGGAGACAGGTACTGGAGGAACTGCAGCACTTCCTTCTTTTGCACCCTCCTGAGTGGAAATTGGAAACTGGAGTCACTTTTTGGTGCCCTTAATCGTGAGAATGCCCCTGAACTTGTGTTCCTTGCTGAGATGGGATGATGTTGAGGCAGAGCTTTGTTGCCAGCAGTACCTGAAACCATGCTGGGAGCATCTCCTCTCTAAAATAATCATGGAGTCTTTTGGCTTGGGAAAGCTCTCCAGGACCATCAAATCCAATAATTCCCTCAACACTGCCAAGGCCACCACTGCCCCATGTCCCCAAGTGCCACATCCACATGGCTTTAAATCCCTCCCGGGATGGGGACTCACCACTGCTCTGAGCAGCTGTGACAGGACTGGACAAGCCTTTCACTGAAGGAATTTCCCCTAATATCCAACCTAAACTTCCCCTGGCACAACTTGAGGCCATTTCTTTTTGTCCTGTCCCTTGTTTCCTGGGAGCACGGCCTGCACCCTCCCCAGGGAATCCCGTTAATCCTGACAGTGCTGTGCCTCATTCCAAGAGATGATCACCAGCTGTAATTTTCTACTGAAAAAGGCAGGGATTCCTTGAGCTAGGGAAGGATAAATTCCTCATGTGAAAGGAGCCACTGTCACCTGAGGTGGTGGCTCTGGCACGTAAACACGCCGAGCGAGCTGGGTGTTTATCGACGCCATCACAGAGAACCCGGGGTGATGCACCAAGGGAGTGTTTGTTGAAAAAGTGGAATGAGAATCATTGAGACAAGTCAACAGGCTGCTGAGGGGGAATCTGAGGAGGGTGGTGTGAGGATGAAGAGAGGTAAAATGGGAGGTGGAAGTTTGGAAGGAAGATAAAGCACTGAAGTTGCATAAAGCTAAATGAGGTAATTTGTGCCATTTATAAGACTTCTGTGCTGTTGCAGAAGCTTTAGGAGGACTTTTTGATTCTGCTGAAGCTCTTCAGATCTTCACTTTCATGTTCTTTTTCATAATCTCTTTATCTTTTGATTTACCAACACCAAAAGGATCCTGCCAAGCTGTTTGAAACGGTAAAGAAAGAAGTTGCTCTGTTTATTGACCTCTACTTGAAAGCTGGAAACCATACTTCAATTTTTCAGATGTTTTCCTCATTTCACATCCTATGTTATTATAAACCTTTGTCTTTCAAGCATGGGACAGGCTGAGAGCTCAAGAATTACTAGCCTGGAGCAGGTCCTCAGAGTCCACCTAGTTCCTTCTCTCCATGGCAGGAGCCTGGAAGCGTCCAAGGTCTGCCCTGGAATGGTTTGGGTTGGGAGGGACCTTAGTGCTCATCCAGTTCCACTTCCAGCCACGGGCAGGGACACCTTCCACTGTCCCAGGCTGCTCCAAGCCCCAGTGTCCAAGCTGGCCTTGGATGCTTCCAGGGATCCAGAAGTAGCCACAGCTTATGTGTGCCAGTGCCTCCTCACCCTCCCTGGGAACAATTCCTGCCCAATATCCCATCCAACCCTGCCCTCTGGCACTGGGAAGCCATTCCCTGTGTCCTGTCCCTCCATCTCTTGTCCCCAGTCCCTCCCCAGCTGTCTTTGGAGTGTTTTCCCCAATATTTATTATTTTACAGCTGTCACAAGCGGATTTTGTTGGTTGTCATTTTCCTTATTCACCAACTTTGTGCAGGTGTTTTTTCCCCTTATATTCCTTGTGCTCTGTCTGGCCTGGCTGGTGTTATTAATATATTTAACTGGCAGATTTCCTATTTTCCTACTCACTTTTCATTACTAATCCGTATGTCAAACAGTTTGGAGGGGTTTGCTTTTCTTCCATAAGTTAATGGAGAGGTGGTGCTACCCTGGATTAATACAAAATTTATGGAGTGTCCTCCCCGAGCCAAGGCATGGCTGCTGTCACAGCACCAGCACAGATCAGCTCCAGTGGGAGACAGACAGAACACCCTGTCCAGGACACCGAGCCTGGGTCAGCTCAGGCAAGGAGCCTTTTCCCTGTTTGAACCAGCAGGGAGCTGATATCTTTCCATGGAAGTGCCCAGTGATAGCAGCAGCAATGTCTGGAACATTTGGTGGCTGGATCCCACGGGAAGGGGTGAGGATGCTGCAGAGGGCAGATTCATCAATTTGGAGTTGAATTCTTCTCCCCTCATTTTGCCTCTCTTATTCCTTTATCCTCTGCCAAATATTAATTTAAATACATTATCATTGTTTTGCTTTTTTTCCTGTCAGACTGTCTATGCTCAATTCCCAGTTAATTTTCCAGAGTACAGGGACAGGGAAGAAAGGGACAGGGAGAAAAATTCTTCTGATGTATGAGTCTTGCATTAAATCATAAAGCTCCATTTTGTGTGATTTTCTGGCAGCTGTAACTCACTGTGGATATTGTGTTTGTGTTTGGGTCCTTGGGTCTAAGTCAGCCCTCTCCTATAAATCCTTAGGGAAGGATGCAGAAGCTCTGGCTCTGATTGGCAGCTCAGTCCCTCTCTCATTACTCCACTCTGGTTTTTTTACCTTTTCCATTAAGCTTAAGGGGAGCACTGCCCACATAAACAAAACATCAAGAGTGAATTAGCTTCAACAGGAATGATTAAAGCTATTCCCAAATTCTAATTTATCCCCTGTTAGCAGACAAATGAGCACATGCTGACTCCATGCTCTTCCTCCACCACACTCTTCATTCCCAGTGTCACTTCCAGTAAAGGGAGGTCCTTGACACCACTGAGAGCACAGTGCACTGAATGAATCCAGCACCTCTGAGTGCTCAAATTCAGGTGGAAAATATATTTCTGTCTCATATCTATAAACCTGTGCTTGTTGTAATTGCAAATATGGCAGAAGCAGCAGGATCTGAAGTTGAAGTGCAGGAGAGGAGCAGAGAAAGCATAAAATAGCAATTATTGAATAATTCTGTGTCAGACACTCTCTGGGTAGTAAGTACCAGAATAATTTGGTTTGGAAGGTTTTGGTTTCCAGAAGGATTTGCCTCCTGAATTTCTGGGCAGGGAGTGAGGCAGACTGGGCTGGCATTTCCCTTTTTGAAGGTGGGTGTGTTGTTGCCCTTTTCCCAATCACCAGGGACATTCCCCTCCTCCGTGGCCGTTGGGAGGTGACAGAGTGGCAGTGACACCAGCCAGCTCCCTTGGCACCCTCAGGCCCATCTCATCTGGCACCAAGGCCTTGTGTATGTGCATTGTTTAAATGGTCTGTAATTCATCCATCCTTTGTCAGCACCTGTGCTTCACCCTCCAGACTCTGCTCTCAAAAATCCAACAGCTATCCACAGGATCCCACTGATCCCCTGAATAAGGCAAATTCTGTTGAACTGGAAATTCATATATTCCTCATTTTTTCCCTCTCTCTCCTTCCATGGGTAGCTTGGCATTCCTCCTTTGTCCCAGAGTCAGTCCTATACCGTTGCCTACATCATCAAATAACCTCACTCCCCTGCTTCTCCTGCTTGTTCTCCTCTGGGTTCACCTCCAGATCCATGGCACCCCTTTAGCCTGGGACATTAAAGTGTGACAGGGACTGCACTCCTGGCCCAGGAGGAAGCACTGGTGCTGGCACATTTGTCTCTACATTACCTGGAGTCATTGGATTTCCTGCTCCCTACAGTGTCTGTCTTGTGCCCTATGAGCTCTTGAGACATCCAGTAATGTGGGTGGTGAAGTTCCATGGGAGAGGAGGTCAGGGGCAGCATCCAAGACAGGGCAGAGAAGGTGAGGTGGGTGGAGAAGGTGAACGTGAAACTGCAGGAGGGATAAACAGTCTGAGGGTTGGTCTGATCCAGACTTGGATGAACATTCAGTCATGTGAAAAATGCAGGTTTGGGTGAAGTAGAGAGAGGATGTGGTGGAGCTTGGCCAGAAAATTGCTACTGACAGGAAAAGCTCTCCGGGGCTATTTAAAGATGCAGGTTTGGTTCCTCTGTTTTTCACTATTTTGTGGTGTTAATTTGTTTTGCTGTTGATGCCTGACTGATGTCTCGCAACGCCTACTCCAAAGACTCTCAAATTAATTCCTAGTAGGATTTGTTTCACAGGATCACAGACTGGTTTGGGCCAGAAGGGACCTTAAAGCCATCCAGTGCCACCCTCTGCCATGGGCAGGGACACCTCCCAGTGTCCCAGGCTGCTCCAAGCCCTGTCCAACCTGGCCTGGGACACTGCCAGGGATCCAGGGACAGCCACAGCTGCTCTGGGCACCCTGTGCCAGGGACTGCCCACCCTCCTAAGGAACAATTCCTGCCCAGTATCCCATCCAATCCCTACCCTCTGGCACTGGGAAGCCATTCCCTGTGTCCTGTCCTCCATGCCTTGTCCCCAGTCCCTCTCCAGCTCTCCTGCAGCCCCTTTGGGCCCTGGAAGGGCTCTGAGCTCTCCCTGGAGCCTTCTCCTCTCCAGGTGAGCACCCCCAGCTCTCCCAGCCTGGCTCCAGCCCTGCAGCACCTCTGGTGCCTCATCTGGGCTCTCTCCAGCAGCTCCACATCCTGCTGCTGTTGTTTACCATGGATGGGTGATGTTAGGATGTACTTTCAATAAATGCCAAGGCTGACATGTGTTGATCTTGTCCCATCAAATAATTCCATCTTTCCAGACCTTTATTTTCCTTGAGGGTTCTCTGCATGCGCGAAGCTTCGGCTTCTCCACTGAATTCCTGAGAGTTTTATCCCTTCTTTCCTGAGAAAACTATCCAAGAGCAGACTGTGGAAGGCAGATTGGTGTTTGCTGTGTTCACTTCATTTGCTGGAAGCACCTGGTGGCCATTTAGAGAAAGGGATAAACGCAGCAACTTCTGTCAGGCCCCAAAGGAAACACGATTAAGGCAGAATTGACAACTCCTGTTTCTCCAGCCATCGTTTGTCATCGTGCTTTGGTGAACAACATCAAGAGGAAAATACTTAGTTGTGATGTGGATAGAGATATTATTTATTTGTACTGGCATAGAGTGGCTTCAGCTGCCTGAAAACACAGCAAGATGAATCAGGCCTGTTGTTTAACTCTTTCCCAGCCAGGCTCTTCCCAAGGATTATAAAATTAAATTTTTGATTAAATTGAAAATTTAATTGAATTTATTAGCTCCAGGGGGTGGATCAACAAAGTTTATTGGTCCCATGTGGGAAACACAGGGTGCTGTACAGTGAAATGAGGGGCTCGTGGATTGCACACTCCACTGCCCATCACTGCACCGATGCTCTTTTAAAAACCCATCAGGAATTCCATATAAAACCATTTTTGTTTCGTTTTTTTTTTTAAAAAAGCAGAATTTTAAAACCCAAGAAAAACTCCAAACCTCTCATTTTGTCTTAACATGGAGCCTTTTTGATGAAGGAAGCTGGTGGCATATCCTTGAATTATCTAGCTCTTTGGAGCAAGGAATTAAGACTTAAAGCAGCATCTGCTACCTATTAACATTTTTCCCCTTGTGATATCACTGAATTAGTCCAAAGGATTTGTTAGGAGAAATCACAATATTTTAGGAGACATCCCTGCTGGAATCTGCTCCATGTCTTTGTTCTGGGAAAACACAGATTTCTGGTCTGTGCTTGTCCCAGAAAAGCACTGGGTGAAGTCTGCTTTGGGTCTGGCTTTTGCCAATGTTTCCAAGCAGTTCCCTCTCTCCATCTCCAAGGTCACGTGCCTCAAAGATGGAGCTGCAGTTCATGGATGTCTTACATGAATGAGAATAATCTCACAGATGGGGGAAGGCTGGGAGTGAGATAAAAATTACAGTATTCATTATTTTTTTTTCTTAATTCTGAAGGACGACAGAACTTCATTATCCAATCTGCTTAAAATTGAACGACCTAATGAAATTTCACACCCACTAAATTTAATCATGGATTACTCATGTGGGATTTGAATCAGATAAAAAGGATGCTTCAGATATTTGGTAGCAATTGCATAAGGTAATAAAAAATCTGCAGTGTTCTTTGTCCTTTTCAGCAAATGTGAATTGCTTGACCTACTTTTCTTTTCTTTACTTTTTTTCCTTTTTTTTCTTTTTTTTTCTGGTGTTCACGACCCCGACTTCCTCCTGGGCATCACTGAACAGTCAGTCCCAGGCTCGTGTACAAACCAATGGATCTCAGGATCTCAGGAGAGCTTCCTCCTGGATGTTGGGGATGCAGGTGGATTATTGCTTTTGCTGCAGCAGTCTGAGGCTGGTAAAAGCAAGAAATGTTTTTCAGACAATATCTTAGCTCGTGTATTGAAAGGCCAGGCTGATAAGAGGATCTTGTTTGGGGCAGGTAGGGGTGGATGATGGATTAAGGTTCTGCTCAGAGCTTTGGTTGTGGCTGCTGAATGAGCTTTTGCAGATCACTTTACCCCTCCAAACCCTCCCTGTGTGGATTTTACCCCTCCAAGCCTTCCCTGTGTGGATTTTAGTGGTGTTTGACACACAGGGGTGTTCTGACCCCCCCAGAACTGGCAGTGCCTGCAGGAGCCTTGACTCAACACACGCTCTGTGCTTGCAGCCTGTGGTTTTGCCTTCCTTCACTGTGTTCCTGCAGAGCCGACCAAGTGGTGTGGAGAGTTGTGGAAATAGGAGCTCTCCTGTGTTTTTAGTGAGACTTCTTGGGATTTGGGGCTGTTCCTCAACATCTCCTTCAGGCAGCACAGAGCAAACCCAGGCCTTGCCCTAGAGGCTCAGAGAAGTGGAGCCTGGAGTCACTTTTGGGAAGTGTACAGTCAAAGGAGCCCTTGGAAGAGATGTTGGCTATTTAGGAGGACTTTGGGATTTTCCTAGTGGGAAATGGAGCACACAGAGTTTTCTTACATGCCCTGAGAGAGCAGCACAAGCAAGGCTGGGGTGCTGGGGAACCAAGGAGTTGGTGCCTCACTGTGAAAAAGGCTGAATGAGGATTAGGTGGTGGAGAACCTTGGAATAAGCACAAATTCCTTACTTCTGGTAGAGGAAAGAGAGTCAGTCAAGTTGGGTAAAGGGAGAAAGGCATGTGCTAAGGAAATGATCTTTCCAGCAGTATTTGGAGTAGACAGTGGTAAAAGAGCAAAACTTCAGTCAAGGTTGAAGGAGAAACTCATTTGATAGTGGAGATGTCAGGAGCTCTGGCTCCTGGATGTGTTGGGAGGGCTGTGTTTGAGGATGTTACACACAAAGAGTTTGGGATCTCCCACCAGCAGCTGAAGGCAGGGATGAAGTTTTCAGTGCAAGTGCCTGGGAAGATGCTGGATAGTCAATGGAAAAGTGATAGAAGCTTGTGGAGAAAATTCCAGTAATTCTACTCCCTGAGAGCTTCAGCTGATGGATTGACATCCCTGATGTCCATGAAGAGATGAACACAAGCTGAAACAGTATTTGGACAGGATGGCTCAGGTCTGTAGGAGACACCATTGGAGTTTTCTGTTAGGGAGTAAAGTGCTTGCAATTCCCCTTCAGGAAAAGCTGAGGTTGGAGATGCCACTTCTTGATTCAGAGCCTGATTGTCCAGAGTACAAAAAGTGAGTGGAGGAATGGCTCAGGAAGGAGAGAGAAACACCCTTTGTTGTGAGATCTTTCCTGCTTTTGCAGAATGATTATTCAGAAGCTTGAGCACTTCCCTGCCGGGTGTCCACTGGGTGCCCTTCATCCTCAAAAAAAAAAACCCAGGAAAAAAGCAGCTTCAGCCATATAAAAGGATCCATCAACAAACTGAACAGCAGCTTCAAATGTTTCATCAAGGAGTAGGAAATCTCATCACAGCTGGATTGCCCACGAGCTTCAGGGTTCTTTAAGGTTAAAAAGTAGTTAAATTGTAGGGAACAGTGGGTAACAAGGGCACTGAGGCCTCCTCTGAAGGCTGCTGGGTTTGAGTCCTGTCTTCCACACATGGCCCACAACGTTTTTGTTCTTACAATCCCTTCCCACAAACACCCTGCAGGCTTAGAGGATGTTTTTGGTGCCAGTCTTTTCACACAGCCAGAATTGAGGGAATTTGCTGTCTAAAAGGTGTTCTGTGGCTTTTGCAAACACTTTGACATTCAGGGATGGTGGTAAGAGCTTTTACCACAATTCTCCATCACCCTGCAGGATGATGCCGGGGCTTTTTTTAATGGAAATCTGTAATTTTTGTTGGCATCTGTATGTGTATGTCTGGGAATGATGGCCATGGTGGGCTAGGAAGGGTTTCTGGCCATCTTTATCCAGGGATGTGCATCTCTTGCTGCAGCAGCTGTGATTAGGTGACTTCCACCATGCTGTCAGGGACCAGAGTGTGTCCAGGGCTGGGAACAGAGCTGGGAAGGGTCTGGAGCCCCAGGAATGGATGAGGGAGCTGGGAAACGGGCTCAGCCTGGAGAAAAGGAGGCTCAGGGGGTCCCTTCTGGCTCTGCACAACTCCCTGACAGGAGGAGGGGTTTGGGTTCTGCTCCCAAGGAACATGGACAGGAGGAGAAGGAACAGCCTCTGGCTGAGCCATGGGAAGTGTAGATCAGGTATTGGGAAAATTTCTACACGAAAAGTGTTGTCCAGCCCTAGCAGTCACTGCCCAGGGCAGTGGTGAATCCCCATGCCAGGAGGGATTTAAAGCCACGTGGGTGTGGCATTTTTGGACACAGGGCAGTGATGGCCTTGGCAGTGCTGGGGGAACAGCTGGACTTGATGATGTTTGAGATATTTTCCAACCTAAATATTTCCCTGATTTTGTGAAGCAAAGGCAGAGTGGATCTGTTCACTGCTATCAGTGACAACAAATCTCCATTGTCAGTTTCTTGGGAAATAAATAATCAGCGGTTTGAATCAGATTGGTGCCAGTCACAGATTGTACAACCTGTGTGAAAAACACATGTAAGGCCAAAGAGAAAAGGCAGTGATGGATCAGGGGGAGCTGAGGCTCACACAAGGAATTGTTGATGCAGGATACAGGGTTGATTTTTCCTCCTTTTTCAGTCTCCTGCTGCCACACACCTGCAGAGGAGTTCATCCCTCTGCTTGGGACACACCCCTGCCTGTCTTCACTTGTGCTGTGCTTTTAAAACCCTGAATTTATTGTTTAATATAAAACCAAAGTACAAGGCTGTCTCTTCCTGCATGGAATGCAAATTGTTTGACACTGTGATTTGCCAAGGGGGTTCCTCTGCTGAGGCACCCTCAGAGCTGCTGATTGGAGGGTCAGGACCCTGGGAAGTGGCAGAGGGTGGGCTACCCATGCTCATTGGAGATATTTCAGAGTCACAAAATCACAGGCCAGGTTGGGCTGGAAAGGATCTTTAAAGGTCATCTCATCCAAGCATCCCACCATGGTCAGGGACTCCTTCCAAATATCCCAGGTTGCTCCAAGCCCTGTCCAACCTGGCCTGGGACACTTCCATGACCAGAGCCTGAAAAAACGCAGCAAGTGATGGAAGGAGGGGCAGCAGGAGCTGTGGAAGAGGAGAGAGTCTGGCCTGCTGGAGGGGAAAGGAGGAAGCAGCAGAGACACTTTGAATGGGTGTTTTGAAATATGCTCGGAGTTAATTTTATCCAGAAGCATTTGACATGAATTTAGATTTGAAATCAGCATTTGCTCATTACCGAGCGACTGATGAATGCCAAATCAGGTCATTACTCTTGGAGTGGGTTTTTATCTTCTCCCATTATCTGGGGTTGCTCAGATCATCTTCATTCACAGTTGTCTTTTCTGGATATAATTGGGTTTAAGCAAGTAAGGTACTAAATGAAGTGTTGATAACGAGAAGGATTGTTCATCTCTTCAATGATGGTTGGTTTTTTTTCCTTTCTCTCGCTCCTGGTGTGCTGAGGGCTGCTCAGCAGTAGTTGTCCTAAGCTCTGTGCATTCAGATGTGTTCCATCACTGTCAGGGTGCAGGTACTGACCCTGCCCTCCCTGCTGGAGCACATGGTCTGGAGGAATTTGCCTGCAGAGCTGAAGTTCCTCTGTCTCCGTTCCCGGAGGCTGCTCCGACAGCTCGGCGAGTGCTCGGTGGGAGAATAACACAACGACCTTAATACCTCTGGAAACTGGACTACCTTGTTTAACTCAATAACACTGAGAGGAAATTGGTTTCCCTTCCTAAAAATGTCTCCTCTCCTTCTGGAGGAAGGGATGAGGTTTCCATTTATCAGAGCAGTGGAGATCAACAGGAAAATGTTACCGAGTTCCTGCGGCGCTTTTAATAGAATAAGGAGGCAGTGCCCTTCAGCTGTTCCTTAGCCAAACAAAATGTTTGGTGAGCCTTGCTAATCTATCCTGGCAGGACCAGAGCCACCTAACAGCAGGAAATGTCACCGTGGCCAACTGCTAAAATAATATTATAATTGTGTAATTTGTATTCCTGCGGGAGAATCCAGCCACGTGCTCCAGCAGACCAGATCGCCCCTGTGCCGGGCTGATCCCACAGCCTGGGCAGCAGAGGAGGGGGATTCTGCCCCTGTGCTCAGGTGAGACCCCACCTGCAGAGCTGCCCCAGCAGGTTCCAACAGCAGCAGGACAGGGAGCTGCTGGAGAGAGCCCAGAGGAGGCACCGGGATGAGCAGAGGGCTGGAGCCAGGCTGGGAGAGCTGGGGGTGCTCCCCTGGAGAGGAGAAGGCTCCAGGGACACCTCAGAGTTGCTGCCAGGGTCTAAAGGGGCTGCAGGAGAGCTGGAGAGGGACTGGGGACAAGGGATGGAGGGACAGGACGATGGGGAGTATCTATCTATCTATCTATCTATCTATCTACCTATCTACCTATCTATCTATATCTATCTATCTATGTGTGTATATATATATATACCCGTTGTGCTGCTGGATGCCCACTGAACGTGACAATGTCACTGTGGTTTTTTTCTCTCCTGAACCTCTGAGTTTGCAGGCTTCAGTATTTTCCCACATCTAAATCAATTTTAGACATGCCAAGCCTCGTGCTCCCACGTTGTATCTTTGCACTAAATATCCTACTCCCACATCTTGTCATTTTTAAAAACAGGAGCGTGGCCCAACAGGTCCTGAAGGGCTTTTCCTCTCTTTACACAGAGCTTTTGATTCCTGGATCTGTTTGAAAGTGTCTGAGGGCTTTCAAGATAAAATGCAGTTGTCTCCTTTTCACTTCTCTCTGGTAGGCAGTCAATGCCTTTGTTTCCAGGCATAGCTGAAGTGCTGCCATTCCATTTGAAAATCCCATTAATCTCATGCATCCAATGATAACATTAAAAAGTAGTACAATAGATGGTTGGTTTTCCACAGGCATCCCATTATTCAGTGAACACACCTGGCTCTCTGGGAACAGAGCTTTGGGGACACTTCATAGGGAGCTCTAGGGAAATTTCCCAGGCTTAGGCCTGCCAGGGCGTCCCTTTTTAACTCCTAAATCATCTCCAGTTTCCCACTCCTGCAGGCATTCCTGGCAGGGAGTTGGGGCTGCTGACATGGCTTGGAGTCTTCATCCCCATGTACAGAATCCCAGAATCCCTGACTGGTTTCAGTTAGGAGGGACTTAAAGCTCATCCCATTCCACTCCAACCTGGCCTTGGACACTGCCAGAGATCCAGGGGCAGCCACAGCTGCTCTGTGCCGGGGCCTGCTCACCCTCACAGGGAACAATTCCTGCCCAATATCCCATCTAGACCCACCCTCATTCACTTTAAAGTCATTCCCTTTTGTCCTTTCACTCCATCCCCTCACATTTATTTATTTCCCTCCAAACTCTTCCCTTCACATAAATAGGAGGAGCTGGATGCCACCAGATTCTTCACATTTTCACCCATTAGAAATTCAGCTGAATGGCCATGAGGAACATTTTTATTTCAGCAAGAACAGCTTTGAACTGGGAACAAGGTTAACCATTAAATTAACTACTAAATTTCTCCTCAAACATAGGAAGATTTCTTTGCAGCATGCAGCCTCCCCACCGTCTTTTTCCCCCAGATAAACTGATGTTCCCCTTTCTGTGGGGATTTAACTCTCTTTGTCTTCAGCTTGTACACTTCCTTAACTATATTAATCTTGTATTTCCATCAGAAGAGATTTTTGAAAGTCTTTAAGCATCTTTTGCACAGGTTGGAAGGCTCAGTGAGCTGCCAGCTCACTCTTGTTACTCTTCAGATTTGTAATTCCCCAAAGATAAAGCAGCATTAGGAGCAGTCCCCAGTTTTCTCTGGAAAGTAATTTCTGATTTCCATATTAATCAAAAATAGCTTTACCTTCGTCCTGCCCTAATCCTAGGAACAACACAGGAAGAAGATTACATTCTGTAGATGTCAGAAAAGCAATTAAAATTTGCACAGAGGGGGGAAGGAATCTCACCTCTTCATTTTGTGAGCTGAGCAGGAAAAGACCCTGACCTCAAACTGTTTGTTTCTTACTGACTCCTTTCCTTCTGAAGTGCCTGCTGGAATCGTCTTTAATATTGCCAGATTAAAATACTGGGCTTTCAGTAGGCTGAGAGGGTTCTAGTGATGAGAAGAGACATTTGAGGAGGGTGAGGATTGGCTGTGAAGAGCCTGGAATTTGCAGTTGGAGAGGTGAGTGGCTATTAATAGCAGAGATGGATGTTCCTTGATCCTCGGGGGCTGGAGTTTGTGTCCACAGGGGGAGGCTGCAGTTCCCAGGCGGGAATAAAGGGAGCCAGGAGAGGGGGGCAGTGCCTGCCCTGCTGGGGAAGTGTGGGACTGCCTGGATTTGGGAGCTGTGGAATGGTCTGAGACAACAAATCTGGCCTAGCTGGCAGGGGGATGTGGGGAGGAACAGGGAGAAATGTGGTGGGGATGGCTCTGGGGGTTTGACTCAGTGACCTGTCACCTGCTTGGGTTCAGCCAGGGTGTCCTGTGGGGAATCAGGGGCTGGGAAGGGAGGTGGGATGTTCACCTTGGCTCTTTGGGATGGGCTGTGGCCAGATACAGGTTTGGGTATAGGGGAGAAGAGAAAGACACAACAGGATGGGATGGGATGGGATGGGATGGGATGGGATGGGATGGGATGGGATGGGATGGGATGGGATGGGATGGGATGGA
>JAWWMU010000001.1:1123196-1141041 GCA_035048155.1 Cinnycerthia olivascens
AGTGGAATGGAATGGAATGGAATGGAATGGAATGGAATGGAATGGAATGGAATGGAATGGAATGGAATGGAATGGAAGCCCTGTGGAAAGGGCAGAGGAGCACATAAGTAGATGCTGCTGGGATATGGACTCTGTGTGTGTGGGATGGATTTCCCAGGGTTGTGCTGCTGCTCTTCCCTTTGAGGAGAGGGCATTTCCCCAGAGCTGTTCTCCTAGACATCTTCTCCAGCTTTTCAGGTTCCTGCAGGGCAAACACTGAAGCTGCAGGTATCAATTTGTACTGACTGAACCTTTGAACTGAACCCAGTTTGCAGCTGGACTGATTGCTGTAGATCCCTTCCAAGTGAACAATTCCATTCTAATCTCTTGCTGTTCCCTCCATTCCATTCTTCCCTTTTAGTGAGCACATCTAAGTGTTCTCTGGAATGTGTGACATCATACCCACCATAATTCTCTTCCTGAAATGCTTCTGCTATTAAATGGACCCATTCTGGAAATTCCTTTCCTCCACTTGGCTGATAACCCTGGACCAGTCCAAGGCCCTCTGGTTAAATTTTGGATCCCAGAGGCCTGTGTTTATTGGAACACATTTCTCCAGCAGCTTGCCATGTGACTGATGACAGTTCTCAACACTGAACTTTTTCTCCTGCTTTCCCCATGCACTACAACTCACAAGGATATGATCATGGAATGACTTTAATTAGATGGGAAAAAATTCCTCCCTCTGAGGGTGGTGAGGCCCTGGCACAGGATGCCCAGAGCAGCTGTGGCTGCCCCTGAATCCCTGGAAGTGTCCAAGGCCAGGCTGGACACTGGGGCTTGGAGCAGCCTGGGACAGTGGGAGGTGTCCCTGCTCGTGGGTCGTGGTTGGAATGAGATATTTTTAAAAGTCCCTTCCAACTCAAACCAGTCTGGAATTTTATACAAAATATTCTGCCATAAAACCTTACTTCCTATTTTATTAAAAGCATTTTTACTTGTAACTTACAGCCTGTGAGAGCTCTTTATAAAGCTGTTTTAGATTAAAGCTCTTGAGGTATCTGCGTGTTACTTTATTTTTGATAGGGAGAAAAACCTGCTGCAAGGAGAGATGATTGTCTTCATGCATTTTTCAAACTTATTCAGCCCGAGCTGTGACAGTGACAAACTGGCCTCAGGTCATTTCTTCTCCTTGACATTTGCAAGTGTGATACATTTTCCAAGCTGTGGCTGCCCTGTCTCTGGAAGTGTCCAGGTTGGATGGGGCTTGGAGCAGCCTGGGATTGTGGAAGGTGTCCCTGCCCGCTCCAGGGGGTTGGAATTGGATGAGATCCCTTTAAGATCCCTTCCAACCTAAACCATCTGTGGTTCTGTGATACTTTGAACTAATACACATTTCCTGAAATGCTTCCAACATAAATGTAGAGAAATCCAGACTTCTAATAGAGTTCTCATTAATGTGTTTTACTGGAAATTAAATGCTAAAAGTGAGTCCTTCAATGCTTGTTCTATTTCTCAGTTTCTTTGCTGTTGGTCCCGTAAGTTTTGGAAAGGATTGGGGCAGAAAGCCCTGTTCTTGGTGGGAGTGCTAGGGCAGTGCTTGACTTCAGCTGGATTTTGGATCTCAGGTCTCACTTTACTTTGTTTAAGGACAACAGCTTAGATTTGAGCCATGGGTGACCTGGGGAAGCAGGGGCTGAGTGCCACAGGTTAGAATTCCACCTAGGATATGAAACTGGTGTTCAGTCCTGGTTTCCCTCAGTTTATTGCAGTGAGGAGATCCTGCAGGACAGTCACTGGGATAAATTAATTGGAATGCATTGATTTTTGTCCTGGAAATCTGCAGAAGTTCATTAACATGGAACAGGAGCACTGCCTGAGCAGATGCCTGGTGGGTATTTGACCAAAAGGAGTCACTTTGTGCCAGCAAGGACACCGGGGATGTCACCGTGCACCGAGGTGACATCAAACTGCCTTTGACCCACTTGATGTTTGCCAGGTGACCTGGAACTGGCACTTGCTTGTGTTCAAAAGAAGCAGCAAAAGCTCCAGGACTGTTTCCTAAGGCTGCTCCATCTCCAATCAGTCTGCTGAAACAGATTCCTGGAGGAAATTGCTAATTTCTTTAGGAAAAGCTTCCCCAGAGCCTCATTTGCCATCACAGGCAGGGACACCTTCCACTATCCCAGGCTGCTCCAGGCCCTGTCCAACCTGGCCTTGGACACTCCAGGGCATCCAGGGGCAGCCACAGCTTCTCCAGGCAACATGTGCAAAGTGTGAATCCATAAGGAGCTTGAAGATGAGGAATTGTCTCAGTGTTTCACAGAGCTGAGCATTTAGAATAATTTAAATGCCTTCTTTACACAGAGCTTTTAAAATAACCCTATCCAGTAAAATAGATGCTGTTTCTGCTTGCCCTGCTTGGAAGTAGACCAGGACTTTGTGGATGACGGGAGGTCTCCGACGTGCTGAGATGGAGTGGGAGGCACAAATCCAGGCAGAGGAGAATTTCAGGGGATCTAAAGGGAAAGCAGCACCACTGCCTACAGGGGCACTCATGAGGGACTGTGTGCTGCCAGTCATATTGTGGCAGGATAAACACAAACTTGGTTTATTTTACCTATTGTAGTTATTTTTAAATGTAGGCACAACCTCGGCCAATCCTTTATTTCTCAGCTGTTCCTGTTAACATTTTTAGGCAGAAGGAAAAGCCTGCCAGGAGTTTTGGCTCTGTAGAGAAAGCAGGGTGCCCAGAGAAGCTGTGGCTGCCCCTGGATCCCTGGAAGTGCCCAATGCCAGGCTGGACATGGGGGTTTGGAGCAGCCTGGGACAGTGGAACGTGTCCCTGTCCATGGCAGGAGGGGGAAACTGGAAGAGCTTTAATGTCCCCTTCCACCAGCCATTCAATAATTCTCTCCATAATCCATACTTAAGTGTATATTTTGCTATTTTTCAGCTTCAAGTGCCTCAAATGATATTTTATGAAGTATATTTGATGCCATGAATTAATAGCAGTTTTATACTGTTGGTTTTTTGGTTACAATTTTTAAGTCCATCTGAGAGACTCCCCAGGATGCCTCTTCCCTCTCCTTATCTCTGCTCCTCGCTTAAATCATCCCTCAGGTTCTGCTGGTAAAGCTGAAACCTGCTGATATTCTGAGTCCCAAACCATAATTAGTCATCTTCCCTTTTTTAAGCTGATTTTTCAACCCAGCAGCCCCCAGTACAGGAGGGGGCTGATGTGAACCCTCTGATTTTATTTTGCTCGGCATCGTGCCTCTCACTCCTTTAACTTCTGAGCTTTTCTCTTTTTCCCTCTCCCTGCTCCATCCCAGTCCATTTACTGTAATTTGCTATTCCTGGAGGGAACTGCTGATCCTTTTTGCTCTTTCCCAGCCACGCTGGAGGGGTTATTTTTAAGGCAGCCTCAGTACCTGCAGTACAATGACTCATTTAGGGTTTGCCAGCTCCCCACGTTTCTGCCGAGAAGTCGGCTCCTGCTTTGAATTCCTGAGAGGATTGTTAGGAGCACAGCACAGACTCCCCAAATCCTTGGAGGATGTTAAAGTCACAACTATTCCCTAAACACAACCCAACACTGGTCCCTTCTAAAATGATGGGGGCAGAGAGTATCCCAAGGACCTTTAATTCCCCCTGCAAGTCTCCAAGGCCGGGTTGGATGGAGCTTTGAGCAACCTGGGTTTTTAAATCCCTCTGGGGATGGGGACTCCACCACTTCCCTGGGCAGCCTGAACAATCCTTTCCATGAGGAAATTTTCCATCCTCCTCCCTCGCTCTCCATCTGCCATCCATCCTGAGAGTCACAGGGGTCTCCTGGTTATCCATGTGAAATAATTGCCTTGCACAAATCTTGGGATTTTTTTTTTTTAAACAAGCCTTCCTGCTTTGTCAAAAGCAAGTAAAAGAGGAGCTGCCACAAATTGATCACCTTTTACCTGCTTGAGCAACCAGGAGGATGCAGCTCAACCATAAAATGTAATTTACTTAATTAGTAGTTGCTTTGCTGAGTTGGACCAGTGTAGAAATCCTTGTTTTAGAGCAAGCAAATGCAAACTGTGCTAAAACATCCCAGGCTGTCACACCTCAGCTGTGGGGTTTATTATGTTTGGAGCTTCTTCCAGGCTTTTTGTGAGGAATAAAATATTTACAGGATGGAGGGAAGGGATTTGCTTTTTTTGTATTTAGGTTTTTTCCTTCCCAAGCTTTCTGAAGAGATACTCTACCAGAACACCTGGTGCAAAAACATAACTCTAATTCAAGTATTCCCAGAAATTAGTTTGGTTTGTGGGTTTTTTCAGGAGAGCGGTTATAGGGCATGAACATGGCTTATAACACTCCTTTAGGGGTTGAAAAATTCAGTTTATTATTCCAGTGCTGTTCTTCCCCCCTGGATTCTGGTGAGTTGGGCAGGAGCTGGTGGGGTTCTCAGGGGTCAGGTGTAGCAGTCAGGGAATCTCATCCCAGCTCTTGGCTGGAAAATCAATAACATAAACCTCGAGAGAAGGGACCTTGGTGGGATCACCGTGTCCCTGCTGCCTTTCTGACAGAACCTTTGCACTTGCAAGCTGCTGAAATCAGATTTTATTTCCACCAGAGCCGTTTTTTAAACAGCACAGTGGAGTTTTGCCAGTTCAAATATTAGGGATTCTCAGCTTCCCCCAAGCACAACTGAATCCGATCTCCTGGCCCAAATATGTGTGAGAGACCCATTAAGCCTTTTAACACCCAAAACCTGCTTTTGTTAATATCCTCCATGTGCTCCATCTGCTGCTGTGTTTGTCCATAGCCAATGGATTTGAGAGCAGTTCACTTCTCTGGTCTGAGGCCAAAATGTCCCAAATACCACATGGACATTTGAAAGTTAATGAGCATTTAAAAATTTCAATATCTAAGGCTGCTGTGATCCCTAAACCCGAGTCTTCCTTGAGTTTGGCCTCTTCTTGTGACCCTAAATAGTTAATCATTTTGAATTTTTGTCTTTGCAAATGAAAATCACTACGTTCATGCTTTGAAACTGGCCCTTTGGGGCAGTAATTTGATTTGTAACATTGTTTTGACTGTTCTGGAGCTGCCTATTACTGAAATGAGCTGAAATAGGAAATTTGGTGTCCCCAGAGATGTTGTTTAAGGGTGTGAATCAAGGATGAAATCAGGAGGATGCTGCCAGTGCCAGAGGACAAAGTGGAGTGTGAAAAAGCAGAGATGGGAGCCAGGACAATGTTTGTGCTATAAAGAGACTTAATTAGTCAACTAATTGATGGATTAGTGATTAATTGATTAATTACCAGGCAGTTTCTCTTGTGTTAATCATTGATCATGTTCAGGGCAGTGCTGGGCACCTTGGCTTTGGCCACACACCTGGAATACCATTTTTTAAGGCAGTTCCAAACCTGGCAAACTCAATTCATGCATTTTGAATAAGAAAAACTGAAAGCAAGGAGCTTTTTGCCGTGGCTTCTTTCAATCCAAACCATTCCAGGATTCTATTTTGTACCCAGTTGTTGCGAACGCCAACTTGGCAGAGCAAAGAAATTGGGATAGACGGGAAAGAGGGACAAATTCCCAGTTCCAGGATCGAGGAAGGCATCAGGAATGCAGGGTGGAGCAGTTGCCTTTCCTTAGCTAGGAAGCACAGAGGTTTTGCATGGGCCAGTCTGTGGCAGAGCAGGAATTACAGCTGGAGCAAAACACAGTGGAGCAGTAAATTACACAGGAATTACAGTGGAGCAAAGCCCCACTTGGAAATTATTCTCTTTTTTAGCTCCTGGCTTGGGAGCAGGGCTGAAAAGGGGGGATTGCAAATTTGCCAGATGAACAAGTGCATTTTGGACATCACAAAGGGCTGCTTTCCAAGCAGTTATTGTAAATATCTCACTGTAACCTATAACCTGAGGGCACGGAGAGCAGCGAGTCCAGCCTGCATTTCCATTCCCAGCCCTTCCAGAAAGGGCCCTCACACCCCTCTAGAGCTGCCATAAAAACTCTGCCAGGGCAGACCAGGAGGGTCCAGGTGAGGCTCTCCTCACCCTCCACAAATTCAGGGAAATGGAAAGTTCATGGTTGAAAAGCAAATGAAGACCTTCCTGGGAATGTCCATGGCCAGGCTGGACGGGGCCTGGAGCAGCCTGTGACACTGGAGGGTGTCCCTGCCCATGGCAGGGATGGATCTGGATGAGCTTTAAGGTCCCTCCCAACCTAAACCATCCTGGGATTCTGATGCTACGTGGTCTGTTTCAAGCTGAGCACTGTTCTGCCATCTTAATTTGTTTTAAATCTTTCCAGCTGAATATTTCCCTGGGGAATATTATTGGATAAGGCTGAGCCACAATTGGGTATTTAAGAAAAACTGCAAAGGAGCTTCTTTATCTCAGGCTTCCACTTTCTGTGGAGCAACAAACCCTTTTATTTTATCAGTAGGGGCTGTTCATATCCTACTTTGGATCCTTCAAGTACAGAACGAATTAAATCATTGCAAGGAGAATCAATATTGCACAACTTAAACCCTTTTGCAGAACTTCTTTCCCACAGAGCCTTGTCTGAACACAGGAGAGGATATGACACATGTCTGTGGCCCAGAAGTCATATTGATTGACAGTCTGACAAGCTCTGTCACTCTGGTTTATTTATAGTGGGTGCACTAAGCTATCAACAATCTCTCTAATATTTTTGGACAGTTGCTCCTCGTTTTCAGGATGAGTTTTGCTCATCCGAGTGCATCCCGTACCCAGACAGCTGCAATAAGGCCTGGGAGGTTTGTTCTGGACGTAGGTGGGAAGTAAAACTGAGGTGGAATTGAAATAAGAATCTCTTCTGTCCAACAGCTTGCAACTGTGTGGAACCTTAAAAACAGGTCTGAAAGCAAGTTTGTTCTGAGCAAGAGAAAATCAAGGCAACGTGTGTCCCAAACAGTGCTTCTGTCACTTTGCTGATATTTTTTGGGGCTCGTAAATTCTCCTGATTCCTGGCATGATGAAGGAAACAGCTTCCAGCTGACCTATGGCATCGTGCAACCACCAAGTCCCGTGGCAGAGCTCAGAGTCCTGTGCAAAATCAGCCAAATTCCCCAGCAGGCAGGATTCTGCAGCTCCTCAGGGCAGGGAGGCCTCACCATCCATCCCCTTGCCTTTGACCTCCAGCTGGGAAAAGCTCCTCCAGGCAGGCAGGACCCCATTGTGTCAACACTGGGACCCTGTGGAATGGAGACAAACAGGCAGCGCCACGTGTCCAAGCCGTGCTGCCGGGGGCTGGAGGTTTGCTCTCCATCACCCCACGCCAGAGGCCCCTCTGCCACTCCCAGCACTGCCAGCCGTGCTTTCTTAGGAGTCTGTGCAGTATAAAGGAAATGGGCATCAAAAGGAAATATTTCCTGCCAGATTCCTGGGGGTTTTGGGGGGGATTTCGGGGCAGTTGGGTTTCTCCGCGAGGTCGCAGCAGCTCGGTTGTGTTATGGGTGATGCCTGTGGAGCTGCCCTCCTCTGGCCCTAAGCGCTGTGCTTGCCCTGTGAAATGTGGAAAACCCAGAAGGAGAATTCCTTAAGGAGCGTGTGCTTTCACAGAAATGGAATTCACCACCCTCTGCATCAAGCTGTGATCCTGGGGAGGGAGAGGAAGGAGGCAGAAGGAGATACAGACGTCTTCTCACCAGAGAGGACCTGCTCTCTTCCTTCCCCATCCTCTGAAAGCCCAGAGCTGCTTCCCCTCCTGGGGAGCCTGCCTCCCCCTGTGTAATGTCTTCACAGTCCTGGGAATGTGGAGCTGGAGTGATGGGATTTTGGGATCCAGGAGGTGCCCAGAGAAGCTGTGGCTGCCCCTGGGATCCCTGGCAGTGTTCAAGGCATGTTGGACAAGGCTTGGAGCAGCCTGGGACAGTGGAAGGTTGGTTTTGCATGGCTCTGGGTAATGAGCAGGAAATAGCTGCTGTTTATATAAAGGGAAGGAGCCTTCAGGGGGAAAAAGAATCAACTGTAAAAGGTCTCCAGGAGTGAGATTGTCAAATGTGAGAGCAAATCTTTTTTTAAAGCCGTTGCTGTGTCTGGTGCATCCACATTCGTTTGACTGCTCCACTCTTGGGCTGATGAGGCTTGAAACAGTAATAAGGGGGTGGCATTTTTTCATGGGAACAAATGTATTTATTATCCTCAGAGCCTTCAGAAATGCTGGATTCTCAACCATCCATTAACTTGCTCTTCAGAACAGTCCCACCCTTGCTTTCAGCTTTTCCTCTATTTTTACATCCATTTAGCATGAGTGGGCTGGAGTAGTTCCATGGCAAGGCAGCGAGTGAGTGATGGGGTAGCTGTGGTTCTGTGGGATGATGAGTGGGAAATGAAACCTGCTCCAGCCCCTGGGCTCCTGCAGCATCCAGGTGCCTTTACCTGGCTGCTTGTCCAAGGAGAGGTTCGGGTAGAACTTGCCATGGAACTGTGTCCCATCACACAAACGGATCTGTGTGATGAGGGGAGAAAGGAAGGGTTACCCCGTCCTTCCCGCCCTGGGCTGGCAGAGCAGGGCTCACCCACAGATGTTTTAAACCATTCCCACTGAGCAGGGAAGGCCTGGCATGCCCTGTGGAAGAAGCTGCTCAGAGGGCACGTCCCTAAATCCCATGTGCCGAGGGCTATTCCCTGGGGACAGCCCCCCAAAGGCAGGAGGAGATGCAGGGCCTGAGCCCAGGGCTCTGTTGGCTCCTGCCATGGGAGAGCAGGCTTTGCTGCCACCCCTGCTGCGAGTCCCTTGGGAAATGCCGGAGCTCTTTGGCTCCAGGGGATGGTTTCCAGTGCACACTGAGTTCCCAGATGTCCTTCTCAGCCCTTCTCCCTGTGTCCCCTGTCCCTCACATCGCCAGGCACGTTCTCTCTGGTGTCACTGCTCCCAGCAATCAGCGCTCGAGAGCCTTCGCTGCGAGTCTGGCTGGTGGAGGCTTCGGTGGAGCTGTGCCAGGGAGCCTACGTGGTGTCTGCTCTCTCCTTTCTCACTTCTGGGGTAATTCCTCAAGTACCAAACCTGCACATTCATTTCCCAACCAATGTGATTTTCTGCAGGAATAAATTCCCAATTGCTCTGGAGGGAATGGGTTTACAGCTGAGTGTAGTTGAAGGCATGAAGTTTCTCACGTTTCTGTCCTGAGAACGTGCTTGTAAATCCTATTTTTGAAAAGTTTCTGAGGGCTGGGCAATAAAGAATGAGAAATTCTGGATGGGCTTAAAATAGAACATGAAAGTGTTTTGCAGGGGAAAATGCTTTGGCTCCATCTGGCTGACCCGAGGAGGTGATCATAAAACAGAAATGTTCCTGGGGCTGCTGCAGCTTCAGAGCTGTCACTCAGCAGAAACAAAGGGCTGGACAGTGGTGAACGGGCTTCGGGGGCAGGATTGCTACAACAGGATCACAGAATCAGGTTGGAGAAGCCCTCCAAGACCACTGAATCCACCCATCTCCCTGGAACTGCCCAAGCCACCACTGACCCATGTCTCCAAGCACCTCATCCACGTGGCTTCGGGCACGGGCAGCAAATAATCCTCTCCTATTTACCCACCTCGGAGCAGTGAATGCCACGAGAGGGACACTTTGTGTGGCTGCCTGGCTTTTCCTTCCAGGGAATGCTGCTGCTTAGTGAGCTCTCAATTGCAGCAAGCGTGGAGCTGGAGTCCTTGGCTGCTCAAGGAGTTGAAGTGTGGTTTTGCAGTGCTTTGTCCTGCCCTTAGATAAGGGACTTTTTATCATCTGTCCCTGTGCAAATCCTTGTGACACGGCCACTTTCAGGAGTCTGCGGTGCTTGAGACTCGCGGAGAAAAGGAATGAAGGAGAATATTTTGTCTTGTAAATGAATGTCAGCTGCTGGTAGCAATTAAGGCCTTGATCAGATAATGGTCAATGAAACTACCCTTGAAAAAGTGAAATGGCACATTCTGGAATTGAGTGTTGTAAGTGACAATTCGCAGTGGGTGGGAGGCTGAGACATGGGCTAAAACACGGGCTCTGTAGCCAAGGAGAAGCAAATTCTCTTTCAAGAATTTCAAGAGAACCTTCAGAGCCTTAGCACTTGTGTATCGTCATTGTCTGGGTGTTATTTAGACGATTTCGGTACAGAAACATTTCAAATACATGAAAAATTAAAGATGGCTTTTAAATACCTGCTTGATGCAGCCCCCTGTACTTTTTGCTTTGCACGGTTATTGCGTGATAATTTTTAAAGCAGCTCAATCAGTGCTTCCCAGAGCTGCAGGGCTGTGTGTTTTCCTTGGGGAGGAGATTAAATGAACACTGCCTTTCTTACTCCTATTGATTGTGGAGATGATATTAAATTAAAATGAGCCACAAAACAACTTTGGATTTCTTCTGCGAGGAATCTAATAAATTTTGTTCAATATTTTCCATCTCATTTTCTTTCCTTCTGTGCCACTGCAAGGCCTCAAGCCCAGCAGAGGCAGAGTCCTGTCATGTGCAGATCCACAGAAAGCAAAGGAAATTTTCTTTCTGTTCCTGACGTTTGCATGTCAAGTGGGTTTGAGCCTCTTGCTGTTATTTTTCATTCAAGGTGACGAGGCAGGACAGACGTGGCAGGAGGGGAGCAGTGTCAGCAGCAGGAACAGGAATTTACAGGGGGAAAATCAAAGCAGGATGCTGGATGCTTTGGCACTGTCACCTCTCCTGATGTCATCCCTGGCTGTTGGGTCCAGACTTTGTTTTGTACCCAAGGGAATGTAAGATATGGGGACCATCATGAGGCACCACAGCTTTTGCTTCCATATGGGAGCTGATTTGGGATTATTTAGGGGACGAAAAAGAGCCAACAAACAAATCCTAAAGGCTCAAAACCAATAAGATATAAAAATTATAGGATTGTGGAGTAGTTTTGAGTCAGAAGAGACCTTTTAAAGGTCATCCAGTGGCACCCCTGCCATTAGCAGGGACACCTTCCACTCTCCCTGGGTGTTCCAACCATCCAACCTGGCCTTGGGCACTTCCAGGGACCCAGGGGCAGCCACAGCTTCTCTGGGCACCCCATGCCGATGTTTTATCACCCTCATTGTTAGGAATATCTTCCTCATATCTAATCTAAATCAACCCTCCTTCAGTTTGAAACCTTTCCCTTTGTCCAATCAAACAGGCCCCTGCTAAATAAAAAATGTCTCATGTATTTTTAAACCTGCTGGATTTTGAGTGCTGGGAATTTCCAGGCATGTTTCTTCTGGCACAAATTGCCCCAGATTCTGCTACTTTCTTATTTTTCACTATGTCCAAAAAAAGGAGCAAACCACATTAATTTTCCTGTACCTTTCCCATCTCTGCTTTGCCTTAAAATAGAAAGGACAAGTTTTCTTGCTGGAGGTCAGCACTTATCAAAGTTTATGAGATCAGAGTGGCAGATAGTGCAGAGCAGGGCTCCTTTTTGCATCCAAAGCTATTAAAGCTTCCTTGATAGAAATCGTATTTATTTGAGCTGAAATGAATCCAAACCCAGCTGTAACCTTACCTTCAGAGCAACAAAAGGTACCACTCCAAGGAAGAGTCCTGCCAGGCACAAACTAAAGCCCCCCAAAAAAAGGAGGGAGACCAATTGAGTCCCCAGCCCCGCAGGGTTTTAAAACAGGTGTGGATGTGGCACTTGGGGACGTGGGTTAGTGGTGGCCTTGGCAGTGCTTGGACCTGATGGTCCTGAAGGTCTTTTCCAAGTGGAACCAATTCTCTGATTCTATAAATACACAGTTGCCTCCATCTGCCTGAAATAAATCCTTCAATATTTGGCTGGATGGAAAATCTTACCCAAAGCCACACTTTTCCTGTGGTTTGACTTTTTTCAGGCTCTTTTTGTGACGTGTAACCCCAACGTTGCAAATTTGGGTCCGAGTAAAGGAGCTTTTTTCTCTAAATTTGACAGTGCTGGTGGCACCTCAGAGGTGAAACTTTTATGACCCCACAGGACTGTGTTTGTCATGACCGGTGACTAAGGACTGTTAATTTAGGATTATTACAAAAGACTGCAGCAGTTTGTGGGATTCAGGGCTTATTTGGGGGGTTTTTCCACCAGCAAAGGTCAGAAGCATCTCTTGGAGCCCCAAGAGACTGATCATGTCATCTAGACCCCTTGCAAGGGACTTGCCAACACCATGGCAGGGGGCTGGAATTAGGATCATCCCTGAGGTCCCTTCCAACCCCAGCCAGTCTGGGGTTCCACTAAACCCTGTGCCAAGAAGGCAAAACCCCATGGAGAAACACAGGTGGGAGAATTTTAAGGAAAATGCACTGCAAGAAGTGAGCTGGAGTTGGTTTAGCAGCCCTGGCCAGGTTATCAGGAGGAAACAGGAGGAGTGTGGAGCAATGAGTGGAAAAGACATGGTTCTCTTCTAATGAACTGGAGAGAAGGGATATTTCTGATTTAAGATCCTCATCATTAATGCTCTGCTTGCAATCACTGGATCTGCAAATAACTTTCTAAGGAGCTTCTTGATTGCTGAAAGGCTTTAGGTATTCCTGGGTACGATGACAACAGAGTTCTGTGTAGCCTAAAAAAAAAAATAAATATCTGTTAAACTGCTGCTTATCCGACATTAACTACAGCAATTTTTAATTAACCTGATTTAGAAGCCAAATATATCACTGATGAAAATGAGAGGGTAGAACATCCAGTCATTTATTCCAGAAGAGCGGTCATGATTGTTGAATTAGATTTATTCAAATGAACCTCAACATTTTGCCACAGAAGTCAGTGGTGCCAGGGTTTGAGAGGAGTGGGATTTGGGGCCTGGGAGGGGGGACTGTGCTGTGGCTCTTTTGGTGCTCACAAGAGGGAAGTAGGGACCCACGCATGCTTTTATTCAATAATACAAGGTTTAAAAAGATGAGTGTAAATCCACTGCTAATTGCCTCCTTCCAGCCTTTGCTGGCAGCCAACAGCCAGCATCAGTGGGGCTTGGCATGGAAACCCTCTCCAAGGGTCATTCCATTGGCTCTGCTCTGGGATGATGGCCAAGGGGACACACACAGAAACAGGGTAGTGATGCTCAGGAGAGCCAAATTGTCCCCCAGCAAAGCAGGATGAACGTGTCCCGTGCCCTCTGCCAGGGGGATGTACTCTGCAGCACCTCAGAAGGATGGGGTTTTTCAGGTGTTACTCTTTCCAGTAGGGAAAACTTGCAAGAAATGGAAGGAAATGAAAAGCAAAATGGTAGCCACTGACAGGACCCCAGGGAAGGGCTGGAGCTGTGCCAGGGAGGTTTAGGATGGATTTCAGGGAAAGGTTCTTCCCCCAGAGGGTGCTGGTCACTGCCCAGGCTCCCAGGGAATGGGCACAGCCCCACAGAGCTCCAGGAGAGTTTGGATAACGCTCCCAAGCACAGGGTGGGATTGTTGGGGTGTCTGTGCAGGGCCGGGAGCTGGGCTGGATGATCCCTGTGGATCCCTTCCAGCTCAGGACATCGTGTGATTCTGTGGATAAAGGAGCAGGCTGAGGTGCAGAGGTTGTGTCTGTGCTCTCCACAGGGGACAGGAATTCCCAGGGAAGTTGGATGCTGGAGGCCTGCACTGTGTGGCTGCACACAGGCTCTGGGGTGTGCCACGATTTCCAGCCCCCCACTTCCATGCCACAATTCCCCTGAACTTCCCCTGACCTCCCTGGGTGAGGCTGATGCCGAGTGAAGGTGCTCTGCAGCCTTCCCCCGAGTGCCCATTAAACCCTGCGTGGCTCCGAAGGGTCCGAGCGTGTTCCTTCCAGGTGGCCTGGCAGCAATCAGGGCCCTCCTGGGAATGGCACTTGTGCAGCCATGGGTGAATGCGAGGCTGGCATGTTTTCCTGCAGGATCCCTGCCTTCCCTTCAGCAAGAAACTCTGCTTAATGCAAGTGCTGAGCTCTCCAAAGCGCTGCCACGCAGCCCAGGAAAACCTTTCTGGTATCCAGGTTTTGTACCTGAACTCCACGCTCAGAGAATGGATTTTCCCTGCTGTTCTCTCCAAAGCACAGCGAGCACACCTGCATTTTCCTATGGGAATAAAGATGAAATATTGATGATGTCACATGAAGGTCTGTGGAGCACACTCGTGGTCCTCCCTATTGCCAGAGAATCCCCTTGTGTTTTCCCTCTGTGCTCACACAGGTTGTTTATTGCTTTCCAGGGGTGCCATCCTTGCTTGATTGCTGAATCCCTAATTCCTATTTTTCTCTCCTTTCAGGTTACCCAACGGGCTATCCCACTGCTGCCCCAGCCTACAACCCCAACATGTACCCAACCAGCAGCCCTGGCTACGCCCCAGGTAAAAATCCTCAAGAAACATTCCCTGCTCATCCATTCCCAAGCACACACCGGGCATGAAAAATAATAGCTCACCCTTTGATTCAGCTTTTGGTTGCTTGAGATGTTTATTCTCAAGGGTTTTGCCTCAGAGGAGCTGCAGGATTTTAACACTTCCAAATGAAGCTGCCTTTTGAGCTCCATGTGCAGCAGGAAGAGCTGCTTGCATAAGGAGCACAAAGCTGGACTTGGTGCCAGTCTTGCTAAACCCTCTCTCCCCTTAATTGCCAAGTTTTCGGTCTACCAGTTGTCACAAAATCAGTGGATCCCCAGGCTCAGGCATTTTCCAAGGCTGATGAAACAGGAATGAGGGGTTTGTTGCCAAAATATTTTGGTTTTGTCTTCCCCACATCACAGTTTACACATATTCCATAAAGCTGTTTATTGTGGATGATTCTGGAAGGGATCTGTTGTGTTTTGTTTGGATTTATGTGCTTTTAATAAGGTCTTCAGCTGCATTTCTTCCCATTAAAGCCTTAACATGGAACGTGAAACAATTTTTGTTCCCCTGGATTTGTGCTGGCCACCCTCAAATTCCCCTGAAGGATAAAACACTGGAGGAATTAAATGAAAACAACTCCCCAGAATAAGAAAAAGCCCATAAATTTATTAGTAGCTTATCCTGCCAGAGGCTGGCAATGTCCTCCCTGCTCAGCCAGGAATGTAAATACTGCAGCATTCCAGCATTTTGGCCTGGCTATTACAAAATGTCACTTGTCCCCAGCCATGCAGGCAGCAGCTCCTCCACTGAGTGGGCAGATGGCCAAGGGAACACCAAGTGAGAGGAAACCCCAAATCACTGCAGGACAGGACTCTATTGCTTCTTGAACATCTTAGACACCATTGAATAATTTCCATCTTGGGAATCTCCTGATGTCCAGAGAGCTGCCATGTAGCTTTTGAATGAGCAACAAAACCCTTCCAGTGGGTAAGCACTAAACTAGCAAGGAAATTGTGAGGATTAAAATGCAGATATTAAAACTGGAAGGAAAATGATGAAGCTTTTATAGGGTTTCCCATAAATCTTGAGGCCAAGGTGGAGAGACCTGGTTTAGGTAAAGGTGCCCCTGCCCAAGGCACAGGGTTGGAACTGGATTGTCCTTAAAGTGCCTTCCAGCCCAAACCATTCTGTGGTTCTGTTATAAACAGTTTTTTCAGCTCTTGAAATCAATACAATTTCATATCACAGCAGGATATTAAACCATTTTAACCACTCTGAGAAGCAGGAGCAGCCTCTGCTGCTCAGGACCTCCCAGCACCACACTCAGTGGTCCCTTCTCAATGGAAAGCAGACTTCCAGGAGGAAAAAAAAAACATGAGATTTTGAGAGCTAAGTGATGGAAAAGAAGTGCCATAAAATCTCCCAGCAGTGGGAACATGTGACAGAGTGACAGCATCCTCAACTGTGTTAAATGGAATTGGGCTGAACTAATTCTGTGGTTCAGTGGCTGAGTTAAAACCTTCATCAGTACAGAGAGTGTTCCCTCAAATTGAAGGAGCTGCTGTCACACAGGAGGCTGGAGAAAACCTGGAGAGGAATGTGCTCCTGGTGTCCTCCAAACACACTGGGAAACAGCTTGGGAGTTAAAATCTTGGACCTCTGAAACAGCAGACTAATTCTAAATATGTTTTTAAGGGATTTTAGACATTGAGTCTGACAAAGAAAGAGATGCAGCACGTACCCAGCAGAATTAGTGCTCCTGAACACCCCATCCATGGACAAGGTCCTGTTCCAAAGCTCCCAGGCTGGCAAGGAGGTGCTGCCTGCTGGCAGAAGTCCCTCCAGTCACTAAAAAGCAATCAGAAACCAAGGGTTCATCTGGTTCTTGGAACAGAGGTTGGGTAGGGTGGGAAAAGCTCGTGGTTTCTGGATTCTTGGGATGTAACTGCAAGGGAGGTCTCTTGAACAGAACCGTTCTGTCTCAGCCTGATCACCCTCTCTGCCCCACCCTGAAGGTGCTCCTGCTCACTCTCAGATGTCTCTTGCCTCAAACCTCATGAATTTTGCTGGATTCCATGCAAAGGATCAACCCCTGAATGAAGATAATTCCAGTTTTCAAATCCCACACGCTTTTGTCCCTGATGTTATACGAACAGTCCCTGATGCTTCACTGGAAGGCAGCAATGCTCATGGTTCCCAAAGTCCTGGGATCCACATGGGAAATTAAATGTTGTAGTGACCTAAGCTTTGTAACAGCATCAGAAGGAAACAAGGAGAGGAATCTGGAGAAGTCTGGAATCCCCTTGGTCCAGTCCTCCCGTGAGGAAAGGGAAATGGTATCTGGAGCCAGTCTTGATTTCTCCCTCTCCCAGTGCCAGGTTTCTGGTGGATATTTGCTGATGTTTGAGCCCAAAAGGTGTTAAATTATTCCCCAGATTATTATAAAGGAACCCTACAAGCAAGGGCATGAGTTGGACTGGATGATCCTTGTTGATCCCTCCCAACTCAGGATGTTCTGTGATTTTATCAATTCCTTTCATTCCACTTCAAGTTCCTGCCTTGTGTGGTTTTCCTGCTGCATTTTCCCTGCACTTTCTCTCTAGTTTTTAGAGAGAAAGACACAAGGCAAAACACCAGCATTGCAAACTCAGGCTTGCAATAAGCCTGGCTTTTTAGGACGCTATTCTCAAAAAATCCCTTTTTAAGTATGCAAAAATGAGCATCTAAAATCACTCTGCTGCAGAGACACAATTAAAAAAAAATAAAATTATGTATGTCTTCATTAAGCCTGGTGCATGTTCCCTCGCAGGCATTCTGTCTTCCTCGTGGTTGTTTTGTTTTAACTTCCTTCATTAAAGCCTCCCTTTTTATTTTCCTGAAAGTAGGACACGCACTTTGCTCGTGGAGGCTGGCTGAGGCTGGAGCTGTGTTTATTAATAATGCAGGGCAGAAGTGATGGCTTTGCAGCAGTGCCCTCACAGAGCAGAGCTAAAACCAGCCTCAGAAATGAGGGATCCTCGTGGGAATGTCGTGGGACAGGACAGGATGGGAGGCTCCGATCCCCCAGTCCTGCCTGTGATCCTGCGCGGAGGAAACGCGGCTGGAGCATCAGCAGTGCTCTGAGCCATCCTCTAGAGGTGCCCACCGACTCCTTGGGGACACCAGTGGGTCCCCTAAGGGGTGTCCTGGAGTCTGGAGAGGGGAATACCCCGTAGTGCCTCACAGGGTTTTTCAAGGATAAATGTTCCTGTCGTTTTGAGGCGCTCAGGCACGGGACTGCCTGGGGAATTCGGCTTATTGCAAACTTCTTCAGGGCTGGAGGCTGCATCCATCACAAATGAGGTTGTCAGAGGGAAGCAAGATATCCTACAATGGTTTGAAAGGGTTCATATTTTTGTTTTTTCCACTTCAAATATGTCCTGAACGTTCCCACCTCGTCCAAAGGTCCTGTCAGGAAAACAGAGCAGTCCCAGTGCTGCAGAGACCCACAGCTCACGTTGTTTGCTCAGTTCTCGCTGGTTGATTTGCCAGGGATTAAACTGATAATGAATCAAAACTCTTTACTTTATTTATGTTTAGGTGAGAGGATAAACCAAATCCAGAAGACTCTGGTTGG
>JAWWMU010000001.1:1141141-1189019 GCA_035048155.1 Cinnycerthia olivascens
CTGATAATGAATCAAAACTCTTTACTTTATTTATGTTTAGGTGAGAGGATAAACCAAATCCAGAAGACTCTGGTTGGACGCAGCCCTTAAATGATATTAGATAGTCATGGCTGGATTGTGATCCCTGTGAATTATTGCAAAGGACCAGGAGGTATTAATGTTCCTGGAAGCCTCCTTGATCCACCTTTTGTGTAGTTTTAAGTGATGGATTCTCCAAGGATCCGTGATTTAATAAAGAACATGCAGAGCTATGGCAATCTCCCGGCCATCTCCAACCCAAATTGCCTTGATTCTGTGGCAGGTTTAATGTGGAGAGGGAAAACTGCAGAGGAAGGATTCGTGTAACATTGGAATGAACTGTCTCATCAGTCTGGGAGATTAAAACCTCTGTGAAATCCAGAGGCAGAAATGAATCTGCTTCTGAATAAAAGCATAAGTGAAGGAGTGTTTCTGTCGCAGCGCTGGGAGTTGCTCTCCGGTGTGATGTTCCCGAGTGCAGCCTACCATGGAAAATAAAGCAAGGCAGCCTGGAAATCCTTAATAACTCCCCAACCTCTGGGAGAGGGCAGGGACTTGGAGCAGAAAATGATCAGTGACTGAGTGGAGGAGAAACTGGGCTTGAATCTCTGACTTCCCACAAACCTCCTGGTTTTCTGTTGGAGGAGGGAGGGAGGAGCGGGTTTCCACATCTCCAGCACTGGAGCAGCAACCAGGTGGATCTCACACCTCTGAGTGTCTCCCACAGCCGATGCCACAGCCAGTAAAGCAGCACTGCTGGGTGTCCTCCATGCTCCCCATTCCTGTCTGAGTCCAGGAGAGTCTCAGGAGGGTTTGGTGGCCAGCAGACCTGCAGCACTCTGGGAGGTGGATTTCTATCCACCAGGATGTGTTGTGCTGCTGTGGGCTGTGGCCCTCCTCAGTCTCCTCAATCCCCCCTTCCCAATTTCCACCCCTGTGACACTCCAGATTTACAGCTGTACCTTCAGAGAGGGTTAATGCAGACTCTGAGCAGATGTGGAGGGTGTGAAACATCTTTGCTCAGCCTTGGGACTCCAGGAAGATTTCCAAACCCTGACCAAGCTGTGCCGTCCCTTCCGTGGGGCTCGGCACCTCAGGGGTAGGAACCTGGGGACAAAGGATTAGCAAGGTGGTTCCAATGTGACATAAGTGTGGGAAGTTGTTTCTCATTGCTCTGTGTGACACCTCTTCTCTGTCCCCACTCAAGCCACACTTCTGATGAAGCAGGCCTGGCCCCAGACCTCCTCGTCCTGTGCCACCGAGGGCACCTTCCACCTCCCGGTGGACACCGGCACCGAGAACAGAACCTACCAGGCTTCTTCTGCAGCATTCAGTAAATAAACCTTTTCTTCTGGGGCTTTACTGGGTTGGCTTGTGCTCGTCTGCCTCCCCTGCTGGGGGCTGATTTGTGGACGGGGTTATTTGGCATCACAGAATCAAAGACTGCTTTGGGTTGGGAGGGACTTAAAGACCATCTTGTTCCAACCCCCATGGGCACCTTGCACTGCATCAGGTTCTTCCAAGCCTCATCCAACCTGGCTTTGATGGATTAAAACCATGAAGGGATCATGAAAAGGAGAGCATCGACCCTCCTGCTGCTCCTGCAAGGAGGAATTCCAGTGGAGAAGGTGAAACCTCTCTCTTAGCTGAGTGTTTGATCCCTGGGAGCAACTTGGGGTTGTTCACAGGTGTTTATCTACAAAGGGACATTATTCCCCATTCCCTTAAAACTGAAAGAATTCCAGAATAGAGCCTGATTTTCAAGGAGCACTGTTCAAACTGCCACCTTGTAACCCAGGCTGGCTGAGCAGGAGCAGGGGGAGGAGATGCCGTTTAGGGATCGCAGTCAAACAGGCTTTTCCAGTGCAGCCTTGTCATCTCATCCCTGAAGAGGATAAGTAGTGCCTCCAGGAGGGCTGATAAGCTCCCTGATAAACCCTGGCGTGCTTTCTCTGGTATGTGGGGTGTCCTCTGGCCCCTGCTTGACTGTTCCCTGCTAAATCTGGGGCATGAGTGGCATGGGGTCAGTGTTCCTCACGTTCCAGCTACTCCAGGCTCCTTTTTCCTGCTAAATTAAATCAATTACACAGCAAGGCAAGAGGAAGCAATATATACAAATTTTTAAAATGAAAAATAGTTATTAAAAATAAATATTTAAAAAGCTTTTTGGAGACTTTCTCTTGGAAAAGGGATGTCCCTACCATTCCTTGGGGTAGGGGCTGTACACCGGGCACGGTCCAGCCCTGGAGCAGCTCTGTGGCCTCCTCTGGACTCTCTCCAGCAGCTCCACATCCCTCTGCTGCCAGCCCCAGGGCTGGAGGCAGCTCTGCAGGTGGGGTCTCACCTGAGGGAGGCAGAGGGGCAGAACTGTGGACATCCAGTCAGTTCCTTGCCCAGCTGAGGAATCCTGCGTGTGGTGAACCCTGGAAACAAGAGGCAGTGGCAACACAAAATTCCCCACTGAGCTCTTCCCCCCCCCCACCCTTCACAACCAGCCTTTTATAGAAAAACATTTCTGTGCAATCCAGGGCACTTGTGAGCTGCAGGATCAATAAGGCTGAGATTTCTCGAGTGACATGAGGGATTTAATCAGCAATTTTAATAGAAGCTGGAGCTTAAAGGCTTGCTGCTGCTGAACCACAAAGCGGCAGCAGCACGGGCCACGCCAGCCTAATCCTAATAAGGTGTTAGTCATAATTAGGTTTTAAAATTATCTGCCAGACAGAGAGGAGCCTCCATCATCTTGTGTCATTAAACCTTCATTCCACATTGTTTTACCTGCAGGTTGTTCTGTTTTTTCCCCAGTTTATAAACACAGCAGATTACGTCTGCCTGGGTTATTATGTTTAATACCTTTTTAATATAGGAGATAAATTGTCTGTGATTCATCAATCAGGAAACCACTGCAAGTCTTGGTATTCAAAGTGCTGAAACCACACTGGCTTGTACAGGTCCATACCTCTAGACACCACTCAGAAATGAAGTGTGAGGCTGAGAACTGGCAGTCTCTGAGGTCTTTCTTTGAAAAAATGAGTTCAGAATAGAGAAAAAAATCCATTAGGTGGAAAAACAGGAGATTGGTTGGTCCGTGGGTGACACTGGGTTCATGACGAGGAGTCCTGATGGAGGAGGCTCCACTTCTGCTCTGATCAATATTTCAAACCTTTTCCACTTGTCATTCAAAGATGGTTGCTCTCCTGCTAATGGGAGTGAGAAGAGTCACAGCTATTCCCCTTGTTAATTAACACCTATTTTTCCAATCTGCAGTAATCAGGAGGGTGTGAGATGCTGTTGGGGAGCTCCTAAAAGCTCCTTGTGTTCTTCACACTCTTTCAGTGCTTGGAGGATGATGTGGGATATTAGACTTGAAATCTTGCCCTTCTCCAAGTGCTGAACAGCGCTGGAGTAAATAAGTTAAATACATTTGAGTGTTTTGGCTGGGCTGAGCCTTGACTCCTCCTCTCCATCCCACGCAGTCTTCGGGGCCCCTTTGCTGATGGGGTGGGTTTCTCCCAGCCCTCCTGCCAGCCCTGAGCAGCCGTGCCAGGCCTTGACTGGGCCCCCTCTTGTCTCTGGCAGGGTACACTGCGGGGACTCCCTACAAGGTCCCACCGACCCAGAGTAACAACGCCCCTCCTCCCTACTCGCCGTCTCCGAACCCGTACCAAACCGCGATGTACCCCATCAGAAGTGCCTACCCACAGCAGAACCTGTACACCCAGGTAGGTGCCACCTCCTGTCCCCTCAGCCACCTCGGCTTCCTGCCGGCCCCTCGGGGCCAAGCAGCTCCGTCTCGGTGGGATGGAGGTGCCGGTGTCGCCTTGACATCCCGCTGAAAATCCTGAGCTTCTCAGAGCAGTGTGGCCCTACAGCTTCCCTGGCTTTTCTTCTCCTCTTTTATGTAGAACAACCAACTTTCCCAGCAGCTGTAATCTCATGGGGGGGGATTTCTCCGTGCCTTGCTGAGAGTGGAGCATCTTGCTGATCCACTGTCACCAGGAACTGCCTAAGCCATTGGGGTCCAAGCCACCCACCCCTGCACACTGGTTCTTCTCCAAACCCAGCCACAGAATCTGCCACTTGGCCTGTGAACCTTTGTAACTCCTGAAAGAAAGAAGTGATGGAATAGCTGCACCTCCTTCTCCCCTTAATCCAGACCTTCAGAGTTTCTCTAATGGCTTTCACTAATGCACAGTAAAATCTCCATTTTGCTCTCCATTCAAATCCTTGTCTTCTTTCCTCCCATGCCCGGTTTGCAGGTCCTGACAGTGTTGCTGCCTGTCCTGGGGGCAGCAGTTGTCTCCCTCGTGCATCTCCTCACTTCAGGCCCTTCGTTACTTTGCATGTGAAGCTTTTTCTGTTGGCTCCTTTAATTCCCATGCATCCTTCTCCCCGTGTTAAAAAGCCCTGCGAATCTCGGTCGCCTGGATTTTGGGGCCCTCTTGGAAACCCAAGAACACGGCATAATTCCTGGACCCAAGCACTTTGGGATCATCCAAGAGCCATGGCCTGTCCTTTTCTTCCATCTCTTGCTCCTTAACATTTCATCCAAACACACGAAGGTTTGTCCTGCGTGGATTGACTCCTTGATTCCTTCCTCATCCATTCCACACATCCCACAGGTTCAATCTCCGGGCGCAAGAGCTCGTCCATGGGAAGCACCAACCACCAGCTCGAGTTCCATTAGGTTGGAAAAGAGCCCGGAGTGACGGTGGGATGTTTCATTTGCCCTTTCTCCCACAGGGAGCTTACTACACCCAGCCCGTGTACGCGGCCCAGCCTCACGTCATCCACCACACCACGGTGGTGCAGCCCAACAGCATCCCCTCGGCCATCTACCCGGCGCCCGTGGCCGCGCCCCGCACCAACGGCGTGGCCATGGGCATGGTGGCCGGCACCACCATGGCCATGTCAGCAGGTAAGCAGGGAAGGGAAGGGAACCCTCCTCCCCCCCTTGCCCAGCTCTGAGGCCCGGGCAGAACGTTCCCCCTGCGTGCCAAGCGCCGCCGCGCTCCACCCCACCGGTGGTGCCCGCTGGTCACTGCTCCTTTGCAGGCAGAAACGTGGGAATTTGCCCCAAATCCTGGTCTGACTCAGCAGAGGAGGGCTTTGGTTTGGCTCACTCCTGGGTCCTTAGATAAATTATTCTGTGTCCTTAACTGCGTTGTTCTTTCCTCCGTCTGTTCCGTAAGAGAAGGAAGAACCAGGTTGGTCCATCCTCAAGTAGTTGTTTTTCTCTCCAGCTCTTTTTTAAAGACACTTATGGCCCTGGTTTTGTTTGACAAAATGAAATTTAACCTTGTTTTATCTATCCCACTTCCTCTACATTTTACATGCAGATTCTATCTGCAATTAATTGATAGTACATTGAGTTAGATAGGGGCTGGTTTTATTTTTTCCAAAGCCTGTATTTTTCTCCTTAAGAATTCTTAGGATTGTATATTGAATTATGCCAAGAAATGCATCATTCATCCTTTTGCATCTGCGTTAGCTGTGAAATAGGAGTCTGTAATGGGACACAATCCCTATTCCAAGCAGAGATATTGCAGCCTGGATGTGACAAGAACCACTCTGAGAGATTTACTGTTGCCTATATTTAGAAGTGGATAAATGTAATTAATGCACATGGGATGTGCTAGAATTTCATTAATAACACTTGTAGAGAGATACCCAGAAACTGAGAAGTTGGTTTGAGGACCCAGTTGCTCCCAGAACAGGGTAGTCCAGGGCTGAGTTCTAAGCTTGTCTCAATTTTCCCTGGAGATCCGTTGGGTTTTTTCCCTCATCTCCCTTTGCATCTCTCATCCCTTCCAGTTTGTTTCTGATCTGTGCAGTGATTTGCTGTCCCAGTTTAGCCCAGTGCTTTCCAGCAGGTGGATGTCAGCAGGTTGTGGCCAGCTCTGTTGCCGCTCTTTAGGGACAAGGAATACTGGAAAGAAACAAGGAAAACCCTTAAAGTTAAGGGCCAGAGGCAGCATGGAAAACCTGCTGGAGCTTCAGGTGTTGTTATTCTATTTGTGGTGCTGGCTGATCCCAATCACGTGGGTCCGACACCTTCGAATCAGGTCCGGCAGGCAGAAGAATGATCAGGGAAAAGGAACAAGGAGGCAGTGATGCTGTTCCTGCCCCACTGTACCCTCGGGTGCCAGCTGCTGTGTCCTGTGACGAGTGCCTGTCCGTGTCCCTGCAGGAACCTTGTTGACCACCCCCCAACACACCGCCATCGGAGCACATCCAGTGTCCGTGCCAACGTACAGGGCTCAAGGCACCCCCACCTACAGCTACGTACCTCCACACTGGTAAACCACTGGCCAATCCATGTGAGTGCTGCCTCCTGCTCTGCATCCGCCTCCAAACCCCATCCTCGGACACTGCCAGGGATCCAGGCGCTTCCACGGGCACCCTGTGCCAGGGCCTGCCCACCCTCACGGGGAGGAGTTGCTTCCCAAGATCCCATGCAGCCCTGCCCTCTGGCAGTTTTAAAGCATTACCCCAGGCCTATCACTGCATCCATTCCCTGCCCATCTTTGTGTCACTGGAGTATTTCCTTTCCCCTGCTGGGAGATCATGCTGTTCATTAGCACCAGGCATTGCATGTGACTGCCTGTGTGTTCCTGTCATGCTCAGGAGCCCAGAAATCCCAGCTGCTTGCTCCCGGAGCCCTTGGCCCATCATGCCCAATTACCAGCACAGGCAGTTGATGAGAACACGCTGCTGCTCGGAGATCCCATCCAGCCCCGGGGTTATCTGAAACCTCTCTGTGCCGAACAAATTACTGCCGGGCTAATCCCGCCCCTCCCAAATCGGTGTGCAATTAGCAGGGAGCATCCCATCTGCATATTTGTAATCCTCTGCCTTGGATACCACCAGCGAGCTGCTGCTTTCCCAGCTCCCTTGCCTGAGAAATTGCCCACAGGGACTGTTAAATTCCATATGGATCAGCTCCGCGTGGTACAGGGGTGCAGAGAGGAGGAGAACATCCTTCTAACTGCCCGTTTTTAATGTATTTGCTCTCTTCCAGATCCGGAGTCAAACATTGTATGCAACTACACAAGTCTTACATCGGTGCTGCGGCCGCTGGGCTGCAGCGCCTCGTCTGTTTGCAAGAACAAAAGAAAAAAAAAAAAAAAAGTGCAAGGGTCACTTTATGCATTCTTTAGTGGTTTTTGTAAAAGCTGCTTTTTCTAATCTTCTGCCTCTTTTTTTCCCCCCTTCCTCCCCCTCCCACATGAATTGTGTAACACACATACTGACACTGAGCAATAGTCGAGTTCTTTCTTCGGTCCTATCATTTGAAAGCTCAGAATCTTCACTTTTCCAGCATTGCCCAGCTGAGTGGTGCAAAGATCCCCCCACTTCTTGTTCGTTTGGGTTCTTTTTGTTATTTTTCTGTTGTCGTTGTTGTTGACAAGAGCCTAGATTTTTTTTGGCTAGTAAGAGTGGTTGATGTTCAGGGTACTTTGTGAAAAGCACAGCGCTGGTAGGCAGGCTTATTCCGATTTGGTTTGGGTATTTTTAGTTGAAGAATATAAATTATTCAATCTTCCATAACATATTACAAGAAAATTGGTGTCTTCCAGATAGCTGTCGTGATAGATTATAAATGCATTATCTGCAGTGGAATTCTGAACTCATCCCTTCTTTTTGTAGGAGTAAGAGAATATAAATATACTTAGCGACGTAACACACTTGTCTTAGGAAGCACGAGGACTGGTCACCAGCGGGTCTTTGGTCTGCTTTTTCCAACTGGGCAAACAGATTGTGGGTGATGGGAAGGGAGCAGCAGGGAGACACGTGCCCTGGGAGCATCTTGAACCTCTTGGGAAACTGGGATGCTCCCCCTCAGCCACATCCTGGGGCAGTGCGAGCGAGAAGGCGGCTCCTTCCTTGCGTGGCTGCTGTTTGCAGGCAGAGGTGTGCTGGGCAACTGCTGAGGGAAGCAAGGAGATGTCCAAAGGTTGGGCTCAAGAGCTTCTCCAGGTCCAAAGGTTGATCTGGGGAGCTTCTCCAGGTTTAGAGTTTGGTCTGAAGAGCTTCTCCAGGTTCAGGGTTTGGTCTGAAGAGCTGCTCCAGGTTTAAGGTTTGGTCTGAGGAGCTCCTCCAGGTTCTTGGTCTGAAGAGCTTCTCTCAGTTTAGGGTTTGGTCTGAAGAGCTTCTCTCAGTTTAGGGTTTGGTCTGAGGAGCTCCTCCAGGTTCTTGGTCTGAAAAGCTTCTCCAGAGTATGGTGGTGTGGGAAAAGAAGGCGTCTGGTTGATGGAGATGAGTCTTCAAGGCAGGGCGAGGGCAAGATGGGCGGCTTCACCTTGCACCCATGGTGTTGACATGGCTGAGACCAAACGGCGCTGCCTGTGCGGCAGTCGAGGTGTCCCCTTCCCATTCTTCAGGTTACAGCTCCAAGACTTCCAGGAGGAACGTTCATCCAAGCACAAATACCAGCACCACAGAGAAAGGCCAGGAAGGGGGGTGATGCCTGGCTGCTCTGCTTGGAGGAATGGGAGAGGAGGAAGCAAAAGCAATAAACACGTCGCCTTCTTCACGGGAAGGCACCTGAGAAGAGGTGACAGCAGGGAAGGTGATCCGCAGTTGACAAGGACCAGGATGGAGGACACCAAGCACGCAGAGGCTGTGGTCATCAGGGTCATTTCAGGGGGGTTGACTTACCAGGGACACGGGGACAGGAAGCTGGTGACATCCCCCCCTCGGGGTGTCCAAGTAGAGCAATAAGTTGTCTCGAGGGCAGCAGAGGCAGTTTGGATTTGCAGAGAATGCTTGTGGCCAGTTTGTTTTTAATTCTTTGTCACTAAACCCAGCATAGAAACAAGGTTTTTGGAATTATTTTTCGTTTGTTTGTTTTTTAAGACAAAAGCTTGGTTGGGTTTTGATTTTTTGCCTCAAGTGTGCCAAATGCGTTCCATGCTTCTGGTGGAGTCTCCCAGCTTGGCTTCTGCTGCCACTGGGAGGAGCTCCTGGAGCTCCTTCCCTTGAGGATATGCCAGGTGGAGAGCAACAAGCCTGGGGATGCCAGGAGAGCTTTCCCTCCCACTGGTTGGTCCCAGGTAGTTTGTCAGGTTGAGTGTTGGTGTTGGCACTTCTGTTCGGGGGTCATTCAGTTGATCCTGCTGGTTTTGAAGGAAATTTAGAGCAAAGCTCTGGTTGGCCTCCTCAGCCTCAAGGGGAGCAAAGTGGGGCAAGACTGGACACCAGTGTTGTGGGGTGGGGAAGGGGCACCCTTGGGCTGCACTTTGGGCTTGTGCAGAGGGAAGGGAGAAGGGAAAAAGAGAAAAGGAGCCAATAGTCAGTGGGTTCCCCATTTAGCTTGGCAAAGCCAAGGATTAGTAAAGAGCAACAGGACCTTGGGAAACAACACCACCACATCATCCTTCCACTGTTTGCAGCACGCTGGAGTTAAACCTGGGCCAGAAAATCCCCAGTAGATCCTAAGAATTAAAGAGTTCTGAGATGCCCCTTTTTTCCCCCCTCTCATGTTGACTGTGTGTTACGTACCAGGAGTTGTCTGTCAGCATCGAGTCAGGTCTCCCAGTGTAATGGCACTCTGGTTTGTGGGGTCCAGCGAGCTTTGGGATCCCAGCCTGGGCTCTGCAAATGACCTTTCCCAGCAGACACCATCGCACCACTGTCCCAGACACACCACACCACTTTAGGAACCACTCCTAAAATTTTGGCCCATGTGTGAAAAGGAGATGTTGGGCTTTCTCCTGGAAGAAAAAAAAAAAAAAAGCCATTAAAGGTGTGGGAGAAAGCCCCATGAGTCGAGCCTGGTGGATCACCAAATGTTCCCACTTTTGAGACCTGATATGGGGCAGTTGGGTTTTAATTCCTTGGCCTGGATCAATAGCAGATCCAGTGCTCCTCATCCCAATATTCCCAGGCACAAATACTCGTTAACCAAGGTGTGGAGAGGTGAAACATTTGCCACTTGTTGGGCCATAGTCTTTAGTGAGGATATTTGGTAACCAGCCTTGAGCCACTGTGTGGAAGCAGGGCCACCACACGGTGCCAGGCTTGGGGAGCTCCTTCCCAAGGTGGCTTCATGGGGCTGCAGTGGTGGGGAGATGCTCCCTGCCCTTTCCTTGCTCCCAAGCCCTTCCCTCGGCCAAGTCATGGCTTAAGTGAGGGTCCTGGCAAGGTCACAGTGGGAGAGACTGGTGGGGGCCACCAGCTTCTCAAAGATGTCACTCCTGCAAAGCTTTGCTGATGTTTGGTAGGAAAAAGGATTTTCCAGAGGGAAGGAGCCCACCAGGCATTAGTGGGGAAGAGCTGGAGGGGTTAAACCATCCTTACCATCCACTGAAGTGTCTGAGATTAAAACTCCAGCTAAAGAGGATGGAAAAAAACTCTGAACCATTAACCCATTACCTTTGCCTCAAAACACAAGCCGTGATGAGAGATTTGGGGGGGGGGAAATAGGATTTTGGTGGTGGTGGTGACCCCCAAACCCCAGGAGCCCCTTGAAGCCTGAGGCCATCATGCCTCCAAGTGGCTGAACCCTCCAGGCAAGGATTTGCTCCTGTATTTTATGAACAATAAATCACCCAGTTCAGCATTGTTGCAGTTTTGGGATGTAATTCCCAGGTAATGTTATTTAAGGGGTTTGTTTTAGTGAGGCATGTTCAGAGCATCAGGTTTTCCTCCAGCCACCAGCATCCCACTGAATCTGGTCCTTACCAGAGAGACCCCCTGAATCCTTGCATCCCACAGGGAATGTGGGATGATGTGGTTCCCAGCTGGAGGGCATGAAATGGGAGCCTGGTTTTTTTAGGGGGTGGAAAAACAAGATTTGAGGCTTTATTCTTGGTACAATCCAACCAGCCAACAATAGCAATAAGAGCTGCTGGATACCCATAAATCCAGGTATTTTTGGTTTGTTTTTTTTAAATTTCCAGTATTTTTGGGCCCTCCAGCTCTTGTGTCCAAACTGTGGTGACCCTCTGCCCATCTTCCCTTAGCTTTGCTCCTGAGTCAGGATCAGCCTCCAAATATTCTCTCTGCTTTGTGTTAGCATTTCCCCTAGGGAAAAAAAAAGGAAAATAAAGCCTGTGACAGAGCTTGGGAGGGAGGAAATCTTGGGAAAGTCGTTTCTGTGGCGTGTTGCACTATGGCACTTGGAGATTCTCTGGCAATCAGGTGAAGGAACTCGTTTGGAAGGCAGGAATAGCAAAACACGTGGTTTGACAGGAACGATTCCCCTTTGGAAAAGCCTGATGGTGCTGCTTGTAGGGAATAATCTTGATGCAACATGGCCACCTGCAGCCTCCCTGCATCCTGCTGCAAGAGATGGAGCTGGGAGATGGAATTTTCCTGGGGGCAAAGGGGTTCAGGATCCAGGGGAGGGATTTGTAGGGAAGCATGGCAAGGTGCAAACCCTCCCATTCCCACAACACGGCCTCAACCCACACCAGGCTCCCACCCCTCTTTCTACGTAATTAATTTAAAATTAATTTCCACCACCAGACCAGCTCGTTTTTAAGTATTATTGGACCTCTTAAATAAAAATAAATACCAAAAAAATATTCCCTGAAAGAACAACAACAACAAAAAATTTAAGCCCAAGAGTAACCACGTCTTCCAAGTCTACATCTCACAGGTGTGTAGGGAACATGGCCTCGGACTGATGCCCTGGAGAGCCCCACAGCCTCAGTTTGTCCATCTGAAGTGTAAATTTGAGGTTATTTTCCCGTTAGTTTTCTGTTCTGGTTTTGGTTCTGAAGATCAGGTCGTGATCTCCCTGACAGATTTCAGCCAAGAGTTTGTAACTGTACGATATTTACTGTAAGATGTAGAACATTCAATAACTATTAAAATGTTTCCAAAAAAAAAAATTAAATAAATAAATAAAAGAGCCCGAGAGGGTTTGGTGGTTGGTTTTTTGGCACGGTGATGTCGTGGAGAGGTGAATGGGACCAGCCATAAACCCTTTTTGGGGTTGATGCTTGAGGCTGATGGTCGTCAACCCAACCTTGGGTGGGTTATCCCAGTGATCCCCAACATGGCCAAGGCAGCGTGATCCCACAGAAGCAATTCCTATGGAAAGTGAAATGTGTGATCTTCATGGTGAGCATCACCACCGTGTGCTCCTGAACTGAGACTCTGGAGAAAGGATGGGTGGATGGATGGATGCCCAGAGCAATCCGTGCCCCAGCTGGGCTGTTGGGAAGGAAGTGATTCATTATCCTGCAATGCCGAGCGCTGGCACCAGGTGATGGAGGGAAATCAGGAGTTCGGGATGGTCCTGGAGAGTTCATCAGACCCAGAAGGTGACTGTGTCCAGTGGAGCTGTGTTGCGGCATCACGGTTCCCAGAGGTGACGATTCCTGTGGCCACCACCACCGGCATGGCAGCTCGTGGAGTTACTGTCTGTCAGGCCACCAGGGACAGAGGATCCTTCTCACCAGCTGAGGGAGACGCTGGATTTGCTGTGATGCTCTTGGACACCTCGGTGGCAGGAGCAAAAGCTGAGCTGCCACCTCCAGCACTTAGCAGCTCTGAGCGGGACTGGCTTTCACACAATGCCCAGCGTCCTCCATCCCCTCCACGGGGTCTTGGTGGGTGTCACTGACCCCTGAGGCAGCCCCCGGGTGCCTGCTGTGGAGGATAAGGATGGACCACGTGTGAGCCTGGAATGGGCTCTGGGCACCACCCACAGTGGCAGGAGCCACTCGGTGTCACTCGCCCATGGCTGTCCCTACCCAACCTACACCTCCCCTGGCACAATTTGTTGAGGCCGTTTTCCCTTGTCTTGTCCCTGTTTCCTGGGAGCAGAACCCAACCCCCCTGGCTGTCCCCTCCTGTCAGGGAGTTGTGCTGAGCCAGAAGGGCCCCCATAAGCCTCCTTTGCTCCAGGCTGAGGCCCTTTCCACCTCTCTCAGCCCCTTCCCTGGATACACTCCAGCCCCTCTATGTCCATGTCAGGAGGAGCCCAGAGCTGGATGGTGACAGCAGCTGGAGGAGGGGACACGGGGATGTGAGCGAGGGCTCGTGAGCCCGTGCAGCTGCCCGTGAGTCACTGAGCAGCCCCTGGCCGGCCGTGCCACCCCGTGCCAGGCCCTGCCAGCAGCCTGCAGCGAGAGACACCCCCTCCCTGCTGCCTCACTGTCCCTTAATGTTCCAGCCTGCAGAACCCTTCTCTCCAGGAAGGGCCCCCCACACCCTCACCTGGCAGGGCCGGGGGAGCTGTTCCATCGCAGAGGTCACATCCCGCTGCCGGCGGGGAGGGGACCACGGAGGGGCTCGGCCCCCGCCTCGCTCCTCACCTCGGGGATCCGGGACACCCGAAACCTGTTGGGGAGCATCGCATCAGCCTGTCCCGCCCGCCCCGCAGAGGGGACACGCACCGGGGGGCTGTGCCTGCCTACCTGCCAATGGAGAGGATGGTCACCTCGCTGGGATGAGCTCCGGGTTTGGGGACTTTGGTGGCACTGAGCGATGGCAGCACCTCGGGCCACTTCTGGCCGCAGCGGGCACACGGGGCCGGTCCCTGCACCGTGTGCAGGTGCTGCTGGTGGTGGCAGGCGGGGGGAAACTGAGGCAGGAGGTGCAGCCTGGAGAAGGGGAAAATGCCATCAACGTGGAGGTGGTCCCTCAGCGCAGGGACTCCTCAGTGCAGCCTTAGGGGACTCTTACTTGTTGAGGGGGGCACAGCTCGGTGGCATCAGCTGTTGCCTCTGATGTTCCTTCAGCAGCTCCTCCAGCGCCGCCGCATTTTCTGTGTGTGGGACACGGAGGAGATGGGGGTCACGGGGCTCTGGCCCAGGTCACCTCCCCCTTCCCAGGGACCCCCTGACCTTTCTTCTCGGTGATCAGCCGCACCAGCACCCCGATGGTGTCCTCATTGGCATCCTCCAGCTGGTAGATGGGGCCGGGACCTGGAAGGACAAGTGAGGAAGTTAAGGGAAAACTCGGTGTTGGGGGATAAGGCACCCAAAGGACGAGCAGGATACCCTGGGACAAGGAGGACCAGAAACCATAGGAATGGGCTGAGCAAGATGAGACAGATGTGGGATCGCCAAAGTCATCACGGCACAAGCAGGGCTCACCGGTGCCGCCAGGCTGGGGCTCCTTGCTGGCAGTGCAGTGATAACCCTTCTTCTTCAGCAGGTTGCACACCAGGATTCCCAACAATCCCATGGCACAGAAGACGGGGACGATGGTCAGCACGGCTGCCTGTGCTGCTGCTGCCTCCTCCTCCTCCTCACCCGGCAGCGCCACCCGTGTCCCGTTGTTTCCCGGTGCCCGGCCCGGCATTTCGGGGCTGCGGGCTCGCCGCCGGCCTGCAGGGAGGCACGGGATCAGCCCCGGAGAGGGGCTCGGTTGGGATCAAACCCCATTTCCCCAGGAGCCCCGCACCAGGGCTGGACCCCAGCAAAGCAGGAGCCGCTTGTGTGGGAAGCAGAGGTGTCCTCAGCTGCCACATCCCAGCAGGACAGCGTGCCCCGTGCCCGGGGTGACACCTGCGGCCCGAGCACCCACCTGGGCACCCCGGGGTGCTGCGGGGAGCAGCGGCGCAGGGCAGGCACCGGCCCCGGGGCTCCCGCTCCCCTCCGGGGCTGTGAAACCTGCGGGGCGGGAGGGGACGGTCAGGACACGGCCCCCGAGGCAGGGCGGGGCTGGGGCTCGGCAGGGCTCCCCCGGCTGGGCTCACCCCGGCAGGCAGGCTCCGCACCGGCTGTCGCTGGCCGCTGTCCCCGCTGCCAGCAGGACCCTGTTCCCGGCCCGGCACTGCGTGTGAGCGGCGCAGGACGCGGCCCCCAGGGAGAATGTGCCGGGGGGACAAGCCCGGCACGTCCCCGCTGGATCCTGCGGGGAGGGAGAGGGCGGTGAGCGATGGCCGCGTCCCGCAGCATCCCTGCGGGCGGGCACGGCTTACCCCGGCGGGCTCCTCTCCGGGCGGGCATCCCGCGGTCCCCGGCTCCGGGCCACTGCAGCTCCCGGCCCCCTGGGCGGGTCTGCTCAGCACCTGCGGGAGCACCAGAGCGCTCAGCGCCGGCTGCTGCGGCCCCGCCGCTGCCCGCGGTGGTGCGGCTCCGGTGGCGCGGTGGCAGGTGCCACCCTGTCACAGGTGACGCCGCTGCTGCCACCGTCTCGCTTGCCCCACAGCCAGCGGGCGGCCTTCTCCAGTGGCGTGGGGGATGTGAACTCACCGGATGCACCACGATGGGTGCAAACCCACCCCCATGTCCTGCAGGGTGATGGGGTGGTGTTCGAGCATCAGAGAAGCAGAGGGATGGGATCTGGGATGGGATCTGGGATGGGATCTGGGATGGGACAGACGAGGCCATACTCACCCCCAGGACAGTGACAAGCCACCAGTGCATCCCGCTCCTCTTCATCACCCAGGGAGACCTGCCCAAGGGGGAGGACCGTGGTCATCATCCAGGGAAAATCCCACTGGAGAAGTAATTTGGGGGCCTTTTTTCTCTCCTCTAGGATGCAGCAGTCATGAACCACCCCCCAGAAAGTTTATTTTCGAGATTTTATGGAATGGCTAGCACCACCCCTTCCCTTGGAGATCCCAGCTCCATCCCAAACTGGAGAGGGACCAACCTCAGCGGTGGAGTCACACCATTCATGCAAGGAGCAGATGATGCTAAACAAAGTTAAAGGAAGGTTTTTCCTGCTCCAGAGGAAATCCTTTTGCATCTGTCACAAGGAAATGAAGTCACTAAAAGAGATTTAAAAGTATTTAAATAAAAACTCCAACAAAGCAAGAGGTGTTTGCCAGAGCCTCAGCCCCCCTCTTCGGTCTCAGCAATTGGTTGTTAAAATTAAAATCTATGCTGACAGCACAGGGAGAGGAAGGAAAAAATAAATAATAACCCAATCCCGGATCCAGCCTCCGCATGGAAATCCTGCCACCCGCATGGAAATTCCCCCCCGGTCGTCACGGTCCTGTGAGAGCCCCGGCAGAGCTTCATTACAGCCTGTGCCTGATGAGTTTCTCCTAATTAGTGGCCGGCACCAGCCCGAGACACAGGTAATTACACTCGAGGGGAGTCCTGGGGGGAGTGGGGCTGAGCTGGGTGTTTACAGGACGTGGGTTGGGACACGACGGCAGAATCCAAAACGAGCACACTCCATGCTCCAGTTCCCTCCAGTAGCTCCCAGTACAGGAGCACTCCTTCAGGGTGCCAGCATGGAGCTGGCCAGCCCAGCTCCTGAATCCCCCTGGGATTTGGCATGTGCCCCTTGAGCAGAAAGGGATGCTGGACGCTCTCCACCCTATAATCCAATCAAACTGGAGTTTAAACCTAACGTGAAGCATTTTGATTCTCTAGGGTTGTGGAATTCAAGCACTTCACGGACACACCGAGATGTCTGGGGATCAGCTCTGCTGGGGAAGAAATGGCCTCAGGAGGGGACAGGAAGATCCCACCGTGGCTGAGGGACCAGGAGTATCCCAGATCATGGTAAGTGGATCTAAACACTGCCAGGAGCAGGGGTAAAGCTGATCTGAGGCCAAACTTAATCCAAGGATTAAGGACATCCCTCAGATGAGCAAAACGCTGCCATAGGGATGCAGGAGATGCAGTGACCAGAGGGTGCCAGCTCCAGGTTGACACTGGAGCTTTGCCCAGGACTCAGCACCCGCTTTTGGGGGCAGCTTGGGGCCATCCCAAGTGGGGATGGGGTATGCAGGTACAAATGCTCAGCTGGTGATGCTGGGAAGCCCAGCTGCCTTGACACTCCTAAACCCGACAGAATTTGCCCCTCCAAGAACCAAAGGAAACCAAAAAATAACCCCACCAGTGCCAGACCCGGCTGCTCTTGGGGACACTCCAAGCTCCAGCAGCCCCGCACCCCACCTGGCTGGTGCATCAATGCCAACACACCAGAAGAGGTGACTTGGTTTTGGAAACGTCCCCAAATCCCTCCGGGTCACATGAGCCCTTTTTACTCCCAACCCCCCTCAATACAATCTGTAACCCAAAACTGCCCGCTGGGATTCCAGCGAGGGCTTCCCCTCCCTGTGGGGGGACAGGGTTTCAGCCCTTGACTCCTGCGGACAAACAGAGGGAAAAAGCCGCAACTGTTCGGAAAAACTTTGGGGAACAGCTGCCGGAGACAGCCTTGGACAAGGAGGGGATTGATTGATGGAGCGAAACTCGGCACTACCGCACCCCCGGGAACAACCGAGCCGCCGCCAAATTCCAGCCTTAAAGTCAAACGATGCCGGGGGAAGCGCTGGGGCGGCGCGCAGTCCCGGCAGCGGCACGTCCCGGCCCCGTTCGGGAGGCAGCCCCGCGCCGCAGCATCCCGCAGCACCCCCGGTGCGTTGGCTCGGAGCCCTGGCATTTTCCAGCTCCAGAAAAAAAAAAAAAAAAAGAAAAGAAAAAGGAGAGACCGAGACCCTACAAGGGTTCTACCTCTTTTCCCAAGCAGTTGCCGCTGAGCATTCCTTAACCTACTTTTTCTCCTCTCCACCCTTTATTTTAACCTACTTTGGCGCTGCAGCAGCAGCCGCAGCCTCCCGGGCCAGCGGGGCTCTCCCCAGCGCACCCCGCTGCGGGCGGAGCTCCCCCAAAACCCTGCTTTAGGGACAAGGCCGGGACAAAAACACCGCCCGCCCTCCTCAGCGCAGAGCGGGGGGCGAGCATCCCCAAAAAGCACCGGACCCGGCTCCCTGCACTGCAGAAACCCCAACCGCAGATCGTCCCACGGGGTAATAACCCTTTGAGGTGGAATAACCCGAGCCCCCCCGGGCAGAGGGGGTGTCCCTGTGCCGGGGGTGTCCCCTACCTGTCCCCGCCGCCGAGCCCCGGGCTCCCCCCGNNNNCGCCGCGCCACAAACCCCGCCCCGTTGTGTGACGTCACACGGCGAGGCCCCGCCCACGCGCCGACTGGCCACGCCCCCGCGCGGATCCCGCGGCAGCGCCACCGCCCGGCCGCGGCGGGAACTGCGGGAATTGCGAGCGGGAACCGGGCCGGGATTCGGGACGGGCTTTATCCCACCCGCTGCGGGGGTTTGGGGGGAAAAACGGGAACAGTCAGATCGGGGTGGGGTTTTGCTTGCCCAGAAGGAATTTTAAAAAAAAGAAAAAAAAAAAAGATTTTTTTAATCTCCCTTGTGGGTACGTAGGGGGGAACCCATGAGTGCTGCGCCTTACTTTCCTACCTGTCCTATAGCATACGATGGCTTGTCCTCTTCCCTAGGGGACAGTTTTCCCACAGTGAGGACACTCGGTTGCCGTCGGGCCTGGTGTTCCCTCCGTTCCCCTCAGTTTTCCCCAGAACGAGCTGGTGTCCCCTGTTCCGGCTGTTTGTCCCCTCAGGAAGTGCCACGTCCTGATGCTCTGTGGCACAAGGGCTGGATATCCTGATATCCCCCTCAGGGTTATCCAGGACAGAAAAACTGCGTTGTTCTGCACCATTCCCGTGGTGGAAAGGGCTTCTTCCTCCCCCCGCAGTCTTCATCACCAGTGGCTCCAGCGGGTGACATTCCCAGTGACTCCAGTGGGTGGTGGGAGCCGTGCTTGTCCTCACCCTGTCCCTGCCACCCCATCCCGAGGTGAAGGATGAGACCACGCTGCGATCGTTCTGGCACGGGTGACCTTTAATAACAAAGAGCCCCCAGAGTGACCGAAATCCCGCCCCCCCTCCTTTCCCAAAATATCCTCCTCATCCCAATTATAGCACACACCCACTCACCCCGCTGACGGACAGACGGATGGCTCCATGTGGGATGGCAGCGTTCCTGTCACTCACCCAGCTGTGTGGGACTGGGGACACCCTGATTCATCCCTGCCACCACGGCTGTCACGTCTCCCTTGGGGACAACAGGTTGTCCCAATCTGGGAGCACTGATCTCGCCTGGATCCTGGGTTGAAAGCAGGAAAATTGTGGAGAAAAGGGGCAAATGGGGGAGGGTTGGTCCAGCACAGTCTCATTTTTAGCGTCACCCCATTTTAAGGGTGGGGGGACAGCCCTGGTGGCTGGCAGGGAATGCAAAGACGATTGTTCTCATCCAGAGATGGCAGCAGCGCCTTCGCCCCACTTCCCAGGCTGCGAAATCCCGCTGGCAATCACAGAGGAGTGGGGGAGGTCACCCAAATTTCCTTTCCTCCTCCCCTCCATCAGCTCCCCCCCTCCACCGGCGTGGTCCAGCTCCACCAGCGGGCTCGGGCTCTCCGGGAAGTTTGAACCCCTCAGCTCTGCAGCGGCGGGGCTGGCAGTGAGGTGATGACGCCCCTGAGCCCTCCCCAAAGCCCTCCAATAAATAAGGATGTTTATATATATATAATATATATATATATTTAAAACAAACGAACGAACGGACAGAGCTATCTGGGTGCTGGCGATGGAGCGAGCGGGTTAGCGGGCGGCCCGGGCCGGGGGGACACCGCGGGCGCATTGTCCCTGGGGTGGTCCCGCGGCGTGGCCGGGGGTCCCGGGGGCCGGGGGGGGTGACAGGCCCGCGCCCCCCCGCCCCGTGAAGCAGGCACACACAAAACCGGAGAGCGAGGCAGGTTCCGGGCTGTCGGGCATCCTCCGTCCGGTCCCCAGGGATGCTCGGTAACCTCCTCCTCCTCCTCCTCCTCCTCGTCCGCAGCGCCTTCCCAAGCGAACCCCCGCCCCCTCCCCATCTTCTGGAGGCCCCCGGAGCGCTGTGTGTCCCCCCGCGAGTCCAGAGCGGCGGCCGGGGGGACGGCGGGGGGACCGGGGTTCATCCCGCCCAACCCCGAGCACACAGAGAGCAGCCGGGCTGGAGATGAGAGGTGCTGGGGCGGGGGGCGGTGGGGAGGGGGCCGGGACCCCCCCTCTGCACACAGGGGGGCCAGCACCCCCCTTTCCTGGCCGGGGCGGCCCGGGGGGGCCGTGGCTGGTCACGCTCTCCAGAGGAGGAGGTGGTTGGTGCTGTCGTCCCGGCCCACGGTCTCGCTGCTGCTGGTCAGCCGGAAATCCTCGTAGCCGTCCCCGCCGCTGATCACCAACATCTTGGGCTTGGAGAGCGCCAGGGCGGGGGCCCGCGGGCGGGACGGGTCCCGCTTCTCCGCCTCGCTCGGCTTCTCGGCCCCTGGCAAGCGCAGAACCCCAAAGGCTGCCACCCGATCCCGGCAGCTCGGCATCAACCCTCCACCGCTTTCCCGGGCGCCGCAGCCTGGCCCCAAAAACCTCCCAATAGCCACTCCCGCCCCAAACTGACCCCTGTAACCCGTTTTAGCTCCTCCCTTCAAAACCGGTAGCCCCCATCCCGTGTCCTTCTTGTCCCCATTCCACCCCCGCCTCACAGCTGGGCTGGGTGACACCGTGAGAATTTCTGTCTCCCTGGGAATTTGGGGTTGCTCATGCTGGCAGAGGGTACTTTGGCACCCGGTTCCCCCCACCCTGAGCTGCCAGCTTTTCACCCCGGGTTTTAACAAAGCAAGAAAGGAACGGGCACTCCGGCATTCCAAGGCTACCCCCGGCCATCCAGCACGGCATTCCCAGGCCCAGGAGCACCGCGTGCTGCTCCACGGCTGTGCCACCTACCCTGGGCGTCCCTGGGCAGCGGGAAGAGCACATCAAAGCCGTCGGGCAGCTCGATGGCCGTGAGGAAGCGCACGTGGCCGGTGTGGCCCTGGGACAGCCCCACCAGCGTGGGCGCTGCCTTGGCCGACACCGACAGGGTCAGCACCACGCCGGCGCTGGTCCCGATCCACAGCAGGTCCTTGCACGCCAGCAGGGCCGTGATCCGCAGGCAGGCGGCCTTGTGCTGCCGGATGATGGCATCCGAGCCTGCCGAGCATCCCAGCCATCCTTAGCCGGCCCCACACGGCGCTGGGAACGCCCCACCCGCAGGGATCCATCCCCAGGAGTATCCGTGGCACCTGGGACACGGGGAAGGGACCCCACAGCCCCCCTGGCTGGCGGCATCACATTGGGTTGATAGGACAAGGGGGAATGGCTTCCCGCTGCCAGAGGGCAGGGATGGATGGGATTTTGGGCAGGAATTGTTCCCTGGGAGGGTGGGCAGGCCCTGGCACAGGGTGCCCAGAGCAGCTGTGGCTGCCCCTGGATCCCTGGAAGTGTCCAAGGGCAGGTTGGACGTGGCTAGGAGCAGCCTGGGAAAGTGGAAGGTGTCCCCATGGCAGGGGGTTGGAATTGGATGATCTTTAAGGTCCCTTCCAAACGAAATCATTCTGGAATTCCATGATTCCATGATTATGGTATTACTGCCCTGTTCCAGTGTGGAATTATCCATTTCCTCAGGGGCTGCCCCATTTCCGTGCGGGATTACACAACTGCCTAACACGAGCACAAGGACTCGTATTTCCTCCCCCCAAACTGAGCATCCTAAATTTTCCCATCACCCCATGGCGCCTCAGGGCATCCTCCGGGGGCACTCGGCACCGCCTGAAGCCGGTGGGGGGGGACGACACGTGTCACGGGTGGCACTCACCGGCCAGCATCTTGTGCACCGGGGGGGTGATGTCTGCCTCCGCCAGCTGCTCGTAGGTGGTGGCGTGGTACAGCCGGACCTGGGCGCTGCCCTGCAGCGCCACCCACACGCCGCTGCCCGCGCTCACCATGCAGGTGACGCTGCGGCCGCCGTCCTGCCCCACCTGGAGCGTGTGCTGCGGGGGACAGAGCCGCGCTGGTGTCACCGCTGCCCGCCACGCCTCCCGCCGCTCCCCCGCCCGCCCGCCCGCCGTACCTCCTGTGCCAGAGTGGCCGTGTTGAGGACGATGACTCGGTTTTGGCAGCCGCACCACAGCTTCCCCGCCACCGCCACCATCTTGGTGATGGGGCTCCCCGGTGAGCCCAGGGACAGGGACTTGGAGTTTTGGGGGTCCCAGAAGCGGCCTGAGAGGTTCGGGAGAGTGGGGTGGGTAGTTAGAAGTGTTCCCAAAAAGAAGTCCAGCTCAGCTCGATACGGACAATGGGGTGTGGTGGCTGGAGACAACTTTCTCCAGGTCACCCCTCAGAGGGGACATGAATTGATGCCACCACGGGGTTTCAGCAGCAGGCAGGGACCGGGAGAAGGATGGGATGGCCACCTCCACCTGCGTCTGCGTGTGCTGTTTCCAGCATCCCACCAGGGATGTCCCTTTCCATGGAAGCAGGGAAGCCACCCTGAGCACCCCACCCCAGGGGCTGCCCAAGCCACCCCCTGCAACAGCCACCGCTTTGGGGCTGCATTTTTGATGCCCCAAATCCAACCTCACCTGCTTCCCTCTGGTACACAACGAGCTCCCCGTTGGCCAGTGACACAAAAACCTGGTTATCCAGGTACCTGTGGGGAAAAACCACCTTTGACATCCAGCTGCAGAGCCCAGCTCAGCCACCCCCCCCCCCGAGCTGCAAATCCCCCTTCCCCCCTTACAGGATGCACATGACTGCAGCAGCGTGTTGCATCTTCATGCTGTTCTTCCTGTTCCGGATGTTGTCCGAGGACTGGTACACGTGGATGCTGCGGGAGGAGAGCAGGGCTTGAGGCTCCCCCAGGACTGGCACCCTTCCCAGGCAGGAATTCCCACCCCAGGAACTTACCAGCCATCCTCGGTGCCCAGCCACATGGAGCTCTGATGGGCTTCGGGGTCAAGGCTGAGGAGGTCCTCGAGGCTGCCGCGGGTGAAGGAGCCGCGGCTGGAGCGGCGCAGCGCCCGCCCGTCCGTGGGGCTCTCGCCGTGCCGGTTCTGCCCGTACGTGCCAGTGATGGGCAGGAAACCCGGCTCCTGCTCTTCCTCCGAGCTCGTCGTCTCCACTGTTGCCTCCTTGCAGCTCGGGATCTCTTCATCTGTGGAGGAGGAAGGAAGGGGTCAGACCATGACTCAAAGCCCCCCCCATCCCAGTACCACACTGTTGGGCTGATGCCTCTCAACATCTCTTTTCCCAGGCTCAGAAGCCTCCACCTGCAGATTCCCCCGAGGAATACAGGGCAGGGAGGCCAAAACAATGGAGCTGCCCATAATTCTGGGGCTAAGAAGTGTATTCCTCCCTAAGAGGGGGCTGGGGGGAGCACTCACTGCCGAAGCAGGAGGAGATGGTGGAGTGGCTGGCTTGGCTCTGCAGCGTCCCGGAGGGACTGGGCGAGGACTCATCGTCCGTGTCATCGCTGTCGAAGGGCACCAGCTCCCTGTTGCCACCATCCACGGGCTCCGAGAGCTCCAGCGACGAGCCCGAGATGGAGATGTGCAGGCACGGCTGTGGCCCCGCGTCCTCCGGCTGCGCCGGGCCCAGCTCCGCCGAGGGGCTGCCCAGCGGCTCCGTGCGCTCCCTGCGCCACCGGGGATGGACAGAGGGAGGAAGGGAGAGAAGCAGCTCCAGCATCGCCCTGCACCCGCTAGCTCCGCGGGGCCGGGCAAGGTCCTGCCTACCTGCAGGTGCGCTTGAGGCCGGGCACGGAGGCGATGCAGAGGATCCTGGCGGAGCAGACAGCGATGCAGGCCTCCACCGTGGGCTCCTTGCGGATGCTCAGCAGGCAAACCTGCCCCACGTAGCCGTCGCTGTTGCAAACCCAGACCTCGTGCGAGCTCTCCGGGCTGCCGTGGCTGGGAGAAGCGCAGGAGAACTGCGAGGGGGCAGAGGATCACTGGGGTTATTTGGGACTGATGAGCTGCCAGCGTCTGGTAACAAGACTGCTGGGATGGAGAGGACCTGTGGGATGCTTGAACCCAAACTCGGAGTACCTGCATCCCACTTCGCGTCTTCATGATGGGGATGGCTTTGAGGAACTCCGGATCCAGGCAGTTTTTGCTGGAGGCTGGGAAAACCAGATTGGGGGATCAAGAACCGATGGAGGAAAGGGGACTACCAAACTGGGGTGAGGGTATGCCAAGCCCACCACCACATCCACCTCCCCGCTCCCTGCTGTTACCCAGCTTTTTCTTGGCGTCCTCGAAGGCTTGCTCGAAGCCGAGCCGGGCATCAGGGTTGGGGAACTCGAAGATGAAGGACTCGGTGCCGTCAGCTTTGGTGGTGCTGAGCTCCACCTTGTTGGGGGGGAAGGCCATGCTGAAGGACAGGGATTGCTTCTCCGACAGCTCCCGGTGGATGGCGGCCATCAGGTCCTTGATCACGTCATCCAGGCCCTTGGGACGGGGACAACACTTCAGCTCTCAGGGATGGGTCACCACAAGCCACGTGCTTGATAACCCCCTGTCCATCCCCTGGCATCCTTCAGAGGCTGCCCCAGCCTCTTCTGTGGCTTTAGGGCTGCACGCTTACGGCCACCAGCCCTTCCACAGGTTCTCCCCTCTTGCTGAGGACATCCTGTGTGGTCCCACTGGGAGCGTATCCAACCAGGGGACAGCTCCAGGGCTGCTGTCCCCATACCTGGTGGGGGAAGCTGAGGGTCTCTGACAGCTTGCTGACTTGCCCCAGCGTGTTGAGGTCTTCATCCAGGCGGCTGATGCTTTTCTGGATGCTCTCCCTGTTGGTGGCTTGTGAGGCACCTGTGTGGGGACACATGCACAGCGTTAACCCCTCCCTCCCTGGCACTACCAGCCAGGGGGAGCCATGGGTTTTGAGGTGAGATGGGACACTCCAGCAGGCAGTGACAGACCTTTAACGATGTCCACATCCTCCAGGGGCAGCTTCCAGAGCAGCTTGTACTTGCTGGCAGTGTCAATCACGCTGGCTGCTGTGTACCTGGGAGGTTGGGGGGATGGCCGAGCTGCACCCACAGCCACAGCTCCCTAAAGCCAGGCCCGCTGGCAGGGACACCCAGGGGTGTCCCCAGGCCTGGTGGTACTCACAGGCTCATGGAGCTGCGGCGGAGCGAGCCCGACTTGCGTTTCAGCGTGGTGCACACCAGCAGGTCCGTGAAGAGGAAGAAGGAGCGGTCCTTCTTCCCACCCACCGCCTTCTGTGGAGCAGTGGGAGACACCGGGGGGTTAATGGCCATCCCTCCTCTGTGCCAGTGCTGGGAGAGGGCCCTGCTTCTGTTTCCCCATGTGCTGCCTTGCCCTTCTGTCTGTCTGTTCCATCCATCCATCCATCCATCCACCCACCCACCCACCCATCCGTAGCCTCCCATGGGCACACAGGCGCCCCATGACCTGCAATCAGCCTCCCACTGCCCACCCAGCGTGTGGCCCCAGGGCCCCTGCTCTTACCACTTCCACAACCATCTCCTGGCGCAGGAACCTGCGGAGCGGGGCCTGGAGCTGTGGAGACAAGGAGAGACCCGTGGGTGGGAAGGCATGGCGGGGAGCTCCGTGCCCTTCATCCCTGCCCCTGCATCCCCCAGCTCAGAACTGTGACCCCAGTCCCTTCCCACACCCCCAGGCACCCACCAAGGTCAAGTGATGATGGGGAACGCTGGACCTGGAGGAGCAAACCAGTGACCCAGCCTGGGGTGACCCAGAAAGAGCGGAAATGAGGGCATTTAGTGGAGAAGGGAAGAGTGACCCCATCCAAGGCCCCCTATACGTACGTCCTCCATCCCTTCGATGTGGGACTCGATCTCCTGCACGATCCGTGCGTTCCTCTCCACCTCCTCCGCGCTCTTCATGCCCTTGTTGATCCTCTCGGCCACCTGCTTGATGTTGCGCTGCGCGTCGATGAGGAAGGGGTGGTCGGGGTGGTCCTCTGGCGTGTGCTTCAGCAGGTCCTGCCGTGGGGACAGAGCCGGGCCGTCACCTCTGGCAATGCCTGGGCGGCGGCAGTGTCACTGCCCAGCCCCTCCCACGGTGCCCTGGCTGCTGGGGATGGAAACCAGCCCCAGGGAGGGGGTGGCCATGGAACCGGTCCCAAAATGACACCGCAATGTCCAGCAGGAAGGCTGAGGGTAAGGGGAGGGCAGCAGGGTGACTGTCCTCAGAGTGACCATCTTGAGGAGGGAAGAGCCTTGTGCACACCTGGGGACACCAACTTTGGGACAAGGGGTCCAGAGAGACCTGAGAGCCCTGGAAGCTGCGTGGAGGCGAGCAGGAGCCGTGGCCTCCCACGCTGCTGCAGTGACACTGCCACCCCGGTGTCACCCACCTTCACCAGCAGCTCGTATCGCGGGATCCTCTGCACCGGCTTGATCATCAGGTCAGACAGGGCCTGCTTCTCCTTGTTCTCCCGCATGCTTTGCTGCAAAACACCCATGAGGGACAAGGGTAGGCCCCTTGGTGGGACACAGCAGGGACACGGCCTCCCAATAACCCAGGATCACCCATTCTGGTTTGGGGTCACTTCCTTCTGCACCCTTGGTTCATCCCAACTGACCCTCTTTGCAACAAAACCAAGAAGTTGGGGGGAAAATTGCCAGTCTGGCAATCAATTTACTCCCAATAACTCCCACCCTGCCCGGCTCTGGATTGTGGCCAGGATCTATGGAGACAGGTACCAGGACCCACCTCCAGGAACTTCATGAAAGCCGGCCGGGCTTCCTTGGCGATCCTGACGGCATCCTTGGCGTTGAGGAAGTTATCAATGTAGGCAGAGTAGATGTTCACCAGCACATCCTTGGAGAACTGGGAGGGAAAAACAGGGCTAGATCGAGCACGGATCACGGACATCCTGGGAGAGCCTGGCAGAAGCTGCCCCAAGGGTTAACTCTGGCTCTGGGTTGGTGCAGGGAGGGCTCACCCGATGTCCGCCCACCTCGATTTTTCAGCCCTGACGTTTGTGCTCCCAAGGCAGAAACGCGGAGCTGCAGAGCCAGCCGGGAGCAGCAGCTCCCACCCTTATGCTAAGCAGACAGCAGGCCTGGAGATCGTCTCCTGTTCTCCATCCCAGGCCTGCTTGGCCCATCCTTTCATCACTCCCCTGCCTCCTGCTCCAAAACCTCTGCTCTGGGGCCGTGCCCAGGAGCGGGCACACCCGCATTCCCGGCGGGAATCACCCCGCCAGGACCTACCGACTGCACCAGGAGGTCGCCCACTTTCTGCTTCTCGTGCCAGTTCTGCACGCAGTCGTGGATCTGCTCCAGGAACTGCTCGTGGTGCTCCAGCAGCTCGGGGATCTGGTCAAAGATCTCGTCCACCAGCGAAGGGTCGCACAGCAGGGAGTTCTCCGGCTGCTTCAGCGGCTTCATGTAACCCTGCGGGCAGGCACCAGCACCCATGGAGGTTTGCCCTCCCTCCCCAGCCAGTTTGGATCTCTCAGCCCATGTAAAATACGGGGAAGGATGGCATCCTGCAGAAGGGGGTTCCTCCAGGGGATGTTGGGCTGTGGGACTCCCCAGCAGGACCAGACAGATTTTGCAACCCAGCCTCGCTGGGTCCCGTCCCACTCAGTGAATCCCCACAGCTGTGTAGGAGAGGTCTGCACAAGGAACCTGCAGAGCACAGGATCCTCTGTCCCAGGGCCTCAAGAGCCATCCTGGCTGTCACGAGCCTTCACCACCTCCACGTGCCTGACCTAGCTTGGAAATCACAGCAACGCGATCCCGGCATCCAAATACTGGTGTGCTCCTGGTGGGATTTAGGGTGTTTGGAACCAGGACGGGCTGGACCAGTAGGATGCATGCACTGGATCATGCCCTGGGCCACCACACAATGGCCAACGAGCAATACTCAGGGCCAGCAGGTCCTCAGCAAGGCTGGGTGGGTGGCTCTGCTATGAAACCCCTGCCCTCCCTCCAGAGCTGCAGAGTGGAGCAGTGCCCCTGGAATGGGAGAGGCGGATTTGCAGGGGATGCAGCAGGATGTGGAAGGTGTTCTCAAGCCTTGCCAACCCCTCAGACCAGCACAGGGTGCTGATGGCTTTCAGGATGTGTGGAGGACCACACAGTTGAGCACTGAGGACAGAACCCATCTCCAGTGGCTTCAGACATCTCCAACCAAGCTGGTCAAGGAAGAGTCATTCCCAAGGATCAGGTTCTTCAAGCTGGTGCCAGATTATCTTGTGGAGACCCAAGTTAGAAGGACCAAATCCATCCTGAGGCTCCTAACCCTCTTCACCTGTCCTACTGTGTCCAGCACCTCCAGCAGGAGCTGGGATGGACTGTGCCATGCATCCCGTGCTTCCCACATCGGGCAGGAGAGCACGGAGACAGCCCTGGCTGCAGCACACAGGGACAGCAGGCAGGGTTGGCTCATGCACCATCAGGCTTGGCTAGAGGATGATGCACCAGGGTGCTCCTTGTCCCTGGCAGCCACCAGGCTATGTGCCACCAAGCCATGTCAGGGATCTGAGCACCTCGTCCCAGCTGAGACAGGGAGCTGCAGACACCTGGAGCCCTCTGATCCCTGCCAGAAAGGCAGATTCCCCTGGTGGCCCTGTGTCAGGACAGATCCCATGGACAAGAGCTCAGGCATTAACACCCCGTGGCTCTCACCTGTGTCCCTCCCACCCCAGAGGATGCAAAAACCATGGGACAGACTCTCTCCATACCAAGAACTGCAGGGGCACCCCCAGCTCCAAACTCTGTACAGCTCCCTCCAAAATCAGCTCCAGAGCCAGGATCCTCTTCCCCTCTAAGCTAAGGTCTGCACTGGCAGCAGCCAGTGGGTCCTTCTCCCCTTCAGCACATCTGTGTGCACCATGGGGGCATCCCTGTGGGGGATTTATGGGAAGAGCCCACGGCAGTGTTGGGATGGAGTGCCCCATGTCCTTGTGAACTGTCACAGGCACTGCTTTTGCAGAGCTCAGGGCTTTTGGTGCTTCCCCCGGTTGGATAACCCACGCCTCGGCCAGGTGACCTCTCCAGGGCGTTGACCATCATTAACCTGCTGAAACACCTTCATTAACATGTGAAACGTGGGGTGGACCCTCGGGCCAGGCTGCTCCAGGGGGTTTGGAACCAGCTCAGCAAAAAAGCCTGAGAAAAACCTTTGGCTCAGGTCTGCAGGTGAAGATCCGAGCAGGAAACGAGAGCACGAGGGAACAGGGGATTTCAGGGGTCCCCCATCATGGCAGTGCCATCAGGAGATGGGGTGCAACATGAGGAGGAGCTTTTGGAAGGCAAGCACGCCAAGAGACTTGGGGACACCGTACCTGCAAGGTGACAACACACCGGGAATGTTACAGGCTCGAGCTGAGGACGGAGGTAACTCCCACACCCCGTTCTTGACACTGCCGTCACCGTGCCCCCACTTCTGCTCCTGCTGTCCCCAGCATCCCCCCTGTCACCCCAACCCAGCCCGGTGCCACACAGGTCCTGGCACAGCACCCACAGCCAGGGCTCCGAGCCGGGGTGACCACGGTGACCCCGCACGGCGGTTCGGGGCTCACACCCCGGGCCGTGCCACCTTACCTGCATCAAGGTGCGCAGGGACTCCACGTAGGACTGCTCGGTGTCCAGCAGGGTCATGATGACGTGTTTCCTCATGTCCTGCCCGGGGGGAAAGACACACGCGTGTTTTGGGGTGACCCGGGGCGTGCCGGGGGTCGGGGCCGGCGCTGGGGCTGGCTGGGGAGGCTGAACACCGGAGGAGCCCGGCTGGCGTCCAGCTCCCCTGCGCTGCCTCTCCAGCCCGATGGAGGAATCCGGGAGGATTAGGAAGTACATGACACCGAGCGCACAGACGCCTGGTTTCCTCCGCGGCCGCGTCAGGAGCCCGCCCTGGAGCTCACAGCCCTACATGGGTCGGTGCCGGAGCCCTCTGGCTCTCCAGCGGCCCCGCTCCGAGCGGACCCGCAGGAATTCGCCTCCCGCCCAGCACCCCGGGCACCTTGGGGCCGGGCTGTGGCCCCACGGGAGGAGGAGGTGGTGGCAGGGGAGGTGGCGGTGCGGGATGGGCCGTCGGCCTCGGGAAGCAGATGGGTCGGGGTCTTCTTGGCCGCGGGCTCAAGGACCCCCCTTGTGTGCATTGCCTGCAGCTCAGCCTGGGGGCTCAACGCTCCAGAGGCCAGGGCACGAGACACCCCAAAAGCTTTGGGTGTGAGACGTTCCAAAGGCTCCGAGTGCAGAGACACCCCAGAAGGTCTGGGGGTGAAATGCTTCAAGGGTGCTGGGAGTGAGACACCCCAAGAGATTTCAGTGAGAGATGCCCCAAGGGCCCTGGGCCCCGAAAGTTCTGGATGCAGAAACGCTCCAGAGGTGCAGCAATACCCCAGAAGTTTTGTGTTTGGTTACACTTCAGAGTGCAGAGACACCCCAAAGGTTTTGCATGTGGAGCTGCTCCCAGAGACTCCAGGTGCAGAGACGCTCCAAGTGCCCCGAGTGCACAGACACCCCAAAAGTTTTGCAGGTGCAGCATCTCCAGAGACCCTGGATGTGAGACACTCCAAACGTCCTCAGCCTTGTGGGATGAGCCCGTGTCCCCAGGACACACGGGGCTGTGCCCTCCCCAGCAGGGACACAACGAGCTGTGAAGCTGCTCCGAAGCCACAGGAAGAAGTTTGACTGTCCTCACCATGGGGAGAGGCCACCATGCCCCTCGCCATCCCCAGGGAGCAATGGAGAGGGATCCTGGCCAGATCCAGCTCAGCGCTCTAGGACAGAGCTGTGCCTCAGTTTCCCTGCTCCCCACCAGACTGCTGATGGAACCAGGCATGGAGGAAACTCCTGTCTAGAGCCAGACATTGGTGACGGGTCCGAGTCTCTCCAGGAATCAGGAAACCATGGTGGTATTGGAGTCCTCGGGGACACCAGCTGAGACCTCCCCACTTGGTGAGGAGGCTCATAAACATTCTCACTGCCGGATTAATGTGTTGTGATTATGGATGGATGGACACCCACTGGAGGGTGGATGGAGCTTAGGGGAATCTGACGTCCCAAACTGCCTCAGTTTCCCCAGCCCTCACCCAGCCTGTAGTTCCCTGCTGCTCCTGTTTTTTCCTGGAGCCGTCCCAGCTCAGGACTGGAGCAAAGGGTCAGACCCAGGAGCTGAAGAGGTTCAGCGCCACACGCTGGCATTTGCAGCAGTGAGGAGACGCAGGATGAGGCCCAACTGTTGGCAAGGCGATTTTTTCCACCGTTACAGCACCACTGGGAGCAAATTCCCACTGGGATGAGCAGGAGCTGGGGTCAAGGCACCACCCCAGCAGGGCAAAGCGATCCGTGGGCAAAGGCAGGATGTGCCCCACTGCTTTCCTTACCCCAGCAAAGCCTCTCCGCCGGGGGGCTGAAGATGCTTCAGTCTCCATCTGCTCTCCCTGGGGACGCCCCCGCCTCATCCCGGCCTCCTGCTGCCTCCCCCGGGATGCTCAGCACCCTCGGGATCAGCCCCTGCCGCCATGGGGACCGGGGTATTTCCCAGCAGCCGACGCCTCCGCGGGGTAAATCGGCACCGGGGGGGGGGGAGCTGGCAGCGATAGCTCCAGCCCCCCATCACCCTCTCCGGGCGGGAGCATCCCCCCTCCCCGCAATCCAGAGAATGCCGGGGGTGTCGAGCTGAGGATGAGGATGGAGGCACGGTTGCCACGGCAATCGCGGCGCAGACCCCACAGGTGCCGGGCTCGGCACACGTGCCCAAACATGACGCATCCATGCACCCCCACCTCGCCCCCGCATCCCCCCCCCGCTCCGTGCCCGGGACCCCCCCCTTTGCCATCACCTCGGTCCCTCCGCGGCTGCCGCAGCCCTTGTCCGGCAGCTCCTCGGCCGCGCCGCTGAGCCCGGAGGTGGCGAAGGCCGCGTCGATGCCGTCCCCGATGTCTCGCATGTCCTCCAGCGCGATGGTGAACTGCGCCAGAGTCCTCACCATCTGCAGCATGCGGGTCCCGGCGGTCGGTCCGTCCCACGCGGCCCAAGGAATCGCGCAGAAACCCCCGCTCTATCCCCCCGGCTCTATCCCCAGGTGTCCGCCCGAGCCGGAACGCTGCGCCGGGATGCGGCGGGGAGGGGAATGGAAGCCGGGCGCTGTTTATACCGCCGGGGTTCGCTGTGGATGTGGAAGCGGGGGGATGTATGGAAAGCGCTCCCGCAGAGCGGCTGCGGGGTGCGAGGCTGCGCCTGCGTCCGTGGCGACGCGAGGGTGCCCGGCGGCCGGAGCTGCCCAGGCACGGGCGGCAGGAGCGAGGGGAGCGCGGGAGGCAGAGCCGTGCCCACACAGACACGCGCGGGCGCGGGCAGGGCCGGATCCCGCCGAGGGATGCTGCTGGAAAAGGCTCTGCCCGGGGAGGATGCCGGGGGTGGGGTTGCGGGGAGCTGATGCTTTCCGGGGGCCTGTGATTTTTGGGGAGGGAGGGGGATGCCCGGGGTGCTCGGCATCCTTAGGGGCTCCATCCCTGTGAATATCCCCCTCCCTGACTTTGCAGACAGGGAAACTGAGGCACACCGCCTTTGCCCCACGGCATCATCACCTCAGCACCCACATCCCTGCTGGCCGGGTGATGCATCCTGCCCAGATCTGCTTGTAACGCTCCCCTCCTGCTTCGTTAATTAAATCTAATTAGCCGCTCACCCCGTTTCCACAGCAACGGCGTGCAGCAGGGCTGCATCCTCCCATTGCAGCCAGTAAATTTCCTCTTGGAGGTGAGGATGGTGAGCATCCCACCCCGGGAAGGGTGCGTGGCAGAGAACGGGCCACTCGGGGCATGCAGTGAGGGCTGCAGCGGCTGTCAGGGCACCCAGGGATTAGGGAAGAGGGAATGCTAATTGCAGCCAGGTAACCAGGCTCTTCTCGAGGCAGCAGCTCCTGCTCCTGCAGCTGCAGTGCCCTGGTCATCCCAGCTGTTGGAATGCCGGGTTTATTTAGTTTGCAATCCCAGATCCGTTTGGGTTGCAGCCCTGAGCTCTTCTGGGATCCAGTCCCAGACCCATTTCTGCTATAATCCCAGATTCCTTTAGGCTGCCATCCTAAAACCAGTTTTGTTGTAAGCTTGGATCCATCTGCATCGCAATCCCAGAGCCATCTGGACTGAAATCCTGGGCTGTTCTGAGCTCCAATCCCAGATTCATTTTGGTGATAATCCCAGACACATTTGGGCTGCAATCCCAAACCCATCTCAGTTGCAATCCTGGGCATATCTGCATTGCAATCTGGGATCCATCAGGGATAAAATCCTGGGCTCTGCTAGAATCCTGTGGCAAGCATGCTTCTGTTGCAATCCCTGTTGAAACTGGGTTCCAATTCCAGACTAATTTCTGTTGCAACGCCAGATCCTTTTGGGATGCAATCCCAAAACCATTCCCGCTGGAATCCTGGGCCCACCTGGGTCGCAGTTTTGGACCCGTTTGGGCTGTAAACCGAGATCCATCTGTGATGCAATCCCACTGCTGTTCCTCTTGCAATCCTGGGATACAAACCTGGGTCCAACCACATTGCAATCCCACGTTCATTTGGGTTGCAATCCCAATCCCGTTCCTCTTGCAATCCTGCACCAAGCAGGGATGCAAACCTGGGTCCAACTACATTGCAGTTCCCAATCTCTCTGGTTTGCAGTCACAATCCCACTCCTCTGGCAGTCCCAGCCCCACTCCTCTGGCAATCCCAATCCCATTCCCCGGGCGATCCCAGCCTCACTCCTGCCGCAGTCCCTGCCCCAGTTCGGCCGTGCAGCAACGCCCCCGAGCCTCCCTCGGTTCCGCCTGTCCCCGGGACGAGCAGAGCCATGCCTCCATCGCAGGAGAGCCCTTCCCACTCCCTTGGGTCGATCCCTTCGCCCAGCCCGGTCTCCCCGCGGGAACACCGCAGGGACACTCTCCGCTGTTGCGCCTCCCTGCCGTGGGTTCGGAACCCTGGCTCAAACCCCCGCGGCCCCTGGGGATGTGACACGGGCCGGCTGGAGGAGGGCCAAACCCGTCCTGCCTGGCGCAGGGAAGGATCCAGGCCGGTTGCCGGCTTTGGGGGGCCCGGTGGGGGTCACCTCTCCATCACCCAGGGAAGCAGGCTCCGCAGCGATGCCGGCCAGCCGAGCCCGGACCCCCCTGCGAGCGGCCCGCGTCCCACAGGAAATTCCTGGGAGTGTTTGGCCACTCCGACAGCGCTGCCTATTTTTAGGGCTGTCTAAAATATGAGCCGGTTATTTTTAGCAGCGCGGCTCTTTGTAAACACCTTTAGATTTCCTTTCGGACCAGCCCCTGTTGGTTTCTTTTTTTTCCCCCAACCTGGGCGTTTCCTCCCCCAGAACCCCAAACTCTCCTGGGAAATGCATGCCAGTTCCTTGGGATGGAGCCAAGGGACTCATCCCCCATCCCAAGGCTTGTGCCAGCGTGGCAAAATGCTCCTGGAAACCCAAAGATGGAGAGGATACGGCTCCGGGGGTTTGGGGGTGATTCAGCAGCACCCCAGACCTGGGATGGGGGCCAAGGAAAGGCCTTTTCCACCAGCTTTCCCTCTGACACTGGAAATACAACCCCAAAGAAGGATGGGAACTCTCCCATCTTTATTTATTTTATTTTTTAATTAGGGTGCAACCCCATGATTTTGCTTTTCCATGCGCAGGAATATCGGAGGAGTTTGAGCATCCCCAGGGATTTTAAAACATCCTAAAATATTTGGAAAAGGCCAGGGTATATTGTGTCCTGCCTCCACCCCCGTAAACAGAGATGCATCGATGGAGGAAAGTCCTAAAACATCCATTTTTTAAACAAAGGCCAAAGGGAGAGTAGGAATGTACATTCCATGAGGAATCACAGCCATCACACAAATTCTGGCCTTTGAGGCAGTGCACACATCAGTGCATGGAATTATGATGTTTTCAGCCTCTCTGAGGACTCCCCCCACTCTCCCAAATCCTGGGAATTTGGTTGGTGTTGGAGGGTGGTCCTTGTGCTGTCACCACCTGTCTGGGATGCTAAAATCACACCCCATGGGAAGGAGGATCTCTGTATCCCCAGAGATCATCCCAAAATTCCCACACCCACAGCAGTGTCTCTCCCTTCATCCGTGTAATGAGTTGTGTCAGCACCCAGCCATATCCCATATGCAGCAGGGATTTTGTCCCTGAGACCCTGTTCTGGGGTGAAAATATCCAGATTTAGGGGGGGAAATGGACTGGTTTAGACCACTTTGGGAGTGGGATTTGCTGCTCAGGGCCTTCCTGCAGCTGTGGAAGGAGGAGCTCAAGCAAAATTATTCCCACCCCTCCAACACATGCCAGAATTTTAAGAGTAAATAAATACAAGTTGTTTTTCCCTCATTACAGCTGCCAGCTCCTGATGGGAGATTCTCTAGGGTGTCGCAGGAGGGTTGTGCTAGGAGCTACCTGAATCTTGGCACCTCCTTGACACCACCATTCCCAGTTTGAAAGAATCTGGAATGTCTGCACCTTTCCTTTCCCTGTATGCTTGTTCCCAGGGTAGATCCCACTAGAGGGAGCTGGGACATAGTGGGAGCCACTGGTCCACGGGGACAATGCATGGCAAATTCCCAAGCTTCGCAATTTTCACACATCCTCAGCTCTATTTCTACCAAAACCCCGGGAAGAAAAGGCTTGGAAACAAACTGGACCTGCTTCCATCCATCCCAATGCCATGAGCAAACACCTCTGCAACAAACAGCATCATCCTGGCACGTAAAACTTCCTCGTGCTGCCAGGAAAGCCCCTGGCTGGCACCGTCTCCCAAAACAGGATGATGATCTTCCATCCAATCCTGTATTTCCTCAATCACTCAGCCTCTGGCAGGAAATCACGCAGAGGGGAAAAAAAAAAAAAATCACATTCTGTCCTCTTGGAAGTATTAAAGCAGGAGGTTTGATTGGGTTTTGTAGGGCTTTCAAACCTAAGCAGCCTTTCCCTTGGGGTCAGTGATGCTCTGCCCCATGTCCCAGAAAGTGGGGGGATGGCAGCCACCAAGGAGAGGATCAGCCCCTGCCACCCCTGGGTGCCAATCACCTCCATTCCATGGTGGCAGTCACCTTTTTGGGGCATGCCAGCCCATCCCTGGGGACCAACCACCGCCACCACTGAGCACAAGTCACCTCTTTTTCCAGGTGTCACCTCATCCCTGCCTTCCAGTCTCTCCCTCCCTGCTACCGGCCTCTCATCTCTGAGGAACAGCCAATCCATCCCTGGGACCACCAGGTCCTGGGGAAGCCACTCCCATGGGAACAGGAGGACCTGTGGCACAGAAGAGGGGCCGTGCCCGAGCCTGCCCGACGCCGCACGGAATCGGAATCGCATCCGGGGCTGCATTCCCTCCCTGCCCAGCCTCTGCCTGCTCTCCCACGGGTAAGGAAAGTCCGAGCTGCTCTCCAAAGGGTAACTTCTTGAAAGGAAATAAGAGCATAAATCAGCAGCTCTGATTCAGCCTCGCTTCGGTTACTAATAATATTCCTGTGTTTATTCGCAGGCCCGGGGCTGGAGATGTTTGCTTTTCCCTCGGCCGTGGTTTTTCCCAGGCTCCCAGCTCACAGAGGAGCATTGATTTGGTCAGGGATGCTCCCATGGAGAAACCCGGCAGCACCACCGCCTCCGGAATTGGGAGGATGAGGAGGAGGACGAGGAGGAGGGGGAGGAGCAGGGCAGCTTCAGCCCTAGTGCAGGGGCATAAAGTTGTTTTCCCTTCTTGGACTTCTCGGCCGCGGTGATTCATCCCGGGAGGACACGGCCTGGCTGCAATTGCTGCTTTTAAAGTGTAAGGAAAAAAAAAAAGGGAATAGAAAATAAAGGAGTTGGGGCAATTCTTCCAAGGCAGGGTGGAAGGATGTTGGGCATCCCTGTGCTGTCCAGGGGGGGCACAGCACTGGAAGCGGTGCTGGTGGGATAGGGAATGGGGAGCTGTACAACACTCCTCTCCCAAAGGAGCAAAAATTCCTTCTCTAAATGCACAATGGGGCTTTTCCTGTGGGATTTTCACTAGAAGTCGGGGTTTCCACCAATGGCACTGGGGTGAGGGGTTCTCCCCTCTGCCAAAATCCGAAGCTCAGGATTGTGCTGGTGCATCTCCTACATCCTCCCTGCACTGCTGGCACCATCCCACGGATCCCCCCCTCTCCATGCCCCGCTTCCCACCCGATGGGAGATGCTCACCCCAGTTTAACCCTCCCCAGTTACCACCCATCCCCTGGCATATTTGCAGAGCCCTGACAAAACCAGTGGTCCAGAGCAGAGCTGGGGGCTTGTGGCCCCCCGTTTGCTGCTAGCCTTTGCCGAGTCCTGGAGCAACTTTCACCAAATATGGAAGGTTTTTTTTGCCTCCGGTTTTCGGCACGCAGGCCACGGCCCAAGAGCGCAGCTTTCCAGATGCTGAGGTCAGCCCAGCTCTTCTTCCCTCCCCCTGCTCCTTCCCTGCTGCCTCCCAGTGGGCTTGGCCCTGCACCCACCGGGACAGGAGCAATTCCACCCCCTCAACTCACTGGAATCCCTGGATCCCCCACCAGCATCCTCTGCTGCTGGCGCAAGCCTGACCCTGCATCCCACACCAGCCCAAAAGCAGTGGTTATTAGGATTTTGGGGGACAAGGAAGCCAGGGAGAAGGGTACCCAGTGCTGGCCCTCCTTGGCACCACTGCTGGATGCCAGCCTGGCACAGGTGGGTGGGAGGTGCCCTGGCTCCCTGGTGGAATGAGGCCAGAAGTCTCGGGATAGCCAGGAGGGAGCCAGCCTGGCATGCAGGGAGTGATGGGTACCAGGAGATGTTTGGTACCCAGGAGCTGATGGAGATCCAGGTCTCCACATGGAGCCAGAAGGCCAAGCACACCCGAAGCCAAGAGGTATCCAGGAGTCAAAGATGATGGATGCTCAGAAGCTGACTGCTCAGGAGCCACCCTGGAGTCCATGGGCACCCAGAAGCCAGTGGGGACTCCCTGGGTACCCAGGAGCTGATGGATGGCCAGGATCCAAAAGGCACTCTGGGTACCCATGAATCCACAAGCACAAAGGAGCCCACAGACACTCACAGGCTTATGGCCATCCAGAGGCCATGGGCACTCAGGAACTGATGGATGGCCAGCATCCAACAGGCACCCAGCAGTCCACGGACACCCAGGAGCCAGTGGGCTCCCAGAGGGGATGGGAATGCAGGAGCTGATGGATTCCTAGGATCCAACAGGTGTCAGGAGTCCATGGACACTCACAGACCCAGAAGTAATCACAGGCCCCCAGCAGCTGATGGCCCTCCAGGTGCCAACCAGTACCAGGAGTCCCTGGGTACCCAGAAACATCATCCAGCAGCTGACAGACAGCCAGGAGCTGACAGACAGATTCCTAGGATCAAACAGGTGCTAGAAGTCCGTGGGCACCCACAAATCCACAAGCACACAGGAGCTGATGGGACACCCAGGAGCAGATGCAGGAGGCAGGAGACCTGAACACCCCGTTCCATGCCCCTGCCAGGACTTCTCCTGTCCCTCCTGCCTGGATCCATGTCCTGGAAGCAGCTGAGGTAGAGCCACCAGCCTTCACCTCAGAGCCTCCCAGGTGCTCCGTGGGTCCCCTCGCCCGGCTGCGAGCGGGACAGCGGGGATCTGGGGAGAAGGGGGGAAAACCACAGAGCTCGCCAGGAACGCCCACAGCCCACGTCACACCCGCAGGCAAGGCCAGAGGTGACAGCTTCCCTGCCCTGTCACTGTCACGGCGGCACCCTGGGGCGGGGGGACGGGGACAGGGAGGGGGGGTTCGGCATCCACTGACCTGCGCCAGGTTCGGACGACGGAGGGACGAGTTCCCTCTCCGCTCACCGGGGCTCTGAGCCATCTACATCCCATCTCACCGGGGTTTTGGGCAACCCAAAAAGAAACCAAAGGGATCAAACCCGATCCCCTACCGCTAGCGACGGTGTTTCTGCCGAGGGGTCAGGATGAAACTCTTCCAGAAAAAAAAAAGAGCAAGAAGAAGGATGCCAAATCAGGGCAGGCCAGCGAGTCTGCTGCTACTCCAGCTAAAAAAAGCAGGAAACCATATCCCAGGCTCGGAGATGCCAATCTTCCCATGCAAACAACTCCCTTTTTGTTTTTTTTGGAGAGTATCGGAGGGCTCGGGAACAGGCAGTCACAAATAGCAACTCCACGGCACCACCAAGGAAACGTTCCCCAGCCCCGGGGACCGTGCAGGGATGCTGGTGACCCCACAGCAGCATGGTGGCTTCTCCAGGGGGCACCTGGTGGTGGCTGTCCCCTCACCAGGATGGTGACTCCTCCAGAGGAAACCCGGTGGTGGATACAGCCACAGGTGTCCTTTGCCCAGCACATCCATGCAGGAATGTCCGGGTGGGGTTCACTGGTGTCCTGGATGTCACTGGTGGGGTGGAAGATGGTGGTGGCCATCTCCTGGTTCCCAAAAAAGGGACGTGCCTGGGGTTTCTGGGACAATGCAGGACACAAGCTCCACCATCTGCTCGGATTAAAGGGATTCTGCCCAAAACACCCTACACAAGGTGCAGGGGAGCACCAGGAATGGTGGTCATGAGGGCAGGAACTGGGCAGACTGGGATCAGCCTCTGTTCCCCGGAAGCTGAGTGGCTCCAACGGGAATTTGCACAAAGAGTTGAGTTACTGGAATACTTTTACCCAGATGCTGATTTTTGTTCTCCCTCCCATTGGCCGGGCCGCAGTTCCCAAAGAACCAAAAGCAAACACACTATTTTTAGAGAAGAGTTCATTTACTGGAGCCATTCCCTTTGAAATTCCTCACTCATCCTCTCCATGGAAACCAAGGGAGTCCGGAGAAACAGCCCCACCGGGACCAACCTTCAGAGTTTAAAAAGAGCCACATTGAGGGAGAGGGGGTGGAACTGGCTGATTTTACTTCACTGGACACATCCTGGCCTGGAAGCACCATGGTGGAGATGGCAACACTTTTGTTTTAGTGGGCTCTGTCTGTGCAAGCCAGGCTTGATGTCTCCAGGAGGAGACATCCTGGAAGATGGACCATGTTCTCTTGGAAAATCAGGCCTGGACAGCATGTGGGGACTCTTTGTCTTGGATAGCTGATAGGAATGGGTGGAGAGGGATGGCTGGATGGGAGCATGGACATGGATGGGGGCTGATGGAGACAGGAGGAGACTGGATGGATGGATGGATGGATGGATGGATGGATGGATGGATGGATGGATGGGAGTCACCTTCTCTGTTTTCCAGGGCATGACATGAGAGAAGAGGAAACTGTACTGGCCAAACCCCAGTGCTGCCTTCTGCACCTTCCCTTCGTGTAAGGGCACCTCCTTCTCCATCCTGGATTTAGGAGAAGTTCCTGCTGCAGCCCTGAAGCTGTGGGATGCCCCATGGGACCTGCTGTGACCAGGTGAGGGAGCTCAGCAAGGGGAGGCCTCAGCACATCACCTCTCTGGACACTCCCATCACAAAGGGGTCAATATCCAGGGGAGTTTCCCTCTTCAGAAATATCCCTTGGGAAGGTTTTGAATCAGAGAATGAGAGAATCACAGAATGGTTTGGACCAGATGGCACTTGAGTTCATCTTGTTCCAACCCCCTACCATGGGCAGGGACATGTCCCACTAGAACAGGGTGCTCCAAGGCACATCCAGTCTGGCCTTGAACACTTCCAAGGATCCCACAACCCTTGCAATGATGGATTATGGCTGCAGGAACAAGCCCTGGGAAGCTTTGGGCTTCCATCCCAGCTGGGTTGGGCAGGAGGTTACCTGGAGGTTACATCTCAGAGAGGCCGGCCTGCTGCTTCCCTGGCAAGAGCAGATGGAAGAACAAGGCCACCTCCTCCCAAAAGCTTTGGAGGCATGTGATTTTCCATGGAAAAGCCAGGCATCTGTGCACAGATGCAGGCAGGGTGCAGGCAGGCTGCCCAATGCATCTCTGGGAATATATCCCAGCACCAGGGCCCTCTCCACACCCCCCGTATGTGTATCCCTGCACTCCAGGACTCCCTGTGCAGGGATGCACGTCCACACGAGTTCCAGGGGTCTCCCTGGATGCACAAGCTCCAGAACCAGCCTCTCCCTGTGTACCCCTCCGTGCCCACCACAACTCCTGGTGCATCCCAGCTGCAGGCCTGTGGGAGCCGAGCTCCTGCCGAGCCCATTCCAGCCTCCCACCCTCGCTGCAGGGCCTGGATCCTGCCAAGAGCCTGACCTTTGGATCAGGCAGCCACGGGCCAAGGCCAGCCCCCAGGACCAGCTCAGGCCAGGGCTAACCCTGTCGCTGCAGGGCTGCATCCTGCCCCACACCACCATCACAGGCCTCAAAGGATGCACATCCCACGTGGATCATCCCCTCCGGTGGAGCTCGCTGCCTAATTAATTAGAGGCTTTTAATTAAAGTGGGGGGGACAAGGGAACAAAGCAGCCCTGTTCAAAGCTCTGGCAGCGAGGAGGGGAAGGGGCAGAAATGGGCAGAGTTAAGGGGATTTTGGCACAGGGGAAGGAAAAAATAAAAAAATGGGCAAAGATAAGGAATTTTAGCAGTAGGGAAAGAAAGAGACAAAAATGGGCAGAGTCAAAGGGATTTGGGCTGGGTCACCCCCCTGGACAGGCTGCCATTGATCCCAGGGTCAATCCATGCCACTGACAGGCAGCATCACCTGATCCTAGCCAAATTCTCCATGCTCCATGCCACATCCCACCTCTCTGAAGGGCTGCCTGTGTGCCTCAGTTTCCCCCCACTCCAGCATTTTGCTGAGCACGGCAGATCCAGGGATGCAAAACCCGGGCAAATCTTTGGGGCAGGGACAGGAAAGCCATGATTTGCCCATTCCCACCTCTGCCCTGCAGCTGCTTTAATTACAGATTTCCAGCAACCAAACCCAGGTTTCCGTGGGGATTTACGGAAATGCAACCAAGTCCAAAGATGACAAACTTTAGGAATACACGGCCATGGATCCGGCCTTTGAGCTGTCCCCACAGTGGGGAGGAGCTTCTGAAGGATCAGGGCTGAGCTGGGAGGGAGGATGCCGGGGAGGAAAGGGGGTGGTTGACGCCAGCGCCCCTGGGAACGTGACCCCGACGTTTCCCTCCGGGATCCCCCTCCTTCCCTGATGGCTTTTCCGGGGTGCGGCCGCCCCGCTCGGGGACCGGCAGGTGGGGAAGGCCGCGTTCCCACGACTCCCGTGCTCCCCAGAGGTGCTGTATTTAAATCAATATTTTCCTGTTTAATCCAAGTGCTGCTAAGTCAACAAACACAGCGTGACGGCGAGCGTACCTAATTTTCCGTCCCCGGACGGATTCAGGCATGGGGGGAGGAAAGATCCAAGGAATCCCCAGTCTGGCATCCCGCTCATCCTTTCACCCCAAATCCATCCCAAATGCATCCTGGCCTGCTGCTAGGCTGTGTGGGGCTGCACATGGGTGTACACATGTGTGCTTGTGCGTGCTGCCCGTTCCAGCAGCTTTTGGGATGCTGGAAGCAGGAGAAAGTCTTTATCTTGAGTTTTGGGATTTTTTTCTCCCAGAGGATCTGCCAGAGTGGGATATGCTGCTAAGGACCCCTGAGGAATTAAAAGCCTGGTGCCCATCATCAGGCACAGGGTGAAGGAGTCCCTCTGCACCCAGGATGGACTGGATGGCTCCATCCCCATGGGGAATTGCTGGAAAGCACCCAGGACAAACAGTGCTGCCCCCGAGGGAGAACAGCACATTACCTCTCTGGGTGGGATGTGCCAGATGCACCTCTGCCAAAGCCACCACCAAACCATGGGAGCTGGAAAAATATCCTGGGGGAATGATGCTGCAGGGATACTCAACTCCAAGAGAATATCGTGAGGGTGAAAGGTTTTGGGAGAAAATATTTTAAGGGAGCATCACCGCAGAGGTGCCAGAAACCCATTATTAGTCCCTTCCCAATACAGCCTGCTGGAGATAGACACCATCTCACCATCACCACCACCATGATAAGAGATGGATGCTCCCACCTCCCAAAATTCCCAAGTGGAGGTGACCATTTCCCCATACAGACTCACAGCCTCGCAATGCTGGCCCTTTCCATTGAGTTAGGGAGGGGAAAAAAATCTAAAAGTTAAAAAATGAAGCTTATTTTTTCCCTGCTGGTAAGGGAGCACATAAATCCGTGTTCCCAGCCAGCCATCCCAGTGCCAAGTTATATCCGGTCCTCGGTGCTCTCACTTAGAATTAAAGCAACTCCCTTGCAGGGCTCGGTCCCCCTCCGGCCCCCCCAGGCAAAGCTGGTGCCATCTGAAATAAAACATCCCGGCTCCACCGTCTAATAAATCAAAAGGAGAAATAAAAATCCTGGTTTCAGTTAGGATATGGCTGGAGCACAAAGAAATCCCAAGGCAGGAGAGAGATTTGAAGATACAGCTGCGGCGTTGTCCTTAAAAGGGAAAATTCGCACCCTCTTCCCCGAGGCCGCAGGGTTCAGGCAAGGTGAGGAGCAGCATCCTCAGGGTCTGCTTCCACAGCGTGGCCCATCCACCTGAGGACATGCTCAGCCAAACAGGGCTCCCAGCTGGTAAAAACCCAGCCAAAATTGTCCCAAAGTTGGGGTCAGATTGGAGTGTGAGGTCAGCAGAGCATCCCTGATATCGGGGCCATCAGGTACCAGCCCCAGGACACGACAGGGACCTGCCTGAGTAAGAAATGTCTCTCTATAAATTATTAAGATAAACCATATATTACATAAACTAAACATATTAATTATTTAGAAATGCCACAGGGTGCACAGCCTCGTCTTGGGGGCCTGCCAGTGTCCCCAAGGCAGCACCAGCCAAAGCTCCAGGAGGTTCCTCATTAACCCATTTTAATTACAATGCTCGATGGTTTCATAGCACTTCTCAGCCCCATGATCAGAGAAGATAAAAAACTAAACCTAAACTACTCCATCAGGCAAAAATTGCTGCCAAATTCACACCAAATTCACCCAAAACATCCCCAAGGATGTTTCACACAGTGACCAAGAGTGACCATCCCTGTTCTCAGCCACCAATGGCTGCTGTCTGGCAGTGGGGGACAACAAGGGGAGAAGGAGCTGGATGGGGAGTAGAAATCCCTGGAGAATATTTTGAGGGGAATGCTGGATGGGATGTCAGATGGAGGGGAAAGTTGGAATGCAGGGATGAAGGATTCCAAGAGAATAACCTCGGGGAATGATGCTGTCGGGATGCCAGACCCCAGGAGAACCTCCTGGGGACAATGATGCTGCAGGGCTGCTGGATCCCACGAGAACATCCTGTGAGGAGGATTCCAGATCCCAAGAGAATATCCTGGGGGGAAGATGCTGCAGGGATGTGGATTTTGGGAGGATCCAGAGAAAAGCAGCCTCGCTCCATGTGGCTCTGCCCTGGCCAGCAAGGGTTACACGGCTGGGCTCAGCCCCCGGGACTTCACGCCTGGCTGCAGGCGGCTGCTGGAAGGGAATGGTCCAGCCCATCCTCTTAAACCGGCATGGGAGCAGGGGAGAGAGCCCTGCCAGCATCATTCCTGCGAGCTCTCGGCAGATCCCCCACGGGAACGGGTATTTCTGGGCTTCTCCCAGAGCTATTAAAAGCCCCGTGGGTGCTGGCACTGCTGTGCCGCAGCAGGAGGTGATGCTTCCAAGCCCTTCCCGGCACAAACACCCGGAGTGATGGGAACCCAAGTCGGTGTTCAAACAACAGCCAAGGGGCCAACAATGCCAAAATCCCATCCCAGGAAAGATCCCAAAGCACACAGCTGTGCTTCAGGGTGAGCAGAGCACCTTCACACCCCCCAGACTGCACCAGTTCTTCCCCAGAGAGGAACAAACATTTACCCATCCATCAAATACCCAGTGCACGAACAAAAATAATGTTCCCCGTTTTCTCCACCCACCAGCATGGCAATGCTCATGATCCCAAGTAGAGGGATGGTGTTTTTTTAGGGGGGGAAATGCAGATTAGCTCAATAAGGGGTGTAACATGAGGAATCCCAAGCAGAAGGATCGTTTAAGCCTTCCCAGCCAATGAAAAGGCCATTTCTGGTTCAGGATGTCAGGGATGGTCAGTTTATCAGTACCTTATATAGCATCACTGAGAGATGTTCTATATAAACATAAAATTATATATATACTTATAAAACCCTCTCCCACCAAAACTTGGTGCTGTTTGACCTGAAAACTGCTTTTTCCCCATCCAAAAATCGCCTTTTTAGCAGGGAGGTTACTCCAACAAACAAGAGCTCATCCCCTGGGGACCACTGGAAAGGGCTGGGAGGGCCCTTGGCCATCCAGCAGTGCCTCTGTAGATGGGAATTTGTCCACCACAAGGGACACGTGACAGACCCCAAGGCCACCAGTTCTTCGGATGTGTGGTGAACCCCGTGAAGCAAGGGTGCTTTAAGGATGGACGGGCACTTACCACCTGTGGCTTGGTCCTGGGGCCGTGTTCGTCGGGCAGCCGCGAGCAGCGGGGCAGCCGGGGCGGTGTGGCAGCGGGCGGCGAGCGGGGCCGATCCCCGGGACCGGGGGACGTGTCACCTGAGTTGAGGGCCAGCATGTACCGTTTGGTGACATCCTCCAGCGAAGGAGGCTGGAGGCTCGGGAAGGATTTCCCAGGTGAGCGGCCGGCAGCCGGCGCAGGGAGGTGGCCGTGGTGGCCGGAGGGGACGAGCGGCTCGGGGACGGTGATGGGGACGAAGGTGGCGGGCTCGCTGGTGTGACGGACGTGCTTGGTGGCCGGGCGGCTCTTGGCGAGGACGGCGGGCGCTGGGGGCGGCTGGTTCTCCTGGTGAGCCGCGCGGTTGGAGCGCTTCTTGGAGCTGCGGCGGGCGATGCGAGGGGACAGCACGTCGGCCAGCTTGGGGTCAAAGCCGTAGCCGCGGCCGGTGCCCGGTGCTGCCGGCTGTGCGGAGAGGATGGGCTCGCTGCTGGACGGGGGGATGCTGGGCTCCAGCTCGCTGATGGCCTCACCGGGCCCCTCGAAGGCGCCGGCCGCCAGCTCGCCGCGGCGGCTGGGGTCACTCAGCGACTTCTTCTTGATGGTCTTGCCGTTGGCCTTGTCATCGCCCAGCTTGGCCATGGCGCCGGGCTGGCTGACGATGGTGCGGATGAGGCTGCTGTAGTCCCGGGGCCCATCGCTGCCCAGGGACAGGTCGCTGCCCGCGCTGCCCGCGCTGCCCGCGATGGCGGCGGGCTGCGGGATGCCCGCCTTGGCGCTCAGCGAGCCCAGCAGGTTGCTGTCCACGGAGAAATTCTTCGCCTCCTCCGCCACCGAGCACCTCCGGTGAGGCATGGGGTCGCTGAGGGAGCGGTAGGGCTCGGTGACACCCTCGCTACCGCCCTCCATCCCATTGGCGCCCGCCGACGGGAACTTACGTCGGCGCCGCAGGCTGCCAGGGGTGCTCGGCGTCTCGGGCTTGCCAGCTGGAAGGTCTTCAGGGTGAGCGGGCAGCGGCGGTTCGGAGTCACCGGCTGCCGGCCCGGCACTGGGCAGCATCCAGGCACCCACAGCTTCATGCAGGCCTTGGAAGGGCATCCCCACAGGCTCCGGCTCCGTGACGATGCCCTCGTCCGTCACGCTGGACTCGTGACCAGACAGCTCCTCCGCGGATTTACTGTGAGCGAGGTTCTCCTCCAACTCCACGTCCTTCGGACACCGTGTGCTCTCCGCCTGTCCCCGAAGGGCTGCGCCTGTCGTCCCCGTCGGTGTCACCGCCTCAGCGCCCTCCACACCTCCGCTGTCCTTCTGTTCTGTGGCAAAACCATAGTCCTGCTGGGAACCCATCCTGCTGATCTTCTCGAACACCTGCCTCGCCTCCTGGATGTACTGGTCCTGGATGATCACGGGGAGAGGATCCTCGTCCCTCTGCTGTCCCCCGCCTGGAGCCGCTCGGTCCTGGCTGTCCGTAGAGGCCAGAAGGAGCTCGGAGGAGCTCTGCTTCATGGTGCTCTGTAGGAAAAGCCGCCGCGTCCCGGATTTTTCGGAGCAGGTGAAGGACTTAGCGCGACGTAACGTGGCCGTTAGGTCCTTGAGCGTCGGCCGCTCGCCCGGCGCCCAGCGGTTTTGGGAGTGAGTGGCTCCGCAGCTGCCTGGAGAGGGGCTGGCGACGCTGGAGCATCCGTCGGAGCCCACGCCAAGGCCGATCCTCACCCCTTTCTTCTTCACCTTCAGCTCTGAGAGGTCTGATTTGAGGAAGCTGAGGAGAGTCAAGGTCTCGGTGGCAATGTCGGGGTTGGACAAGGACTTGCGGTGCTTGGCCCGCTCCCCTTCCAGCCCTGGCTGGTGCAGGCTCTCGCTCCCATAGTCCGGTTTTGCCTTGGCCACGCTCTGGGGCAGCTTGGGGCGGACGCGGACCCCCGGCTGTCCCCATGCCAGGCCATCGCTGGCGCCGAAACTGGGCGATCGATAGATACCATAACCTGCCTGGACAGTCCGTCCTTGGCTGGGCCAACACACTCCAAACTGCTCCTCTTCCTTCAGCGTCTCCGTGCTGGAATAACGACTGCTGCTGCGTGACCCGCCGGGGCTGGCGAAGGGCAGGATGTTCACCTTGGAGACGCGGGCCACCATGGGCAGCGGGTGGCGGGGGACCACCCTAGCGCAGCCTTCGGCCTCGGCATCGCCATCCGCCGTGCCCTCCTCCTCCTTCTTCTTCTTCCGTGCGGCGCGGGGCCGGTGGGCAGCGCTCTGCCCTTCGCCTTCGCTGCCGGACGAAGCGCGGGGAGAGCGGGCCGCCGCGGCTTCATCGTCCCCGTTGGAGCGGGGTGATGGGGAGGAGGAGGGTGGTTGCGGTCGAGTCGAGTTATGCCAGGAATGCGGGCCGGGCTCCGGCGGAGCTCCGCGGGGAGAGCGGAGCGCCGGGTGCGGGACGCGGCTGCGGGGCGGAGGCGGCGGGGGAGCTCCACGGGCGCTCCCGCTCCCGCTCCCGTTCCCCATCCCATTCCCGGTGGCCGCCGCGGGCTGCCGACAGCTTTCCCCGAAGAGTTTCCGCATCGCCGGGACGCTGGGCCAGCGCGGCGGCTCCGCGTTTAACCCCGGGCCCGGCGGCGACGGCGGCGGCGGCGGGGGCGGCGGTGGAGCCGGGGACGGCGGCTGAGCCCCGGCATGAACCGGGCCCGTCGGCTCCGGCTCGGTAAAACGAAGAGAAAGCTGCCGTACCGACGGGGCCAGGCTGCCAAAAGCCCGGCCCGGTTGTTGCTCCGCGATCGGCGCTGAAACTTTCCTACCCGGGAAGAAGAAGGAGGAGGAGGAGGAGGAAGGCGGGGAGGAGGCGGGCAGGAGGCACCGAGCCGCCGCTACCCCGCGGCCGCTGCCCCCCTCCGCCATTGTCGGTGCCCCCCC
>JAWWMU010000001.1:1189104-1212218 GCA_035048155.1 Cinnycerthia olivascens
GCTCCTCCTCCGGGCTGCCGGCGGGCGGAATCCCTCCCGTTTTGTTTTCTCTCTCTCTCCCCCCACCCCTTCTTTTTTTTTTTTTTTTTTTTGCTTTTCCTCCTCCCTCACCCCCTGCTTTTTTATTTGTTGCATTCAAATAAACTTTCCTCCCCGGAGGCGGGGTTTGCTCCCGCAGAGGGGGAGGGTTGAAGTTTTGCTCCCTTTCTAAAATTATTTATTTAATTTTTCTCTTTTTTTTTCTTTTTTTTTTTTTCTTGGAGAGGATGGGTTGGGGGGAGAGGAAGGTGGCTTTACAGCTGCCCTCACACTCCCAGGCTAAGCAGGAGTGTGGGGGCAGCACTCCCTGCATCTTTCACCCCCCCCTCCCGCATCCTTCGTTTATCCCTGCATCCTTTCTTACACACCCCCCGGCCCCCATCATCCTTCTCCTTCCCTGTTTTAAAGAGGCTTATAAAAAAGTGGGAGAACAACTTTTTTAAAAGGCAGATAGTGATAGGAAGAGGGGGGACAGCTTTAAACTAAAAGAGGGGAGATTTGAGTGGCATCTTGGGAAGGAATTGCTCCCTGGGAGGGTGGGCAGGCCCTGGCACAGGGTGCTCAGAGCAGCTGTGGCTCCCCCTGGATCCCTGGAAGTGCCCAAGGCCAGGCTGGATACTGGGGCTTGGAGCAGCCTGGGATGGTGGAAGGTGTCCCCACGGCAGGAAGTTGAAATGAGATGGTCTTAAGATCTCTCCCAACCCATTCTGTGATTCCCTCCATCCCTTCCCAGCTTTTTCTTTTTAGAGGGAAACGGGATAAATAATCAAAAATGTGAGTGCCAGTGAAAGATTCTTCCCATCGCAGCAGATTCCTCCAGACCCTGCTTTGCAGCTCATCTCGGGGACGAGAGAACACCTTGTTCCCAGCTTGCAGAGCTCTGCGGGGAAGCACTGCCCCGTGAACAGACTTTCTCGTGGGTTTTCAGCATCGCTTGTCAGCGCTTGCTATTTGAAGCCTATAACCCTTTTTTCCCCCAAGACAGCAGATTTATTGCCAGGGATGTGAAAAACGGAGGTGGCTGGGATGGCTGGTGGGTGAGCTGTGGCCTTGGAGACATGGATGGGGCTGGAGAGGTGTCCTGGCCATACAGAAGAGATTGCCGGCTCTGACCCTGAGGCACAAAAAAAAGGGAAGAAAAAAATCCAACACCTCCTGTAAATGCATTTTTCAGGAGCTAAAAAGCGCCCGCAGCGATGCCGTGAGATGCTCCGCCCCAGCAAGTATTCCTTCCCTGGCTCTCCCTTCCTTCCCTCCGCCCTGCTTCCCCAAGGCCTGGGTGTCTCCTGGCTCTGAGGGTGACATCCCTACGATGTCCCCCTCAGCTGGCATTTTGGGGAGAGCCGTGTATTTCATCCCTGCTGGGTTCTGTAGGAGCTTGTCTTCAGCTGCTGGCTTTGAGTATCTGGCAAGCAAAGGAAATTTGCTGAAGTGTTCACCCCCTTTCTAAGGCACCCCTTTATTCCCATCACCCTGGCTTTGAGGCCTAGTGGTGCCAAGGGAATTGCTGACGGGACCCCAAGGCAGGGCAGGACATGGTGAGATCCAAAGTATGTCCCTTCCTCTTAAAAACGTTCCGAATTAGTGATTCCAGTACCAGGAACATCATCCTGAGGCTGTTGGATGTGACCATCTGAGCCCATGCAGCCCTTGCAGCCGCCACCAGACTTTTTGGCAGCTGACTCATTTTTTTCCCCCCTCAGAGCTTTATTGTGGTTCGATTTTTTCGGCCACCTCCTCGCATGGGTCCTTCATATCCAGTCACTGGGCGCTCTGATGGTGCGGGGCCCCTCCCTCCCTCCCTGGAGCCCGGTGGACACCCACAGACCGGTCGGATTTCTCCAAATCTAAATATTTTGCGCCCTCTCCTGGGTCCGGATGGCGTGGCCCGGCCCTCCCACCCCGTCGCCTTCCTCCTGTCCGGGCAGGGATGGGGACATCAGGCTAGGGCTGTCCCTCCAGACCCGGCTCCCGCAGCCCCCCGGCATTTTGCCCTTCCATTGCAGGACCCCAGAGATGCATCCGAGGGGATTTTGGCGTGGATAGGCTCAGGCCGAGGGATAGCACAGGGCTGCCTTTGCCTCCTCCATCGCATTCTGTGCCCCGACCCAGAGTCATTGTCACCGTCAGGACAGGGACACAGCTCCTGCAAAACCAGGTGGTTTGAACTAATGCTGCTGCAGGATCCCTCTCTGCTCCAGCCCAGCCGTGGTGTTGAGATCTCCGAGCATCATCCAAGAGCCTGTGACCACCCTGGACACCCTCCTCATCCACATGACAGCGAGGGGACACACTGGGACTGCCAGCACTGGGTGCTTGGGTGGCCAGGGACCTGAGGAGACACCGTGTACCTGCAGGGAGCAGGTCAGGATGGAGCTGCCGGCTTGGCCAGCTGCAGGCAGCCGAGCTGGAGGGGTGCTCAACCCTGGAGATTCAAAGCAAATTACTTAAACCGACTTAGGCATGATTATTATAAGCAGACATGGAAAATGCAGTTATCTATATATGTATTTATATATATATATATATATATACACTCTATAGATACATATATTGTGTTCAGGCAAAGAATTCCTGCACTGCAGAGCCTGTGCTGGGCCACAAACCTCCCTCTGCTCGGATATATTCTATGTCTGTGCATGCAGTGGGTGTATACACCCATCTGAGAAAGAGCAGGGACTTAATTCTATACATCCTATATGCCAGAGAAGACTCGCAGAGCGATGGGTGGTGCGTCCACCTCGCAAATCCCTCCTCGCTGGGAGGGAGCAGCATCCCAACAGAGGCTGTGGGAGAAAAGCTCCATCCCCAATCCCGTGGAGAGCCCAAGCAAGCTGTGGGATGTGTGGTGACACTGAGTAGCTCTCTCTGGCATGCATCTTCCAGCCCTGGGCATTGTGTCCAAGCATGCTGGCTCTGATTGGGGTGGATCCTGGTTATGGGGTGACAGCAGGGCACCACTGACACCAGGATGGGCCAGATTTGGGGTGCTGGGCTAAGCAGGGAGCTGGGCTCAGATGAAGGTGCCCAGGCACGTGACAATGCTGCTGGCTTGTGCCGAATCCAGCCCATGGTCGTGGCTTCAGTGGGAAATCCAGCGTGGGTGTTCCAGTTGCCCTCATGTCCCATTTCCCTGTTCCCAGCCTGTCCAGGGGTGCTCCTCCAGCATTTCACAGCCCCAACAGTAGCAGTGAGCCTGTGTCCCTTGCTTATGTGGTCTCATTCTGAGCACTGGGGGATAGGGATGTCCCAGTGTCACACAAAAACCACCCGTGACACTGATCTTGAGCTGGAAGAACACCTGGCCCCATGGTATGGGCTGAACCAAACCCTCCCCAGCCTTCGCATACTGCCCCCATCAGGGAATTTTTAACAGAGTATGGGGACAAATCATCCCCCAGCAGCTCATCCTGAGCCAGGGATGTGTCCTCCATGGTCCCATCTTGTTCTCCATGGTCCCAGTGGATTTTTATTGCATCGGTGGCTTGACCACCAAGGTGCTGAGCTGCTCCAAGCGAGCAACCGTTCCAAGGAGAGGACACTGGATCTGTGATGGGGTTAATACTGCACCACTGCGGGCTGGAGCTGGGCTGAAACTGCTGAAAGCTTGGGAGATGCCGTCCTCCTCTCCTCCAGCACATCCCCAGTGCAGCCACATTAGAGCCGAAGAGACCACCGAGGTGGCCTCGTCCTGGCCTAGGAGCCGTAGGTGACGCAGTGGTCGTGCCGCCACTTGGAGCTCACCTTGTCGAGGAGGTAGCGCGTGCTCTCGCGGAACTTGCGCTGGGTGAAGTAGAAGAGGATGGGGTCGAGGACGCTGTTCATGCTGGCGAAGGGCCGCGTGCACTTGTAGGCGATGGCGAAGGCCTGCAGGACCGGGCAGGGCAGCGCGGGCGAGGAGCGCACGATCAGGTAGATGGTCTTGGTGAGGTGGAAGGGCAGGAAGCTGATGGAGAAGACGATGACCACGATGATGACCATCCGCACAGCCTTGTCCTTCCTCTTGTGCACGGCCAGGCCGATCAGCTCGTCCTTCTGGCACAAGATGCGGGCCATGCTGCAGTAGCAGGCCAGGATGGCCACGAAGGGCAGCAGGAAGCCGGTGAAGGTGAGGGTGATGCCGTAGGGGAAGTAGGCGGCGGAGCGGTCGGGCGTGCTCAGGTCGTAGCAGACGGTGCGGTTCCTCTGCGTGCCCGTGGAGGCGAACACGAAGGTGGGCAGGCACTGGGCGATGACCATGAACCACACGGCCGCGCACACCAGCCACGCCAGCTTCTTGCTCTTCTTCTTGTGCCACGAGGCCAAGGGGTGGCAGATGCCCAGGTAGCGCTGGACGCTGATGCAGGTGAGGAAGAAGATGCTGCTGTGCAGGTTGGTGTAGAACTGGAAGCGCACGAACTTGCAGGTGAAGTCGCCGAAGGGCCAGTAGTCCTTCTGGGTGTAGTTGTAGATGAGGAGAGGCAGGGAGCAGACGTAGAGCAGGTCAGCCACGGCCAGGTTGAGCATGTAGATCGTGGTGCGGCTCAGCGCCTTCCGCGCCAGCCAGATCTGCCCGATGACCACGGCGTTCAAGGGCAGCCCCACCACGAACACCACCGAGTACACCAGGGGCAGCAGGACCTGCTTGAACTCCTCGTGGTAGGTGCACGAGTTCCTCCCGGTGCTCGTGGCTGTCAGGTTTGCCATGGCGGTGTTCCCACCCGTCAGGCTCCTCTCTGCTGGCGCGACCCCTCCGCAGCACCTGTGAATGTCAGAGGGGACAGCTGGGGACTCGTCTGCGTGGTGTCACACGCGTCCCTCCCAGGTTGAATCTGGACCAGTGCTCTGCAGGCTGGGGCAGCCCCCAGTATCCACACAGGCTGGGGGAGGAGGGGATGGAGAGCAGCCCTGAGGATGATTTGGGCCACAAACCCAATGATGAGAAGCTGGACGTGACCAAACCATGTGCAGCCATACGCAATCCCCCAGCATGGGCAGCAGGAGAGGTGAGGTTCTGCCCCTGTGCTCAAGTGAGACTCCACCTGCAGAGCTGCCCCAGCCCTGGGCCCAACAGCAGAAGGGCATGGAGCTGCTGGAAAGAGCCCAGGGGAGGCCCTGGAGCTGCTCCAGGGCTGGTGCCGCTCTGCTCTGGAGCCAGGCTGGGAGAGCCGGGATACCCAGAGAAGCTGCAGCATCCCTGGAAGTGCCCAAGGCCAGGTTGGACAGGACTTGGAGCATCCTGGGCTAGTGCCAGGTGTGTCTGCCCATGGCAGGAGGTTGGAATGAATCTTGAAGGTCACTTCCAACCCAGACCCTCCTGTGATTCCGTGATTCTAAGCCACAATGATGGATTTAGGGGTCTAACAAGGAGGTGAAGGCCGAGTGAGCGGCACCACAGGGAAGAGCGTGGTGGCTCCACTTCCCATGACACTTATACCCCACAGGAAGGTTTGCACAAGGCCAAGCCGCTGTCATCCCCCTCCGGCAGAGGAAATTGCGGCAGGATGCGCCGGTAGCCGCCGGCACGGCTTCCTGCGCCTCTGCAGGGGGTGCCAAAGCCCTGCGGCCAGCCGGGCTCGGCCCGGGAGATGCCACCCGCTCGGACCCCAGCGCCACCCCCGTAACTGGCACCGGTGACAACGACCCCGGAGCTTTTTAGTTTAGCGGGCAGTGTCCTCTGGGCTGCCCTGAGCTGGGGAGGAGGAGATCTGCATGAGCATCAGCCCCCCGCCCCAGCAGTGTCACTGTGGAGCATCTCCCGCCGCTCTGCCCTGGGTGCCCCCCGCGCCCGGAGAGTGCCAGGTCCGACAGAGCCGCTTCTCCTCCCTGCCCTGCCCTGCCCTGCCCTGCCCTGGCCGGAGGCACGGAGCCAGCCCCCGCTTCCCCTGCTGCCCTGGGCACAAACCTGCCTGGAACAGGGTGGTCACTGGGAAAGGGGAAACTGAGGCAGGGAGGAGGTGCCCAAGCTCCAGTCAGGAGCATGGGGCACAGGGCATCAAGGAGAGAGAGGCAAACGGGTCCAGGGGCCACCTCGTCAGCTTGTACTCCGCGCAATTCAGGTGTTTGGGGATTCAGCAATTCCCAGAGCACAGCCCAGCCGTGGTGGCAGTGTTGGGGACACAATTTTGAGGCTTGTGAATCAGTCCCCCTGGTACCCTGCTAAGTCCCTCTGCACCCCTATTCATCCCCTCACCCGATTTGAGTGCTTCTGTCAGCTCACTGAGCCCTCATCACCCCCCAGAGTCCTGCTGTGCCCCTCTAAACCCCGCTGAATCCTCCCCCTGTCACCCCAGCTCCAGACAGCCCCAGCACTCCCCTCTCCCACCTCCAAGCCAATAAATGCTCCAGGGCTGTGAACTTCCATGTCTCCTGGGTCCCCCAAACCTCCTCCAGGACCCAGGGCTGGGGCAGCATCCACAGGACCCTCTGCCACCCCCTGTGTGCTCCCCACCAGGGACACTGGGGACAAGGTGGCTGGGAAGAGGGGTCTTGGGGGATCTGGGAGCGCCTCTTACCTGCCAGGGTGCCCCGGGGTGCTGGCACCCACCCGTGCCTGGCACATCCGTGCTCGTCCCACTGAGCAACACTTCCCTTTCCTGTCAGCAGCAGCAGCACCCCGGGGAAACGGGGAACAGAAACCTGGCTGGCAGGGTGGGATGGCTCTGCTGGCACTGCGTGGCTGTGGCGTGGCACAGATGCCACCAGGGCAGGCCATGCTCCTGCCTGCAGGTGCCAGGATGTGGCCAGCTCAGGCCGTTGCAAATTATTTGGTCTTTTCTGTAATTTTTTGGCAGCTTTTTCCTCATTTTTGGGTCTTTCCTCCGTTTTTGCCTCACTTCCCTCATATTTAGCTCCTTCTAAATGTGGGCAGATGTTGGGGACAGGGAAGTCTCCTGGCGCTGTGGCATCAAGAGGAAGAAGCTGCCTGGGTGCTGTTGTAAAACAAGGGAAAATGAGGTGCAGGCACTGAGTTTGTAGTGAACCAGTGTGGTCTACACCCCTTTTTATGGTGTTTTTCCCTAAAAATATCTCTTGGAGGTGTTGGCAGGGCATTGTTAAGGGCCATGCCCAAGGCTAGCTAGACCCTTAGTTATAGAGGGCAGCCAAAAAAGGAGGAGCAGCCAAAGAAAGAAGAGATCTCTCCCCCAAAAAAGGCAAATGAGGAAAAAATCCTCTTTGTAAGAGGGAAATAGCACTGAACCCCTCTGCTGCTGGGTTTGGAGGGATGGGAAAGCTGGAGGAGAGGAGGCAAAATCCCTCCCGATCCCAGGGAAAAGCCAGACACTGGAGAATCCCCATCCCAACTGTATCCAGGTCCTGCAGCTGCCCATAACCCCCAGTCACAGTCTGCCAGCACCCACCAATTAATGAAAGCAGTTAATGAAACCACACTGAGACCCTCAGCCTCAACCACTTTCTGTGCCCAGGGCATGTTCCTACCTCATTGTCAGTCCTGGTGGATTATGCCAAAAGCCCCTTTTCTCACCCCAAAACCCCATCATGGGAATCCCTGGCAGCTCTTGGTGTGGTGGGGTTGGCACCTCCCAAATCCATAGGAGGTGGATTTGGGAGGTGCCACCACAGTGATGGGCATTGGCTGAAATCCATTGGGAAAGGAGACTTTTAGGAGAAAACAAAAGGGGTGCCTGAGGTGTTGGGAGGGGTCAGGATGGGGTCACCCTGATCCCAGAGGTTCAAGGTGCCTGCAGAGGAGGAATAAGGATCAGGAAAGAGAAGTGTGGCTGCTCTGTGGCCAGATGGGGAAGAGATTAAAAATAATCACCAGCAGCCGCCAGCTTCCCCCTGCCCGTGCCCCCTGCAACCTCTCTGCTTTCAAACCAAGCCCTTCTCCAGTGGAATTAGCTGTAATTAACACCCTGCTATTGATTTGAAGGGGCATTCTGCAAGCTGGATACAGTGGGAAAAGCTTTAGGATGTTGCTGCCCTCAAATAAGGGGAGGCTTCCTCCCTTGGAAGTGTTCCTCCGTGGTTTCTCTTTCCCATCCTGGTCTTTGTGGCTCGCTGGCCGGGTTGGAAAGCTGGGCTGGGTGGAAGTGAAAGCTCCAGCTCAGCAAATTTCATAGATCATGAAAGGGGGCTGCTCCATCCTGCATGTCACTTGGCCAAAGCCACCCCATCCTTATCCCCAAACATCTCCCGGCTGGTGCCAAAATATCTTCAGGTGCCCATCTGCCCAGTGGGGACCCGGGCTTGGATGTTTTAAGGGAAATCTTCACTTAGTGAAGCCTGAGGGGGTAACAATGTGGAAGAATTGGGACAACACTGGGAATTTTGGGGTACTAAACATGGATTGTCAGGAATGTAGCACAGGGTGATGGCAGAGCCACTCTGTCCTTGGGTGACCACCTTCATCTTCCCACAGTTTGGTGCCCTGTCATAAATCAGCACCTCAAGGAGGCTCTGGGCAACCTGGGCTGCAATTCCCTGCTGGAAAGGGAATAATGGGGTCAGGGAAGGTGCAATGGGCTTTGCCAGACTCAGCTGGCCTACACCTCTACACATGTTAATGTAAATACAAATACAAATGCAAATACAAATATAAATATATACCTCTATGCATAAATACACCTCTGCACATCTCTCTACATGTGCATCTCACTACGTCCAACCATATCTACGGCTCTCCACACACACATTACACATTTATAAATATAAATCTCTCCGCTCTCACACACACACACACCAACTTCTACACCCCTACACACAAATATCTGCCCCTGAGCACATGGAGTCACACTCATGGTGATACATAACTCCACCCATCTATACAGAAATGTATTTATACATCTGTACACACATGTCTATGCAGACATGCTCATATATAGGAGTGTATTTGTACCGCTGGATGTATATATCCACAAATACATATAAATATATATAAAAGGTAGAGGCCAGGCTGTCGGCACCCACGGCAGAGGTGCCAAGAGAAACAAGGTCCCCCGAGCAGATTTAAGCATATTTATGTGCAGTACAACCTCTGGCACGGGGCTGATCCCTATGGATGCCTGAGGGATGCAGGCATGTCCCGGCCGCACCCCGGACCCTGGGAGCAGAGGGACAGGGGAGAATCCATCCTGCCCCAGCCCTGCCAGGGGGATCACGGTGGGATTTTGAGCCCCGCTCCATGGTAAGAGCTACCAAACTTCCCCAAGTGCAAAGTCTGGCAGCTTCCATTTGGAGCGGCTCTGGGATCACCCCAAATCCCAGCCAAAGCACAGATGTTCTCTGGATCTGACCCCATTCTCCCCTGTTCTGCCTCGTCCTGCCCGGTTTGTTCGATGCGTTTGGGTCCAGTCCTGCCCAGTTTGGTTTGACTCTGTTGGATCCCATCCCGACGGGCTCATAGAGCATGAAAGGGGAATCCTGCCCGGCTCACCCTGACCCACTCGGATCCCATCTTTTCCCGGTTCTCCTTGTCCCGTTCCTCCCCCCGCCCGCCCCATTCGCGGCACTTACTGGCAGCGGGATGTGCCGGGAATGAGCGGGTTCACTCTGACCCTGCAAGGTCCCATCCTGCCTGGGTGGGATCTGGGTGGGTCTGCCCCTGTCGGGTCCCTTCCTACCCGGTCCAGTCCCATTTACCCGGTTGGGTTTAACCCTGTTGGGTCCCATCCTGTCCGGTCCAGCCCCATCCCGTCCTTCCAGCCCTATCCTGCCCGCTTCACTCTGACACCCTCGAATTCCATCCTTTCCCGGTACTCCCGGTACGCGGCACTTACCGGAGCGGGATGCGTCTGCCCTGTAGGGTTCCATCCTGCCCTTTCCAGCGCCGTCCCGCCCGGTCCAGCCCCATCCTGCCCCGTTCCCCAAGATCCCATCCTGCCCGGTCGGGTCTGACCCGTTCGGGTCCCAACCTGCCCGGTTCGCTGCGAGCCTCCTGGGTCCCATCCCGGCCCGGTTCGGCTGATCCCGTTCCCACCGCTGGCGGCACTTACCGGCAGCGGGATGCGCCGGGAGCCCGCGGCACGGAGCGCTCGGAGCCTCCCCGCCGCCGCCGCCGCTCCGCCCTGGGGCCGCCCCTCTCCGCCCCGCTCCGGCTCCGGCACCTGCGGGAGGGCTCACAGCTGGACCGGGGCGAGAAACAGCTGGACTGGGGGGCCAGCACGGGGGGTTCCCCGGCAAACATCTGGCTCGGGATCTTGGGCGAGCATCTGTATCGAAGCGGGTGTCGGGGGGGCTTCCAACAGCCCCAGAAAGCGGGATTTACAGGGTGGGATGCCCACCCCCGAGGGAACAGCTGGATTGTCCTGGCCCTGGGTGTCGGGGACAGGGTCTCCCTGCGGCAGCGGGTGGCAGCCGGAGGGGTCGGTGCCTCCCGTATTCATTAACCAGGCGGTCAATGCTCCGCGCTTCCTGAGCAGGGCTATTAAAGAGCAATAAGGCAAAGAACCCCGGGGGGACGCGTTGGGTATGGAATGGCAGATGCATAAACAGCACTGGGATGCTGGGATTCCGCGGGATGATGGACTTGACCCTTCCTTTCCCTGGGAGCCCTCCACAGTTAATCCCTGCTTTCTCTTTGGGGGCTTGTGGTGGGTCTTGGGGAATGTGGAAGGGAAGGAGGTGCTGAAGGCATTGCCCAGATGATGGAACTCCATACGGGGGACTCCTCAGTGCCACCTCATTGAGCAAGCACTCAAATATGCCGTGGGAGGGTTTGGGTTGTACAGAATGGATGGTGGAGTGGAATGAGGCATCCGGATGCTGCTGCAGTGGACAGCAGAGGCTTCCATCGATCCTGGCGTGAACCCACGGCCAAGCCGGGCAGTGTGGCCACGGGAGAGATGGGCTCTGGCAGGATCTGACACGAATATTTGCAACCACAGCCAGGCTGGAGCCATCCCTCACATCCCGGGGCTGCCCGGGCTTGTGGGGCTGGGTTGGCAATGGCTCGGCGCCCTTGTGAAATTCCCCACTCCCTCAGCCTCCATGGGGAGAGGAAAACTGGGGAGGGGAAATGTGCTTTTCCCCAGAAAACACACCTTGTACAAACAAGCCCAGCATCCGGGGATGGGGAGCCCAGGACTTCCCACAAGCTTCCTGGGAATGCAGCTGAGGATGGGAGCAGCTCATTCCCTCAGTGAACTGACAGTGAGGGAATCATCTACCCCACCTCCAGTTCCTGCCTCTGGCTTTGGGGAAGGTGCTGTCCTCCTCCCTCCCGGCACGGCGGGTGTCCTTGCAGGTCCCCAAGGTGAACAGCCGGCTGTCCTGCTGTGGGGACACTGTAAATAGTGGTGGGAGTGTGATAAAACAGAAAATATAATAGCAGCTCCTGGCTGTCTGCCAGCTCCAAACGCCTCCACTGAGCCACAAGCCGAGCCCTAGAGCACCTGGAATTAACGGGGAATCCCCAAAAATGACATTCTGGGGGCTGAGCAGGGATAGGAGAGGCAAATATGGAGGCAGTAGCTGAGTATGAAAAAAGAGATTTCAAGCAAAGCGTTGTTTTTATACCTCTTTCTATTCATACAAAAGGATCATTGGGAAAAATAAATGGGGAAAGGGACTAGCCTGGGTTCCTCTTGGAGTCTGACCGAGTGAATTAATCCTTGGCAAAAAGGCCTGGCACGGTGGCTGGATTTGAGTTTCCGAGCCCCTGGTTTCTGTTCCTCCGGCTGGATGTTGCCAGTAACTGCATTAGCTCCTGAGTGCAGGTGACCTTTGCCACGGCTGCTCCCGGGGGTAATTGCACCTTCCCACCGGTACCCAGGCTTCCAGCTGCCAGCAGATCCCACAATGCTTGCATGTGGACAGGAGCATCTGTGGTCAAGGCCAGGGAGGCAGTTTGGAACCGGGACCGGGGTCTTTCCAAGGCTGCGAAACCTCTTGGGGGTGAAAAGCAGCATTTTTCCAATGCTGCAGCTTTGTGAGAGCCTCGGGGCTGGGATGTCCTCGCCACCAAACACTGCCTGTCCCCATGGGGAGGTTCCTCAGAACTCTCAGGTTGCTGCCCAGCACTGACATGCAGGGATCAGGCTGGGTCCCTTCTGCCTCGGGCTCTGCGGCGTCTCACCAGACCGGAGACGTCTTGCATGAAGAATTTCATTATATCTAAAAGCTATTTATAACGGAAATGGAGTTAATCTCTCATGTCCTGACAACTCCAGCCTGCCAGCGTGGTGGATCTGGTTGGGCTTGCTCGTGAGGAGGTCACATTTGATGACAACTTTCTCTTTTTAAAGCAGCTCGGAGGACATGGTCACCCCAGGCTCCTCCATGGACATCTGCTATCCCAGCACCTTTTGAGTCCCTGGACTTTTGGCAGAGTTGTAGTCTGGGATGGGGACATCTCCCAACTTTTCATGGTTGAGTGGGAATCAAATGCCTTCAGGCTGGCCACAATCCCTGCTTTGGCTCCTTGCTCTCCATCCTGAAAGCCCTCTTTGGTTTTCACCTCTCTGTGGCTCTTCCCATCCACGGAGACAAAAGGGTGTCCAAGAGCAGGCTCAGATCCCTGTTGGGACCTGGGGAATCTGTCCATGCTGCCTGGGAGTGATGGTGGAGCACCCCACATCCCTTTGGATCACCAGCTCTACTTTCCAGACCGCATCCACAAGAAGGAATAAGGAGCTCAGAGCACAGGGGACCTGGAGGTGCCTTTGGGATTTCCCATCCGGGAAAGATTTAGAACAACTTCCCTCAACTTGTGGTTGTTTCCTCATCAGATTGTTTGCTTTGGCTGTTGGATCCAAGGCAGTTCTTCAGCTGGAGAGCCTTCTCTGGGAAATGATTGATCCCAATTACAGCAAGGGATCAAGCGTGGAAATGCTGGTGGAGATGCCTGCACCATCCCAACAAGACCACACAGCCAAGAGGTAGAACAGATGTTTTAAGGTTGAAACCCAACATCTCTTGGATGAGCCACCCTGAGGAACTCCATGATCATGGCCCATCACCATCAACCAGGGCCAAACAAAGTTGTCCCAATTTGCCACGCAAATGTGGGCCCCCAGCACATGGATCTTACAGATGGGTGGAGACAGCACAAGGACAAGATGGTTGAATTTCACCAGGGATTTTGTGCAACACAAATGTAATGCTTTACATCAAAAACTACTTGGTGCCACTGTTGCCTCCCTGGGAACCCTGTGCTCAGTTCTGGAAGCAATAAGAAACCTTCCACGTGGCTTTCAAACCATGGATGGAATCACCCAGCTGGATTGATGTGCAATTTTTGTCTGTGAAAGGAGTCTCTGCATTTCCTTAATGGGAATTTTAAGTATTTTCTTAAGTGATTTTTCAGGTCAGTTGACGATATTTCTTCATTAATACTATTAAATGCAGCGCTGTTGACTCAGTTTGCCCAACCCCTTGCCAAGGGCTGTAAGGATGGGGCCTTGGGGATTCCTCAGAACCCAAAATAACTTCAAAGCATGAGGCATTTCCCACAGGGACCAGAGCTTCTCAGGCATTCACACTCAGAGCACGGACCATTTGCTTCCTAGGAGAACACAGGGATCTGCTCAAGTCTTGGGCTGGTTCTCCCTTTTCTGAAGGTGGGTCCATCACACCTAGCCACCACAGAAAATATTTAAACCACACTTCCCTGTTCCTTCCACTGCAGAGGAAATGGAACTGGACATTTATTTTGGGGAAAAAAAACCAACTCTGTTTCATGTCTGGCATCACTGATGTTTTCAGTGGGAGCTACTCATGTGTCTTTACTTCTCCCTTTTCGATTCTGCTTCACAGATCACACTGTGCCCTTGAAGAGGATGAAAGGGGAAGGCATGTCCCAAGTGACTTATTTTTTTAATTCCAAGAATTGGTCTCTTTCTTATAAGAAGGAAAATGCTATTTTTTTTTTCTTTTTCTGTGGAAGGGCAGAATTACAAAAGCAAGGCAAAATTGAGTCACAGTTTTGTCATTCACAGGTGGGCAAAAATAAAACTCCACCAAGTGCTTGAGGTTTATACTGAGCTAAACCAAACATGATGGTAACACTTTATAGGAAGATTTTTGAGATATCCCTGATAATAATACCCCTTGATTCAGGGACAAGAGGTTTTTCTGCTCTGCTTGCTGGGAGATGACTGAACCGCCACTTGTTGGAGGTTTTACCAGGAGCAGCCACACAGAGGGACAGTTCCGTGTCCTCCATTCCCAAAGGGGAATTATTTCCATTTCAGCAGCATTACCTTGGCAGCACCTTCTAAACAAAGCTCAGAGCAAAGCCAGCACCCTGACACTTCATCCAAACAACGGGGGGAAACCATAACAAGGAAAATACAATCCTGGGGGGTCCTGGCCATCAATTGTCTGCGTTTGGGCAAAACCAGGCCCGGCTGCTGAGCCCTCTCTTTTCATGTGGTGACCTGCATGTGTCTGGGTGTTTGGGTGGGTGGGATTTGGGTCAGGAGCTTGGCCAGGAAATGCTCATGGATGCTCAGGAGATGCTGATGTGGATGTCAGGTGTAGCTTTGGGGGGTTGTAAGACCCTCCTGTGCGAGGAGGTCTGTGCCTGTCACTGCTGGGAGTGACAGGGTGGACCAAAGTGTTCCTGTGATGACCCCAGTCTGTGCCTCAGTTTCTCCAGTTGCACAAAAGAGCGAATGCCCAGCTCTCAGCTTCCAGGTAACAGTTATAAAACCCTCAAACAGAGCACTGGAATGTTGTATTCCAGGTGTGCACCTCCTGGAGCAGCAGGCAGGGCCCTCCTCCTCTCAACCCGCCCATCCTGTGCCATCTGGGACACCTGAGACCTGCCCCGGCCAAAAATATTCTAGCAGGTCCATCCCGTTGGGGATGTGTTGCAAAACCAAGGCAGTGGCTGAGTTCTGCACCTCGGCAGGGAGGGAAGGAGGAGGGGAATCTGATGGGAAACAAGATCAGCTCGTTGCCCTGGAGCTTGCGTGTGCTGGCAGGCTCAGGAGCAGTGAGTGACCTCATTTACAGCACCTTTTGCAGTGCTCCAGCCTCTTAAATTTGTTTTTTAAATCATTTTCCTGCAAACAAGGTTCTATTCTATTCTTTTCTCTTCCAAGTTATTATTTTTAAATCCCTTTATCCAGGCCAGGAGTTGCCAGTGCCTGGGTTGCTCTCTCTCCGTGCACGTCAAACCAAGATTCCTGATCTCAGCAGGGTGCTGACTCCTCCAACTTATGGGATAAATACCCAGGCAAATCTGACACAGACAGAGAAAATTATGAAATGAGTTTGATTTAATACATCCAGTAATCCTAGGCATTCTCACTTCCTTCCCGTTATTATCTGGTGTGTCTTCTATTCCTGGATACTCAGAGAAATTTGCTCAAAGGAAAACCGAACAATAACAGAGGGGAGATTAAAATAAAACCAGAAAAAATAACGGGAATGGCGGACAAGAAATTGGTTGGGTTTCCAGGAAGGTTCAAAGGAATCGTGACAGTGCCGTGCTCCAAATCCCCGTGGAGGGGGAGGTGAAGGTGCTGTGTTCCCCTCAGGAACAACTCCTGGGCTTGGACATCCTTTGTCCAAAGTGGCTCATCTCAGCAGAGTGGCTGCAGAAGGAGCCCTGGCATGTTCTTTAGAATGAGCTGTGGTGGGCTCTGTCCTTGGCACGCAGCTCTGAGTATTCGAACCCTCGTCATCCAGAGGCCAAGATGGGCTGAGACCAGGCAGCTGTAATTAAGCCAATCATTAAATCTCTCTTTTCCAGGCACTTGGACATCTGGTTTTTAACCCAGCCATGAGAGGAAGTGCTGGTTTTCTCCCCCGAGAATGAGAGCAGCTGCAAAGCACCCTTGGCTCAGCAGGACCTCTGAGCACAACCTTGCAGTCAGTCTCCCCTCGGCCTGACACACCTGGATTTGCCTCTCCGCTGGGTTCCAGAGTGAGGGCTGAGCTGCATCCCATCTCCTCCTAGGTGAGTGTCCCAATGTCCCAACCTCTGGGATTTTTGAGGTCCAACGTGGACCGTGAGCCAACACAGCGCTGGCCGTGTTTGGCCATTCATTCCCAGACTGGGAGCCTCCAAAGGGAGCACTTCCCTGTGTTTGTGTGTGCACAGGGCTTTCATTCTGCAAACAAGCAGCGTAGCACCAGGGCTTGGCTCCCACTCTGCCCGCTCCTGGATGTGTTCCTCCCCTGGCTCTCCTCCCTCTCCCTCTCTCCGTGCCTCAGCAGCCCCGCTCCTCCCTCCTATCCCTCGCCAGGCATTGACATGGCAGGGCTCCCGGGTGGCAGAGACATCCCCGTGTCACTCCCCCAGGGCTGGGGACCGTGTGCTGGCAGGTTGACTCCCCTGGGAGTCAATTCCAAGCAGATGTGTCCAGGGGGGTTGTGCTCCTCCCTTCGCTCCCAGGGAATTCTTTGTTGGTGTGCAGGGCCTGGAGAGAACAACCATTGCTTCTGGGACTGTCCCATGGGTCCTAGGAGTGTCACAGAGGTGGTGTCCTTATCACGTTGTCCCAGATTGTCACATCGTCACCCTTGGAGCAGTGAGGGAGACACATCCACGCCAGCAGGCAGCATTGCAGGAGTCACTGCTGTGGGGCTGAAGGCAGGAGGGCTGGCTCCTCCTCCTCCCCCTCCTCGTGTAGTTAATATTGATTGGGTTTATGAATTAACTTCCCTCAGAGCGAGTCGGCAGGGCTGGAATGGGGACATTAAACAAGAAGAGAGTGGCTTGTGACTCAGGCCGGGGCGCTGTGCCAAGGCAAGCACAAGAGCAGAGGCCTGCGCTGAGGCCTGTTCACATCCACATGGCTCCTCTCAACAAATTCAGCTGGGACACGTGAAAAACTTCTCTCCCCTGCCCAGCAACTCTGCCCCTCACCCAGAGCAGGGTCAGCAGAACAATCCATGGAGAGGTGCCACTGGGAAGATAAACCTTGTCCCTGAGGGCCACCCGGGTCCCACAGTGACACGGAGCTCATCCCGGATTTGGGAAGGTCCCTCACGCCACAGGGCTCGCCTGCTCCTGTCCTGCAGAATATAGGGGTATTTTTGAGGAAAAATGTGTAAGAGTTGACTGTCCTTTTGGGTAGGAATGGATCAAAGAAATTTTAAATAGTAAACCTGTCCTTTCCTATAGTTATTTCCCTCTTTATTCCCCCTCCTGGCTGCTGGGAGGTTTGTAAACATTTGTTAAAATCTGCTTTGGCATGTCACGCTGAGTATTTCCTTTTGGCCAGCTTCTTACACGTCTGCTTCCATCCAAATTCCCATACAAGGGCAGCAGGGAGCCAAACCCCTTTCATCCCCCACAGCCTGCCCAGGGCCCTCTCAGGGGTCACGGCTGGAGAGGAGGGAGGCTGAGACCTCCCCAAGCTCCTGGCTCAGGCAGATCCTTTGCTCTGATGGGCTGAGGAGGGGGACTGTCTCCACCGGCTGTTTGCAAGGCAAAAAATCCAAAGGCAGTGGATAAGGTGAAAATAAGAAAACAGAGACAGAGTCTTTGGAGAGGTGTCCAGGTGATGAACCCCAACTGAAACACGAGAAATCCTGTTTGGACATAAGAAAATTATTTTGCTGCTGTGAGGGTGGTCAGCTGAGGTTGTGGAGGTGCTCAAAATGCATCTTGACGTGGCCATGAGCAACCCACTCCCAGTCCCCATGCTTGGGCACCGGACTAAATGGGCTTCAGAGCCTCAGGCCCTCTGGAAGGGAAGGAAGGAGAGGGCACCCTTAGGAAATAAACCCTGTGTGCTTGTGTGGGAAGGGGGGAAGCCTCTCCCATTCCTGGGAGGTGACCAGGGAAGTCCTTGAAGCCACGGTTGGGTGTGATGAGGATGTGTCTGCCCCACACCTCTGCATGATGGAGGGGCTGCTGATTGCAGCCCTTTCCAAACCTTTTTGTGCAGCTTTCTCCCACACACCACAGTGCACATCAGGAGTGCAGTCCCCTGCCTTGACTCGTGCAGTGGCCCTGCAAGGACACAGTGAGCTCATCCTGCTCCTCCTCCTCCCTCTCCATGAAATCCCAGACATCCTCCAGATGTTCTGCGGAAGGACGAGCACCATGTTTTTGTCATTAGGTCAGAGACAAAAGCTTTGGCTGCAGTGCATGAACTTGTGCCCTCTGAAGCAGGTGCCCAAGCCCAGATGTTCACAGCACAGGCAGGGATGGAATAAGGGAGAAGGCTGGTCCAGGACAAATATCTGGGCATGGTGGCTGCTTGACCTGCTCTCCTTGGAGAGGGATCCCTCTCCAACTTGTTTGGAAAGGCAGCAGAAGCTTCTCTGGAGATGAGAAGCACTGGGAAGCACCTGCACCTCTCACACTCCTGTGCACAAAGAGCCACGGTGGCATCTGGCTTGGGGAAAAAGCAAGTGAAATATTGGGCTGGAGAGAAACTGCGAGGTTGGAGAAGGGTTTGTGGCATGAAGAGCCACCTACTTTCATAAAGTCATAGAACAGTTTGGGTTGGAAGGAACCCAAGTCCGAACCCAGATCCCAGACCAGGTTAGTCAAAGCCCTGTCCAACCTGACCTTGACTGTTTCCAGGGATGGGGCATCCACCATCTCTCCAGGAATCTTGGGCCAGTGTTTTACCACCCTCTTTATAAAAAAAAAACAACAACTTCTTGTATCTAATTTCCTGACCTGTTTTCTTCTTTCTGTTACGTAAATAATCTCACAGCTCACCGCCTATGGATGTGGAGTGAAGAAGGGAGTGGGGCAGGGAGAGTTGCTCCAGAGGGAGCTCAATGTTTTCCTGGGATCTGCCCAGAGGAGGTGTGATATCCCTCTGCTCCAGCTCCTCACCCTTGTCCTTTTCATGCAAAATCAGCTTTCTGAGGGCCTTCCACAGCTCTAATCAGCTCCTCCCTTAGCCTAAACAACCCCATTCTCTGGCTTCAGCCTGTGCTTGCCCTCCAGGGCTGCTTGGGGGCAGTGCCCTTGGGGGCATCCTGAAGGTTTCACCCACTGTGGATAAGGGGATGGGGTCACTGTGCCCCTCACTAAGCTGTGCAGAGGTCCTGCTCTTTCAGCAAGGCCTCCCAGCCCACTCCTCACATTCTCCAGCCTCCTGGTGTGAGAATGGAAAATGTAGAGAAGGGGTGAAAAAAATAGGGGGGAAATGGGTACAACCCAATTACTGCCCCAAATCACCCCTCCATGGTCACCCGGCCTGCAAACACAGCTGGCAGGGGAGGGGTGTTCTCCCAGTTTCAAAGTGCTCCCAGTTAAAAATTTCTCCCAGTTTATAAGTGCAGGGAGAGTGTTTGGGGGGAGATAAGGGCTGGTACAGACGCAGGGAGCTGGGCTCAGATAAGAACAGCCATCAGCTGAGCTGCAGAGCGCGGAATTGTTTCAGCTCCAGGAAGCTGCATCCAGGGCCCAGCGACCTTGGACTGCACCAGAGATAGGAGAGGGACACACTCTGCCAGCCCTGGGGGCATGGACAAACGCTGCTCCTCTGGGACTCAGCCCAAAATCAAGGAGGTTCCAACTGGAATCCTTTGCTCTGCTGCCCTTGGCATCATTGTGGTTACAAATCACAGCTATGAATAATTATAACCGAGAATCCTCCAGCACCTTGATCTGGCTCTGGCTCCCTCTCCAGCTGTCTGTGGCATCATGGCTGGCTGCAATACCCTGCTCAGCGTTGTTTTTCCCTTGGGAAATCACCCTGGCATTGGGTATTTCCCTTCCCTTGGCCTTGGATGGAGGTCAGATACTCCAGGCCCTTCTGCTTGGTCCAACACTGATGGTCGGACTTGATAATCTTCAAGGTCTTTTCCAACCCTAATGATTTCATGATTCCATAACGTGCTGCAAACTTTTCTCTCCTCCTTCCCAATCTATCTTCTTTGATTTCCACACTGTTCTTTGCACACAGGTTGGTGTGCACTGAGCAGGCCTAAGCCTCCCTGAGGATTTGCCTGATTCCCTTTCCTTTAGGCTCAGGAAAGGATCTTGCTTCTTTTATCCCTTTACCCAACAGCAAAGCTCATTTTCAAAGGACAATGAAAGTCCTTAATGCCACAAACCAGCGATTTCTGAATATTTGGGGACAAGGCTTGGGATTATGCAGAGCTGTTTGCTGCCTACCTCTGAATTACAGTGACCTCCCACGAGCAGCCACAGTGGGAGCACCAGGGAAATACCAGTGCCCCAGAAATACTGCACACAAACAGCACAAAAAGCCAAATATTTGTCCTTTCAGGCTCCCCATGAGGGTTCCTTCTGCAGAGCTCCCCTGGCCCTAGACTAGGATAAAAGGAAAGGGAATATGTGGAGGGGAAGAGAGGCTGGAGGGGAAATAACAGCAGGGCCAAACAAGCAGCACCAACATTTCAGCCAGAGCCTGGACAGTGAACTCAGCTCCTCTTCGTGATGTTTCCTAGGACACCACATCTTCCTCCCTGCTAGTTTTAATGGATTATTTTAGCCAGGAATTAATGTGTGTTGCTGATACTGATTACACTTCTTGCCACAGCCAATGGCAGTTTGTGTGTTTGCACTTGGGACACAAGGCCAGAGAAGTGAAAAAGGGGTGAAGAAATACAGATCAGAAATCCTAAGGAGCTTGGAAAGAAAGGCTGGTGCTTCAGCAATGTCTCTTGCAATGGGTATCCATCCACTGGGTGCAGAGGGGCTGCTCCTCTCACTTTGGAGACTGGGAAGTGACAATTCCTGTAGTTTCAGCTTTCTGGCCCCTGTGGGGACAAGGTATCCTAGAAAATCCTGGAAAAACCCTGTGATGAGAAGATAAATAGAGAGGATGCAGTAACAGAACACGTGTTATTCTTGTGCTCTCAAAGTTGGTTGTATTTGATTTTAGATGGGCTGACAGTGGCTTTTCTAAGATGACAGGCATTCAGGAGCACACTGGAGTGAGTTTCAGAGAATCATGGAATTATTTGAGTTGTCAGGAACTTTGAAGACCATCTTGTTCCAACCCCACACCATGGGCAGATACACCTCCCACTAGACCCCCAAGCCTTGTCCAACCTGGCCTTGAACCCTTCCAGGGATTTTGGATGGAGGATCCAGGGTTTCACCTGCCTCTCTCTGACCACAGGCTCATCACTTCAGGCCCCTCCTGCCTCTGCCTTTGTGGTGAAGAGCAGCAAAGCCTGGTAAGAGGTGACCTCTCCCAGGTCAGCCTGCCCTGGACTTTGTGTCCCAGTGGTCCCTGTGGCTTCCCAGCCAGCACAGCCTGGTCCCTAACAAGGGACAAGGAGCCACCTCACTGCTGCCACAAGATCAGGAACTGTTCCCTCTCCATCCTCCTTTCCTCTGGGCTCTGGTGAATTTCCATTTTTGCTCCCTGGATTGTGTTCAAACCCTCAGGCCACACAGAACAACAGCAACAAGGTGAGCTGATGTCAGGGAATGGCATTTAGGGGACAAAGGAGATGTCCCCATCCTTGTTCTCCATGAAGCTGGGAAGGTTAGGGAAGGGGTTCATCTCTGAGGACCCCCAAGATACCCACAGGGGTTTTTTATCTCTTCACGTGTGCTCAGCCAAGCAAGGAGTTGTACACCTGGAAAAAGGATCTGGCTGCATATCAGGGGCATCTGCTGTGCCCACAACACTTCTGGCAGCACAAGAGGGACTTTGGTGTAGCTGCATGAGAGAACACTTTTACATCCTTGTGTGAATTCACAGATTTTGAGCTTTCCTGGGCAAAAAAAAAAAAAAAAAAAAAAAGTTATGTCTTGTTTTAGGGATGTAGAGGCAGCAGCCAGCTGAGTAAATTTGTAGGTCTTGCACTGTTAAAAGTTGAAGATGCTTTTCCTTAGCTTTTCCTCTTCCTCTGGAGGATCCATGCACGAGCTCGGGGTGCTGCCACCGAGCTCTGGGTGGCCAAGCTGTGACAGGCATCTGCTGTGCCACAACACTGACCACTGACTCTCCAGGGCTCGGGCTGGGAAGCTGAAGTGTCCTGGCCCACGGCCAGAACAAATACTCCTCATCAGACTGAGGCTGCATGTCTGGAGAATCACTGCCTGCCCGGAGTCTGCTGGCTGGAGCAGAGGTCCAGAGAGGCTGTCCCTGGAGGACAGTGGTCAAGGGGCACCTGGAGGTGACCACACTGGCAAAACCCCAAGCCCCAGAGCTGAAATGCCCACAGCAATGTGCTCCTGACTGAAGCACCCTTTGGTTCCCACTAGCTCTGGCTGTCCCAGAACACTCTGTGTGTCAGGGAGGGTTCCCCAGCACCTCCAGTTCAGCCAGGCTCTCACCACCCCCACCAACCTTGCCCTGGGAAGCTGCTGATGGGGCTGAGATCCTGGATCCCCTGAAATACAAGAAAAAGTAGTTTTCTACTGCAATATTTGAGAGAATTTACTTTACTCTCTTTTATTGAGACTATCCAAGAGACGCTTCTGCTGCAAGATGCTCTGGACATTTCTTTGTAAAAGCCCACAGCAGCTCAACATCTGTAAAGCCTTTAAAGCTCTCAGATCCTGGAATCCCTCCTAATTTAGTCAGGAATTAGTGCTCCATCCTTGGAGAGGACAAATCCATGGCCATCTCATAGGGTTGACCATCCTCAGGTGTTTGATTTGACCCAGCTAAACCCTTGCCTGGGCATGGTTAGAAAGTTGTTTGGATTTAGCAGAGAAGGTCCAGTATTGCTGTGAAGTATTTTCAGTGGGAGAAAATTCCTGGTACTGCAGTGTTTGACTGCAGAAAGGGAGATGACAAAGAAATGAGGAAGCTCCTGAGAATTAAGCAGCTGAACAGGATGAAATGTTTGCAGAGGGAGTGGAAGTGGGCTGAGGATGCAAATGCAAAGCACTGATTCAAAAAGGCCCAGGGCAGCCAGGTCCAAGCAGGAGGCTGAGAAATGTCACCAGGGGAAAGAAAATCTCCTGCAGATCTCCTACACGGCCTGTCCAAGTGGGAGGCATGGGAGAGCTGATGGACACAGCAAGTTCAATGTGAAAATCCACTTGAGCATGTGGAAGATTTTGAGGAACAACTCCGTGAAAGCTGCCAAAGGAGGCAACAGGAAGCAGAGCCCACAGTGCAGAGCTGCAGAGCTTGGTAGTGGATAAAATTAATTGTGCTGAATTGCACAGTGCTGAGGAGGTGGCAGCATCTCCCCCGAGCTGTCCCTGCCCTGCTGTTCCACAGGGAGATGGGCTGGAGCTGGGGCCTGGATGGAGATGGAAATGGAAATGGAAATGG
>JAWWMU010000001.1:1212318-1226232 GCA_035048155.1 Cinnycerthia olivascens
GGAAATGGAAATGGGGAAATGGAAATGGGGAAATGGAGACCTCAAACAGTGATTATGCTCCTCATGGTTGTAAAAGACCTGTCCGAGACCCAAGACCAAGATCCAAGATCATCTGGATGGAACAGGGGGGTCCCAACCCCTAAGGCACCCTCCAGCACCCACCTGGAGGAGGTAGTGCAACGTGTGGATGTTATAAAAGTAGGAAAGTTTCCAAAGCAATGAAAATTTCTGGAGATTATCTAACTTACCCCACCTCCTCCTCACAGAATCCTGCAGCCACAAAAGCTGGGTGTGATTCAGAGCAGGTATCACATTGCTAATTCCTTCCCCCTGTGTCTTTCCCAGTGGCCTCTGCCAGCAATGGGGCACTGGGGCTTACGTAAATACGTGTGAAAAAAATGCACAACACATCTCAAAATACATAAATATATATTTATATATCTAACAGGTTTCACAAGGCATTTGAAAAGTGTCACTGCTGTTACCAGGATATCTCCAGATATCCGTAGGAAATCCCCCAGTGGGGAGGACATCTCTGAACAACAGCCTGAGAAACACAAAAGAGGCCCTTTTCAGTGGTACTAAACCATGTCATTAAACCTGAGATTACCTGGGGTCACTTGGTACCGTGCATGGTAAACATTTGCTCTTACGGGAAAAGGATTTTTTCATCCCTCCCTGCTTTTGTGAGCGCTTTATCTGCAGGGTAATGAGGGGGCTGAGTCTTTCTCTTGCCTTTTTTCCTACTAAATCAGGTTTCTTACAGTCTTCAGGCTGATCCTCCTCCCACACAGGGTCGACGTCAAGTGTGCGTCCACCAGTTTCACAATAATCCCATTAACTTGAAACCGGACAAAACCCACAAAGCCGGCCCTGGGCAACGCTGGGGCAGGAGGCATTTTGTGACTGGGTGGCTGAACCAAAATTTGGGAGGAAAACATGATTCCGGTCACAAGGAGGTCAAAGCGAGTAGTTTCTGTTGATTTCTTTTAACCCTTGCCTATTTCTGTAAAAGAAATGAACAGAGGCTTTTTGTTTGTTTGTTTTTCTTTTTTTGGTTGAAAATGTGTCTTTTTGAAATGGGAAGTCAAGTGCTTTGTGTCAGAAAAGTAGGAAGGGGAATAATTATATCTCCCAAAATGACGATGTTTTTCTGGGAGTTATTTATCATAACAGAATCACAGAATGATTTGGGTGGGAAGGGACCTTAAAGATCAACCACTTCCACCCCCTGCCACAGGAAGGGACACCTCCCACTATCCCAGGTTGCTCCAAGCTCCATCCAACCTGGCCTTGGACACTTCCATCCCCATCTTCTCTATTCCTCCCCAAAATATATCCACCCTCAACTAAACACCAGTCTCTGAGCAGCAGAGCAACACCTGAGTGGTAAATCTTTGTGTGATGCTTGCCTGGAATGATTCACCCTCCTTGGATGTCACCAGCTGGATCCATAGCCCTGGGCTGGGAATGTCCAGATTAATCATTGCATCACCACTGGCATGGTTTGGACTTGGACCTCTCCGAAGCAGCTCTTTTTTTTGGGGGGATACCCATCTGGATGTGGCCACCTGGGCACCTTGAGCTCCTCAAGAGAGTCCATGGGCTCCTGGAGGAGCCATCTCTGTCTTGTGGGTTCATACTGGGGTCTTGTGCAGGTCGTAGCCAACACCTCTGCCAGGACAGGCTTTAATCACCCAAACCAAGAACCTGATGGGCCAGAGCAGGGGGAGGACACCCCCAAAACACCACGTGCCCCCGTCAAGCAGGTGGCTGAAGGAGGAACCCAGAGGGGGGCAGTGCTCTTCCTCCATCTACGGGCAACCAGGAGGAAGAGCAGCTGCTACAAATCCAAATTTGCAGCACGTTTCGATCCAGCTGCATTCTGGGGATGCTCGAAGAGTTACCATAATCGGGACAAAAAATGGAAATATTTTCTTGATGAGGGGGATTTCGATGCTTCAGGGGATTGTTGGAACGTGCTGCTCTGGCTCCAGGCTTTGTGCTGCCTCACATCACCAGCCAGATACTGAAATGCAGATATGGGTTGCAACACCTGGGAAGCATTGCCTGGGAAGGGACGATGGATTTCGAGGAAATGACCTCATAAAGTCTGGACGAGGGTCAGGGCAGTGGGGTATTAATCACCACATGGAATTGGTATCTTGGGACATGAGCACTCACTGCTCCCCACAGCCCTGGCTTAGGGCATCACCGTCACGTTGCTCAATCCAGGCCCACAATCCCGAAGATTCCAAACCCCTGGCACTGCCGTTGCTCCCCACACCTGGTGCATCACCTCAGGAGCTGGTCCCCGAGCCCAGCCCACCCTGCTGGCAGCCCATTTGCCTGGGGAGGAGCAGATGGGGAGGCACGAGCCGGGAAGCTGCTCCAGGGCTTTTGAGGATTCCTTGGCAACCCCTCGCGGTTCCTCGGATGCCGCCGTGCGCCGGAGGGGTTCGGGGTCGGCATGGGAGTGCAGATGGGCTTGGGAGCAGGGGCTTGGGAATGCTGACGCTGGTGACAGCGCAGTGACAGCGGTGCCCACCCACCCGCTGCCCCCAGTGGGTTATTTTTAGGCCTCAGCCCTGTGAGCTCATCCTCGGAGGATGCTGGAGGGTGAGACATTGGAGTGTCGGCATCTTGCTGAGCACAGGAGCTATTTAGGGACGATTTAGGTCATTTAGCAACTCCCAGCTGGGCTGTCTCAACTGCTTTGCCCAAGGAGGACCAGAAGAACGTGGATGCCCTGAGCACCTCCCCCTTGTCGCAGCCTTCCCACTTGGCCCTGCAGGCTGCAGGGACAGGATGACACCAAAGAGCTGGCCACCCCACACGAGCTCCCAAACTGCTTTGCAGCCCCATCCCAAGGCTCTGGGGCTCATTTTGGACCAGATGGACTCGTTCCACAGGCCAGGAGGGGCGTTGAACCCGCACCCTGTTTGCAGACAGGCTGTGCTGGCACCCACGTGGTGCCTTGTCCTGCTGCCAGGCTGCAAAATGCACCCAAGTCACGGAGCAGGAGCAGGGCAGGGACCGCATCCGGCTGGGGGAGGTGGGGCTGCTCGCCTGGAGAAGGTCAGGGAAGACATCCCATCCTCTTGCTTCTCAGCAGAGCAGGTTCACAGAGAGTTTCAGGGCCCAGATCAGGGAGATTTGAAATAAACTCGTTTCCAAAGGCAGTGATGGTGGCGAAACCCCACCACGAAGGGCACGTACCAAGGTCCTACCCAACGTGGGTGCCAGGTGGCCTCCACACCCATCCATACAGCACCATCCTTCCCTAATGGTGTCCAGCCAGTCTCCAACCCACTTGCCTCAGCTGAGGAAAAGGATGGCAGCACATTAAATCAGCATCAAGGCTTCCCTTAGGGGAAGGAATGGAGCTGGAAGAGAAGGTGGGAGATTGGATGATGAGTTGATGGTGACCAGGCTCTTTCCGTCTTACTAAAACCACAGATCACAGGAGGACAAACCACATAGGTGAACAGAAAACCTCCCCATTCCCTGGAAAGTCCCTTGGATGAAAATCAGGACCCTGCCTTGAGTGGCTGTGACTGCCAGTCCCAGCCTGGGGACAAGGACCCCGCTGCTGGCACATCCCCTTGGCACCAGCAGAGGACTCTGCTGGTGCAGGTTCAGCCTGTTCAGCTAAATCGTTTCTCCATTAAAAATCAGCCCAGGATGGACTTTGCACTGCTGGGCCCAGGATCTCTCTCCCATGTACCTTCCACCATCTCCCAAGGTCCCCCTGAGGCCGAGATCCCAGCTGAAAACCCCTCACCCCTTTCCTTCCAAGATCAAAAGTGGGAGCTGGGTGGTTTGAGGGCATCTCAAGGCTCCCCCAGGATTTAAAGGGGGACTGGGAATGGGGTTGTGACACGGTGCCTTTGCACAGTAAGTGGCAAAAGCAGAGGAGAAGGGTCTGGGGGGAGAATCTCCTGCTCTCCCACCAGAGCATCAGAGGGAGCTGCAAAACCCACCGAGTCAGGACGGGGGTTTGGGTGTGCTGCAGAAGTGGGAGCCTCCAGCGCCAAGCTGAGACCTTGCAGCTCATCTCGTGAGTGAGGAGCCACAGCCAGGAAGATTTCAGCTGGCTGGGTGGATTTGTGGAATTGCTGCTCTTGTATAAATTAGGTTTTGGGGTTTTTTTGGCTGTTCTTAATGTTTTCCTCCGCCCTTGGGAGAGCAGGCAATAGGCTTGAGGGTTCAAACCCTTCTCTAATCCTGTAGCATGGAAAAGTGGAGTTGTGTACTTACACACATCTGTGTACTTATATACAACACATACATGTGTGCCTGCATGTGCACAATCCAGCTGCCCCCCAAAACACACCCCAAAATACTGGTGTTTAAAACTGCAGGTATTTGAGGAGAAATCATTTTTAAAAAGGGTTATTTTAAACTTTCAGGTTTTCCTGAGCATTTATTTGTCAGAGTCTGCAAATACTGGTATTGAAGCTGTGAAAGTCTTCAAATAAACCCCTCACAAAGCTGGGTGATTGGTGTGTTATTTCAAACACCCACTGGTTTGTTTTCTCCCAGAGCAACGGCTGCCTTGGCCCATCCATACTGAGGGAATTTCTGCTATAATATTGGTTTGGTGGGATTTGGGAGTTGGCCCCATGTTTGAGCACAGCTCTGGCCTGCTGGGTGGCTTTGGGTCCGTCCCCTTCCCTCACCCACCGTGGTGTGAGGGACACTCCCCCAAGCCACCTCAGGGTCTGGGCATGGGGGAGGTTTCTCTGCTGTCTAAAATGAATTTTGAGCTGTTGGGTGACAATTCCTTTGGCTCATTCTGCTTCATGTCACAATTTCCCACAAAATTCATAGGAGCTCAACAGCATGGTGACTTTGACCCTGAATCAAACTGGCCAGCCTCATAGAGGGGCAGGCAGACTTGTTCCTTGGGATAATCCAGTCCCAAGGCAGAAAACCAGCAGAAAAATGGAGACAGGACTTGGAAAAAGAAGTGGATGCACCAAGTGTTTACAGTAACAACATGGCCTGTTGCCTGCCACTGTCCCATTAAGGGTCTACTTCTTAGAAAGGCACAGTCAGGAAGGAAAAGCCCTCCACTTGGATGCTGGGAATGTCCAGCAGAAGTGTGCATCCCTCCAGGCCATGTGGCAGGTTTGCTTCCTTGGCAGGAAACCATCAGTGCTCTTAACTTTCGCTTCCTGCTCCCTGTGCTAAGGGATGTTTAGAAAAAGTGATTTGTAACCACTTGGCTTGGCTGGCTGGCTTTCTTCTGCTTGTTTCACTGCACAACCTCTGTGCTCCCCATCAGTGGTTCCTCAATTCTTGGGTTTGGGTGACTCAGTGCTGGTATGAGCTGTGCAGTCATTGCAGTAAGGATTTGGGAATGATGCCCTAAATCCCAGAAGTTAAACCTATTCATGTGTGAGCCCTTGGTCCCTGGGCATCTCGAATCAAGAGTGGAGATTGAATTAATTGAATTAGATGGAGATCAAAATTCACAGAGAGGTGGACAGATGTACCTGAAGCTTCAAATATTTCCATGACATTCAACAACTCAGTTTCTACCCCCAATACCCATCTTTGTACATACCAGAGGAGACAGCAAAGAAGTGCTTGTAGTAGAAATTAACTCATTTACTATCAGAAACCTGAGGTGTTTGCATGTTACAAAAATAAAAATGTACAGTCACTGTCATAAAACTCACCTTTTTTTTTTTTCTCTCTAGTATAAGTTAGTGCTTTTACAAACAGAAACAAAAAGAAAGTCTAGAGCTAGATCTCCAGCTGGTACCTCTCCAACCGCTCTGCGTCTGGCCAGCGGGATCGCTTGGGGATGAGCATCACAGAGGGACACCCCTGATGGCACTGGCAGTGCTGCTCAGGATGGGTGGCTCAAGGCCACCTCAGAGGCAGGTGGGATTTCCAAGCAGGACCTCAGGAGGAAACTTTGGGTAAGTTTTTGTTGAATTATTCAGAGCACGTAACGTGTCCACGCTGCTTTTTGGCAAGTGTGGGCGACGGGGCAAGGCCTGGCCTGGAGTGACGTTCATACCAGTTCAGTGGCCCGGCTGAATTCATTTCTCCCAGTTATTTGTCTCGCCCCAGTGACTGTGCCATGACCCTCACCATAAAGCCAAGCTCCCTTCACAACAACAAAGGAATAAAGGTGCAAGTCCGGTCTTAACCCAATCCTATCCCAAACACACTGGAAGCTGGGATGAACCACCCCACAGATGTCCCACCTGCCTTTGCCTCCTGTGGTTGGGACATTGTTGGTTGGGACAAGAGCCTCCCATTGGGGGTGGGACCACAGAAACCTCCCAGTTAAGCCTGACTGGTCCCAGTCACCCGTGACTGGACACAACGGGTGACACCGTGACACTGCTTTGTCTCCACCAAACCACTCCACAAGAAGGAAGGATGGGAGAAACTAAAGGGTGGTCCAAGGTCTTGGCCTAAGCCAGCATCAAACGTGCTTGCCTAGGCCTGAAATAGAGCTTTTATAAAATGTGGCTCGTCCAGTGCTGCAGCCCAAGCAATTCTCATTTTTTGGAGGGTGGAATCAGCAACCTCCTGGAAGGGAAACTGTGGACCTGGGCTCTGGGTTCTCCAACCCAGCAACTGCAGGGAAAAACACCAAGAGCACCTTCTGGTGAAATGTTCTGTGGACATTTTTTACAAATCCAGGCAGAATGGGGTTAAGCTCAGCACTACCTGTATCTCTTCGACTCAGGGTTTAGTGCTGTCAAATGTTGTCACCTCTGAGGGACAGCAATGGGGACGTGGCAGTGCTCAGCCAAGGGGGTGAACACTGGTGTTTGCTGCTGGGCTGCAAACACGAGTCACCAGCAAGGGGGTTAAAAACAAGACATGAAGAGCTCACCTTAAATTTTAATGAGCTGCAGATGATTATTAAAGCCAGCAGCTGGAAGCTGTAGGTTCCTAAAAGCTTTTAAAGGGTGACTGTTGCTGTTAGGAAGCACTTTAATGGGTTTTTTGGAAGATGTTGGCCCCACTGGAGAAACCTGCAGGAGACCTGCTCGATGGTACCAGTAAACTCCAGGGGGGTGCTCCCAGTGCACTCCAGTGGGCTGGAACATCCATCAGCACCCTGGTTAATGGGAAGCCAGCCCTTGGACAAGATCTGGGAATGCCATCCCTGCTCTGCCACCTTGAAGCTGGGAGAGCATTTCTTCAGGGACGCAAAGCTGTGGGAGACCCTTTCCTGCTGTGAGTGATACTTGTCCTTGACATTTGCATCAAGCTGTTCAGGAGAACTGCAGCTGACTCTCCTCATCCACCCAAAGCCTCTGCTGCCTTTGGCACAGAGAAACTCCAGCTCTCCCCGTGCCAGGCAATCTGCAGACAGAATTCCTTAGGGGGGACCTTTTGCACACGGCGTTTTTGCTTTGGAAAACGATTCAAGGCACTCAGGGCATGATTTTTTTTCCCCAGATTTGGTCGCTTCAGTGTTGATCACAGGGGCAGGATGGGATGCAGAGCCAGAGATCAGGGTTGATGTGTGCAACCACAGCTGCATCTTCCCGAAAAAAATACAGCAAAACAAGCAGAGGAGTGCGTTAGACGCAGACCACGCTGGAGTGAGGGCAAGCCCAGGCACCCCAAACACCCAAAGCCTCGGGCCCCAGAGCATCCTGTCCTCCCTCCACAGCCAGGATAAACCCTCCTGCTGCAGAGCAGAGCTAGGATTTCAGATCCTTGGAGAGCGTGTCCGTGTCACTGCTGGTTCCCAGGTGACTGTTGGGCACGATGCCCAGCGCCACCTCATTCTGGGGCTTCCAGGGCATTTTGTTGCCAGCAAACTTCATAAATCGTTGCCCTGCTAAGAAATACAGAATGGGATCCAGGCAGCTGTTGGTGCTGGCCAGGGGACGAGTCACCTTGTAGGCCAAATTGATGGCATTGAGGGTCTGGCAGCTCAGGTCCCAGCTCCGGAAGGAGTAGTACAAGGTACGAGTGACATGGAAGGGCAGAAAACAGACGATGAAGACCACCAAGACGATGATGATCATCTTCACCGACTTCTTCTTGGAGCGGGACAGGCGGGAGATGCCCCGGGTGGGCTGGAGCAGCCGCCGGGCCATCAGGCAGTAGCAGACGATGATGATGAGGAAAGGGATGCAGAAGAGCAGCACCAGCATCACCGAGCTGTAAATGACGAACTGGCCAAAGAGGTCCTTGCTGGACGTGTCGTGGCAGGTGACGGTGTCGCCCTTGACGCTGGTGGTGACGAAGAAGAGCACGGGGGACTGGCACACCACGGTCACCACCCACACGGCGACCGACACGCGGCGCGCGTGGCGCACGTGGCCCCACTGCAGCGACTTCAGCGGGAAGCAGATGCCCAGGAACCGATGGATGCTGATGCAGAGCAGGAAGAGGATGCTGCAGTAGAGGTTGGTGTAGAACAGGAAGCGCACGATCTTGCACAGCCCCACGCTGAAGGGCCAGTTGTCCCCCATGGCGTAGTAGTACACCAGGAGGGGCAGGGAGACCACGTAGAGCGTGTCGGATATGGCCAGGTTGAACATGTAGGTGGTGGAGGCGTTCCAGGTCTTGATCCTGAAGATGAAGGCGTAGAGGGCCAGCAGGTTGAGAAAGAGCCCCACCACACACACGATGCCATAGGAGACGGGCAGCAGGACGTATTTGAAGTCCTCATCGAACACGCACTTGTAGGGGTTGTCGTCTGTGCCCCCTGGGTCCGTGGAGCTGTTGACGATCCTGGTCCAGGCTGGAGGAGTTGTGAGGTTCTCCATCACCCTGTGGGCAAAGCAAAGAGGCTGTAAGGACATGGAGGTGATGGCTCCAGAGGGCTGCACGTCACTGACCACAGACTCCGTGGTCTCACAGTGTTGGTGACACAACTGAGCAGTTCCTGGCATGGAGGAATTATGGTCAGGTGGGTTTTGTTTAATCTCATTTTGCATCCAGAGCACAGAAGAAGAACTGAGCTGCTTTAAAGACACCAACAAATCCCAGGCCACACGTGGGAGTCCCCCCCAGATCTCCTCCAACCCAGTTCAGTGTCCCAAACCACTCTTCCCAGCAGGTTCACACAGAAATTTGGTCTCCTGCATCACAGAACAGGAAAGATGCTCCACTCTGTGTTTAACCAGCCACGAGAAGTGACTCAGCTGAGCACCATTAAAAACAGGTCCTGCTAAATTCCAGGCAGAGAGGATTACAAAGTGGAATTTCAGCAAGCAGTCCTCGTGACTGGCCCCCATTTCAGAGGTCTTCAGCTCCTTCTGGTAGGGCAAATCTCACCCCACCCAGAGGCCCTGTAATCAAACCTTGCCAAAAGGAGCATGCTCTCCACCACAGGGGCTCTGCCTGGCTTGGCTTGGCTGTTGATGAGTGATGAGGATGAGGGGTCTTTAATGGGTTTAGTGTTGGGCTGATGGTGGCCAGGTCACAGTCCTGCTCCCTGGCCTTGAGCCCTGCTTGTGCAGAGCTGTTCTCTGCACGGGACTGATGAGCTGGGAGGAGAAAAATGGCCTTGAAAGGGTCTCTGCAGACACACAGAGCCTGGCCTGTCTGTGAGGAGGGACAAGGGTCCTTTTGTGCGCTGGGCTCTGCTGACACACGATCTCCGAGCGAGTCCATGGCTCAGGAATCAAATTAAAATGCATTTCCTCCCTTCCCGTAAGAGAAGCCGGTTTGACGCCCCTGCTGTTCCCTGCCTTACGAGAAGCCTGTGGAAATGGGGGCTTGCAGGGAGATGGATCCAGCCCAGGAGCTCAGGGACCAGGAGCTGCTGCAGGAGAAAAGGTCTGAGGAAAGGTGCCCTTGGAATGAGTGTGTGGGACATACCCTGACCCAAACCTCACCAGGGTTTTAGGTGGAAAAGAGCAATCCTGGCCTTTTCAGGCCTTTGAAGGGCTCATCTCTAACCTGGAGCCACCGTGCTGAGGGACAGTGTGGCCATGCCCTTTTCTGCAAATTAAACACCAGATCCAGAGCTATCCTGCCCCTCCCTCTAACCGTAGGAAAGGAGGCAATAACATTCTGGATGATCTCTCAGCAAAGTGAAGCACTTTGGTACTAAAAAGCACCTTGACAACTGTTTGCTGAGGGAGAAGGGATGAAGTGATGCTTCCAGCCTATCACAAGGGGATAACTCCAGTCCTTGCTCCATGGACTGGATCAAACAACCTGTCCAGAAGTGCACTGACACCATCCCTGATGATGTCTGCCCCATCCTGCTGCTTTCTCCTTGGTGCTGGCTTGGTGCTGGCTGAGGCTCACTGTTCCCAAGGACAGGGGTGGAAACCACACACACACACCCCCCAGCTAATCTGCAATATCTGCAAAAACCCCAATCTAACTTTGGGAACCACTTTGTGATGAAAATCAGGAGCCAGCACTATCCTGGCCTCGGGGTTTTGCTTTTCCTGCACTCAGTTCAGCTTTGCTCCCATTCTGCTTCCCCCTCAGCAGCGTGGCTGTGGATGGAGGGGGTTAACAAAGCTCTGCCAGATGGGAAAACATTTTCCAGCTGCTGTTCTCTGCAGTTTCTTCCTTCCTCTGAGCTTTGCAGATCTGTGGCCAACCAGAGAGAGGTTGCCCGCAGACCTGGCAGCCGATGAATCGGGTTGGACAGGCCACCGTGACCGAGGGAAGCCACACAAGATGCCCTGAAAGGCACAGGGAAGGGTTACAGAGTTCCAGAGGCTTCAGCCTGGCATGGCATTTCTCCATCTGCATTCCCTCTCTCCCCTGCACATAACCCAGCACTGGTGGGGGCGGGGGGAGATCACCCTGAATTCCAGCTCACCTTCCCACAGGCTCCTGAGACTCCAGAGATAAAACCCAACCCTAATCCATCCGTGAGCCACGGAAGGGACTCTCCTCTGGCTGCCCAGGGATGTGCCAAGTTCCTCATCTCCATCTTCAGGACAAGGAGCAAAGAGTGTCTGCTGGCTGGTTTGAATGGAGCCTTGTCCTTGCTGTTGTGCTCTCCCTCCTTTTCCCTCTGGGAATGCAAAAGCCTTTCTTTTTCCTGTCCTACCCTAGTTTTGACCAGAATCCCCAGGACAAAACCTGCTGTGTGTGCCGGGCCCGTGGCTGCAGTGCACCCCCTGGCTCCAGGCCTGCTGCATCCGCAGGGAACGAGCTGCAGGGGCCAGCCAGGGCACGGGAAGGCACAAGAGCTGGCAGCTGGCACTGCCCCTCGCTGTGCCCACGGGTGGCACGACTGCCAGCTCCCACTGTGACACCCCGGCAGAGTGAGGGGAAGGAGAAAGCAGCAGCAATCCCCGAGGATGCCAAGCGGGATAAACACTTCTGTGAGCCCCAAAAAGCAAACCAACCACGATGCCTTGGTGAGAGCCACCCACATCTGCCTCATCACTCCATCTCCCGGCCCTTTCCGAGGTCACAGAGGGAGGTTTTTTCTCTGGCATTGGATGCAGGTGAAGGTGACATGGGGCAGCTTTTTGGCTGCACTGCAGCCATCCACACACAGTTTCCTCCACACTGAACCCCGTGCAGGTTGCAGTGGCTGGACCATCTCTCTCTCTGCAGTGCAGCCTTGGAGCTGGTTATCCCATTGGACATGGGAGATTTTTTCCCAGAAAACACATATTAGTGCCAGTGGATAAAGGCAGCACAGGAGAGGAGCCTGGTGAGGAGAGGAGCCTGGACAGATCACTGCCCTCAAATAAAGTTCCCACAGGCATGTGTATGTGAAGTCAGCATCCCAAAATGCTCCTGTAACTGTATCTGCCTGGGATATTTAGATCAGCCAGTACGGGAAAGGAAGGGGGCTGTCATGGGAGAAGGTCATGGGCAGCTGAGGGATGGGCAGCACTCCACAGGGATACCACGGGACAGGCACTGAATTGCCAAGTAAAGGCCTTGACTCCTGATTTCTGCTCCATTTTTCAGCATTCCCAGTGCCACCCCAGCCGTGTTTTGTGCTTGGGAATTTGCCAGACACAGAAGCACAACTAAACCACGGCTGCGATGAGTATGTTTGCACAGGGGGCTGATGAGGTTTAATTTGCCTTCCCAAATAATTAATGTGGATTAATTTACCAGCAGGACCTCACAGAGGCAGCCCGTGGTTGTGCCACAGCTCCCACTGTTTTATGCTGGAGGCTGAAACCACGATCCATTCACCGCGTCTTCTCCCTGATTCCCTTCCAACGGACCCGCGGAGAACGTGGGTATTTCCCCTGCCCTATCTCGGAGGCATTTCGTAGACTCATCAAAATCCTTGCTCAGGATCAGGAACTCCTCCAGACTCTGGGAAGCAAATGGCCTGGAATGGTTTTTCACTGCTCTGGGACTGTGGCTCAAACCCTTTGTGACCAAAAGCAAACAGGCAACGCGTTCGGACGCTCCCGAGCCTGTCTGCTCAGAGCCACGAGACAGGATCCCAAATCTGAGCCTGCCCAAACTGCCTGGTTTTTGTCTGCCCTTTCTTTCCCTTTGGATCCCTTCTGCCATGGTGACCATCAGAGTCTTTCTCCTCGGGCTGGCTGTGGGCTGAGGACCTCCCTGGCTGTCCCAGCATCACCATCCCCAGTGCTTCTCTCCAGAAATCCCAAGGCAAGGCACCTCCAAAATTCATTTCCAGGACAGCCCAGCAGCTTCAGGGGCTTTATGCATCAGCCTGCCAAGCAACATCCCTCTTTTATCCCCGATGGGTGTGATCTACCCCTTCCTCCATCCCCAAAATGGCCAGAGCACCTCATTTAAACCAAAACCTTGCAAAGAATCCGTGTTTCTTGTCCCAACATAAAAGCACCTTTGGAGGGCAGCTCCACTCCAGAAATGAAGCTGCTCCACTGAAGCAGCCATGGTGCCTCAGTTTCCCCTTCTGTCACCAGGCTGAGAAATAGCAGAGTTGGATTTGTTTTCTCTATGAAAAATACTTTTTCTGGGGGTGTTTTGGTTTCCTAGAGGGTTTTTCAGTTAACTTGATCCAAGCTAAAAAGGGGAGACAGAGTCTGGAGAAAAGATATAAGAAGTTCAAAAGAACCTTATGACTTGGTTTGGAGGTCAAATAAAATGTTTTGTTTTGAGAGAAATCACTTCTTCTGGGAATTTCTGGTTTCCCCTAAGAAACTCCCTGAATCAATCCCCATTCCAGTACCAAAACCTCCTGCCTTGCTCCCCATCATGGGAAATCAATCAGGATGAACCAAATCTGTGGCTTTAAATTGAATTTAAAAAGCATTAAAACCATCGGTGACAACGGTAATTAGGGCCACCTTCAGTCAGTTGAACCTGACTCAATTCCCAGCAGGGCAGGGCTCTGGGGATGGATCCTTCTGGAAGCAAACATCAATCCTGGCCAATATTTAATCCCTTCATCAACACTTCCCTTCCTGCTTCAGCAGGGGTGATGCTCCCTGCCTGTTTTTCCCTGCTGTGGGACTGGGGTGGATCCTGTTTGAGCCCTCAAACTTCCAGTTTTACTTTTCCCATGTGAGAACCAGAACACTTGTATCCTTTAGGATTCCTGAAGGCAGAAAGGTGATGTTTCTATCAGGAGTTTGACTTGGGTTCTGCCCTCCATGACCTTTTGATGCTCGCTGGAGGAAGCACAGAAGAGTGTGGGACCAGTTTCTGGCCAACTTGGTAACCCTACGAGCTCTGTGTCTGGGAGAAAGGACATTTCCATGGAGACCTCCCAGCCTCCTGCCCACAGCAAGGGAGTCACAACCACCCTGGAAAAAACAAAGGCACTGTGGGGGACAACCAGGATAACACAATTACCGGGCTCCACCGTGAAAACCCCACGGGGGGAGGACTTGGAGGGGATAATTTTCTGCTCCACAGGCAGAATCCCGTGGAGGCAACAGGGTCTTTGCTCTATGGGAGGCTCCCACTCAGGTTTTAGTGGGGGTTTTAGGCTCCCACTCAGGTTTTAGTGGGGGTTTTAGGCTCCCACTCCGG
>JAWWMU010000001.1:1226332-1245524 GCA_035048155.1 Cinnycerthia olivascens
ACTCCGGTTTTAGTGGGGGTTTTAGGCTCCCACTCAGGTTTTAGTGGGGGTTTTAGGCTCCCACTCAGGTTTTAGTGAGGGTTTTAGGCTCCCACTCAGGTTTTGCTCAGCACTGAGGGAGCCCGGCGTGGCCGGCAGCACGCTCCACTGCCAGAGAACTATTCATGGCTTTGGCTTCGTGTCAACAGCCCGAGATAAAAATCGCACTGGGCAGAGACAGGATAAAGTCACCCAGTGCCACGACCGTCAGAAATCCTTGTGGAGCTTTCATAACCCGCTAAGCCCCGGGATGCGGCCGCGCTTCGGGGCTCGGCGCTTTTTGGGGTCTCTCCCTTTTTGCGCTGGAGCCCCTGAACCCACCAGCCACCCTTTGCTTGAGGGAAAACAAGAGGAATTTGGGGGTAATGAAGCAGGGCAATTTTGGCAGCAGTGACCACGAGCTAGGGCCACCATCCCCCAGTGTTGGTGGCCCTCCAGAGCTGGGTGTGCTGCTCCTCACCTCACGTGCAGGAAGGCAGTGGGTTGCCAAATGGCTTTTGCAATAAACTGATAAGAAAAGTGGAACAGAAAGAGAAATAAGACGTTTTGCCCCTTAAGTTGTTCCTGCAGTGATGCCAGCCAGTGCCCAGCTGTGGGAAGAAGGATATTTTGGGGGCTAGGAGCTGCTAGAAAGGAGTCAAATGGTTTGAAATCGGAGTCTCACTCATTGCAGTGTAAACTAAAACACTCCCAAAGAAATTACATCGGGAGCCCAGCATGCAAAGAGGTGGAAAAACACACCAAGCAAAGCAGGGAGTCAGCTCCATGGTTTAAGCAGAGCCGTGTATGGGAAATCACGGATAAACAGCCAGTGAATTCCCCAGGGAAAGGAGAAACTGAGCAGTAATGCTATTATTGTGAATTAATGCATAAAAAAGTCCAATAATTCAGGCAAAGAGGAGCAAAAGGAGCAGGGTGCTTCCCTGAGTGCCCAGTTTGAGCCATTTGTGCCAGCATCCGCCCGTACCAGCAAGTCCCTGCCAGCTGCTGGTCCCACTGCCCTGTCTTGGGGCACGTTGGGGCTTTGGGGCAGTTTGAGTGGCAGCACGGGCAGCACGTGGGGTCGAGAGGAGGAGAGCAGGAGAGCCGGGACTCAGCTCTGTCCATGCAGCGCCTCACTCCCTGCTTTGGGAGCACCGGGACCCTGTGTCACCCTTGTCACCCAGACAGCAACAAGTGCCACCACCGTGAGTACGTGCACATGGGGATGAGTGTGTCCCACCCGTGTGTGTGTGTGTGTGTCCCCTATCCGTATGTGTCCCCTATCCATGCGTGTCCATGTCCCCTTCACCCCCGTGCGTGTCGCGTCCCCAACCACCCGTGACCCCACTCGACCAGGGAGGTCCCCCTGTTATGGGTAGGACACACACCCCCACACTCCCCGCACGGCCCCCCCCGGTCCCTCCATGTGCCCTCTGTCCCTCCATGGTCCCTCTATGGTCCCCCCTGGTCACCCCATGGTCCCACCCTGTCCCTCCATGTCCCCCATGGTCCCCCCGGTCTCCTCCATGGTCCCCCCTCGGTTCACCCCATGGTCCCTCCATGGTCCCCCACGGTCCCCCCATGATCCATCCATGGTCCCCCCCCCAGTCCCCCCCTGGTCCATCCATGGTCCCCCGCCCGCTGCGGCCGCGCTCACCGGGCGATGCCGAACCGGGGGCTCCGTGCCGGAGGTTCAGCGCCGATCGCCCCGCTCAGGAGTGCGGCGGAGGCCGTGCCATGCCCGGCTTTGGTGCCGCCGCTCCCGGTGCCGCCGCTCCCGGTGCCGCCGCCGCGTGTGAGCAGGGACGGGGCGGGCGTGAGACCGCACCGCCCTCCCGGCGCTGGGAACGCGGTCGGGACCGGGCAGGATCGGGGCCAGAACTGCCCCGCCCGGGACTGGGACCGCCCCTTCCCCCGGGAACGGGACAGGAGCTCTGCTCCCTGGATAGGGACGTGCGCGGGATCACCGCTGGGATCGGGACGGGAGTCCCACCGCCCCCTCTCTTTCCCTCTCCGCGATGGCATTATGGATGGGATCGGGATTAGGGATAGGGCAGAAACCCCCCGCTCCGCCCCTGGACATGGGAGTATGGATGGAATTGGGGCTGGGACGGGGGGCGGACACGGAGCGCTGTCCCCTTTGTCCCTCGGGAGTGGGACTGGGATAAGGGCGGGGACAGGAGACCCCAGTCATTCTCCAGAAATGAGAGCATGCATAGCCCTGGAATTGGGACTGACATCGGAGACAGACACTGCTCCCTAAATCCTCCCCCGGGGATGGGGCCGCAGTTAGGACTAGGACAGGGCCCCTCTCACCTCTCTGCCCCGGGAGTGGGACCGTGGATGGGATTGGAGCTGGGACTGAGACCGGACTCACTTCCACAGGTGCTAGGGTGCTAGGACAGGGATGTTGGGACTTTTCATCGTTGCTGGAACCAGGAGGACATGGCAGAAGGTTTGCTCGAGGTTTGCTCCCTGCAAACTTAGTGTGTGGAATTGCTGTCCCCACAGAGCCCTGGCACGACACAGCATCCCAGGAAGCTGCAGGGAGCTGTGGAGGGCCACCACCACCTTGGCAGCCTGCCCTGTGCCACAGGTGGCTGCTGCCCGAGGGAAGCAGTGGCCATGTCCACCCAGGGGCTCATTCACCTGGGTGAAAAACCTTCAGGTTTGGGGGGGCTGGAGGAACAGGCACAGCCCCACTGGATCATGTGCAGGTGGCCCAGTTGTTTTCCAGAGCCCCAAGCATGGGGTGAACCCCGGTGGTCCCCCGAGCATTCCCCATCTGTGTCCCTGGGTGAAAGCCAGATCCTCCTTCCCCAGCTGGGTCTGATTTCATGTGGGGGTCCTTGGGCCCCCTGGCTCTGGCTGGGGGGGTCCATGAAGCCCCTGATGGAGGAGGGGAAGGACACCAATGGCATCTATTATTCAACAGCAGAAAGTGGCAGCTGGCTAAGGAGGCATTAAGAGGATATGAACTCCTGGCATGGACACAGTGCTGCAGAGATCTCGCTCACAGACTTCCATGCCAGAAAAGAACAAAAAAAAAAAATTCCTGTTTCCTTCTTCTGATGTAATTTGTTTAAGGAGGGAAAACAATACATCACATCCCAGCTATTTGGGGTTGATAAGGGAGGAAGGACAGGCTTGCTTGCTTGCCCAGATGGAGGGAGATGCCTGGGCAGAGCTGGTGAGGGAGGCTCAGCTGGGTGAAGCTGCCCTGCGGTGCCCCTGGTGCTGAGTTCAGCCCATCCCTCGTGGATTTGAAAACACTTCTTGGGCAAAGGTTGGGCTCACCCAAGCACCTTGGTTTCATCCTCCAAATCCTTCACCCTCCCAAGGAGGGATGATGTCCAGGGGCGATGGATGGACATGGGGATGATGTCCAGGGAGCTGTTGCTGTCCTTGAGCTGTGACCCGTGGGGTGATCGCTGCTCCTCAGCAGCCCTTGCCTGGCGCCATCTCCCCCAGCCCGGTGCTCCGAGGTCTGAACACCCGCAGCTCTTCCTCCTCAAGATAAAGCCAAACAACTCAAAAACAAGAGGCAGGCGCCTTCCTCATCTCCAGGGGTGATGAATTATGGCCAGGCCGGCTGCGAGGTCTGCTTGGCGGCTTGGTACTGGATGCTTCAGCAGGCCAGAGGAGATGTTTTTCTAAAAGCTTCTTTGGAGTGGGGAAGTGTCCCCTGGAGAGTCCTCTTCCCATCAGACCTTTTCCCAGCCTACTTGAAGTCCCAGCAGCTTCCAGAAAGCAGGAGCTTCCCATCCTCACTGCCCAGTGCAAGGAAAAACCTTTCCTCTTTCCCCTCCTTTGCTTTTTCTCACTTTTCTCCTCTCGTTTTGGCGTGAGTGAGATGGAAGGAGGGTGTCAACCCTAGCGCACCTTACTCATTTCTGTCCTTCCTGCAGGTCACCTATCACCCAGGGGTCCCAAAACCAGAGCCTCCCTCGCCCCAAATCTCCACTTCCCAGCTCCACAGACGCTCAAACAAGCCCGAGGAAGAGGCAGATGTTTTAAATCCCGTTGAGCAGCTAATGATTTGTGCAGCTGCAGTGCAGGAGACGGAGGCAATACCCAGCGAGCCGGCCTGGAAAGCAGCCCCGCGCTTCCCTTCGCCGCTTCATTTTTCAACCGTTTTGGCAGCCCGGCAGGTTTCTAAGACACTTTCAAAACATTTCCATGTTGACTAGCGGGCAGGAATGTGATACAGGAATGGGTGGACCGGGGAGGTCAGGCTGGCCGCAGCAGAACCTGCGCTGCACCCATGGGTGCAGCTCAAACATGCAGGGAGACACCGGCATGTGTCAAATCTCTTCCTTTTTTCACCTTTTATTTTGTTTTCAAAGCCTTAAGTGCAGCAAGTAAGAGAGTTTGGGAGTGTTGGGCTGAGCCTGCAGCCCCTGCCTGGTGTTGGCTGGTGGGAAAGGAGAGGCTGGGCACTCACCTAAATCTGTGCAAGCGCAACGTGATGCCCTGATCCCACTTTGATACTTCTCATGTTGTCCTGGCTGGAAAAGTGTTCAGTCCCCTAAAGGACACAGAAACCTGCCCTGTGTGACTGGGCTTGCAGGAGGGACATGCCACGGGAGCAGATGTGATTTTGCAGCTTCTCAGGGTGCCTGAATTCTCCCTCCAGGAATGTCCTTGTTCAGGACCATCAACAAGTCTCAAGGGGCAGCAAAAGCCAATGCAGCTTTTGGAGAAGGAAACCTCTGTTCGTGGTGCCATTGGGGTGTGCTGGAGGTGAGGCCAGGTGGGCTGGAGAGAGACATGGGAGCACCTTCCCAGCAGCCAGCTGAGCTCCAGAATAGCGTGGGTTGGTTGGAGGTGGGAGCTGGGGCTGGAAAACACAGAGTGATGGGATTAGGAGGGTTAGAGAAGCCCTGTAAGGTCACGGAGTCCAACTGTTATCCCAGCACTGCTGAACCATGTCCCCAAGTGCCATCCACACATTTCTTGAACAGTTCCAGGGACTGTGCCTCCAGCACTGCCCTGGGCAGCCTGTTCCCATGCCTGGCCACCCTTTCAGTCAAGAAACCTTTCTGAATATCCAGTCTAAACCTCCCCGGTGTAACTTGAGGCCATTTCCTCTAGTCTGTACCAGCAGCCTGTCCCTCTGTCCATCCCTCATCCCCACATGCCCTGGGGAATCTCCTCCTGCCACCTCTGAGGCTGCAGCACCCAGGAGGTGGTGCTGGGTGGCTGCTGAGCACAGAGAGACACTTTCCTCCCTTTCCCACCCTTTTCCCACTAATCCCTTCAGCAGGAACTGACAAATGGATGCAGTCAGGGCACAGGGAACCTTTGCTGGCTGGGGCTGGTGCTCCGTCGGGAAGAGGGAACTGGAGGAGACCCGAGGCATGTGATGCTCTCTGGGGCAAGCAGCTGCAAGCAGCGAGCCTTGAGCACATTGCTTCAGTGCAGGGAGGGCTTTACTTTGTGGCTGTGGCCGTCTGGGTGGGGATTTTCTCTTCTCCACCAGCGGTTGGGGATTTTCTTTTTTTTTTTTGGTAGCCCAGCTTTCGTTTCCTCCCCACCAAGTGATCTCTCCCCTCCTCACCACCAGGAGGGTGGTGGAGGTGCCGCTCACTTTTCCTCCGAGCTCCTGCATAACCCAGGTTTTTTGGAGGGGGTTTCAGACTCCAAGTGCATTTCCTCCCCTCAGGATGATGCTTGCAAAGAGGGGAAGGGGTGCTGCCACAACCTCCCAGGCAGCAGGAGCTGCCTGCCGTGCCCTGAAACACAAGCGTCCTGTTGTGGCCAAAAATGTTGCTTCTAGAAAGACCATAAATAAATAAACACCTCACACCAGGGCAGGTGTGTTAAAATTAACCCATGGGCTTGGGCTACGTGTGCTGTGGGTTCCCAGATATGGTTCTGCTCTGCAGCCCGTGCAGGGAGGGTGTCACAAAAAGTCATAAAACTCAACGAGGTCAGCTATGGCAGGGTCATCTCTGCTCCAGCTGACTTTGATGGCTTTCTTAGGAGCAGAGATGCTGAGTTTTCTCCCAGATTTCCTGACACTTCCTCTTCCTCTGGGACTGCCTAGAAGATAGTAAATAAGACAGATTGTAAAAAAAGCAAAACAAACCCATTCAAGGTCCTATTCAAGAGGGTTTGAGCAAGTTGCAACGGCAGGAGCTGCTGGAAGAGATGTCCTGGAGGACAGAACTTGCTGTCGGATCAGGTTTAGCACTGATCCTGGTATTCAATAACACAAGTAAACCTCAAACCAAGTCCTCCTAAAACCAGCAACAGGAACCCATCCAAATAATGGCTCTGGCCTAAAATAGTGCTGGGGGAGAGGCTGTCCTGAAAAAGGCTCCTTTCTCCTCATTTCTCTATTTGCAGAGCTGCTGAGGAGCTGTGCAGGACTGGTCCCAGCCATGCCTGGACCCCTGGCAGCAGCTTGGTGGGATTCAACGGGCACGGGCAGCTGGACTGTGGGGTCCAATCACTCCCAAATTTTGTAGGGTCACTGCTTGGCTGACCCACCAGCAGCTCAGCCTGGGGGTGGAAATGCAGCCTGGCACGACAGATTTAGCTCCAGCTGGAGATTGGTTCAAGGGACTGAGTGGCAGTGTCCCCATAGCATTCCATGTCTCCCAGTTTTTCCTGATCCTCATGAAACCCACAGTAAAGAGAAGTCACAGAGAGGCTCAGGAGCAAGTTCCCATTGGTGCTGGAGAAAAAGCCATTTTCCAGTAGTTTTGTGGGCCATTATTTTTGCTACCAGCTCCCAGCAGTGAGACCATGGAGACCAGCATGGGGTCCCACCCTGGAACCTCTTTGTTTAAAAAAAGCCAAACTTGTTCTCACTACGGGACTTTTGAAATCACTTCCTTCCCCTTCTGCTCCAAAACAACCTTTGTGTCCTCAGGGAGATTCTCACTGAGACACCCCTGGGTATGGCCCTGGAGCCCAGAAAGCCACTGCTGCCTGTGGATGCCACACAAGGGGGGTGATCCTTATCCAGCTCAGCCCAGAAAACAGGAGCTTTGCTCAGCCCCACTGAGTCCAGCCCATGCCTGGAACCCCTCTGGAGATGTCCATCTAAATTAACTTCAAAGAAATGTTACTTGAAATTCACTTCAAATGGGTGAAAGAATCACACCAAGTGTCTCTTTAGAGCCCAAACTGATCTTGTGGGGATTTAAGGGATGGATGAGAATGGGGAGGGCACCATCACAGCTTCCCAATGTCCCAGCAAGCCTCCTGGGCTTCAACTCTCAATAAAAATAACAGAACCATTGAGGCTGGAAAAGACCTGCAAGGCCATCAGGTACAACCATGCCCCCAGCCCTACCAAGGCCACCTCTGACCCATGTCCCCAGGTGCCACATGCACATGGCTTTAAATCCCACCGGGGACGGGGACTCCAGCACTGCCCTGGGCAGGAAAACCTCGCTGCAGAGGATGGATGCAATCCAGCTTCGCCGTTTTAAAACCCCCTCCATCATCATCATTCATTTTAAAATTACATTTGTATTTTTTCATTTGACACACCAACAAGACCCTAACAGGGCTCTTGAAGCCCACCCTCAAGAGTGCAGAGTTCTGTGACCCCTGTTTTCCTGGCTGCAGCGAAGAGGGAAAGTGGGAAATTTGATCCACGTGGATTTGTCCCACTCTGAAGAGGGAGACCAGTCCCTAGGCTCGTTCCCAGCTGGAGTCCTTGTCAGGAGGCCAATATTGTTATCTAGGGCCTGGCTGGTGTTTCTTCTTTGGACCTTTGCCACTGCAGTTAAAATATCTCTCCCACCACTCCCAGCATGTAAAGGTCACGTTCCAGAGATTAATCTGGAGCCTCCCAGGCCGGCTCCTTGGCTCGGGATCCCTGCTGGGACCGACGTGGAGAGAAAGCCTCGGGATGCTGGGTGTGCACTCCCAGTGCTGGAGATCCCCTGGCCAGGTCCTGTCCTGTCACCAGCGCCAGGTCCAACGTCCTCCCTGAGCTGGCCGTGGAGCTATGGACAATTCTGAGCTGAACAGAAGCCAATTCCCCCTGGCAAAGGATTAATTCCCTGTAAATCTGCTCCTAGCCCTCAGCCAAGCGGTCCTGGGAAGTCCAAGATTGCAAAACAAGCTTTGGAGGCACCGAGTTTGTTTGACCAGCCCTTGCAGCTGGTCCTGTGCTTGGTTTTTGTCCAGACGAGTCCTGGAATGACAGGAAAGGGTTTCCAAGTTAAATACAAGAGGAGAGTAATTGAGTGCTTAATGGAATGGGTATAAATGGGACCATCTCTAAATGAAGGGATAAGTTGTGCCTAAGGAGCAGAGGATGTGTGGGCAAGGAGAGAGGGAAGTGGAACAGAAATTCCATTATCCCCAGGGAAAGAGGAGTCAATAGTCTGTGGCACAGGAGGTGGGAAGGACACCTGCGGTGTGTCCTCTGCAGAGACACAAACCCTCATTTTCCCAGCTGGATGGGCCATACCTGTGGCATCCAAATGTGCACGAAGCAGCTTAGGGCAGTCCAAGGGTTCCTTCCCCAAATCTCCCAGGGCTGCTCCTGGTGTCAACAAGGCTTTTCCAGGAGAGGTGATGCTGGTGCTCCCTGGAACTGCTGCCTTCATCCTCTTCTCACAGTGAGGAGACCTCTTTGAGGAAGTCCTGGTTATCCTGGCACCACTGATATTCCAGGTTGAGGATAAGGGAAAAGTGTCCCACTCCAAGCAGGTTGTGCACCCTCTGTCCTCAGAGCTTTTCAAGACCCAAGTGAATGAAGGAAGCCCTGCATGACCTGGTCTGACCCCAGAGCTGCCCCTGCCATGACCAGGAGGCTGGACTGAGATCTCCTGAGGTCCTTTCCAACCCAACTTATCCCATCATACTCTGATCCAAGGATCCCAAACACATCACTGGTGGAGCAGCACCATGACCTGGTCCCCTGTGGCCCTGAGCTGTCTCTGTCACTAACTGGGGGAGCCATGGGGAGTTTTACTGAGGCCAGCAGAAAGTCAGATCCCTTTCTTTCAGCTTCCACATGAACTTCGCCCTGCAACCTTCTATGAAATACAGTAATTCTCGACTCTGAACCCTCCAGCTGGTGACATTTATTGACACTCCCCTCGGGCTGGTAGCTGTCATTAAAACTGAACCACAGGCTCATGCAGAAACAAGAGAGTCTCATCATCACTGGGATCTACCTCTTCCTGGTTAGGGAACACCACGAGGAAGACCCTTCCCTTAGCTAAGAGCCTGCAGGTGTTTCCTGATGATTCCAGCCATGGGGTCTGTCCAAGTCATCCCTTTCAGTCATGGGGTGTCCACAGCAAAGTTTTGGAGCCACAGAAAGAGCCCCCAGGGCTCTGTGATTTTTAGAACAAACAGATCACCTGACAAGAAAACCTCAGGCAGGCAGAGATAATTTCAGTAGCGAGTATTTCCAAGGGAAGTGGATGGAGATTTCTCTCCAGATAGATAATCACCAGGGAGAGGGATTGCCTGCAGTTTGCACAGGAGTGACTCACTCACCTTCCTGTGGCAGGAGGAAACCCTCGGCAGATTGGGACTCCGCGCACCTTTCCTTTGTGGGGAGGCTGCTATTTTGGGATACAGTGCTACAATGTTCTGCTCCTTCCCGTGTCCCTCAGGGCCTGCAGAGTGGGCTGGGGAATCCCCGGCACAGGGGGGACCCTCCTCACCACCCTGGCTCTGTGCCCCCTGCCCCACATGGCTACAGAGGGAGAAGGGGGGAAAGTGGGCAGCTCCGGGCAAGGCTCAATCCTGGTGCTGACCAGGACGGGGGGGAATGGCTTCCCACTGCCAGAGGGCAGGGTCAGATGGGATATTGGGATGGATTTTTTTTCCCTGTGAGGGTGAGAGGCTCTGGCACAGAGAAGCTGTGGCTGCCCCTGGATCCCTGGAAATGTCCAAGGCCAGGTTGGATATTGGGGCTTAGAACACCCTCGGATAGTGGAAGGTGTCCCTGCCCATGGCAGGAGATGGAATTAGGTGACCTTTAAAATCCTCTCCAGCCCAAGGTATTTGGTGATCTCCCATGAGGGCCATGGGTGTGATCATCTCACACCAAGGTGGTTTTAGGGCCTGTGGGAGGTCTGTTGCCAAAATGCTGGGTGCTCTCTGCTCTGACATTCAGCTCTCACTGAGAAACCCTAAACCCCAGTGAGACAGAGGATAAAGGGCAGGAGTGTGGGACCAACATCCACAGGAACTGGGGCATGAGCTCTGCACCACATCCTGGCCCCCTCAGAGTAACTGAGGAGGGGTTTTCTGCAGGGAGTTATCTGCAGTCTCTGCTCCAAGCCTGACCTTCAGTGAGGTCAGGTTTTGTCCAGGACAGCCTTGACTGCCTCCAACGATGCAGATTTCCCTACTTCCCAGTGGGACCTCTGCAGCTCCTCCATCAGCCCTGACTCTCTCCACCCAGCCATGCTCCCCAACCTGGTTCTGCTCCTGAACTCCCTGAGCATTCCCATTCCATCGTGCAGGTGGTTACAGGAGCGATGGACGTTGTTCAAGGAGCCCTGGAGCCCGTCCTGGCCCTCCAGGACTCCCTGGAGCGTGCAGGAGAGGATGTTCCAAGTGCAGCTGCAGTGGGACATGGCACGTGTGGGGTCAGCAGCCCACAGCCAGGCACTGGGTTAACCCTTCACATCCCTCCTCCTCCCAGCTGTCCTGCTGCTAGAGGACAGCACTTAGGCCATGTCCCTGAACCTCCCAATGAAATCCTGGTGCCCCCAGGATGCGAGTGAGGCACGTGTAGACCCTTAGGGAGGAGTGGGGATGCCACTCACATAAAAACGCGGGTAGGGCAAAGGGCTCTGTTCAGATCTCAGCAAGAACAGAAACAGGTTGGTCCAAGGGACTGCCTGTCCCTGGGAAATGCCTTTTGTAATGGGAGAAATGGATGCTCAGAAGACAAAAGGTGTTCCCACATGCTGGCAGGCATGATCTGCACTCCCAGGCAGTGCTCCCTTCCCGACCCTGCCTGGCGCATCCGTCTCCCCTGGGGAACGGAGGCGCTCTGTGTCCACAAAGTTTCACCTCAGCTTGTGCAGCCACGGGGTCACCCTGTCCTACACGCCCCGATGGGCACCCCAGGTGCCATCCCAGGTGCCATCCCAGAGCCGGGAGGGCAGCACGGAGCTGCCCAGGGCGTTCCCACCTCGGCGGGTTCCGCGTCGTGTCGCAGCCTGCGTGGGGCCGCCGGCAGCCGAGCGTGGCACAGCGGGTGACTCAGAGGAGCACAGCCAGCCCTGCCTGGCATTTCTGGGAGTCTGGGCACGCAGGAAAGCAAACACGGGCAGCAAAGTGCGCCTGCCAAGCAGCAAGTCCTCCTTTTGCATGGTTTAGGTGCGTGCAGGGGCGCACCTGGGAGTGCTGGGGCTTCGTGGCACCGTTTGGCTCGTGCCAAATGCTGGCCAGGTCATGGAATCGTGGAATGCTTTGGGTGGGAAGTCAATCCCAGTCCATCCAGTGCCACCCTCTGCCACGGGCAGGGACACCTCCCACTGTCCCAGGCTGCTCCAAGCCCCAATGTCCAACCTGGCCTTGGACACTTCCAGGGATCCAGGGGCAGCCACAGCTGCTCTGGGCACCCTGTGCCAGGGCCTGCCCACCCTCCCAGAGAACAATTCCTGCCCAATATCCGATATTCACTCTGCTCTCTGGCACAGGGAAACCATTCCCCCTTGTCCTGTCCCTCCAGGCCTTTGTGTCTCTCCAGCTCTCCTGGAACCCCTTTAGGCACTGGAAGAGGCTCTGAGGTCTTCCCAGAACCTTTTCCTCTCCAAGCTGAACCCCCCAGGTCTCCAGAGCCCTTTTTCTGAACCTTCTGAAGCCACACATTCCCAGATAAGCATCTTGTCTCTGAGGGGCCAGTATAGAGCTTAACCAAGCTCATGTTTATGCCTCCAAGTGCTGGGACTTTCCAGATTTAAGATCTGCATTTGTGGATGGGCAAAGCAAACGGATTAAGTATTTCACGGAGTTAAAAGCCGGCACAAATTCTTGTTTCATTTCCCCTGTGACTCAGAGATGAACACTCACTCCCTGGCATGGCTCTCGTGTTTGCCATTGTTCCCCATCAGCTGTTCCTGGGGAAAAAGAACCTTTCCCAAGGCAGGAGCAATGCCTTCAAAGCAGGAAAAGCAATTTTTGCTGGAAAATCACAGTTCCTTGTAGTGGGGAGGGGCTGGTTTTGTGCAGGTGATGTATAAACCCAGCTGCCAGCTCAGCTGAGGCCGGGAACATTTAGAATCAGAATCTTTAAGGTTGGAAAAGCACTCTAAGATCACAGTGCCAACCACTAACCCTGACCCTCCATGGTCACCACTAAATTGTGTGCCCAAGTGCCCTAATCCACTAGGGCTGAACAAACTTGTCTTTGAGAGGGCAACATGAGGCTGTCCTCCGCTTTTTGATGAGAAACCAGCCCTGAATTTGTATTTCCAAGGGGTTTATTGCTGCTTTCTGGTGCTCAGGCTGAAAACAGTAATCCCAGCTCATAGAAAACTCAAACCACTCCATAGATTTTTACATTGGGATGTTAAATTAGGGGATTACTTACTGTTAAAATGCTTTGGTTGGTAATTACAGCCATAGTGTCTTACAGGGGAAATGCTCCAGGAGAATAAAAATCTCTGTGCCCTTTCTTATTCTCTTTCACATTTTGGGCTTTTCACCTCTGCACTTCTCAAAGCCTAACCCTCCAAATAACATCATTTCAAATAAAATCATTTTGGCATAAAACAAGCAGCAGAAGAGACACACTGGCAGGAGTGGGGTTGGTCTCTGTGTCTTTGCTCATTTACAGCGGGGACAAACCACTCCTGCCTCAGGATGGAGCTTTGGGGTCACTTTGCTTCAGCGAGCAGGACACTGCAGCCCAGAGAATTATCACTGGGAAACAGAGAGGAATAGCAATTAAATCAGCTGAAGGCACGTTGCCCCCACCACTTGTCCTTCATTCAGAAAGTTTTGGTTCCCCTTTGTGTGTGAAGATCCAGCTCTAAACCCACGTTTCTCCCCCACCCGCCCTCTGGACAGAACGTGCCAGGCCACGCATAGAACGGGGAAAAAAGTGCTGAAATTGGCTTATGCCACACTTAGAACTCCGAGTGCAGTTTCACTTCCTTCCTAGCCTTGGCAGAGGATGGGTAACTGCAAGATCTCCCTGGCTGGTGACCTCCTGGGCCACACATTCATCTCCTGATGTCCCCTCCTTCTGCCTGCTTCTAGGAGCTTCCTCCTCATCCAGGTCCAGTCTCCTTTACAAAAGGAGATTTCTTAGGAGCTTCCTCTCTGTTTCCTTTTCTGGCACCCAGTGTCAGGGAAGACTTGACAGAGATGCCTTTTGTTTGGAAAAGTGCTGGGAAAAGGGAATCTGTGTTGGATTTTTACCTTTATTCTTTACCATGAGAGTGGTGAGGCCCTGGCACAGCTTTTCCAGAGAAGCTGTGGCTATTCCATCCCTGGAAGTTTCCTAGATTAGAGCAGTTTGGTTTAGTGGAAGATGGCCCTGCTCATGGCAGGGAGCAGAACTGGGGTGAGCTTTAAGGTCTTTCCCACAAACCATTTAGTGATTCCCTGACTTGAGGCTGCATCCAGATCCCAAGGTTTGCAATTCCCCGTGGCTGAGCAAGGGCCAAGCTCCCAGGCTTCACAGCTTGGGGTGTTTGAGGTTGGAAAGGGCTTTTCTTCAGCAAGGACACTGCTTCTTCCCTGCTTCCCTGGCTGCAGGAAGAGAGGTGGAAAAGGGATTTTAAGGCTGGTCAGGAGGCATCTGCATGAGAAAGCACCCGGAGAAACTCAGTGCCAGGGTGGAGGGGATGGCTGGTGCTGATAACCAGGGCTGCCATGGGATGTGGCCCAGTGGGGACCACTGGAAAGGAGCCATCCCTGTCCAGCCCAGCAGCTGTGGGCTGATACAGTGCCCCTGCAGCTGATCCCCAGGGAGAGCAGTGCTCTGATAAGGGCAGGCAGCAGCCAGGTGCTGGCATCTCCATCATCCTCCCGCTCTGGTGATCAACCAGCTCTTCCCACAGCACTCCTGAGCCACACACATCTGCTCTGGATGTGCCCTGTCCTTCCTGGACATCCACCATGGATGCAGAAAGCAACCCAGCCATCCCTTTCCCTCTGCAGCTGTAAATGAGGAGGAGAAGGGCTCCCCACCTCTTCTCCCAGCCACACAATAGCCTTGAGCCCTGTGAAACTCCTGGTCCCCAAAACTGCTCAGACACATTTTTGGTGAACCTCCCTTCAGGTGGTTAGCCGGTCTCTGTCCAAGATGGAATTTTCCTCAGCTGCCCTGGAGGGATCATAGAATCTCAAAATGGGTCACATTGGAAGAGACCTCAGAAATGAAACATTTCCAAGGTTGGGAAGGACCTGTAAGGCCATCAACTCCAACCACTGCCCAGCACCACCCTTTTCACCTTTAAACCACACCCCAAGTGCCTCATCCACGCATTTTTTTGAACACTTCCAGGGATCCAGAGGCAGCCACAGCTTCTCTGGGCACCCTGTGCTACAGCCTGCCCACCCATACAGGGAACAATTCCTTCCCCATATCCCATCCAACCCTGTCCTCTGGCAGTGGAAAACCATTCCTCCTTGTCCTGTCACTCCAGGCATTGCCCAAAGTCCCTCTGGAGCTCTCTTGGAGCCCCTTTAGGCACTGGAAGAGGCTCTAAAGTCTCCCTGGAGCCTTCTCCTCTCCAGACTGAAGAGAAAACTCTGAGGAGACCTTACAGGAGCCTTCCAATGGAAGGATCCGGGATACTCAGCCCTCCCCATCTGCTGCCCTCAACACGACGCCATCCACCTGCAGATAAAAATACCCCAGTGGGAGCAGGCAGGGATGGACATGGCCAGGGACAGATAATGCTGGGATCACAGCAATGTGCCCCGGCGAGTTTTGGGTTACACATTAACGAGAAAAGGAGAGCAGCCCTGAAGGTGATGGACGAGCAGGCAGGGAATTTTACAGCAGGACTGCTCACAGGACAGCCCCATCCTGATGTGCTCCTGGCAGCAGCAGGTCTCTGTGACCTGGACACGTTGGCACTTTTGGGATCAGATCTGTCTCCATAAAGCCAGAACCAAGTTACTGTAGGATTTGTCAGTCTGACAAACTTGTACTCCCAAGGAAGGTGTGGGAAATCAAACGGGGACTGTAAGAAAGGTGGGGACAAACTTTGAAGCAGAGCCTGCTGTGATAGTACAAGGGGTGATGGCTATAAACTAAAAGAGAGGAGATTTAGTTTAGATAGACAGGAGGCAGAAGCTTTTTATAGTAAGGGTGAGGAGCCCTGGCACAGCGTGCCCAAAGAAGCTGTGGCTGCCCCTGAATCCCTGGAAGTGTCCAAAGCCAGCTTGGACATTGGAGCTTTATATCAGCAGAGGGGCCACATCCACTTCAAAGCACCAAGAAGCACCTGGATAGCCTTGGGAACACAGGCACCCTGGGATGGGACAAAGGGCACACACCGAGTCCTGCTCCAGGTGTCCCGATGCCTCCTGCTCACGTCTGCTCTCATGCAATCAGGGAAGGAGCAGGAAAGCTGCCAGTTCCTGGAGGAAAACAAACCCCACAAACCTGCCAAGCGTCCCTGCTCAGAGATATTTACACTTTCAACGTGTTCTCATGGAAATTAATCCCAGTCTCACCCCTGCAGGTATGGTAAACATTAGAAGTGAGGAATGGGGAGAGGCCAGGACAGCGGAGCAAGGGGAACAAAGCACTTTGGGTGTTCCAGCCTTGCCGAAATGTGGTGGAACAGGCCCAAGCAGGACGTGGCAGGGCTGCTCGGGCTCCCTTCCAGCCTGGCCGGACCTCCAGCCCCCCACAGCCACCCCTCTGCCCCACTGTGACCTGGGGGAGGCTGATTCCATCCCCTGGGCCCCCCAACAGCTCCCTCAAGGTCTCCTCAGTCTGCACCAGCCGGCCCCAAAGAGGGGGTTTTTAATTCCACTGGGGAAAGCCAAAGCAGGCAGGAAGCAAGGAATTCTTCCAGTGGGGGAAAATACATCGTGCCCTGTTGAAAACATATTTTCCCCCATCCGTAGAATTAATTTATGAATCTTGTTCTTCTCGACCCACAGATTTTCTTTCCTCTTTTTCTTTCTATTTTACTATTTCTTTCCCCTCTTCTTTCCAGGCAAAAAGCGGGGAGCCCTGTCAGCCCGCGGAGCTGTCACCTGTCCCCTGCCCGTGGCTGTAGGACCGGCGAGATTCGAGATTCGCATCCCCATGGCACCCCCACGTGGGGAAAGCCTGGAGGCTTCCAAGGAAGGAAGGAAGGAAGGCTGGAAACACCTCGTTCAGTGCCACCAACAGCTTTGAAGGCCTGGAAGAAACACTCGGAACAGAATGGTGGATGTCAGATAATGCCAAACTCAATTTCTGGCTTTACCCACTCCTGGGAAAGGTTGAAAACATTATGGACATTATAGCTAATTATTCCAGATAATTCTGCCTTTTCTTTATTTTTTACACTTTTATTCACTTTTTCATTTTCATTTATTTCATTGTTTTGTTCTTATATATATATATGACCTTAGAAGTATTTTCCAATATAAATGAATGTGTGATTCTATGTGCGTGTCTCTCTCAATCATTATATCCATTAAGCTTTATACACTCATTTAAATATAAAATAAATTCTTGTGCATTCCTATATGTGCACATGGAATATAAAATGAGTATTCCTAGACAAGAGAGCTGGAGAGGGACTTTGGACAAGGGGTGGAGGGCACGGGCCATAGTCACGGGCCCAGCGCAGGTCTCAGCTCGCTGGATTCTGCATCCTGGCAGCCAGGAATCCTCCAACACATCCCAGTTTTGCACTCAAAAAGGTTTAAACCCCTGCAGGGATTAAATTCAGATGTGAAGAATCCCAACGGGACAATGGAGCAGGCGTTTGGGAGCCGGGATCCAGCGCGCTGCCTTCGCCCCAGGATGGGAATCAAGGGAGCTCTGTCCCCTAAAGTTCCCTCCAAATTTTGCTTTTATGGCTAAATTCTTCTTTTTTTTTAACTCTTTCTTCTGGATGAGGGAATAAGCTGCTGTTTTCAGCTGTGGGCTGGCATCATCAGCTGGAATTTGGCTCTTGGGGTTTCCAGCCTTGATGTCTCGTCTCCGTTGGGGTTCCCTGAGAGGTGTGCATTGCTCTGGGACTGTATTCTGTACCCTTCTGCATTTAAAATGAAATAATGCAAAATGAAATGAAATTAAATGACATAGAATGGAATTAAAATAAATTAAACACAAATTAAATTCAACAAAATAAAATAAAGGTCAATAAAATATAAAATAATAAGTGGGGTAGCAGAAGGTGTCCCTGCCCATGGAACTGGATGATTCTTAAGAAACCCTTCCAACCCAAACCAGTCTGGAATTCCATGAGAATCAACTGCCTTCAAGTCCTGCAGGAGAAATCAAGGGATAAAGGCTCAGCATACGCCGAACTCAAATCATGCTGTGAAAACAAGAATTTTGATAGAACATACAACACTTAGACACTTACAGTATTGACTTTTTTGTAATCTTTATTTCTCATCCTTGTTCTCCCCAATTATCAGCAGTATTACTAAGATGTAGAAGAGCCATGGGCAGCAGCTCCACCAGGATTTATCATCCCAGATGCAGAATCCTCCAGGACTCACGTGGAACCTGCAGCACTCCATGAGTCAGGCTTCAGGGAATCTGTGGTCAAACAGATAAAACATAATTATTCATGGAAGAATACAAGCAAATAGTGGAAAAACAGCTGCATGATAAGGGAGGGTGATACATCTGCCTGTAGGCCTGGTACCTAAAGTGCTTCTCTTGCCCACAGAAGTCTGAGCATGATTTTTTTGAGCAGCCTGGGCTGGTGGAAGGTGTCTTTGCCCGTGGCAGGGGCGTGGAACTGGATGAGCTTAAAGGTCCCTTTCAGCCCAAACCACTCCATGATTCCATGAAGGGCTGCACGGGCAGATCCCATCCCCTTGCAGCCCTATCAGAGAGGTGCAAAATGTTTTCACAGCATCTGCTGATGCACCGGGTCTCACTCCTCGTTGCAAGTTTCCCGGGGAGAAAGAGTTAAGACTAATTAGCAGCACTAAATAAACTAATAGCTGGAGGGGAAAGCAGAATTCAAGCTGCATTTTAATTTTAAAGGTGGTTGAAGCGTCTTTAAAGGCGAGGGGGTCATTTTCTGGGAGCTGGAGCAAAGCAGCTCATCAATAATGAAGGAGCCGGCGATGGAGCAGCGGCAGCAATGCTGGAGCACTTGGGAAAATGCAATTATGGGAATTGCCGGATGATCTGCAAACTGCCCCGCTAATTTGCCTAAGGGAAACAGCCAAATGCACTTTAATATTTCAAAGACTTGCAGCACAACTGATAAGCAAAGGCCAGGAATTTCAGTGCTGGGGAGGGGGGGGTTAAAACCCCAAAAGTATTTCTGATCAGGGGTTCTTGTTCACACCCAGAGAAACACGACAGGGCTGGGAGCATCTCTTCTGCCTCCTGGGCTCTCTGCATCTGCCATCCCCAAGAGTTCAGCTTTGTTTTATTTTCCCGTGGTTAAAACCAACCCCGTGCAGGGGCTCGTGGCTGGGTGCTTTGCTCCCGGCGTGCTGCCCTTGGGACCCACCAGGATCTCGGTGCCAGCATCGAGGGATTCTCCAGCTGCTGCCAGCGGTGATGCTCCCTCCTGTACTTCAGCTCCAGCCCAGCTCTTGCTGCCCAGCTTCGTCTGGGCAGCCTGGAAAGTGCTGGGGAGAAGGGAATGGCTGCTTTGTGCTGGGGAGCACCCCTGGGGTGCCACCAGCTGTGTCCTGCACCCCAATCCTGGTGTGCAGATCCTGCTCTGGCCTTGGAGGGCACTGCACTCCTCTGGGCACTTCCCTGTGCCCCCGAACAACCCAACAGCACCCCGACCTTCACTGCCCCACGCACACCCTGCACCCTCCCTGTGCAAACCCCAAACCCTTCGTGCACCCCCTTGTGCACCCCCTGCACCCTCATTGTGCCCCGCCGTGCACCCCATAAACCCCCATTGTCCCCCCACCGTGCCCCTCCAAAATTGTGTCCCTATTGTGCTCCCCACAGTATCCATATTGTCCCCCACACTGTGCCCCCCCAAACTGTGTTCCCCCATTGTGCCCCCCAAAATTGTGCTCCCCACACTGTTCCCCCATTTTCCCCCACACT
>JAWWMU010000001.1:1245742-1268562 GCA_035048155.1 Cinnycerthia olivascens
CCCGGGTGTTCCCGCCCCGCCCCTGCCCATGGCGGCCGCCGGGGGCGGCGCAGTCCCTGAGGCGGCCGCAGGAGGGCGCGCGCGGCCGCCGCTCCCCTCAAGCGGCGTTGTGTTTTTTATTTTAATTTTTTTTTTTTTTCTTTTTCCTTCCTCCTTTTATTTCCACACACACACACACACACACACACACACACACACACACACACACACACACACACACACACACACGTTTCTTCCCGAAGCCTCTCCCCGCTCTCCCTCCGCCGCCGCCGGGGCGCTGCTCCGCCGCCCGTGAGAAAGGGGCGGCCTCCCCCCGCCGCCCCTCCCTCGCTGCCTTCCTTCCCTCCCGCCCCTCCCGCCGACCGGGACTCGCCCCGAGCCGGCGGGGAGACGGCCGCTGCCCGCTCCTCCTCCTCCTGCTGCCGCTGCTCCTCCTCCTGCAGCGGGGGCCGCATCCTGCTGCCGGGGGGGAGGGAATTGATGTGGATACCCAGCGCAGCACCACCATGCAGCCGCCGCCGAGGAAGGTGAGACCCCTGGCCGGCGCAGGGGGGCCGGGGGCAGCGCGGCGGGCTCGGGCTCCCGGGGGGCATGCGGGGGTCCGGGGGTGCGGGGTGGGGCAGGCTGGGGAAGGTTTGGAGACGGAGCGCAAGTGTCGGGGAGGGAGTGGGGGTTGCTGCTGGGGGCTGGGGGGGCTTGGCCCTGCAAGGTGGGTCGTGGGGAAGCGCCGGGGGGGTGTTGGGGACCGGGCACGGTGGGGCGGGATGGGTTGGGAATGAGCTCCGGAGGTAGGACAAGGACGGGGACTCGCCGGTGAGGATGGAGGTGCCGGGGGGCAGCGCTCGGTCAGGGACCCCCCCCCATGTCCAGCGGAGGGTCCCCAACGGGGATTCAGGGCTGGGAGGGGGTTGAGGCTTGTGCAGCTTGCGGGGCGCCAGCGCGGGGAGTTTTGGGGGGCTCGCCTGGCGTGCCGGTGCCAGCAGCCAGGGGTTGGGTGTCTTGGGGGAGAAGGTCACGTCTGGAGTTGATCCAGGGACGCAGACTCTCCCGGCGTGTGCCAGAGGCACGCAGCAGAGGGGACAGGCGGGATTGTGCGGCGTTTTTCCCCCCTCGTTCCCACGTGCGATGGGAAAAAGCCGCGGATGCGCCGGGGCGGCGATTCCGTGACCCCGCGGGCCGCGGGAATGTGGGGCGCTGCCCACCGGGGTCTCTGGGCAGCGACCCGAGGCAAGCCGGAATGGAAAATCGGGATAAAGGCTGTGCCCGGGGTGGCTTGTCTGGAGGGGCAGGTTGGTGTCCGGGGCTGTGGCGGGGTCCGGAGCCGGTCCCGCCGTGGTTTCGGTGCTCGGGGAGAAGGGAGAGCTGGCGAGGATGGAGGGGGCTGGGATCTGTGCCTGCTCCGGGCCCCGGTGGTTTGGAGGTTTTCCATGTGGGATTTGTCCGTGGGGAGAGGAGATTGCCCGGTTCCCCGCCTGGCGAACCCCTGCAGTAGTGAGCAGGAGGGCAGGGAACAGGGACAGGATTCCCTTGTCATGCCCAGAGCTCCCTGGCAGGCAGCTGCAGTGAAGGTCTCGCCTTGGATCCTTCCTGCTTCCCAGCCTCTTATTTTAGGGGTGGACTCTGCTTTTGTCAAACGAAACCAATTTTATTTCAATTATTTCAATTTTCATCTGCGTTTGGTGGTTTATTTATTTTACATGTGTGTCATTCTTTGCCTGTACTATTTCATTTGAGCTTATTTCCATTACCTGATTGTGTCCTGTGGGTTTATTTATTTTGACTTGGGCTTTTTTTTATATACAGATAAAACCAAAAATGCTGCAAGTTCACGTTAAAAATAGACCCTTTTTCTGCTTAAAGTCAGGGGCATACATGTGATTTATTTTTCTGGTGTCATGAGAAAAACTTGTCGTTATGTGATGTTGTGATTAAAGGGTGCTTGTTGCTGGGGCACAGTTTTCAGAGTTAAAATAGAGAAGCTGATGAGATCCAGGTTTTTGTTGTTTTGTTTTTTTTTGCCTGGCTCATGAAGAAGAGGGCAATGAGTGCCCTCTCCCTCTGTGAATTTCTCATCCCTCTGCAGTAGCAGTTTGGCATTTCTGTCCTCATGAATGCATAATGCGTTCAGGGATATTGGTGATCGTTTTTTAGGCCCATCTGTGGATTCCCTGTGATCACTAGAGGGCTTGAATGCCAAAACCTCTTGTTTTATAAAAAACAAGAGCAAAACAACCCCAAGGTCCCCTGCCAAAACCAAATAATTCCCAACACCTGTGCCCTCTGCCAGTTACCAAGTAGGTTCCCAAATTGTTGGAATTGTGCAGGATCACAAGGCTCAAAGGACAGCTCCACCAGGACTAAAAATGGGAAGCCAACCTTCTGAAGCCTTTTCCAGTTTGTTTGTTTGTTTTCTTGTGGAAATGTGACATGAACGACAGAAGATACCAGTGGTCCTTGGGTTTGTGTGTTTGTTTTCTGGCTGAAATGTGACTCAGACTGTAGGAAACACAAGGGGTCCTCGGGTGGGTTTGTTTTTCTTGCTGGAATGGACTCGAACTACAGAAAGTATAAGTGATCCTTGGGTTTGTTTGGCTTTTTTGTAGGTGAAAGTTACACAAGAGCTGAAAAACATTCAGGTGGAGCAGATGACAAAACTTCAGGCAAAGCATCAGGCAGAATGTGACCTGCTGGAAGATATCAGGTAAGGCTACAGAAAATGTTACCAAAATTCCTTTAAGGTCCAGTTTTTGGAAGAACATTTGAGTTACAAAATTCAGGAACTGACGATGGAATTTCCTCTTTGGATTTCCTGCTTTTAGGCTGTTAAAGTTTTGACACAGCTGGAAATTATAACTGGAGCTAACACAATGCAAACCATTTTTTCTTGTCTTCAATGGGGGAAATTTTAAAAGAGACTCACAAACAACATCCAAAAAGCACTGGTCTTTTCAGCAATATTTATTTATATAATATGCAGAGACTTTGATTTAACAGTTGTAAAAGGCTGCTAAAATTACTAAAACATTTTAGAGCCACTGATGACTTATGTCTCACTAGAGATGGCTTTGAAAAGCACTTTCAAGCAGATTGCGTTTTTTACCAGAAAGTTACAAGGAGATATTTGCATTTATAATTCAAAACTCTGCATGGGTTCAAAACAATAGAGAAAATCCACATGACATGAGTTGGGAGGGTTTCATTATTCCTTTCACCTGATGTGATTTGCTTCTCCAGAAATAGAAGGTTTGCTTTTAACAAAATATGGTGGGAGTGGGTACCTGGCATTACATGGAGGATTAATCATTCCATTTCCTGTAAAATATTCAGCAGAAGTCCATTGCTGCCCTGCTCTTTTTGCCAGTGGGTAGTCCACGTGTTAATTATTTAAATGAGATTTCCTGTGTGATGTTTGTGTATTAAATGCAAGTGTTTGGCTTTGACAGATGGAGTTCTGTTTGCCTCACTATCAGCGTCCTCCATAAATCAGAATGTCAAGGCTGGAGCCTTTTTACCCCCTTGTTTTTTTGGGTGTTGAAACACTTTTTTTTTTTTTTTTTTTTTTTTTTTTTTTTTTTTTTTCATGGGAAAGATCACAGCGTTCGTTTCCTCAGATTAAGATTATTCTGGGGAGCATGTAACTTGCAAATGCTGAGTAATAAGTAACAGACTGATCCAAGGAATTTTCCTCCCTTAGATGGAAACTTATTTTTAGAGCATCTAGGCTGGCTACTGCTGCTCTAGCCCAGGTTTTCTTAGCACTTGCTATTTTTCAGGAGCTTATGATCACTTCAGTCTGTATTCTGCTGAAAGATGTCATAAACCTGTGGGTACAAACCCAGGAAAACGTGAAAATGCCGGCTTAAAATATTTTCCTTTAATGTAATTTAATTTCTGCAGTTAATTAAATTTCTGAATCTTAATGCTGGGGATTAGGAAGCCGGGTTAAGATGTTTAATTCAGTGCCGTGGTCACTGAGTGTGTTCAGAGCCCTGGTTGCAGAACTGCTGTGTGGGTTTACAGATTAAACATTCTTTCAGTGTGGGATGATGAGATGGGGTATGACAGCTCCGGGGTGTCAGTGTGTTTGCTCAAATGTCACATAAAAGAATCAGAACCAGGGAGTTTGGGGTTAAAAGCGTCTGCTGAGCAAGCCCTGATCTTGGTGTGTGATGCAGAGGCCTTGGAATTGGGAAGGGAGGAAAGCTCTGGGGGGCCCTATGGTGTTGCTCAGGGTCTGATGCTCCTGTGAGAAGCTGGGTGTCAACCTCATCATAACAATAATTAATAATATTAACAATCCCCTGTGATTTATGGCTGGGTTCAGGATATGCAGCCGCCGTGGTTCCGGAGCGTTCCAGCAAGCTGGAACCACACACAGGATCTTTTTGTCTCTGGGAGGAAGGTGTGTTTTTATAGAAAGCACCCTGCTGTCATCCAAAAGTGTGAAATTTGAGCAGGGTGCCATTTATGAGGACTCACAAGAGTTGGGGTCCTTTGGTAGCGTTTCTGAAGCTTTGGGGCCCTGCAGGAGCACAACTTTGTGCTCGGAATTCCAGAAGCTGCAGTGGCAACAGGAGACACTGAATCAGGGCTTGCAAAGCAGTGATTAAAAATGCATGTTTGAAAAAGTTACTTTATTGTGAATAATTGCTTCATTTGTTGGCACATTAATGCAGCCATTCAAATCACATTTTTTTTTTTTTTTTGTATCGGTTGGGTTTTATGTGCAGCTAAAGAGAAGTGATAGGAGGAAAAGATCAGAAAGTTCTCCAGCAGAATACATCTATTGTCTGGTGTATTAGCAGATGATTTTTGGCAGTCTACCAGCCCATAAAGCATGCTTGCAGTTCCAGCAGCTTTGATATCTTTATGCAAAACTGGGGATTCTTGGTCAGGGTTGAGGTATATGTGTGTAACTACCTTTTTTTTTTTTTTTTTGGATGGCTTTTGACACTGTGTAAAATTCAAGTATTTATTTAAAAAAATACGCAGTATCCATTTCAGTCTGAACAAACTGTGTTGTGTTCCTCTGTGGAAGCTCAGTAGTGCTAAAGCTGAAGTCTCTTTCCGTGGCTTGACAAGACTCTAATAAAATATGTGTTTGAAATGTGTTAGCAAATAGATTTAAAAATACATTTCTGTGTTTATAATCTCTGTTTGGCTCTTGGTGTTAGGTTTCTTCGTGCTCAGTGACTGGGAGTTTGGGGAACAAGTGATTCAGGATGCTTTTAGGGTCTTGGGCTTACTTCTAGGCATGACGTGTTTATCTTCTGTAGCTCACTAAAGCTGTCTCGTGCCTTCATGTGGGAGATCTGTGTTGGCATTACCATCAAAAAAGCTTGTCTTTCTGCCACTGAGATGGAGAAAAAGGTTTTTGCCTTGACAGGTAAACGTAGATTTTGTTCCTGTGATCCAGAAACCCTTCAACATTTATGGCAAGGAGTCCATCACTCCATCCGCACTGGCTGCTTTTAATTGGCAGTGAGTTAATTATTTTTTTCTGGGCTATGAATGGCTGAATTTACCAGAGGTGTTAGCAAAAATCATGTGTTTCGTTTTGGTTCTCAGATTGCCTTGTTTGACTGATGGGTAGTAAGTAAGGCACAGCCAGGGTCTGCAAATGCTCTTGGTTTGCTGGGACACAGGGATGCTTTTCCTTTTGTGTGTGTACCAGTGCCTGCAGAATTGTAAAGAGCTCTGTATGATTCACATTTTAATTCGACTTGGCATTTCTGTGAGGTATTTATGTGCTACAGACTTCATAAACTCATTAAGTGATGATTGCTTTACATTAAACATTGGGTCTTGCTTTTTCAAAGGCTGGGGGTCTGCTTTTCCAAAGCACTTCTTATGCCTTTTCACATTTTTTCTGGGGTATCCTAAAACGTCCTTTTAAAAACTCCTCCAAATTTGTGTTCTGCTGCAGAGAATGAAGTTTTCCTCATGTGTCTGTTTGAACTTTAGTCTGGACTAAAGATGTGGGGCCAGGTCCAGTGGCCCAACTAATTCTGCTGCAGCACAGGGCAGGCGAGTTCTGTGCATCAGGGAACCCACCCACCTCAAACCAAACCTTCCTGGGTCTTCTCCCAGGTTTTTTGATAAATCCAGTCCCTGGTCCAGTGTGGCATGAGAGGGAGGAGGAATGATGAGTACCTGGGGAGGGAGAGGGAAAGCCAAGCTGCTCAACAGCAGCCCAGGTTCACACGGGTTTAAAGTCGCTGTGTAACCCCAGCCTGATGCCCCTGCGGAAGGCACAGCTGCTGCTTTGTGAGTTACAGCTCTGGAAAATTCACCTTATTTAAGTCTTAACTCGTTTTGGCTGTCGGGATGTGTTGATCTATGTTGCTTCATCCTTTTAAGTCGTTTGAAATGAGATGTAAAGATTGCCTGATTTCTGGCTGAGACGGAGTAACAATACAGTCCTTTCATTTGTTGGCTCCTGAATTTAGTTTTTTCAGGGTTTGTTTTTTTTTTTCACATTCACAGTTTAAAAGGAATTGCCAAAAAGACAGGCTCACAGTCTCCTTGTGCTCCTGACAGGGATGGGAATCTATGTACAAATACTTCCTTCTGTTTCCTTCCCTCTTCTGGCCTGCTGGTTTCTGCCTCCTGACATTTTCTTTTTGATAAAGCTGCAGTTCTCTGTGTCATTTGCCTTTCTCCTGCTGCTGCCTTGCCTTTGTGGGGTGTCCTTGTGGGTCACTTCCAGCTCAGAATATTCTGTGATTTTCTGTCTTCCCCCCTCTCCTCCAAAGCTCTGCCTTCTGATGTTTCCTTCTCCCTTCCAATTTGCCAACTCCTTTTTTTTTTTTGTTTTTTTTTGTTTTTTCCTCCCAGGTGCTTCATCCCCTCCCTTTCTTTATCCAGTCCTGACCTTGTGAATTTTAATCAGTTCTCTCTTTCTGAGATTCCTTCCTATTTAGTGTTCAGCAGGGCCACTGAAGATGTGTTAAGCCAGGTGGGGAGATCTTACTAAGGCTCTTCCTTGCTAATCTGAGCCCTTCCCTGTCTGGGATGCTGTTGCTGGGCTGTCCCTCCTGCAGGATGGGAGGGAAGCACTAATCTCAGGGCAAGGTTTGTGCTTCTGTGCCCAGGATGAGAGGACAGAGCACTCCTTCGATGCCTCAGCCTGTCAGAACAAGCCAGAGGGAGCAGCACAGATATTTAAGAAAAGAAAGTAAAAGTATGAATGAATTTACATCTGCAGCCAGCCAGTTCCTGCTCGTTTTAACTTGTCATTTTCTGTGCTCAGTTATGCTCCGTGGCAGCTTTTGCTGTTGGATATACTTTGTACTCCCTGGTGGAATTTGTGCTCCTGCAATCTGCCTGGCTGCGTTGGCAGGCCCTTGATAAGGCTTCTGGCAGCTGGGGCTGGAGTAGAGACCAGCAGCACTTCCAGTTTTAAATACAGCAAATCTACAAGATCTTTTGAAAGATTCTGTGTTAGGGAAGAGCTGTGGGAGGAGGAGCAGGTAGAGAAAAAAAGCTGTAAAATAATATGTATTTCCATTTGTGTGTAGCCATATGTATTAGAATTCTGTAAGAGGTTCTGAATAATTTTGTGAAATCTCTGCTTTTCCTGCCCCCCAGGCATGGTGGTGGTGAGGGGTTTACCTTTCTTCCTGTTCTTTCTGCTCTCCAGCTGCAGGGAATGCAATTTATTTGGATATTCCTGAACCTGGGCTCCGGAGCATGTTTGCCTCTGGCTAGCTGGTGCCTGATAAAGCTCCTTCTTAAAAAATTCATCCATCCACAAGCAGGTCCATCTCTTTTTCCCCTTTATCCTGCTGAGAAATGTGTCCTTCCTTTTTGCTTCAAGGTCAGTTCCCTGCATTCAGCAGATGCAATTCCTGCCTCTGGTGTTTGGTGTTTAATTTCAATAGGAGCGTGGTGATTTGCTGTGCTTACAGGTTCTGAAACCAGCAACCTGCCAAAGTGAAAAGCAGCAAAAGAATCAGAAAAATTCCCCAAAACAATGTGCAAAATGTTTTTGGTTTTTTTCTGGGTTTGACTCACACTTTGAGGCTTTCCTTTGTGTGACTGGAATATTTGTTTATTGAAAACTTTCAATTTTCTTACGAGCTGATGACATTTCTTTCCTCCTGGGTTGATCTTTCTCAGTGACTATTGTGACTTTATTTTGTATTTTCAGCTTTGTTTCCCTGGCTCTGCTCATTAGTCGAGGACTCACAATTCTTTGCCATAACACTAAATAAGCAGAAATTTCAGAATTTTGGAGAAAAGTTGGTGCAGTTACTTCTGAATAATATTCCATATAAAGATACCACAGAATCTGTGGTCTGGGCACGTTACCTATAATTAGGCAGGGCTTTAATGAGATGCTCACATTCTTGACGGAATTAAAATCTGGTGATGTTTTGACTGGAACTGTTTGAGGGAAGCTTGGAATGTGCTTTAAAAAAAGCTGCTGCCTACTGGGTGTGGAAATCCAAGTTCTGAGCAAAAAAAAGAAGAGTTTTAGTATAAACATGGCCACAGTGTAATGATTCAGGCCTGTCTTGGCACAGTGGAATTGAGAAATGGACCACATTCCTTCTTTTTTTTTTTTTTCTATCCCTGACAGACAAAAATTAATGGATCCCCTGTTTCAGTATTTCTGAGTACCTTTCAACTGATGAAAGTTCAATAATCAAAAGATGATTTTTTTTTTTTGTCTGCTTATTAGCAGAACTAATAGGGTAAAAAGTGCCCAACAAACCATTTCTCACATCAGAATGAAAATTCTTTTTTTCCTCCTTTTTTTTTTATCTCTGAGGTTTGCATTTGAAAGAGCTTTTCTTTCTTAAAGCAATTCCAGCATGCTCTGGAAGTCTGATTTTTGAGGACTTCCAGGAGAACCTGAGCTTGTTCTGTTAGGCTGTGGCTTTAGTGTGAGTTTGTCTTCCCTAGACATAGCAAGAGGATTTGGGTTCTGAGTCTTTTTGCCAAAAGTTGCGTTTCCACTTTTGACTCATGCCCCGTTTTTGAGAACAAAGTCTTTACTTTGCAGAGAGTCGTGTGGGTTTGATTTTTATTTTTTATTTTTCCCCCTGAATTTTATCCTGGCATGGCTTTTCCTGGATCTAACTCCTGTTTTTCAGCACGATGTCACTTGGCAGAGCTCTGCCATGAAGTCCTGTAAAGCTGCCTTTGGTACAGATTTTTATGGGGACTGTTGCAGTGTATATTAAAGTATGTGGCACTGGGTAGGTCTAAAAGGAACCAAAAGCTCTTCCTTTGATCCACTTGTTCAAACTCAAGGCGTTTCTTGGGTTTTCTTTCTCCTTCACACCACTTGTGTGGCGAAGGCTTTCCCCCAAGGCTGTTCATCCCAGCTCTTGTTGGAAAACCCCTGTGTGGAAGGGGGCTTTGAAAGCCTTGGGGACATCCCACAAACGTCACGACAGGCTGTGTTGGAAGGAGGAAGAGCATTCTTCCCATTCCAGGCACAGTCAGTGTGGCCTGGCCTGATTTCCTGTGGTGTCACAGAGTTGGGGAGTATCCTGATGGAATGGGCCCATTGGGATCATCCAGTCCAACTCCTGGTCCTGGCCCTGCACAAACACCCCCAAGGCTTCCTCAAGTCAGGCTTGGTGCTGCCAGCATTCCCTGGGGAGCCTTTTCCCAGTATCCAGCCCCAAGCCTTTGTTCTGGTCAGTTTGGTGCCAGAAGGTTTATTTTGCAGGTTTTGCCACCTTTGCCTGTGTCCCATCAGGAGGCCTCAGAAACCTTCCTGAAAAACGATGGGAATGGCATTACCAAATCCTACACCACGTAAATATTCCTTGTAGGGGAGGAAGAGGTAAAAAGAGGAGTTGTGGGTTTGTTTTGTTGGTTTTTTTTTTCCCCAGGAAAGGGCCGATGTACCACGGTTATCTTGGCTGCAGAGAACTTGGTGTCCTTCCTTGTCATTCCCAGCTGAGATCAGCCTCTCCTGCTCCCAGTGAACTTTTGACCCAGCTAATATCTTATCTTATTTGTGGTGAATTTGGTTTTCTGATGAATATGCATCTGATTTTTAATTTTTTTTTTTTTTTTTGCTCAGTAAAGTCAATGACCTTGTTTAATCATCTTGATTGCTTTCTGCATATGAAAGCACACAGAAAAGATGTTCTGCATTTATACTTTTAAAAACTGGCAGCTGAAAAAAGGCTAAAACCTTATCAAACCCGAGTTGCCCTGGTCAAATGTTTGCAGTATAAACTGGTTTATAATGGCTCAATGTGGTGTTTTTCTGACTGGTTTCTATAGTAGGTTTTAAAATTTTAATAACATTTTTCCAAAATGCATGGTAGGAATATAATAAATTGGGGGCTTATTATTGACTTTAAGCTTGTAAGTGTTGGGGTGTGTTTATATATGGAGTAAATGCAACATTTCCAATTAAAACTTCAGGAAAGAGAGGGAGACTATTGAATTAATGGTTGTGAGTCTTGGGTTGTGCTTATTTAGGAAGCAAATGGAATATTTCCAATTGAAACTTGAGGAAAAGAGAGTAACTACAAAAATAATCTATTGAAATCTAGCTTATTTTATTTTTTTTTTTTTTTTTACTTGTGCACTACTGTAAGCGCTGAGATTCCATTTTTAGGCTTTAAAAATGATTCCTAACCTTGGGAGACGTTCCTCCTGAGAGCCTTTGGAGCTATTTTCAGCGTTCATTTCTTTGTGCCCAACTGTGAGAACAGTTCGGGCCAATCCCCAGTGGCTCTGGGGAGGTTGTTCACACAACTCCTCTCTCCTCCTGCGCCGGCTCCACCAAACATCCTTTTAATGACACAGACAAAACGCTCTGCTGTCTCATTTTATGAGCAGAGCTCAGCCATGCAGAAGGCTTTCGAAGATTTATTGTGGTAAAGCCACTAAGTATAGTTATTTCTAGCCAGATGCAAGCCACTGTTGGTGGGGAAAATGTTGGCACTTATGGCCATGTTTAAATACATACAATCCTGAGCCATAAATAAGATTTTTTTGAGGGGGCTCTGCTGTGCTCTGTTTGCATTTTTGAAGGAGGGGGAGAAAAAAAAAAAAGGGAGGAGGCAAAAAAACTGAGCAAGCCACAACTTTTCTTGAGGGTATGATACTCTGAGATGAGCTCAGATCAGAAGTGCCTTGAAAGATCTTTGAATATAAGAATGATTCATAGATTTGTAGAATGGTTTTGGATGGGAGGGGGATGTTAAAACTCATCCAGTGCCACCCCTGCCGTGGGCAGGGACACCTTCCACTGTCCCAGGCTGCTCCAAGCCCTGTCCAACCTGGCCTGGGACACTGCCAGGGATGCAGGGGCAGCCACAGCTTCTCTGGGCACCCTGTGCCAGGGCCTCCCCACCCTCCCAGGGAGCAATTCCTTCCCAATATCCCATTTATTCCCACCCTCTGGATGGCCCCATCCTTCCCTTGTGTCAACTGCACTGCCCAGCTTGGCGTTGTCTGCAACCTGGAAATTTGAGAAATCACTAATCTGTGTAAAAGGTGGAATTACTTTGCTTTTCTTTCAAGGACCAGCAGAGATGAGGGGCTGAAGTTCTTGAAAAATGAGGCATTGAATTGACCCCTATTTTTCAGTCTTTCAGCAGGGAGTAAAAGAGTTGTAATCTCTTGACATAATTGGGAATTTCTGTCTTGAAACATTGCCACGTGTTAGGCTGCTGAATTTCTGTTAATGTTTGACCTGAAAATCGCTGTCTTCCCATCCTAAAGACAGGCTAGATTGCCTTGTGAATTAAAAAGAATATTCAGAAAAGCAGTAATAGGCAATGTTACGGTGTCTTGATTTCTGGCAGCTGCTTTTCATAGTCCTGGTGTGTTCCCAGCCTGTTTTTAGCCTGTCTTATCTCTAAATGTACTTTGCTCATTTTCAGCTGTGTTGCCACTGGTGAGAAAGGGCGTAGATGGCAGTGGCTTCTCATGTTATTTTAATGTGCTTGTTGTTTATGAAGTTTTCTTTCATGTTAATTGATTTTGTGTGATTGTTTCTAATTATCTCTCTGTGATCTGAGCTGGCTGAGTAAGAGGCCAGGTACCTATCACTGCTTAGTAACACCTAATTAAGAAAGAGGTCCTGCTTTTGAATTTCTTCTCTGTCTTCTCATTCTTCCTCTCCTCTTCTCAACTACAGGGAAGGACTGGAGAGGATCCAGCAGGGGCTGCAAAGATGATGAGGGACACCCCAATTCTGGGAGAGGCTGAGGGAACTGGGCTCTTGAGCCTCGAGAACAGGCAGCTGAGAGAGGATCTTATCAATGCACACAAATATTTTCAGGCCAGGTGCCAAGAGGATGGGGCCAGACTCTTAGCAGTGACAGGACAAGGGGCAAACTGGAATGCAGGAAGTTAATTTTGAATTTGAGGGGAAAACTTAGAATTTGAGGTGACAGAGCAGCACATGGAGGAGGCTGCTCAGAGGGGTTCTGCAATCTCCTTCCCTGGGTTTATTCCCTGGGTTCAGGGTGAACCTGCTTTGGCAGGGGGGTTGGACTGGGGGGTCTCTAGAGGTCACTTCCAGCCCCAGCCATTCCATGATTGTGTGATTTGGTGAGATTGAGAGAGGAACATCAGAAGGGTGGGGGTTTTTTCTGACATGAGTCACAGCAAAGCCCAAATCTTTGAATTTCAATAACTTTATTGAACCAGCTCCTGTGGCCTTGGTTTAAGATGGTAAACTTGAGATACTTCACTGTACAAACAATACCAGGAAGGTCTTTAAAAGAAGATTTGCCTCCAGGGCACACCTCAAAAGACCATCTCATCCAACCCTCCAAGGGGAAGGGAGCCTGGATGAAGTTTCCTCACGTCTGTATCTTGAAAACCTCCACAATGGGGACTCCAAACATCTCTTGGGAGGTTGTTCCGGAGACTGATGCTCGCATTTTAAAATGTGGGAATTTGGGAGCAAAAGATTCAAGGTTCATAATTTTATTTCCTCTGGATCTCTGAACAAACCTCACCTTTTCTTTGCAGTTAAAAGAACATCATTTCTCTGTGTAGCAGACATGAGTATTTTTGGGGTACTTGTACAACTAGTGTCTTTGGGATTGTTAGTGGGAGTTGCAGCTATTCCTTGTATCCCACACTTCCCACCCAGTAACAGAAGAGAGATGAAAGTAATTTCTGCAGTTGCAGCAAGACTGGTTTGTACCTCCTTCTCAGCTCTTTTTTGTGTGTTTCAAATCAAAGCAAAAGCTCAGAATTGTAACAGCGTGGGAGGTGTTGAGTCTCTCGAATCACTATAAATAGTGGCAGACTTGGGAGAACTTGGGAAAGCTTGGGAAGTGCGCTCGTTCTCTTTGGGAATCTCATTTTTTTCCCCTGTGATGTACTGGCTTTCAGGGGAGCATCTGCCTAAAACCATCTGATTTGGCTGAATGTATGCAGAGCTTGGATGATGTGCATTATGTTCAAATAGGTTAAAAATGCAAACAAACTTTTTCCAAACGTTGTTAGTCCGTATTTGTATTAATTGATGTGAAAGCAGATTGTAGTTAATTGCTACGAGCTAATCAGCTGCGTAGGAAACAAAGAAGGCCCTACATTCTAGCTTTTCTGAACATTTGAAGCTTAGGCTTTTCTGCTGAGGAGGTGAACGTAATCCTTGTGATCACGGGAGTTTTTCACTTGGAAATATGCAGAGCTTTGACTGCAGTATCCAGAGAGTGGTTGAAGTTGGTGTTGCAGTCTGGCTGTTGTTGGCACAACACGATCCCTAATGCCAGAGGAGCTGGATCTTCTGTTGGCCACTACTCAAGAAACAGTTTTAAAAACCTGCATAGAGATTTCCATCATCCTCTAATGTGTCCCTGATAAAAATGTCCTTTAATTGTGCGTGTGCTTCCCGTGTGCTCCCTCCCTCTCTCTGGGTAAGAGGCTGCTCTCCTCCTTTCCATCCTCGCCGGGAGGAGGGAAGGAGCGTTCCTTTCCCCTGAACCCGAGCGTGGCCATGTTATGATTCCCCATTTCCTGGGCAGAATTGGCCTTGTGGCTGGTGTGTCCTGCAGCCAGGGTTGGCTGTTCCTGCGGGGCTCTGCTGTGCCGCGGGAGCGCGGCCGTCCCGGCGCTCTTTGTCCCGGGGTTCGGGCTGGCGTTCCCAGCACCCCAGGCTTGGGTTATGGAGGTCTTCGAGCTTTGATCTGCCCTGAGAGGTTCCTTTGCCTTGCTAGGGCTGCTTTGGTGTTCTCAGCTCACTGGCAGCCAAGTCCTCCAGCTGGAGGTGCAGAACAGAGCTGTTGCCCTGTTCAGAACCAAGACTTCATCTTTCCACGCATCCGAACGCTTCTTTGCTCGCAGGGAGCAAATGGATCTCTCTGCTGGAGTTGTAGTTGTGATTTTTTTATTTTTTTTTTTTTTTTTTTTTTCTTTTTGTTCTAAATTTAGCAGGTTAGCTCGATACTGTGCTAGAGGAGGGCTGGGCCCTTTTTGTTGACACAGCTCGCTGGATGCTTGAAATGCCTTTTGCCTTCTCTGCACCCAGCTGTGCTGCTGCTGAACTGGCAGCCCAGAGGCAGCTGGTGGGAAAGGCTGGGAGAGTTGGGATTGTTCAGCCTGGAAAAGAGAAGCTTTGGGGTGACCTCCCTGTCCCATCCAGGACTTGGAAGGAGCCCATAAGAAGGATGGAGAGGGTCTTGAGATAAGGGCATGGAATGCCAGGACAAGGAGCATGACTTCAGACTGCTGAAGAGCAGTTGGGTTTTGGGAGGCAAGTTCTTCCCTGGGAGGGTGAACAGGCCCTGGCACAGGGTGCCCAGAGAAACTGTGGCTGCCCCTGGATCCCTGGAAGTGCCAGGTTGGATGGAGCAACCTGGTATAATGGAAGGTGTCCCTGCCGTGGCAGGGAGTGGGAGTCATGATCTTCCAAGTTTCTTCCCACCCAAACCATGCTGCAAGTCTGGGATTCTGTGACAAACCTTTGTTAACAGCTCTGTTCTGGTTTTACTGGAGCTCAGGAAAAATGGGTTTAAGTGCACTATGCTCCTGTATGTGTTTGGAGCATGTGGTGCTGCAGGTAGTAAGCAGGATGGATATTCCTGTCAGTGGCAGGAAGACAGGGTGACTTGACCCCTTTCAGATATCTTTCCCACATCTTTTTTTGGTTGGCAATAGACTGAAATTTCTCCTTTTGGGAAAAAGTTTATAAGGAATATTCGTGTTTAGGGAATGACTGGACGTGGCACTCGGTGGTGACAAGGTAGTGATCAGTCAAAACTTGGACTCAGTGATCTCAGAGGTCTTTTCCAACCTAAATGATCCTGTGATTCTGACATAAATCTACAGATAGATTTTAGAAATTGTGCCACATGTTTTCAGTGAGCTGTTACATTTTACTGAGTTAAAGAAGAACAGTACATCTGCTGTACTCTTCTAAAACAGGGTGATTGCGCTTTGAGGAAAAAAAACCATTATAGTAATTATTATTACCTGTAGAATCCATTAAAAAACAGAGTTTGACTTACGTCAGTATTAGTGACAATGAAACCTTGTGAAGGGCATCATTTAAAATTGAAGTGCTCGTATTAAGACTGTAGGAAAAGAAAGGAGAGAAGTCTTTGTAATAAACCTGGGTGGCATTGTCAAGATTCCTAAAATGTGACAGAGGAGTCAAGTAAGAACTCCGAGGTGGTTGTTGCCTGCTGCAAAACCTTTTGCAGATGCAGGATGAAATAAGGAGCATGTATGATGAAATGTGTCTTGGCTTCTTGCTGTTAAGCAAATGGGGATCAAAGAAACTCCTCATATTCCTGTTTTCCAAAAGCTCCTGGTAGACAGTCTGAATTATAACATCCTAGGTTGTTTTTCTTCTGAAAGGGAAATGCCTTGGATATGATGAATCAGGTTTGGGGAGGCTATAGAAAAATACCCTTGTATTTGTCTAAATTGTACCTCTCCCTAATGTTTGCTTGGTTTCCCATTTTAAAACAAAAACTCATTAGTGATCATTTTAAATACGCTTAAGCTCTGAAACCAATCCTTGTATTTGTTGTGAATGTTAATGCTATAAAGAGGGCACGCTTTTATTTTGAAAAGAGTGAATGAAACGCTCACACTCACCAGCAGCTTTCTGGCGGTTCTTTTTTGTTTTCTTTTTTTTTATTCTACTGAAGGAAAAACTCTTGTTGTAGCATTGTTTTGTGTCTGGGTGTCATGTTCCTCTGATCACATGCTGGACTGCTAATACTTCTCTGAGACAAATTGCTGAAAACATTGGCTGCGTTTGAGGTTGCAAGAATTCTCTATATATAGTGACAGAATTGATTTTTTTTTTTTTTTTGGCTCTGTTGCTAGTGGCAACTCATCCTAATCCCAAACTGTACAGTAATGTGATTTATGGGGAGTACATTGCTCGCTAGTGAATGTTGTCTGGAATTTTTTTTCCCTGTGCATTGCTACAGGGGCACTGTTCAGGCACGAGGTAAAGATATTTCATGGTTTAAGATAGGTTGTGTGGATTAGAACCTTTAAAATTACGAATAAAATCGTAACTCACAAGTGCATTTGGGAAAAAATGGCTTAGTTGTTTTTGATAGATTTATAAAGGGGAAATTTCTCATTAATTGGGAGCTTGTGCTGCTAAAAATCACAACTATCTCCTGTTTAAGGCCCAATTTGCTTGTGGGCACTTTCACACCGAGCATTTTGCATATGTTTTTAATATTTTTTGATTAGATCAAATAAATTTTACTGAGCATTGAGAAGCTTCAGTTGGAAACATTGCCAAGATATGTTATGTGTGTTCTAATATAATCTGTATGTTGTGAAGAGCACTTAGAAATGACCTGTGCCAGTTGTGATTGACCTCTAAATGTCCTGCTAAAAACTGTGACTTTGTAACAGGTTGCGTGGGGAAATTTCAGGTTGGAAGTGCATCAGTTCAACTACTGAGAGTAAGCAATGCACTCCTGGAAAATGCAAATGGGCTTTTTAGGGGAGGGACATTTTATAGCAGCGGGAAATCCTTCACGGTTGGTCACAATGGGCATCAAGGTCTTTCCCCACCTGAACTGTTCCGTGTGAGAGCTTGGGAAGTCAAGAGGTTCAAAGTTAAGACTTTCTGGCTTTTGCTTTTCCAGGCAGGAGCTCCTTTATCTGCTCTCTGTGGGCACGGAAGGCAGGGTTATTACCCCTTTGAGTTGAGTGGGGTTAGAACAGTTGCTTGAGGGGATGGCAGGAGGGTGATGATCCAAGTACTGAAAATTGTGTGTGAAAACTGGAGTAAAAACAATTGTAGGTGGATGCTGGCAGCACAGGCAGGAGACTGCTTCTGTCCCAGCTTTGAATCCTTGATTATGTAGCTTGCTACATCCTGATACACTGAAATATTGGTCGAAATGCTTTCAGCTTTAATACCTCTGTTTACATTCAGGAGAATTTTCCTTCCATGTGCTTTTATCTTAGCTGAGGATAAGTGGAGATTTAAAGGGTAAACATTCCAAAGGAGAAACGGTAGCAAAACTGTCGGAGCTGATTAGTTTGAGGTGGGAGATGAGCGGGCTTCTAATTGCAGGGCAGAGATGCAGAATCCAGTGCAGTTGGGAGTTTTACAGTAAATTCTCTGTGTAGCAGAAGGAAGGGAGCAGGGCTCCTCAGGCTGGTGAAACGTTCTGTGGTAGCTGAATCAACAAGGGATTACTGTGTGCTTGGCTAGAAAAGGGATGGAGAGGGTATTGTAGCTGCTGTTTGCTCGGGGAAGAACTGTTAGGAAATGGTGAGAATGCGTTGTAGAAAGGAATTTGTAGAGGAGAGAAAGAGTGCTGCTGTGGTACGGGATGTTTGAACTGCCAGTTACTCCCGTTCTGCAGGAATTTACGAAGCTCTGCTCAGAAGGGCTATTTTAAGACTAAAGAGGAGACAGTACAGAGTATGTACATTAAAGTCAAGTTTAAAAAAAGGCCGTTTTGCTGCTTTTGTGCTTGCCAGAGAGCTGGAGCAGTGCACTGTGAGGTAAGCAGAAAGCGAGGGCTGACTTGCCAGCGAGCTGCAGGAAGGAGAGCTGAATTCCTTGACTCAGCAAGCAAAGAGTTTCCTGATGTTACAAATATTTGTGCTTCCCGAGTTCTAAAGATGCCCTTCGCACGTCTGCTGAGCTCAGGCAGCCCCGGAGTGGATCCGCAGGCAGGAAATGTCGCTGGCTCCTTGTGCTGGGTCAGGGAACTTCTTTGTGGGCAGAAATTTAGGCTGTGGGTGACCTCGCCGGGGTGGTTTTGAGTTTGTTCTGCTGCCTCGTGTGCTTTCACAGCTGCTGGGACCTTGGCCTGCCCAGCAACGCTCTCGTTTAAAATCCCAGCCCGGAGGCCACGTTCGCACAACTTTGGGATGTTTGTGGTGTGAGAACTCCACGTTGTCCCTGCTGGCCGTGGGAGGGGAGGCTGGTGTTGGGAATCCTGTCCGGACTAGTGGTGGCTTGGGCTTCTGTGGCCACAGATTGCCTTCAGGACCTGGAGACTCACCGTGAGGAGAGCAGATTTCAGCCCATTCACACAGCTGGAGGGCGGAGAGTCTCCTGGGAAGCAGCCAGGAGTGATGGGTTCCGCTTGGTTTTCCTAAGGAGGGCTTCCAGAGGGCTCAGGAGCAGCCCATGCCGTTGTGTGGAGAGGTCAGGAATTTCAGCAGCAGCCCCTCACGGCTGAGCAGGGAAAGCTCCTGGGGTCGGTGGGCAGCAAGGGAGGAACATGAAAGCTTTGCTTGGATACTCAAGGACAATTATCAGGGACACCTCCAGCTGAGGAGTGGAAGGAGGGATGCTCTGGGAATGGGAGCAGCAAGACATTTGCTGCCTTTTTTGACTGGGACAGCCTAGTGATGGACTCTGGGGAAGGGTCTGCAGTACTCAGCAGTTTTATTTCCCCCGTTCAGCCTTTTCCAGGGAAACTTCCCTTTACTGATGTCTAGGAAAACCTTAATGTGTAATTTAGAAAGAAAGGCTCCGTAATTTGGAGGCAATGCTCTGATGTTGGTGAACATTTCTGCAGGAGGCGGGGGAAGATTTCCACGTGTGTGTCTCTGTGCTAAAGGGCATGGATGTGATGTAATGTGGGAGGTAGTGAGTTGAACTGGAGACCAGGCAAATAAAGCCAGCCCTAAATCCAGGCAGCAAAACAGTGTTTGAACAGTGCTGTTAAATGCCCAACACAGTACAGTCACTTCTTGTGGAGTTTATTTAATAGGTGGTACGAGGCCTTCAGCAGCAAAGGCAATAGTGGCAGTGCTGATATTATTCAAACCTGACATGGAACTTGTGCTCCTTGATAAAAATGTTGCTGAAGTGCCTATTTCTAAGCAATAATACAAACCTGGCAGGTGACAGTGTACATATACAAGAGTCATCTTTCTAGGAAGGGATCTGTTTGATTCAGATGATATAAAACCATTCAACAAAAGAGAGTTTGTTATTTTTAAAACCAAACATAAAGGCTGTGATTTGCTGTTATGTGACCTCTGGTGACTTTTTTCTTGGAGTGGCTGAAAAGGAACCCACAGTATTCTGTACAAGTGGAGACTCTGGTCTTAAATAAAATGGAAGTGACTTTCTCCTCGCTTACAACTTCTTCGTTTCTTCAGTTGCCTTTTTGCAAGAGCAAAGGCATGAGATCAACTCTTAGAGTCGGCACTGGTTTTACTGAAATTTGGGGATGTTTAAATTGAATACACTTATCCAGAAAGTGATTGGGGGCACCTGGATTCCTTGGTGAGGTGTCTTTGCTGATGATTTTGTGGTGGTCTGATAGTACAGAGAGTTGTAATAAAGGAGTTAATTCTTTTACGTGATGTAATTGAGGTGAAACTTCACTTCCTATGCTTTGTCTGAGGTGAATTTTTTTTATGTATAAATAAAAAATATCATATTAGTGGTGTTCAGTGATCAGTGTTGGAGGAGTTCTGCTGGGAAGAGGGGAAGTCAGTCTATAAAAATCTCTGAATTTGGAGTCTTGAGTACTTTGTGACAAGGTGGACGAGGGGAATGGATTTGGACTAAAAAGAATAGCTTTAGATATTAGCAGGAAGGGTATCAATTCTTTTGGCAGCCTGCGTGTACACATAACTTCAGAAACAGTGCTGTTCTGAAAAATAATTTACCCTTCAGACGCTCAGAACTTTATGCAAATCCTCGAAAACATTTCTGTAGCAGTAATTCTCTTTAGCAAAGAGAAAAACCACGCAGAGGAGCTTATTACATGCAGCATTTGAGGGTCTTGTCGTGATGAATAATTTCTGTAGATTCATTATTGTTCCAGGTATGTTGTCTTTGTCTCTGCTGGCCACGGGGCGGGAATATTAATGCAGTGTGTCCCTGCATACACGGGTGTTCCTGGAGTCCCTCATTAGCCATGCAGCTGCTGCTGTGTTATCTCATCTCAGCATTTATTGCCAACCCCTGCCCTGAAAGGAGCCACGGGGATGGTTTCAGGTTGGCTGGGGTATTTGGGATTCACTTGTGCCTTTGGTAGTGACACATCTGTCCTTAAATTAAAAACCAGGTGACAGCAGTTGTTTGGTTGCGTGGTATTGATTCATTGTGGTGCATTTTTCATGTTGCTGGGGAGAAGAGGGAGGAGGCATCCTCATAAAAGTACTGAATTAAACCAAACAAGGATGTTGGCATTCCTTAAGAAAACCTGTTTTCCTTCAAGGGGGGCAAAACATTTTGGCCCATTCCCTCCTTCCAAGTATTTCAGGATTGCTCCCGTTTGGATTTTGTAGTGGGAGCTGGCATTCCAAAGGATATTTTAATTCAGTGTCACGGTCTGGGGACAGAGCTGGAGCCCCAGGAGAGGCTGAGTGAGCTGGGAAGGAGCTCAGCCTGGAGCAAAGGGGGATCAAGGGGGCCCTTCTGGCTCTGCCAGGAGGGGACAGCCGGGGAGAACAGGGACAGGACAAGGGAAGATGGCCTCAGGCTGTGCCAGGGCAGGCTCAGGTTGGACATCAGGGGGAATTTCCCCATGGAAAGGGCAGTCAGGCCTTGGCAGGGGCTGCCCAGGGAGGTTTGGAGTGCCCATCCCTGGAGGTGTCCCAGGAATTCCTGGATGTGGCACTCAGTGCTCTGGGCTGGGGGCAGGGTGGGCATCGGGCACAGCATGGACTCAATGATCCCTTGAGGTTTTATCTAACATTAATGGTTCTATGACTTGGCAAGACAAATGCCATCATTTTGAACATCCCTTCTTCCTTCTTCTTCCCCCAGCTTTTATTGCTGGGCACAGTGCTGTGTGGCCTGGGGTCACTTGGGGTCAGCTGTCCTGACTGGGTCCCTTCTCAATTTCTTACACACAGCCCACTCACTAATGGGAACAGGGTGCCCAGAGAAGCTGTGGCTGCCCCTGGATCCCTGGAAGTGCCCAAGGCGAGGCTGGACAGGGCTTGGAACAACCTGAGATAGTGGGAGGTGTCCCTGCCATGGCAGGGGCTGGAACTAGATTATTATTAGGGTCCCTCCCAAGCCAAATCATTCTGTGGTGTGAGGAGCAGGAAAGGCTTTCAGGTGTGTAAGCACAGCTCAGCAATAATGGGAACATCCCTGAGTTATCTGTGCCTGGAACTTTGTGCTCTCAGCACAAATCCCAGGCACAGCCCCATCCCAGCATGAAAGGAGCTCCATCCCAGCCAAGCCCAGTGCTGTGAGCTGTGACCTGGCCAGTGGAACAGGGCAGCTGCAGCTGCAGGGTTTGGAGCTCACTGGGGCTCCAGAGGTGCAGAGGGATAGTTCCCTGTCACCTTGGAAAGGTGATGGGACTTGGGAGAGCTTCCTGGTGATTGCAGAAAGGCAAATGCTGGACTCATTCTCAAAGACCACTGTAAGGAGGATCTGGGGAAGATGAGCAGCCACTCATCTTTACCTCAATTCCTCAGAAAATTACACAGCAAAACCTCCTGGAAACCGTTTTTGAGGGTTCTTTTCCATTCCTTGAAGGACCATTTTTGAGGCTTCTTTTCCATTCCTGGAAGGGGCACAGAGGTGATTTGGAGCAGCCAGCGTGGATTCCCAAGGGCAAAAGTTGTTTGATTGCCTTTTGGGAAAGCTGGCAGAGCCTGTGTTGTACGTGGTGGCTTTGATGAGACCTTGGATGCAGTCCTGCAGCACCTTTACAGCTTGGGACACACAGACTGATAGCTGGGTGGAAAATTGGCTGGGCTTCCCAAACCTAAGTGCTGGGCAGCAGTGCCAAGTGCAGCTGGCAGCTGGAATCCCTCGGAGGTCGATGGATCAGTGCTGGTCCAGGACTTCATCCACAACCTGGATGGTGGGATGGGGCTTTTAGCAAGTTGAAGGAGCCTGTTAAATTGGGAGAGGACATGGATAGGCTGGAGACAGGGCTGTGTCCTGGGTGACCTTGGGCTGTGGGTGACAGGGGCTGGCAGGAACCTCTGGAAGGTCAACAAAGGCAAATGCCAAGTTCAGGGGCATTCCAGCCTTGAGCAGGAGGCCAGGCTGGGACTCCAGGCTGGAGTTTCAATGCCATCCTGGACAGAAACACTTCACTGTGTTCAAGAGATTGGTCAGGAGTGATTTGTGGACACTAATTCCTAAATACCATCTTTATCCTGCCAGCAGTAATGCAGTATGCTTATTTATTCCCTTTGCCCCACTAAAAATCATTCAAAACCATTTAAAATCTGGGATGGTTTAAAAAGAGGACAAGAAAGAATAAATAGGAAGAAATTCAACAATATTTGGGGTTGATTCAAGCTGATGGAGTGTTTTTAATCATTGGGACAAAATCCCTTCCCTTCCCTTCCCTTCCCTTCCCTTCCCTTCCCTTCCCTTCCCTTCCCTTCCCTTCCCTTCGTCTTTTTTCATGTTTTTAATGGAAAATTTTGGAGTGAGTGGATAC
>JAWWMU010000001.1:1268662-1307071 GCA_035048155.1 Cinnycerthia olivascens
CCTTCCCTTCCCTTCCCTTCCCTTCCCTTCCTTTCCCTTTCCTTCCCTTCCCTTCCCTTCGTCTTTTTTCGTGTTTTTAATGGAAAATTTTGGAGTGAGTGTATACTAAAAAAAAAGACAGGATAGCATTATTTTGGACCTGATTGCACACCGACTGTGTGTGCTCCCAGTGTACATTACAAGCACAAGTTGTGAAGTCATCATTTTCCAGTGGCCTGAGTTCTAGCTGTCAGGAATTATCCTTCATCTGCTTTCTGGGAAGCTGTAAATTTTTGGGTGTTTCAAAATTCACTGATTCATCTTCTTGAGTGTTGGTGCATTGAGTCAGGTTGAACCCAGCTGCATTGTGCTCTACAGTTCTTAGGGAGATTTACATTGAAAATTTTTGATGGGATTAATTAAGTTTCAGACTTTAATCAAGGTCAGTCAAAAGGTGTGTTTGTTTAGCCTAATGTTTTTGTATGTTTTGAGTGTGATACTAGTTTATCCATTTTCTGAGGCTTTGTGTTAATTGCAAGGATTTGAAAATTTCATTCACATTTCCACACAATTTGTCTGAATATTCATAGCAAAAAAAAACCAAACCCACAAACACAAACTGCTGGTGTCAGGTGAGCTCTGTGAATTTTCCAGTTAATACCTTGGGTTTCTGATCATTATCATCATATTGCACAAGAAGTTGTTCCAAATGGGATTCAGGCCTTGCCTGGTTCATTGTTGAATTTCTCAGCCTTTGAATAGAAATGCATTCACTGGTGCAAATTTAGCCTCTTCTTTTATTCAAGAGCCCAGAACATGAAGTGTGTGTTTACGTTTTTGCATAGCTCTGCATGGAATTAAATTTTTATACAGCGACTAATTCGCTTTCTGGTTTTCAGGGTGTCACTGGGTTTCACTTGCTGCTGTGCAAGCTGTGACTTTGATCTTTAGATTTGTACAACTGCACAATATTGGCAGATGTGACGTTGTTTTCTAAAACACTAATGTATATTTTAATGTTCTTATATTGATTTTTCATGAAGGTGTGAGCTTTACACATTTCCATCCCAAGTGGACCTCCATGAAATAATTAAGCCCATCTGTTTCTCCTGTTTCCCTGTAGGAAAACTTAATGAAATATGATTCTCCACTGACCTGACTCCTTAATTCACATTGTTATGCTCTTCTACAATGGGAATATAAAGAGATACCTCAATACTTCATAGCATCTGTTACCTTTAATGGATATGAATGATGGAAATACATGCTAGTGATTGAAATTTGGGGTTGGGAATTTGCAGGGAGGGCTCAACACTAGAAAAATTGGTGTTAGTAAAGTGGGGATGGCAGGAAGAGACTTTTTCTTTCTCCTGCTCTCTTAGAATTCCCTGGTCTCACACAGCCTGAGCAAAAATGGGGAGAAGGGAATAAATGTATTGCATTAACATTGACAGGATTAAGAAGATCTTTAGGAATTACTGTCCACAAACTAAGATGCCATTTTGGGGAGTGCAATTCAGGTGTTTCCTGCACTTGGTTAATGGTTGCTTTGAGAAAAAGATGTAAAAGTATGTGTTAATGCTTTGTAGTTCAAAAAAACCACAAAAGAATGTTCCTGCTTTCTTGCAGGCTCACTAATTCATGTCTTAAAACGTTACCAGTAGTTACAGAATATTTTACTACTTCATGGAGACAAATGTTTCCTTATATGAATGGATTTGAAAGTCCATCCTGAAGGACAGAAAGGTTAAGACTATCCCAGCTTAGCCCATAAAATCTGGATACACACGTCAAAGTTTTCATGCTGCCCAAGCTAAGAAACTGTGATGCGTTTATTAGTCAGACTTCTCTTTTCCCCTGCTCAAAATAATTTTCTCCTGGGAAATGTGTTGAATTCAGTCTCCTCTTTCCTGGTGTTTTGTAAGGCATTCATAGCAGTCACAGAAGGATTGCTGTAGGAACTGTCCCAAGGTTGGAAGCAGCTTTGTGTTGGAGCGAGGGAGGGAAGCGCGGTCCCGAAGCCGCAGGGAGCTCGGGCTCCAAGGAATGCAGACGGCTGATCCCCACGGCCTTTCCCCACTAAACCATTTTCTTCATTCAGCAAAACAAATTTAAATATTGGATACACCGTCCTGCCAGCTATTTCACCATTTAAAATACAGAACAAAACCTAAAACTAAAATATTTTTCATGAGGAGGTGCTGCTGGGCAATCCATTCTCTTCCTGAGAGAGCTTGTGGTTGATCCAATTCCAAGATTTCGGTTGGTTTTGGGAGTCACTTTGATTCCCATTTTATTTTGTAATCCTAAACAAGGGCTAGTTGATTGTTCCTTTTTTTCTTCTCTGGTGCAAAACTTGAATTGTAGAAGGTTTTTGGGGATATCTTGGGCTTCCTGCTTGTCACAGGGGTTGTTTTGCAATTACTTTAAGAGGAATTTGGTTTGAATGGGGTGGGGAAAAAAGCTCAGGTGAAATGCACAACTTCACATCCAGGATTGGTGTAGTTCAGCCCTGATTCTATGTTTTGAAATGCAGTTAGCTGAGAATTGGAAAATAACTTTGTTTGCCTAAAGTATTCCCAGATTTAAGTTCCAAAGACTGTCACTTGTTTTCTTCTGCCTTTTCAATATTGATAACTCATTTCAGTTTTTTCTTGGATTTATTTGTGCAGTTCTTTATACTTCTGATATAAAAGCGAGTCTTTTCAGGGGAACATTGGGGTTTCTAGGTGTTTGCTAAACTGACTGGGATATTGCATTTTGGAGCAGGAGATCTTAAAAGAAATTGGGTTATAATATTAACTGGAAAACTTGGAATGCTTTAGAAAGGAAATTCATTCTCAGGCATCTCAGCCAACTTCACCTGTTCCTATGGAGGTGTTTCATATGGGAGTCACAGAACCCTTGGAGCCCACCTGGGCTGCACGAGGGGGATTTGGGAAGTTTAACTGCTGGAGCTGGAATATGGCCAGATCTTTTGGGCTGTCATTGGTCTGGGAAGAATTTTAAGCAGTCGTGATGCATTTAAACTTTTGTTTCACATCCCCTTGGGGAAGCTGAGCCTGTAGCATGTGGATACTCTTCGTGGATGAAATGGAGTAGACAGGAATAAAAGGAGCCTGTCCAGAGCTCCTTTTTATTGAGTTAAATTTATTAAAAGTTGTTCCTGAGGTGTGGGGTTTTTTTATTGGTGTGTCACCAGAATTATTGTGTAACTGACTTAAATATAATTAGGGTGGTTTTTTTTTGTGCCTGTGGTGTAGCCTTAAGCTGGATAGTTTGTGGTGTAGCTTAAAGAAAATAACTCTGATCAAAATAAGTCTGAGGAAAATTAAGTAAGTCTGTCTAGATGCATGAAGCCATATCCTGTTCTGAGCTCCCAAATTCCTCCCTCGGCTGTACCACTGGAGAGCTGACAAGCTTTTTATGAAGAAAATGCTATTTATGCCTGGGAACTGAGGAGTCCTGGGAACTGAGTTTGCCCAATAAAACTTGGAAATTCAACCATCACATACGTGAAGTCCACACACGGTCGTTGCTGGGCTACTGATGTGCACTTGTCAAACCATTTCCCTTTTTTGTTGCTGTTTCACTCTGCTGACTGTCCAGCAGAAGCTCCTTTTAAAGTAAATTATTGAATTTGTAGAGTTTTGCTCTCTGTGTTAATGGATTTTGACTAAATTATTGAATTTAGAGTGTTTTGTTTAATGTTTTAATGGGATTTCTTTGCTTTTCTTTCAGAGCATTCAGTCAGAAAAGAGCTGCAATTGAGAAGGAATATGCACAGGTAAGTTCTGAACTAATTTTGGTGGCTGTGGCATTGTTCTGCTGGGATAATTTGTAAATTATAATGGTGTATGTTTTGTTCATTTATATTTTCCATAAGTTACTTACTATGAAAATGTGTTGAAGTTCTGAATCAGTTTGGTCTATACAGGACTTGGGCCCATTCTGTATTTTCATGTATTTTGACTTGAGGAAGTTCTCAAGTACAGAAAACATTTTTAGCATTTTTTTCCCAATTGTTATAAAGTTAAACTCCATGTGGTTTTCTCAGAAGTCAGTGTGAAACTTGAGTGAAAGGTAAAATCAGGTCAATTAGAGGGAGAGGAAATGTTCTGGCTTACTCAGTCCAAAATAAATTTAAATTCACATTCTTCAGTAAGAGCAGCTTCCCATTCATCTGAAATAAAAGCGGATTTGGCCTCATGCTTGTGATAGGGAGTGGAATGAATTTTGATTTGTTTGTGAGAAAAGAGGGAGGATTGCTTTTTCTCCCCCGGTCCAAAATTAGAAAGCGTCTAATAAGGGGCAGCTGCCTGTTTAATTTACAGTAAAGGCTCTTGGAGCTTAAGTCCAAGTACAACAGATTAAAAATACATTAATTTATTTTAAAATAGATTAAAGGTAGACTGAAATCCCGGGGAGTGAGCTCGTGGAGCTCAGTATGCCATCAATCCAACTGGAGATGTGGCTGACGTGGAATGTGAGAACACAAAGCTGTCTCTAGGCTGCTTCCAAGTGCAGTTTGCAGGATGTCATGTTAAACATCGTTGCAGTCCCCAGTGCTGCATCACCCCCAAAGCACACAGAGCAAACGTGCTCTGGGGCCAGACTTCACTGGCAGCTGGGAAAAGGTGGTTCCTGTGCCTGTGATGGATGGGGTTTCAGTGCTGGATTTTCTGTGTGTCTTCTCAGGCTAAAACTCACCTGAAAACCCTTCCTAAGTCACGTGGAATTGGTGCTGAATTAAGCCCACTCGCTGACAGTAGTGCCATAAGTTATTTGTGCTCCTGTTCTTTCTCTGGATATGAATTTACCTTGGCAAGCATCAATTCCATTGGCAGCAGAACTGAATTGGATTAAATACCTGAATTTTTCCATGATGGTGCCTGCTGAAACTGCGGTTGAAAATGTGTATTCTCGAGTTATTTTTTTTTTTAACTGATGTAGAAAATTTTAACACCAGTTCTTAATAAATTTCTGCATTAGACACTGGGAACATCTTTTTATGCAGAGACACAACAGTCGCTGCGTTTAGGGAATAGTCTTGATAAGCTGGAAAAATAATGACACTCTGCGCTTCGGAAAGCTCAGACTTAACAACTGAGGCTTTCAGCTCCTTGGATTTAAACCCCCCCCAGCTCTGCAGCAATGCAGCTGCAGCATTTGAGAGTCACTGAATGGCTGTTGATGTGAATGGAGTCTTGTGGGATCGCTTCCTTGGATTTGCTGATAAGTGCAGGGCTCCAAAACAATGTTGGATGCTTCTTCGAGGGCCTCTAAAAGGATTTCTGTTCTGGAGGTGGTAATAAAATTCCACATAAAGCCTTCTGGGGAGAGAAGCTGTGCTCCAAATAAATGAGAATTCACATTCATCAGCAGTGGGATATTCCTTTTAAACCAGTTATAAAGGGAGGGGGAATGCTCAGTAGTTTATGAAGCCAGATTTCTAAACCTTTTCACAGATTCTCTCCAAATGCTTCTTGTCACCTTAGGGAATTTGGAATATTCTGACATCTGACTTCTTTGGCAAGCTAGAAGCAGTTGAAGGGTGGCCAGTAAAAATAAGTTTCCCAGAACTGAACGCTTTGTTGGTTTTAAAAAAAAAAAATAAAAAATTGTAGATTGGTGCCCTGCGCTTTGGGTGCCAAGTTTCTAAACACAGAGTGCTTTTGTTGGGAGCAGGAGAACCTGTCCAAAGGCAAGTCAAACACCCCAGCCCAGTGTTTATAACTTGCCCCTAATTACATGGTAAGTGGTGCAAATGTATGTGATGAATTACAGGGCCTGGATTTACATTTCCCTGCTCTTACTTTGTCTGGGTTTTTATTTTATTTTTATTTTGTGTTGTGTTTTCACCCGGCTGTACCTGTTGCCTTTGAAGGGTTGTGGAGCTGTTTTTTGCTTATTGTCCATATCCAGTGGGTCCTTTCCTGGCTTTTCTAGGCTGTGCCGTGGCATAAATGGGAGCGGGATCCAGTGTATCAGCAATTCTGCAGTTTTCTAGATCAGCTGGGATTCTGCACTCTGCTCTTCCATTTGTATTTTTGGTCCTGCATTATTTAATATATGCTCAGAGGCCTACCTTAATATTCAGAAATGAGAGCTCAGAAAGGTTCTCATTTCCCACTAACAGTATGCCTGCTAATAGCATTTAAATTGCAATTTTATATTGTTATTATTAGCTATTCTCAGTGATTAATAAGCTACCTGAAATCAGTGGCTGAGAGTACTCTTAGGGTGAAAGAACAGTTTACTGAATGTATGTGTTTTGCTGCTACCTACCAAAAACTGTTTTACCCAGCGTGTTAAATAGGTAAAATGTTGGGTTTTGGGTTGTTTTTTTTCTTGAGCTCATAAATACATCTCTTCTGCAGTTACTATTATTTCACACTTTTAAGTCAAGGGATCAGTCTGGGAACACACAGACGACCTTCCTTGTCATGTTTTGGTTTTGCTTGATGTTTCATTACCGTTGTTTCAGGGGAAAACATGACTTGAGGCAATCAGCATGGCCTGGCCCCTTGGAATTTGCAAGTAACCTCAAGGAGGTTGAGTTTCCCTGCATGCTAATGAGTTTCTAATTGTAGTACCTCAGCTAAAGGCACTGATGTTGTACAAAAAAAGGTGGGAGAGACCATTCCCTGAGCTACATTTCAAGTGAGGCACGACCAGAAGTGTCTGTTGAGGTTTTTTTTTGAAAAGAGGCAGTAATTGTTAGGATTTTTTTCTCCTCTTTGTGCATTCTAGAGGTCAAGTTGACACTGAAGAGCTGTGGGTGCTCAGTAAAACCAGCTTATCTGTCATCGGGAGGGGACAGGCCACTCGGTGTTGATTGCTGTGTCTGTGGCGCTGAGAAACTTCATGCATTTAAAACACTTGGAAATGTGGAGAAAAAGGTGGTTTATGTAGTTTATAGCCACACAGTCCTGCTGGCAGCCCCTCATATCCATGGCAGTGGTCAGGAGAGGAGCCTTAAATAAGATGAAATGGGTGTGAGAGGGAAAAGCAGCTGGATGTGGAGTGAGAGGAGCAGGAAAGGTGGGGAGGTGGATGTAAGCAGACACCATGGTCACCCTTACCCACTTCCCTCACCCTGTGTCTCACCAGACCTAGAAACAGAAAACATGCTCATTTCAAGGCATCAGAATATAGGCATTAATATTTCCTTAAAAATTGCAATATTCCTATGGCAGTTTTTTGTCTGCATAATGTGTCTATCTGTATACACAATATATAAAGCAGATAACTCATAAGCATAACATGATTTATTTTATATCTTTATATATCTATTTTATATATAATTTATCTCTATATTTGCCAGAATGTACTGGTTTTCCATTGTTTTAAATCAAAATAGAAGGTGACCATTTCTTTTACCGTGTTCTGACAAGGGTGCCAAGCTGGCCTTTTGAACAGTTTTTTAGAGGATCCAGATTGTAAGGAGTAAAATCAGGCATTCCCACCATGTCTTATTAACTTCTGCCATGGCTTATTTTTTTTTTCCTTTGCTGTACTTTATCATGTATTCCAACACTTTGTGAGAATTAACTGTTGTCTTTATCCTGTGATGAGTGGAAAGGTGATGGCATTTCCCTCGCAAGGAATGAGAGAAATCGAGTCAATTTTAGCCAAAATAACCCAGGTCCCTGATAGAATGGAAACTCTTTCGAAGGGTTTATAAACTGATATATTGCAGTGTTTCAGCGGTGACTGTAGGAGCAGGAGGATGGCACACACTGCACAGGAGCAGCTGGGAGGTTTGGGAATGGTGCTGGGGAGCTCTAAATAGAACCCTGTCAGCATGGAACACCTGGGCTGGTTCCTAAATCCCACCAGGCAAAACAGCTGCAGCGTGGCAGACACAGCCTTGCAACAGGCTGGGAATACAAAACAAAAATTCCAGGGTGAAGCCAAGTCTCTGCTCTGCCTCTGAGCTACGGAACCCCTGGAGCAGCAGGAAAAAATAACTGGAGGTACCTGCCCTGCAAAGTCAGCAAGCAGCTTTCCATGAGATCATTCCCCGCAGTCTGGGTTGGATTTTTTAATCCCAAAGGATGCAGGAGGCTGCTGTGGGAGAGCAGGAAGAGATTGTGGACTTTAAGGGTGGGTCCCCGACTTGGGGACAAACAAGGAGCAGCCGTGGGTTGACTGCTCAGGAGCTGTTTTGTTAACAGATGAACTTGAGTTACTTGTTTCTTCCTGTGAGGATGATTTTAGAGTTACTGCAGTGCTGAACCTCCCTCGAGAGTGTTTCTGTATTACTTTGGTCTTGGTTTTGTTTTATGGTGAAATCAATTACTTTTGTAATCAAGCAGTAATTTTTAAAAAAACTGGGAAATTAGTTTGTGTGTACAGAAGATGTATTTTTAAGACTTAGGACACTTCATCTTTTAGGGAATTGGGATCTTTGACTTCTGCACTCCAGATCCTGTGGGGAGAGTTTAGTTTGTAATTAGCCAATATGCAGAAACTAGGTTGGTTTTTCTTTTATCTCAGGCTTATCTTTGGAAGGAATTTACCTGTCATTGTGTGATTTCTCTGCAGAGAAACTTTCACTTGTAGTCCATGAGTGGATTAGGTTGAAATTTCCATCCTGGGTATCCTGAGCTGAATGGCTGCTCTACCTGGATATATTTGATAGCAATTAATTTGAAAGATAACAAATTGCTTTGAAACCTATCCGTGTGTTTATTTTATTTTCAAACTTTCTGTAGGAAACACTAGGGAAATCTCAGAGTGAAATGTTTTTCTGGGAATGAACTCACTGAGTGTTGGTTTTATCATTATGTCTGTTTTAAAAGACAGACAAAATATTCCAAAAACAAGCAAACAAACCAACCCAACCTGTACAAAGTGACTCCGGAGGACTGAGGTGCTTCGTGTGTGCTACCTAAAAGTGTGGCAGAGCTCTGAGGTGCCTTCTTTCTGCTTTAATGGTAGTTTTGCAGACCGTTTTAGCAGGCATTCGGTGTGTTGGTTTAATTGAATATGAAAATCATGGTTTTGTCCACCAGCACTGGGGAATGTTCTCCTCCCAGCCCAGAGCCTGGAGGAGACTTTGTGCTGGTCTTTATCCAAGTTCCTTTTTTTTCCCCACTGGTGGCTGTGTGAATGTGGCACCTCTTTCTCTTCTCAGCAGAGTTCATTTCTTACCTGTACAGAGAGAACAGCTACTGAAATCCTGTGATCCAAGGTCTGGCTTGAATCTTCCACCTTTCCTGTTGTAGGGATTTCTATAGGAGAAGTCAGCAGACCCATGGCAGATTTGTGTGTGACTTTTTTGTGCATGTTGCTCCCTGAAGCCTGGTTGGCACATCTGCTTGGGGGAGGGGGGAAAGCTGGATCCAAAAAACCTCTGGATGCAACAGCAAAAATGCCAGAGCCATCCAGGCTATTGCTGCCCTGTGTGATGTTCCCCCATGGATCCTTAAGGGCTGTGTGGCACTTCTTGTTCCTTCCTTTGGAATCTTGCTGAGGTTTATCCTGTCTGTCATAGGGAGCCGTGTCAGGCAGCTTTGCTTGTAAACAAGCTGTGCTGCTTTCCATGGGCTTCCTCCTGCTCTTCCATGGGCCCTGGAAGCCAGGGAGGATGTGGAGCATTCAGAAGGAGCTGATACTTGCTTTGGGATGATATCTGTGGTTGATAGCCATGAATTGTTCCCTGGGAGGGTGGGATGGCCCTGGCACAGCTGTGGCTGCCCCGGATCCTTGCAAGTGTCCAAGGCCAGGTTTGGATGGGGCTTGGAGCAGCCTGGGACAGTGGAAAAGATGTCCCTGCCCATGTCAGGGGATGGCGCTGGATGATTTTCAAGGTCACCTCCAACCCAAACCATCCTGGGATTCTGTGACTTAATTTTGGATATTTCTTTTGGATAATCACTTTCGGTGTTTTCTGAATGAGCTTTGGATTCATTAGGTAAAACAACTCAGAGTAAGACCTGTGTTTCAACCTGGGTTATGAGCAATCACTTTCGGTCTTTGTGCCTTGCCATATCCCTGAAAAATCTCATGTTTAGTGTGGAATGCCTGTGATTTCAGATACACCTTGGGCCTGGACTGTTTTATTAGTTTTGTTTTAAATCTCAGCACGACTAACTTTTCCATTTTTTGGGAGAGGATCCGTAGCACTTGGCAGTCACTGCCTGGCGTGGGAGATCATGCATATTGATGGCCTTGGTTGGGTCCTTTCAGCCGTGGTGGTGCACAATACATCAGCAGAACTTGCTGCTTCCAGAAAGAAAACACCTGCCTGGTGCTACCTTTGGATTATGTTCTGCATTCAAAGCACCGGGGTATCCGTAAGCGGGGCAGGAAAATGAAGTGTAGGACTCCGGGGCTATTCAGGCCATTCTTCCCGACCAAGCATGGAGAATCAGTGGCCGTGAAGGCCACAAAGACTGATCTGCCCCATTTCGTAAATGGTTAGGAGCACTATTGTGAATTTTAGAATAACTTGTAGAGACAAGTTTGACAAATCAGGTGTTATAATGGGATTATTGATACTATTCTGCGCTTGTCACAGTTCAACCTCTCAGTACACGTTTCCCTTTTCTCCCCCAAACAAGAAGCTCTTTAGAATTCTCTATATTAAATGTCCGTTTAACATTTAATATAATATACTTTGCCTGGAACAAAGGCTGTGGGTCTATGAGTGGCATTCCAAACAATATTATCGTTGACCTTCTCTTTTTATGTAGATTTTGCATTCAGTTGGTCGTGTACTTTTCCGTCTCCAAGAAACACATTTCAGAACTTCAAGTGGGGTGGGGGGGGGAAAGGGGGAAAAGTGGGATATCTGATTTTGGTCTTGTCTCAGTGGTCATTCTGTTAGAAGAAAAATGAAAATTCCCTACACTGCACTATTAGTCCATTTAAAAAGACTTTTAAAAGGCAGCCTTTTAAAAGTGCTAGGCTATCTGCTACAGTTTTTATGGAATTCTTTAGGTTAAAATAATATTTCTCCAAGAACAGAGGAGGACTGTCAGCTTCTATTTTCAGTGAAAACATCTAGTTCCTTATAAAGGGGCTGCTAAGCTTAGAATTACTCTAGTCCTACAAAGGAAGCCCTTCATGAAGAAACCCCATTTTTTGCTGAACCGAAGCAGGCGAGTTTCTCTGAGCCTGCTTTTAGCTGATATTTTTTTTTCCGATTACTGCGCTCAGAAGCATCCAGGGCCTGGAATTTGGATCCTTGTGAGTGGTTCTGCTTGCAGATGAAAAACTTTATTCTTCAGAGCTGCTCTTTGCCTGACCATTCAGCTGCACCAGTGAGCCAGGCAGTGGATCCTGTGGATTTATCCACGAGTTGCTTCTGTGGGCATCTTTTTTTTTTTTCTCTCTGCTGCCTCAGCGTCTCAGCTCTTTCCTAACACGTTCATCCCAGTCATCCTTCCCAGCCAGCTGCTTTTCTTTTTCCTGGGATTTAAGAGGGCAGGCGAGTCACAGCTCAAGGCGTTCAAAATATGCTCAGTGGAAACTCTGGGCCTCCGAAGTGGCAGCAGCACCAGCGCTGAGTCATGAGTCCAAGGCTGCCCCACTTCTCTTTGGGTCCCTTTTCCACCTCTTCCCTTATATCTTGTCCTGGGAATACAATGCTCTTTCATTTTTTAGCTTTCCACACCTCATACACATCTCACGTTCGTCTCAGAGTTCTTTGGGTGGAGGAGATTCTGTTGTCTGTTCCAACCTCCTTAACACAGCCATAGTTTGGTGAGGCCCTCAGCCCTTTTAAACTCAGAAAACCTTCAAGCATCTTGGTTCTCAAACTGCATCCCTCAGGAAAAAACATATCTTTGTTCTCAGGGCTGTTTGAGAGCCCTGCTCGAGCCACCTCCTTGGCTGTTTTCCCTGCTATGTTTTCCCAGTGCCCTGATAATGGTGGTGCCATGTTCTCCTCCTGGCTTTTGGGTCGGTATCAGTTCCTCAGGAATTGCCATCCTGGCTTGCAGATCACTGCTGGACATGGCTGTGCGGGGAGCTACAAGCAGTCAGTACACCCAGGAATGCTCTGAATGTGTGTTTGGGGTGTTTGTTTGGGCATTTGAAATCCCTAAAGCTTCTAGGTAAGAAGGCAGATAATTGGTGCATGAGCATCACCCATCATCCTGTCCTTGAATTTTCTAGCAGGGCATAAACAAGTCAAAAACTGTTTATCTCTTAACTTTCTTTTACCTTTATTTACATTTCTGCACTTTCTCTGTTAGCCCTGCGTTTGTTCTGGAGCCATCAATTAAAAAAAAATCCTTTGTATCCAGCTTAACTCTGCCTCTTTACCTAGTAATAAGCACCTTCTCTGTTACAATCACAAGACCATAACTTAGGGAAAGCCAGCAATCAGATTTGCCTGAAAATGGTATTCAGGAGAGTGTAATTAAAAAAAACCATTGGTTTAAAAAAAAATAACCCATGTAAAAATACAAGTATATGAAGAGTGTCATTCTTTGTATAGTTCAGTTGGTTAATTCAGCTGATTCGGCTGGTTGTCAAATGTTGGGCACACAGAGATAATTCAGGGGAGATATGTTCTTTTTTTCTCTGGGACTTTGTGAAACTGTTTGATTGCACCTCCTGCAGAGTTACTGAAGTGCTTTTGGGCTGTGTGTGACTGTATTTTAGGCAGTGACATTTCTGAAAAGTTATTCTTCCTTTTCACGTGTCTCAGACCAGGTTACCTTAATTTTACTGTTGAGAAGATATCCGCTGGTTAAATAAAAAGGGAAAAAAAAAAAAAAAAGGAAAGAAAAAAAAAGGAAGAGCTCATTTCTCATTTTATTTACTGTTCAATAATTAAACACATAAACTTGTTTTCATACTGTAAAAGGGCCTGAACATGGGTTTGCAGGAGCAGCCTTTCATCCTTTCCATTCTAGAGCAATCCCCAACCCCAGGGATCCAGATTTCAGGTTGGACTCCTAGGAGTTCATGAGATGGATGTAAGGAAAACTGGGCAGAGCTTCTTGCCTACTGAAGCTGTTTGTCTTTGAGGATTATTTAAAGGGTAAAGTACATGTGTTCTTAATTGTTTTTAAAAACTGTACTCCCTTCCTCTTTCCAACCTTGAAAGTTTGCTTTCAGACCTGGATAAACAGTGTTGACATCTCAAAAAAAAAAAACAAATCAAAAAAGCAAAAAACAAACAAAAAAAACCCCAGTGGAGAATGTTAAAGTCAAATCTCCCCTAAATGATTATTTTGAGTGTCAGACCCTGCATCCACAGTGGGTGACTTGTTCAGTTTGATAAAGGTCTTTCACCTGCTTACAATCCCAAAAAAAGAGGCGGGAGAAGGGAAAACCATCAACCTTTAGATCCTAGAGATTATTTCTGAGAGTTCTCCAAACTCTTGCCTGAAACATTTTTTGTTCAGTTTTATGGTGTGTGTGGCCAGCAGTGAAGCTCAGCTGGGTCATTCCCTTCTACATCGTTTTAGTGGGAATAAATAACAATATTTGAACATCTTGGTGCTTTAGATAAGGAAAAAAATCCTTGTCCAGCTGGATTCTGGAAATCTGTTGGTGACTGGCATCCCATGAGCCACTCGATTACTGATTGGGTGCTGTTTTATTTGAGTAGTGTTTGGTTGTTATTCATTAAGTTACTTGTTAATCAGTTTTCTGTTTTTTCCATGGAAGATAAAATAAGCCAGTGCAACAAGTTTTAAATTGGGGGATTTCCATATATTTTAAAATAAATCAACTTCTGTTTTATTGAGAAAGCATTTTGAAATGTGGTTTCATGGGTAAGTTAGTGACAGGAACATCAGTAAACACTCATGAGGGGGAAAATCCAGTGTAGGTATGGTGCAGGAACAGAACCTCAACATCAATTTCCATTTTAATTTATAGATGTAAAGCATTTTTTCAGTCACTAGAATTGTGTTGATGATGGCATAGAGTTATTCCTGCTATCCCTTTTTTAATTTTCAGTATTACTCTGTGATTTCTACTAGGCACATATCCTGCCTGCTGCTCATTCCTCTAGCAATAGACTCTTCACTGCCTTTTGCAGTTTAAAGGGTAGTTTGTCATATTTTCAAGAAAAATAAAAGCATATTTCATACTGGTTGCAAACAGAAACTAATTGAGTAGGAGGAAGCCTACAGATGTATGAAAAAAAACCATCTCAGCACTGGTTTTCTTAGCTCTGCTTGTGTCCAAATATGGCTCAGAGCTTTTTTTTACTTTCACAAGCCATAAAGAGGTAATTTTTAAAAAAATAAAAATACCAAGGCTTGGTTACATTTTTTGAGATGTGAAATTTGTGAGCTCCTGGGTTTCCTGGATTTATTTCTCTTCAGGATGCCAGGTACATCTGTGTTTGCTTTTTGATTGTCTATCCAAATAGACTGGCCAAAAATTTGCATTTTTCCTATCACATGGGGTTTTCTTGTATTTATAGCAGCGTCTTGAAAGATATTTTCTGTCTCGTGTTGGCTTTCTGGTTTTGTTTTGCCTGATAATTTATGTTCACTGAAGGTAGAGCAAAGCATCCTTATGAATGCCCTCCAGTACCCGTGATTGGGAGTGGAATTTGTAAGCAGGATCACTTTTTCTGTGTTAACAAAAGTGAATAATGCAGATAATATGCTACCTACCTTTTTAAAGAGAGTTTTCAATTTTACGGCTATTACCAGGTGTAATGATACTAAAATTGTTTCCGTTTCTGTAAGAGTAATAAATAATACAAGCTCTTATATATTATAAATATATACAAATACTCAAGGATATTTGGTGAAAATTGAGAGGGGAAAGCAAATTTTTGGGTCAATGCAATTTTAGGGCTTGAGTTTTGAAAAGATGCTGTAAATATGCACCTGCTGCTGGGAGGGGATAGAAAATCCTGCAAGGCCATCACTCTCCTCTGCTCTGACATCCAAAGTGAGGACACCCCACAGTCAGGATCAATTTTACCAATTGTTCCTCAGAGCTGAGAGCAAAAAGTTTTCCCCCAAATTGTGGCCAAGGGAGGCGTCTCAGAAGATCCCAAAATTCCTTTAAACCCAGTTTCCCATTTATTCCTTCACAGTGAATTTAAACCTTTAAATGAAGGGTGTGGGGGCCTCTGTTCAGCAGCTGCTGTCGCCTAAAAGGGGTCGTGGAGAGTCAGAAAACAGCTGGAATACATCAAAATGTTTATTTTTGATTATTCTTGTAGCCTGCAGGTTGTGTGGCAGACCTGCAGGAAACAAAATCCCCTCACAGAACAGAATCTGGAAATGTGACCCAAGGTGCAGGCAGCTTCTTGGAATTCTCCTGCAGAAGGGTCTGGTTGAGGGCTCCACCAAGAATTCTTAGAAATTCCTTGAAGAAATACTGAGATTTTGCTAAAACTACATCCTGTTACTTTTTTTTTTTTCCTTGCCAAGAGCTTGGTACTTGTTCCACAGAAAAAGAACAAAAAACATACAGAATATTGACTATATGTGGTAGAAAGAATTTGGTGATCCTTGCGACTCCAAACACACAATATTCCATGATTCAAGATTAAGAAATGATAATTTTTGTCTTTAAAGCTGATTTCCTCTGTAGCGATAATTACACACCAATAAATGGCAAAAATTACGGGGTCGGGGTGGATGGGTGGGTGGTGTTTATTTTTTTTTAGCAGTGGGTCTTGTCACCAGCTTTGTGGTGACCTTCACACTTGTACCATGACTCCTTAGTTTCTTAAAACTTCTTTCTGGGGAAAAATCCATGAGAAAAAAAAGGGTTTTGCTGTGTGTTGGTAAATTGAGCTCCTGAATCTTAAAAATAAACAAACCTCACACTCCATGTTTTGCAAGTTCATATGGCTTATCTACTGGTTTTGTTTGGGTTTTTCCCCTGTGTGTGTCTGGCGTAAAGAAACGAGGCAATGAACTTGTGAAGGAGAAATGCTGCAAAAAAAGCTCCCGGGAGATAATTTCAGTTCCTGAAACGTGTGTTCCTCTTGGGAAGCCACAGAGCTGAAGTGAGGCTCAGCTTCCAAGTGCAGATACTGAATGTAGCTAAATTTGAGTCATATCATTAGAAATAAAATACTCCCTGCTTCTCAAAAATTTCTTTCCACTGAGCAGGGATATTTCCCTCTCTAAGCCAGTTGTAAAATTCCGCCAATTCCAGTCCTCCCAGCGTTGTATCGAACAGGAATGAACAGATTTACTCTTTGAGCCACTCTCTGATGCCGTGTTTGACAGAGCCTCTCCCTGATTATTCCTGCAGTTGATGCAGGTTCAGGAGCGTGAAATGTTTGCTGATTCATGGCAGGATTAGGACATGCTGAGGAAGCACTGCTGGAATTTAGCCTTGGTGGGAGCAGGGATGCAATCAGCCTGGGTGTTCAGCCTGTGGGAATTCTGCTGTTCTGATGTATTCAGAACTTTGGGATATTTTATCCTTTTTTTTTTTTTCTCTCAGTATCTAAAACTTTAAGTGTTCTGCACATTTAAAAAGCATTTTCCAGCAAAAATAACAGAATATCTGAGTGAGTGTGTATCCAAACCCATCCCATACTTCTGCCTGGTTTTCCTTTTCCTGAAAGCACCGTGGCAGCTCTTCCAGAGCTATCTCCTATATTGGTGCTCCTTACTCTGCTCAGATTTGTGAGGTTGAAATTCGCTTTTCCTCACCATTTTCAGGGGAGAATCCTCAGGAGCTCGTTTGGCTGCTGCACTGAGTCTTGGCAGGTGGTTTTGTGGGATAGAAATCTCAGTTCACTCAGGTGTCAGGGAGGCCACTCATCATTTTTTATATGTCAGGTGTTTAAATCCATGACCAGGGGCTCCTGATGAGTAAGAGCAGAGATATTTTGTTTAAAAAAGAGCCAACTCAGTCTGGAAATAAAAAGAATAAAGTCTTTACCAGCCTTTATTATCCAGGAAATATCTGTGCCTTCCACTGGTGTGTATCTGATTAGGATGTGCTTAATCAGCCCTCTTTTGAGTGCAGGAGATGTCCTCTTAATGAAAGATCTTCTATTTCTCTCTTTTTGAAATGGGTCTTTAACACAGGAATTGATGGATTAGTGAGGTATTAATACTAAATAATTACTCAGGTAGTGGGGGAGAGCTTCTTCTCTGCTGAAGAAAGCATTTTGGTTTGCCAGCTGATAAACTAAAATAAATAGCATTTGCACAACATCAGTGTGCTCCAGTGATTTGGGCTTTTTCTAGCTCAACTTTTTCAGTGTTGTCCCTCTCTAACTGCACTGCCAGCTGTCTCCCCACTCCAAATTACATTGTCATCAGTTCTGTAAACACCAGAGAAAAAACCCACTTTTATATGAAATTCCTTTCCCCGCGTAAGTGGTCGATGGAGCTGGTAACCAAGTTACTAAAGAATCAAAAGCAGAGGAGCTTTTAATTAAATATAATTTGGCAAGGTGCCCAGAAATTTCCCTGTTGTGGGAGTGGGGAATGACAAAGAAAATGAAGAGCTGCCACTGCTGCCTTTCAGGGTGTCTGGAAGATGTATTTGCTTGGACGTGCAGATCCCCTACCAGATAGTAATAAAAATAAAAATCCACAGGGCAGCTCCAGTGCCAGGGTGACCTTGTGCAAGTGGGTTTTGTAAGCTGTGATCAGATTTCACAGGAGAATGGGATACGAACCAAAGTCCTGCATGGTTTTAGGATATTGTTTAAAGGTGAGAAGCAATTTAGTGCCACGAATTTCCCCTCATTTACATCAATACCACACCATGCCATTTTATTTTGTAATTATCTCTGCTTGCACGTGGGCTCATTAAATCATTCGTGTGCTGCTGCTGAGGTGGGATTCTGTCAGTGTGGTTTTAGGCGTGGTGTCTTTGTTTTTATGATTCTTGATTGCTCAGAAAGCTTTGCCATAGGTGCTTCAGTTCTTGGTCATCCCTGGCTTTTCTGGCCCACATACTGAATATCCCATGTTGATGGTTTCAGTGAATCCTCTTTTGCTGTGTTCAGTGTGATTTCAGGTAGATCTCCCCTGCCTTTAACCAGCACTGTATTTGTTTTTAGCTTCTAAATCTGCCTTTCTGTCTTCCTTTCCCAAACAAATCAGATTCTCGTTTGGAAGAGAGGGAGGTGTCATCTTTCTCAGTGATGCTTTTTTCATATTTCATGTATGTTTTGATTTGTTTTTGCCTCTATATTAGTGCCAGAATGTCTTCTCAGTTGCCAAAGTACTAAAATCCCTTATGTAGCAACGAAATGAACTAAAACTTCCTTCCAATATTTATGGAAATATTCTATACAGAGCATTTTTCTGTTTAATTTTTTTCACTTAAGCTCCTTGTTTGTGAAGCCCTAAAGCACCAAGCCCTTGTGTATTAACTTGCCACAAGGTTTTTGTTCACTTCTCTCAATCTCTTGCCTGTTTTGCCCTCAGTGACACTTTGCTGTGCCCATGATTTCTGCAGCTGCCAGGTCACACCAAACTCTGATTTGCCCTGGTTTATTGGGGTTTTATTAGAGCTCCAAGTGCTTCCAGGTAGGGAATCTGGTTCCTTCTGTGTTTGTGCAGCACTATGCAAATTTGTAACAATATTTAAATGCTTTTTAATGACCCGGCCCCGTGGAAGTTAGCAAGTCACATCAGAGCTGAGCTTGATATGTTGTGTTTAGAAACACAGAGTTTATTTAAAGAAAAATGGTATTAAAAAAGGTTGGAGTGGAGAGATGAGCCCAGACTGCAAATTTGAAGCTCGCCCTAGGCTAAATAAAAGTTGTTTTTTTAAAATCCATTATCTACCAATGCTGATTTAAATATGAATGCAGTTCACTTTGGTTCTGATTCTGTTTCAGATCTTTTTAAACCAGATTTTATTGGTTTCCCTTAGCAGAAATTTGCTCTTGATGTGTTTGCTTAAAACAAGACTTGAGAAAGCCCATCTGCATTCTCCAGGCTCTGTGTCAGCACTGGCTTCTTTCTGGCTCTAGGCATTCCTGTGAAGAGCATTTTCGTTTGCAAAACCATGGCATTTTAAACACACATTGGCCAGTGTGTAAAATACAGTACCAAATGAAGTTAGTTTTATTTTTTCTGAGTGATCTATTTAATTTCCCTGCTTGATCTCAGTTTTTAGGCTTTATTCACATCTTTGTGTCTGGGATTAATTTGACTTGGCACACTGCAGTGTCTCTGTCTCCCAGGAGCAGCTGATAATTTACAATGAATTTCTTTTTCCTCTTCTCCCTATGATTTGGAGCAAAGGTTTTTTTCTGCAGAACTCTGAATAATATGCAAAGAGCAAAAATATTTTAAGAATGAATAACGGAGTTACCTGTGATGATTGGAAACCCAAACATGACTCACCTTGTAATGAGTCCTAAACTGTTATTTACCAGAACATCTTTGCTTTGCAGCAAAGAAACCTTTGAATAATGAATGTTGGCTCTATCTGTGTAGCTGTACAGAAAATATTGGGCTGGAGGCCTGCAGTGAAAGAAGGAGTTGACAAACCCGTGTTGATTATATGCTAAATTAATCATAAAATTCTGTGTGAGAGAAGGAGAAAATGTGTTTTCTTTTAGGTATAATAACGATGTAAATAAGGAAAAGCAGCTATTTGGAACTGACTTTTGAAAGATAATTTGTTATGATTTTTTATTACTGCCTCCTTGTCTTTTTTTTAAGTGCCTCTTAATTTTTGGGAAAGGCTGAGGCTGCTGTGAGTGCCTGTAAGGGCCTGTGTGTCGCTGTGCTGGTGAACGTGAGCAGGAGCCAGGGCATGTCCCTGGCTGTGTAAAACACCTGGATTTGTCAAGGAATTGCAAAGGACCATGTGTGTTATCAGAAAATCAGGGAATGGTTTGGATTGGAAGAGACCTTAAAGCTCATGGGCAGGGACCCCTTCCACTATCCCAGGTTACTCCAAGCCCCTTCCAGCCTGGTCTGGGACAATTCCAAGGATGGGGCAGCCACAATTTCAGGATGTGCGCTCATGGAATGCTGGAGAGACACAGTCCTGTGAGGGAAAGTGAAAGCAGCATTGTGGCATCTTGGTGATAGGATTTCTGGTCATGGAAATTTGGGAATTTCGGGCAGGAAAAATGTCGTGGGGAGAGGACTGTGGGTTGGGCTCTATTAAAGCAGGCTGGGTTTGTTCCCCCTCTGTCCTCCAATTTATATCCTAAATGCTTTTTGTCCTTCCATCAATGTTGTGAATACCTGGAACAAAAGACCAGCAATAATTAGTTTCTAAAATCTGCTAAATGAAAGAGCAGAACTTAGAGTAAAATCCAATTACGTACCATCACATATTAATAGTGGTAGTGGTATTCTCATATGCCAAAATCAAGGGCGTGCCCTGCAGGCATGTTTTAATTAAAATAGGATATATATATATATTATTTTAGCCCTGCTTGTGCTCACTATTTTAGCTCTCTCTGAAGTTCCTGATAATTTTTCTGAGCGAGTAGAAAGTTCCGTTTCCGAATAAACCCCGTCCTCGAGAGGCTCAGTGAATTGCACCTGACAGTGAACAAGGATTGGCAATCCAGAGGGAGTTTGCAGTAAATCAGGGAATGTTCCTGGGGCTGTCCAAGGCTTCCTCTCTCCCAGAGTTACCTCCAGAGCTCCAGTGAGTGTTGGCAGCAGCAGAGCTGAGAGCAACCAAAAAAGTGTCAGGGGTGAAGATCTACGATAAGCACAGATGGAAAGAGCCAGATACAGGGAAGAAAACAAAGCAGCTGGGGGGTGGAATTTTGTCCCTGGTGAAAGAAGAAGTGAATGGTGAAGAGCTGTGGAACAGCATAAAAAATGAGATTATGGCAATGGCTGATCAAGTTTTGTGTTACCAGGCCCAGACAAAGAAATAGAGGTGGGAAGTGCTAGAATTGGAAGGGGGGAAATTAAAAGAGAGATGGACCAGACAGTTGGTGTTGAAAATGGAAATACAGAAATGCCTGGGTGGGGTAAGAATGGTCAGAAGAGTGTGTGGAAAAAAACTGGGTTGTATGGCAAGGTAAGAGAAGCCTGAAGTGGAGCACTGGAATCAAAGATGTCAGTGCTGAAAGACAAATAATAATTGAGAACACAAACACAGAGGGTGGAAGATATTTGGAAAGTTTAGTGAGTGCCCAGAAGCCAATAGGTAGGCTGATCCCAGAGGAGATTCCTACAGGAAACAGGGAGAGAGAACAGTGGAGTTACTGGAATTGCAGAGCACTCAGGATCTTGGCAGAAAAAGGGAGAAGATGAATTCTGGGTGTCAGAAAAATCCTGGAGGAATTCCCAGCCAGGCAGGAGACGTGATAAAGGCTGTGTACATGTGATGAACACATGAGCAGGAGTCTCCAGAATTTATTAATAAGTTCTGTTGAATGAGGAAAAGTAATAACACTGTCACTGATAAAAGAAGAATTTTATTAAGTCATTTAGGAGCAATGTCAGAAACTGCCCAAGAAATTCTTTTGAGTTGAAGTTCAGTGTAGAGTTGTTGGGATTTGAATGGAAAAGATGTGGTGATGGAAATGGATCCAAATTTCCATCAACTGGGAAAACAAAGCATGTGGGTTTTGGAAGCTTGCTTCAAGGGTTAGGGGATTTTGAGGTGAAGAAAAAAGGAGCATAAAAAATAAGTTTTGAAAAGCTATACTTGTTAAATTAAAAAAAAAAAAGGGTAACTGCCTTCTGTATAAACTTCTGTCTCTACTGCCTCCAATTACAGGGTTGGAATAAAATGAAAACCTGTGAAGCAAAGGAGGTGTTGGTCTTTAAATATGGATTATCTCTAACACTGCTCCTATAAGTTTTACTCAACCAGCTTTGAGGCCCACTCTAGATCAGATGGGCGTGTCCTTTTTGGAGGAATAAGTGAAGATTTTTAGTTGATTTCCTTTTTATTTGAGCAAGGCTCAGGAGATGATTTCTTATTTTAGTCTCCTGATACCAGCTGTAGAAACCTGGTTCCTTTAGAGTCAGAGTCACTGACTGGAATGGGTTGGAAGGGACCTTAAAGCGCATCCTGTTCCTTCTCCTGCCATGGGCAGGGACACCTTTTCCACTGTCCCAGGTTGCTCCAAGCTGCATCCAGCCTGGCCTTGGACACTTCCAGGGATCCAGGGCCAGCCACAGTTTCTTCAGTGATAGCGAGAATAAAGAATTCAGCTGCAGAGCTGAATCCTCAGCCTGTGTAAAAGTCAGTGCTAATGGCACAGGTTCATCTGTGACAGCTTCTACCCCTTGATGCTGCTCTGCATCTGTTTAGTGCCTGGTGCTGTGAGGGAAAGTCCTGCCCTTAGAATTACAGTTAGTCATGCCTAACTTATAATTAATAAAGTTGCAGGCTTCTGGTTACTTGGATCACAATCATTTGCCTGTGGTCTTTTTTGTATCCTGTTGAATCCTGGGATTCAGTGGGACAGCAGAAGAAGAACAGGGTTATCTACAGGAGTACCTAGGTGGAAAATTGATATTTGGGACAGGTCAAAAGCATTTGAGGTAAAAATGGGAGATTAAAGCCATAGGCTTTGAAGAGCTGGGCTTCAAATGTGAGAAACATTAGTTTTCAGGAATAGGTTTTACGTCCCTATCATTTGTGTATTTTAGTAAAATGCATTAACAACCACTGGAGGACTGAAGTGGAGCAAATTCATTCTCTTAGATTCCACGTTTGTATTTTACTTATTGGGTGACCAAGGTGTGGAATTTGCAAAAATACCAGCCAGAATCCAGGCTCCCAGGTAACCAGCTGCCCACCTGCCCATCTTCCCCAAACTTCCCGCTTGTGCCAGCGCTCCCTCTGGAGCGGTGCCTTCCAGCTGAGGGAGAGCTGCCAGCTCTCAGCTGCTTTGTCCCGTGGCAGAACACAAGGAAAATGTCCAACAGGATGAAAAATACATTTCCTGGGCTCTGAACTCGGGCTCTGACCCCTGCTATCCACGCTCGGGTAGGATCATTCCAGGCATCTCCCAGCTTGGCGCGGCCCAGCCCAGGGGATGTGTTGCTATCTTCCGTTCACATTCCCTCCCTTCTTTCTCTTGGTTTGTTTTCCACATGACTGGGAAACAATTGCTTCTTCCACATGGAGCCCTTCTCCCATTCCTGGGAAAATAGCAGGGACCGGGGAGCATTTGCATAATCGTCTTTAGTGCTATTGTGGGCGGGCTTTGGATGCCGGCACGGAGTTGCAGACTGGCCACCTGTCCAGAACAAATGAACTTAGCTTTTGTATAACGTTATCTGGTTTTCCACAGTGTTATTTTTGTGTAATGAATAACTCGATTAAAATATTATGAAACCCCATCATTCAGCAAGTGTTTGTGTTGGGTTTAAATCCCGCCCCCCCCTTGCAAGGCTGGGGAGGGGGGACAGAGTTTCCTCTTTCTCTGTTAGCACAACTATATTTTCAAGCTGCCTCTGACATAGTTTTATAACTGCCTTTGTGAAATTATCCTCATGAATATTAATTGGGGGTGTGGGAAGGAAAAAAAAAACAACCCCAAACCAACCCCAAACCTCAAAATGATTTGCATTCATCCTTGTATAAATGATAAATTAAGTGTTGTCTGATGTTTTCTAATGGTCCATTTTACCTATGTAAAACAATTAATTAAACAGTTGGCCCTTAAGGAAGGGAGAAGAGGAGGGTGCTGAGGACACCACTCCTGCCAGGGCTGCAGCACGAGAATTAAACATGTTCACTGTTCACATATTTGACTTTTGCATGGTTCAATGTTAGTCTTTGAACTCTTGTACTCCTGTGACTGAAATCGTAAAAAAACTAATTCTAATTTCCACTTTTAAAGGGAAAAAAAAGACAATGTGTTCCCATGTGCAGGTTTGGGGCTTTTGCCAGCCAAGGTGTGGGAAGGACAAACTCTGGGTGCTGCATTTTACTGCACCTCAACCTTTGCCCCCAGACTGAGTTTCTGTTGCTGCGTCACGAGAAAGCAAAACAAGCCCTTCCATGCTTTCTGTTGGCCATAAATAACACAGAGCTTAACCTGGAAAGCAAGATTTCCATACTGCCCATTTTGCTTTAATATTTCTATCTTTTATTGCCTGTAGTAAAAAACAACTGGCCAAAGTTTGGCCAAGTAAGCATCGCTAAACTATGAACCAGAAGGACGTGGTTTTATTCTTCCCCTGCCTTTGTCTTTTCCAGAGCAGTTAAATGTAAGAGCTGCATTGACCCAGAGCACACAGTTATAATGATTATTATTATTGTTGTTATTATTATTATTATTAATTTTAACTGTGCTTTTGAGCCCTTTCTCAGCTCCTCAGTGGCTGTGGTGTTTCTGCTTTGCTCTTTGGTGGCAGCAGATAAGAGGATGGGATTTTCTGTCAGTCAGCAACTGCTCTTGCAATTCCATTCCTGAGACAAGGACATCCCCTACGGACGTTGTCCTACCTTGTTTGGCTTCAGGCTCGTCCCTGGTGCACGTGGTGTCTCATGGATTGGGTCCAGAGCTCCTCCTGCTCTTTTATTTACCTTAGTTAGCAATCCCTTGGAAATGTTTCTGGTGAGCATTGTAGGCTACTGTGATTGATTTACTGTGATTGATTTTTGTGTCAGTGGTATCAGCTTTGGAATATTATTGGAATTATTATGGAGCTTGGTCTGGAGCTGCTCAGGGAGAGGCTGATGTGTCCCTCGTGTAGCTGTCAGTCAGCAGTGTTGGTTTAAAGCAAGCTTGGAATATCTGCCAAAGAATCTGCCCTGGATCTTTTGCCGAGAGAGAGCATGAAAATCAGGCAGTTGTGTTTAGCTGGAATTAAAAATAATGTCATTATAGGCAGCAAGGAATAAATATTGAATGTCTGTAAATTAAAAAGTTTAAAGCCAAGTCTTCCTGCTTCAGCAGCTAAAATGTGCAGATCCCTTTTCATTTTGTGTGACTGGATGCTTTGGGTGTGTACTTGATAAAATTATGAGTGCTGTTACTATAACCCAGTTAAAGAAAAAAGCTGTTTTGTTCGATTTGCTACCCTTGCTATGGTTTGTAAACCTTGAGCCATTAAAGGTGTGCTTTCTCTGCCTGAAATGTGGTGTTTAAAACCCAACAAACCAGTGAACTGGAAAATGGGGGCATGCTGATGAACTGGACATAGTTTTTTTTAATGTTTTGCTGATCTTTTTTCCTGCTGTGCCTGTCTCTCCTGTCATAACTGGGAATTGATTTCACATTTTATACTCTTCCCATTGAAGACCTGCGAGTTGCCTGATTCCTGGGCCAGGTTTCTGATTTCCCCCCGTGGGTCAGTGCAGTGTTTGTAGGAGCAGTTCTCCAGATATTCGTGAATTTGGAGGGTTTAAAGTGGGGCTGTCGAGTGCAATCCGATCCCTTTCGCTCATTGATGAGGTTTCCTAGGTTTTCCAGTTGTCAGCTTGCTGATGGAGCTCCAAGATTTAGGATGTGATGTGGGTATGGGAATCTCCCTCTTTGTTTTCTGATTAGGAGCCTGACCTCTGGTAGCTCATTTCAACATTAGAGCGGACTCTGGTGAATAATGGTCTGTGTTGAAAGTGCATCCAGCTGGAATTGCGTCTTGGGATGGGGGTAGGGGGGACTGGAATCCTTGGATGCCATCATGAAGCAATTAGACAAGCTACTTAATAATTTATAGCTTGCTGTCTTAAGGGTTGTAAGCGTTTTGACTGAAGAGGGTTTTGTTTAACCTTTCAGGGCTCTCTGTGAGGCCGAGATTGAGCTTAGAAATTATTTTCCTTTGAAGAGCGTCAGAGAATCCAGAACCAGATGACTTTGTCATCTATTAATTAATACTTTGTCTTGCATATGAGTCTTAAATATGTCTCACTGTCTTAAGTATGAGTTTAATCAGCTCTTGTAGAGCTTTGGTGTGTTGTGAATACAGGAAAACCTTTGGGAAACAGAAAGCGAACAACAGGATTTTTTTGCAAATCTTGTTGTTCTTAAATTCTTTTTTTGTTGAATTTGCTTGTGCCTTGGTGACTTTTTAGTGTTCTTTCATCTTAAATATTAAATATATAAAATAAACATAATATTTCCTGGGGAAAATGTAATGCTGGGGAAGGGAGGAAAGCAATTACATATCTACTAGATTTCAGTAATCCTGATGTAATTTCAGTATTGTTGGTGTTTATATGAGCGACTTAGGAATTACATAGACACCTTCCTGTGAAACAGCTAGTAATTTAGCACTTAGCAAAACAGTGATATGTCCAATCTTTGGTATATCAATGGAAGAAAAGCCCACCTGGGTTTTCAGATGCAGGAGAATGAGGGGCTCCACTTGCCTGGAGATGTACAAAGGCCAAGAACCAGAAATAAAATGCAGAGTTCCTTGTACAAAACACTGTCCGTAGGAACTGTCTCCACTGGCTCTTCCAGAAATGTTATAAAATTAAAAAGTTGGGAGAGCTTTCTAATGATAGTCTGTCAAGCATTTGTCTGGAGAAGAAAATATTTGTTAAATATGTTGCTGATATTCTTGGATGTGACTATTTCACCTCCTGTCAATGTGCAGCTGCTTTAGGTGTATAAATACATATATCAATATATACTTAAGCATAATAAATATACACATACAGACGCTGGGAGATATTTTTGATGAGCAGATTCAGTAGCTGGGGTTGTTTTGCTTATTCCCATTGTTGTAAGGGTATTATTCAGAGTTTAGAGCTGTATTTTCTTTCATATTGCTTTGAATTCAAGTCTGAAGAGTGGCACAGTTTCCTAAATTACAGTGTGATTCATTTTTCTCTACATTATTCTGTGTGTTCCCTTTTTGCCATCCAACTCATCTGTTTTTCCGAGGACTCTTCTCTTTGGGGGGAGCTTCATTACACAGCATCTCTTGCAATAGGAGTGTTAAATGTCATTGTTTTCTCCTAAAAACTTTGAACCTTCCCCCTTTGTTTCTCCCTGCTCACCCTGTGAGTGTGCTTAATGGAACCCTTTGGATAATACTATTTCTACCTTTAAGGACTGCAATCTGCAGTTTTTCCCTTCCCTCCAGCTCATCTGCTTCATTTTTAATAGGAATAATTAGTGCTTTTCTTGTGGGCTATTCCTGTTGGAATGACTTTGTAGTTGATAATACTTATCCTTGGAAATTGTGGATTTCCTTCCCCCCCCCTCTATTTTTTTAGATCCAAGGATTAAAAATAATATCTAATGATCTCTGCAAAGTGAAAGCTGCTGCTTGATAGAGAATAGAAAATCTCAGCACTCATCAAGGCTTGATTTTGGATGTGTAATACTCGATGTACTGCAGGGTGAAATAGTGCAACTTCATGTCACTGCTGGGTAATCTTGGATTAAATTAAGGTGCAGATGTGCTGAGGTCAGTGTGGTGGGGACTGACGAGGTCTCATTCCCTCCTGGGCTCACTTCATTTGCATTATGTTAATCTTGGCATGTGATTTTTTTGCCTCAGACTTGAGTAGTTGTTGCCGTATTTGGTTTTGGGAGGTTTTGGTCTCTGTCCTTCTGGCTGGCCTGGTGTTACAGTGCTGACCATACCAAGGGCACTGGTGCTCCCAGAAACCAGAGGAGAAGAATCTGCTGCAGTCTGTGTTGATTTAATTTGCAGATCTGAAACTGTGATGGGGAACTTCCATTTATCATCATGGCAAAACTAAAAAAAAAAAGCTGAACAAAACCACCTGAGGTGTTCTCTTCACACTCCTCTGTGAAATACCAACCTGTTTCCAAGGAACTCATTTCAGTCCTGTACTTGGCTAATTTGATATTAAAATATATTTGTTACCAGCGTAGAATTTGAATTTCAGGCTTCCCTGGTTTATTTTATTAATATGTGAATAAACTTGTGGCTCAAGAGCTTCTCTTGTAACTATCAGTAAATACACAAATCAAAGGTGGCTGTTTTCCCAAAGCAATTTGGTCCAAATGATCTTAGTTTGCTAAGATTTGAGCCTTTGCTTTTTTTAAGGATAAGAACACAAGCAAATTGGTCTAAGTAACCTTAGTTTGCTAGGACTACAGTCTTCCCTTCTTTTTTTTTTTTTTTTTTTTTCTTTCTTTCTCCCTCATTTTTTTGGGAGGGAGACCTGCCCCTGGAAGCAGCTTGGGAATTTTCCAATTCTGGAAATAGAGCAGGGGGACCGTGCAGGTCTCTGGTGAGGAATCGGCCCACAATCCATTCGGAAAGCTGGAAAACCATCCGTGCACCCATCCGAAGAGGTGGCAGGGATTTCCGCGCTGAGGACCCCGCTCCGCTTCCAGCTCCACGGAGCTCCTCAGCAACCCCACCCCGGGCTGGGAGGCTGACACGGGGTGGGGGCAGCCAGAAAATGCCCAGTTCACGGGAAATGTGCCATATGCTTCCCGATCCCGAGCTGCCAAACTCCAGCCCTTCCCCATTGTGTCGGCGCGGTGGAGACCAGATGGTTCCTTTCGCCCCGGCGCCGGGCACTGCCTCTTCTCGCTCCTCCTGGTTGTCTGATAACTTCAAATCCGGGAGTTTCACGTGTGAAATAGATGTATAAATCTCTACATGAAAACTTCCCCTGCGTGGAGCTGTGCTTAGCAAACGTTGAGCCTGAATTAATCCGTGTTTTAAGCTCCCAGAGGCAAGCTTTCCTTCTCTATCTGTGTTTTCTCAGAGATTGACTTGATGATTTTTTGTTTTTCTGAACTGTTCCTTTTAAATTCTTTCTTAAATGAGCAGGAAGGAATTTATTTTTCTTGTTTTTTTTCTTTTTTCTTTTTTTTCTTTTTTTTTCCCTGTGAACAAAGTCAAACTGAGTTGGACTCCGATGTTCTTGGCAGCTCTTGTAGAGTTGGCTTGCCTTCTGACTTCAGAGAAAAATTGCTTTCTAATAGACTGTTTTTCCCCTCAGTGAGTGCTTTGGCACCTGTATCCTGAGTTGTGGAAGGGTTTCTTTTTTTCTACAGATGTTTGAACACGAGCACCACCTTTAACATCTTTGCATTATCGCTGCCAGCTTTTCTGTCCTGTCGAAAATAGAGATTTTTTTATTTCCTAAAAAATAATATCTTGGGTTTTAAGTGCCACCATACTGTGAAACAGCAAATTTACCCTATAAAATGCTATTAAAGACACTTAGAGATGGCTAAAATATTACTTAAAATTTTGTATTGTTTGCATAACTGTGTGCTACAGCCTTAAATTTTGCTTTCAATCTCGGCTGCTGTTTGATTTGTAAAGGACGAAACAAAGCCCTGGCAAATCCCTGGAAATATAAGGCAATACTTGAAAGGTCCAGCTGAAGGAATGAGGATGTCACATCCTGTGTCCTGTAGGATATATGAGGTGTTAAGGAATGTGCTGTGCACTAGGTAATGTTGTTGTTAAATTACTGTTTCAGGGTTAACGTGGAGCCTTGGAAAGGTGGGAAATTTTCTGTGGTAAATTAAGGGAATTACAAAGGGTGCAATCCGTGGGAATCTCTGCTGCTTGTGGAAAGCTGGATGGCAGCTTTGGAGCCCCTTAGCTTGGCAATGTTGGTACCAGTGATCTCCTTTAGGCCCAGTTTAATTATTAATGATGGTTCTGGTGTGCTCCATTCACCTGGGATATTCCCATGGCACCCTTTGTTTGGCTTCCCTGCTACTGTGGGCATTGGTCACTTTTTCCCATGGAACAAAAGCCCTCAAAGAGTTTGAGGGATTTTCAAGGATCTCCAGTGGATTTGTTTTAATGGCTTCTTTCAAAAAACACCCCAAAACCTGGGGAAGGGGCTCAGCCTGGAGCAAAGGAGGCTCAGGGGGGACCTTCTGGCTCTGCGCAAGTCCCTGACACAAGGGGATCAGGCTCTGCTCCCAGCAAAGAGGGGACAGGATGAGAGGAACTGGCCTCAAATTGCTGGAAAAAACCTTTCCTTGGCCATATTTCTCCTGAATTTATTTGAGGTTACCGCTTTTTCTGTATTTTCCTGCGGGACACAATCCCACTGTTTTTTTTTATGCTCTTCTGTGAATGTGTATTCTTCCTAAAAAACACTTAGCTGGAATTCCCCTCACCCAGGAGCAAACAAAGTATTTCTTCTTCTTTTTCTCCCCTGAAATGATGAGTTCTCCAGTCGCTTTTCCTGCATCAAGTCCCAAACTTTACTGACCAGAGGAATAATGTGGCTTTGGTGTCTGCTGACTTAGAATGCTGAAAATGTTGTTAGGTACAATTGTGTTCTTACTTTGCTCCTCCTCAAGCTGCCTGATCAATCCAGCTGTTCCATGTAGGAAGTCCAAACCTTTGTTTTCCATAGCTGGGTCGCGGTGCCAAAATTCCTTGGCTGATGGAAGCATGGACACTTGTCTCTCTGATTTCCAGGGAGCACTTGGGTTGTTTGTTCAGCTGGAAGAGTTGTCCAGCCAAGGTGAATCATCTTCATTTGTTTTTTAGAAATTTAGGTCTCTTTGTCTTCTACCCTTGACGTTTGTAACTGTACTTTGGGTGCAGATTTAGGGGTTCAGAACAAAGCCAGGCTTTATCTGGTGAGGAATTAAATTCCCTGGCTGTTGGAGTGTTTGTGCTGCATTTAATTATTTTGCTGATCTGAGCAGTGGCAAGTCTTTCCTCATAAAATCATGGAATGGGTTGGGTTGGAAGGGACCTTAAAGCTCACTGGCATCAAGGACAAGTTTCTTGGAGAAAATGGAATAGTTGAAATCTATGGTTGTGGGGTAGGTTGAGGCACTGTGGTGCTGTGGTGGGAGCAGCAGTACTTGGAATGTGCAGCATCCCAGAATTTCTTCTCCATGCCAATATGTGTTCCCTGAGATACCTGAGGAAAAGGGGCTTTGCTGATTAGTCTCAATCTACATAAGTTTATGAAGCTGTAGAAACTGACTGACTGTGCACAATTTTTATTCTCATCTTCTGTTAGAAGGATGGATTTTAGCAGGGCTTAAAGTAGACCTTTAGGAGTTAGTGTTGAACAGAACGGACAAGAAATAGGAATAAAAATTATTTAATTAGTATGTAGCGACTTCTGAATAGTGGTGGTGCTTTCAGAGCAAAATTTGTTCCTGTAAACTTTGCCAGACTGACAGAATGTACCGCGCCCCTTAAAAATATGGCATTGCATTTTCGGGCTGATTTTTATTTTTACCCCACGTTATAATGTACACAATTAAATTTATGCCAAAAGCTGACTTAATTGCTGGTTCCATATTCTAAAGATAGAGCAAGCTCAGAAGCTAATTACCAACTTTAAAATTAATTTTAAAACTTCAGTGTAATAAGCTTGAGAGCAGTAACACTTCCACTGTTACAAACTGACCAATAAATATTACGTGCAGCACAACCAATATCAGAGTTATCTGCCAGCTGTTTTAGGGAGGGAAAAAAATCAGCTTTGTGCTCCATAGAGCAGGAGCTGTGTCAGTGCTTTGTAATCATGTGAACTTTTAATTAAGAAGTTCCCACAGAATAAGGAATGCTGACCTGCTGGAGACACTTCCAGGGAATAACAGAGGGCAGCTTCAGTGTGGAGAATGAAACAAATTCAGAAAGATTTCTCTCAAAATAGTAAATATTTAATAATGGAATCCTTCTGAATGGCATTATTTTTAAAAAATCCCTACACATGCTGTGGTTTATCAGTTATGGTCACTGTTAATTATGGTTGATAATTATGGTCAGTTCCAAGTGCCTGCAGTGAGGATGGGAGAACCACAATGTTACAGTCACGACTTGTTGGTCTTAAATACAACTTTTTGTAGCTGTTTGAAACAAGACAGAGAGGTCACTCAGCATTCCTGGTTTACTCTGACTTTCCCTTTGTAGCTCTTCCAGTGCTTCCCTGCTTTTTGAGCGAGTTCAAACGTTTGGAACTGGTTAATACGGATTTCTAATCCACAGTTCAGGCTTTGCTTAGGAGGTCCTACCCTGCTCCTTCTGTGGCTGCACAGTGTTCTTCTCTCCAGCCAAAAAAAATACTTGGAAGGTGAGGTTTCTGCCATCCTTCATCAGCCACCCAAGATCTGAATTATGGGAAATTTGCAGATTATTGCTACCCTTCTCACATTTTACAAAACTGGGAAGTACCTGGGTTTGGTCTCACTCAGCAGAACAGAACTTGTGGAGGTAATTATGGGCAAGGTGAGAATTTGAGAAGCTACACTTCTTTCTTTTTTAGTCCTAAGTGGAGCTTTGCTTTTTCCCAAGGCTCCATATCATGATCCTGTTGTCTGTCTTTCTGTCCAGCAACTCAGAGCTTCCATTTGGGGGGGGGGGGATAGGGCTTTTCAGGATTCCAGGAGTCCTTAGAGTCAGTTTGGTGCTTTTTGAAAGTGATATTTCTTAGCAGTTCAAACAGAGAAGAAAAACTCCCTGTGCCTGACAGCAATGCTGGTTAAAGCCCAGAAGTTTACAGAAGTTCCTTCAGACTCATTTTAAAGGGATGCTCCTGGCTGGGATCCCTGAAACTAGCAGGAAATGGTGGTGAGGAGGTGACAGACGTGTCCCCTGTGTCCTGCTTCAGCTGAGGTGTGGGACAGAGGAAGGATGTGGCGTTGCTGTCCCTGAGCAGGGCTGCTTTGTCATCTCTGGGATTTGGGTGCTATTTTGTATTTGTGCCCTGAGAAACTTTACCTGGAATGAATGCTGGCAATCAGACCTGTACCTGGAGGAAAACAGGTACTTTGCCATGACTTCCCTCTCTTCAGTATTTTAATTTCAGGAAGGGATTTTGAAAATCACGTCATTCCAGCCCCCTGCCATGGGTGGGACACCTTCCACTATCCCAGGTTGTTCCAACCTGGCCTTGGGCACTTACAGGGATGCAGGGGCAGCCACAGCTTCTCTGGGAAACCTTTGCCAGGGCCTCCCCACCCTCCCAGGGAGGAATTCCTTCCCAATATCCCATCTAACCTTGCCCTCTGGGTAAGCCATTCCCTGTGTCCTGTCATTGCCCTGACCCGTGTGCAGGACCTTGCACTTGGCCTTGGGGAACCTCGTGAATTTCCCTATTTTTAAGCTTTAAAAGATCTGTCTAAACAAGGTCCAGAGTTGTTAAAAGTTTACTGAAAAGTTAAAAATTAACTCAGCCAAAAATGGCATTGCCTAGTGCAGTAGGGTGGAAAAGAAATCTGGTTTATAAGCAGTGGTTCCCCATCCGAAATATAATCCAGACCTTTGGTTTGTCTGTTAGAAATGGGATTTGTTCCGGAATCACAGACTTTGGAACCAAAAGACAAACAAACTTCTTCTCCAGAGCTGCTAATGTGCCTTTGGCTCCAGGGAGAAGTGAAATGTTGGAAACCCCCTGATATCTTGTAATACAACCTGAGGCTCTGCCCCTTCCGGAGGTTTTCAAACAGTTTCATGGGGACTTAAAGAAAGCCAACTCTGAAAATGAACTCTTGAGTTTATGTGGAACAGCTTCACAATCTAGGAAAAGTCATTTCAACTATCAGAAAGAATAATTTTAGATGGTTTAAACAGGAGCTCCTTGTGTTTTGAAGAATAAAATCAATCTTCAGCCGTTTTCCAACTTTGACTCCTAAAGATAGGGGGAATTTCACTCAGACTTCTTCACTCAGTGCCTGAAAAGCTGGGAGATTTTTGTTTGCCTGGATTATTGTACTTCTTCAGGGGTTGTAGACATAAAAACTGTGAGAAGAGAGTCCCTAAACTTCAGGCTGCCTGAAATAAACTCAACTGGACAAATACTCACTGGATGGTGCAGTGAGAGCATCAACACAGACATTTTTAAAGCAGTCATTTATCAAAAGGCCTTAAAAATAAAACCTGGAATGTTTCCAAATAGCAACACATCCCTAGTGTAGTGATTTAAAATAATAGAATTTAGAAAGTGAAAATAATGTCCCCACGTGAGTGGTGAGCTTGGTTGGTGTAACTGGATTTATTCCGCTTTGTAACCTGCTCAGGGTTGGAAGTATTCCATGATTAAATTATGGCCACGGTGCCACATCATGGAGGTTACAATCAATTTTTCTTGATGCCTGAAATCCTAAAATTTGGAAGCCAGAGTCAGGAGAATTTGGAGAAAAAGCAGTTGGAAGCTTAGTAAATTATGGTTTTATTACTTAAAATCTGTCAGGGTATTCATTATAAGGGAGACTCATTACGAGGGAGAGGAAGAAACTTCCAACACTGGTTTTGTGCCAAGTAATACAGAATGTGAATCCCTAGGTTAGCTATGGATCCTGGCCTGATGAAAGGTCAGGAATATAATAGGTTAGAGGATATTTTGATGAATAAATCTGAATTGGCTCTAGGTTTAGTCAGCTTGGCTGCACTGGATTTATCCTGTGATCATTTCCTGTCTTAGCACTGTGAGTGTTGTCTTTGAAAACTGGGAAACCTTTGGAAAAAAGGGACAAACTTAGTGCCAGGGGTTTTTTTTAAAGGAGGGCTGATAGGAAAAGTTAAATTATATCTCATTCAGGTTGTTTTGGAGAGAATTAAGATGCTGCAAATGAAGCAACAGTTTTAACAAATGAACAAAGTGAATGAGAAGAGCTTTGACATTTCCTTTGCTCAACCTGATTGCAGGAGTGCCTGAGGTGATATTTAACTGCTGTACATGAATTTTTTAGTTTCCCACTTTGTTTTCTTTGCTTTCTTGTCATGCTTCAAATATGTGAAAACAAAAGGAGAAACGAAGCAGCTCGGAACAAAATTGGGAATGAATGAATGAATGAATGATGAAATTCCATATTTTCTGGAATTGGAGTCATCTAATGGTAGGAAGGAATATTCCATCTTGAGGAAGGAGAAGCAGCGTGGTTAGGGATGCAGCTTCACCTTGGATAACCAGCCTTTCCTAAAATTCCAGGGAATTTTGCAATTGCTGCTGCAGGCACAAGGAGACCTCTTTCATCTCTCATTGAACTATGTTAAAGGCAGTGCAGATCAAGAGTCAGGGCAGCTTTTGGGAAGTGCTGGGATGCACTGGAGGAGTCCATGTGCTGCCTGTTCCAGGGATTGTTTTCATTTTGGTTTGTGCTGCTGCCTAAGGCCCCGTGTGAGCTCCCAGCACAGTAATTGTGTCTGCCAGAGCTTGTGTTGACAGCTTGTGATGCAGATGGAGCCGCGTCACATCCTGCCTGGAATCCCTGCCTGGAATCCCTGCCTGAGTCCCTTCATTCTCATTAAACCATTATTGCCTCTAGCTCTGGTAAATAAAACATGGCTTGGAATCCTCTCTGTGATGACTATCCCAGACCTGAGTGCTGATCCTGAGTGGTTTCTGCTGCATTCAGAGTGCTCCCCTCACAGGCTCTTCTTCTCCCTGTCCAGATGTTTCCAAGAGATTGGCAAGGGTGTGGAACCTCTTCCCAGTTACTCTTGAGGCTTGTGAAGCAAACATCTGGGTCATGGGTAAAGCTGCCTTCTGAATTTTTGGCCCCAGGTAGCTGCGTTTGAGCGAGTCAGGCTCCCTGAGCTCACTAAGTTCTGTCAAATCTCACTGGTTTGAGACAAAAAAAAACTGAGGCCACTGGGGAAGCACCTGAAATTTCTTGTTTTGGATGCATCTCATTTCTTCATTTTTGTGGCAGAAGCATTCTTCAGAACGTAGACATTTTGCATTTTGGTTGCGTGTGGGTGTTTTTTGTCCTTTATTTTATTTAGAGGAGTCTCTGTGTGTGACAATTTCCCTTCATCCTCAGCCAGTCCTCACAGGTTGCTTCATTCGTTTCACAGAATATTCTGAGCTGGAAGGGACCCACAAGGATCATCACTGCCTGGCCCATACAGTCTTGCTCTTACAGCTAAAAATACAGGTTTGAAAATACCTGGTATCAGTCAAAAGACTGTTTTTTTAGAGGCAGGAGGGTCTCGGTGTAGCTGTCAAATTTATTTTGGAAGAACCAGCAGCACTGAAATAAAACAGAATTTTCCACAGTGCCTGCACCTCACAATAATGTCAACGGTACAGCGTTCCCAATGCTTGTTTTTCCCATTTAAAAGTAAAATAAAGGTATCTTGCACATAAGCAAGAGATGGGCCTGATAATAAGAATTTATGCATAATAAAACGGTGACTTTTTCTTGGTGCTAATGGAGAGTGCTAATTTGCAGCTGTTGATTAGTAAGAGTGGCTTCCACACTTTCATGAAGTCAGTTTAATTGAAAGTAACCTTGCTCTTCCCAGAGAACAAACAGAGAGATGCTAAAGCCTCTCTGTTGTGGAGTGTTGACCTGCCAGAAGTGTACTTAGCAAACAAAATAATAATTAAAAAAAAATCGTGTCAGAAAGCTGCTGTGACAAAGAGGAAGGATTAAAATGATGTAAGATACTGAAACCACCTAAATGAGAAGCAGCACTGAATTTGCCTGCTTGAGAGTCCCAAAACTCAGTGTTACATCAGCTGTGTCTGTCATACTTTCTGCTATCAATAATAGGTTTTTCTGGGCACCTGTCATCAGCACCTCTCAATTATTATTATTATTACAGATAAAAACCTTAGGACTGCCTTGGAAAGTATTGTTAATATGACTTGTAAAAAAAGTCTTCTAAGAATGATGTTTTAAGTCGGGTCATCTCCCTCTTTCCATTTCCAGTGGTGATTCCTTTTGTAAATATTGCAGCAAATATTTCAAATTTGTTTCCTCCCCAACACCTTTCACAGCTGGCTTTATTAGAAAATACCAATAAGTAGACTTGAGGTGAGGTCTCGTGATAGGCAGTGCTGCCCTGGGAAATACAAATCTGAGTGCATGTGAAATTGTGCTGATTTTTTCATGGATGCCAGAGCTCCAGGAGTATTTGGACAATGCTCTCAGGGATGGGATTGTTGGACTGTGCAGGGCCATGAGTTGGACTTTGTGATCCTGTGGGTCCCTTCCAGCTCAGGATATTCCATGATTCTTTTATCCTCCCTATTCTCTTCACTTTTTGGAGTGGTTTTGTTGCTGAGCTTGTTCAGTTTGGGAATAAATGGTTAATCCCGCTGGGTCTATGGTTTATTTGCTGACATCAGTGATAGGATTTCTGTGGGCAAAAATAGCTTTATTTATCCCTCTTGTGACTTTTTTTGCGTCTTTAATTTTGGCAGAGCTTGGCCTCAGCTGCCAGCGAGCTTTTTTTTCCCTGTTTGTGAATTATTTGTTCAGCATCTTGAGGCAGATCTTGTAGTGGAGTCTGAGGAAGAAGGGGTGGAAACATGGAACGAGCACCAGGTGGAGGTATTTCGTAAAGCTCCAAATCCCATCACAAATTGCTCTGGCAGGGTTAAAGGAAATGTTATTTTTCCTTTTAAGTGGGATTTTTTAGCAGCTACCTAATGGAATTCGCATTTTTTAAAAAGTCTGAGGGAGCATGACTTTGGTACTGATGATCTATTAGCAACATTCAATTTTTGTACATGAGGACATTGATCAAATCATAGCTTGGTAATAAATTTTTACTACTGTGTGGGCTGTGAGACATGAATAGAATCTTGTGCTGCTTGAGTTACTTCTGCTGTTTTTTTTCTAGGGGTAATTAAAAGCTTGTTACATCTTAAACATGGTATGGAAAGTGTAAATAAATTACAAATAAATAACACTGAGCCGTGCCTCTTGTCGAGTGGGTCAGAGGCAAAGGATGTCTCTTCCTCAGGACTGCACTTCCGAAATACTCCTGGGGGGTTGGTTCCTAGCTGGAAAGGGAATTTTCACCCGGGTCTCCACTGCTTTGCTGTGTAGACTAAGGTGCCAAAGCTGGGGGGGTGTTTCTGTGGTGGTGCTCCTTGGCGAGAGGCACGGGATGGTTTGGGTTGGAAAGGAGCTTCCAGGTCTTCCAGTCCAGCTCCTGTCCCAGCACCAGCCCGTGTCCCCACGTGCCACATCCACAGGGCTCTCCAGTCCCTCAGGGCTGGGGGCTCACCGCTGTGTTCTCCTTAGGGGGAAGGAATTTTCTCTACTCCTAATCCTAAACCTCCCCTGAGACCTCCCCCCCGCCCAGATCCTTTCCCAGCCTGGAGCATTCATTCCATGGGCTTGTGGTTCCCCAGCAGAAGCCCAAACCCAGGAATGGTGCTCAGTGCTCCCAAACTCATCCCCAGCTCCATGATTCCCACAGGGTTTTCCAATGGATGGGACCCAATTCCAAAGTGGTGTTTTGGGGAAAACAGGGAGGGGGTTGTGGTGGCAGTGGCTCCCCTTCCCCGTGTGGTTGGAAATGAAACCCTGCTGCTTCCTGACCTTGAGTATGAAAATGTTGTTATTGATTTCCCGAGGCCGTGCAAAATGCAACTGAAGGGTGCAATTAACATCAATAATTCAAGATGAGCTGCATTTGTCCATCTCGTGCCTCCTGTAATCCTCTCCTGGGAGCAGCAGAGCTCCTGCAGCCCTGGATGATCCCGGGGCGTGTCAGGGTGGGCTCAGAAAGGAGCAGAGCTTTCCCTGGATCCTGGGAGCCCCCTGGCCTGAGCCAGAGAAATACAAATTGGGGTTCTCACAGCTGGGACAAGTCCAGCCCTTGCCCCTTGCAGCATTCCCAGCTCGGAGTCTGCCACTTTGCTGGAGCTGTAGATTGTTTGCTTCTTTGGCATTTCATTTGTCTGTGGTGAAATCAGACAGTTTCATTTCAGAATATT
>JAWWMU010000001.1:1323618-1357491 GCA_035048155.1 Cinnycerthia olivascens
CTGAATTTTCTTGGATAAGCCCCTTTTGACTGGAGTGTTAAACCAGGTACATGGAGATAGTTAAAAACCAGGTTTCTAGTTCAAGATCAAGAGTATTAGAAATGAAAATTTTAAACTGTTCCTATTAATAAAATTATGCCGTGTTTACTATACTAGATTTATATATTGTATATAATAATTTCACAGATGAGAATTCCACTTAAGAAAAGCTAAATTTCAAAAAATACAGAATTCCAAGGAAAAAAAAAATGCATAAAAAAGATGACAAATCTGAGAAATACCTTTTTTTTTGGTCTACATAAAATGTTTACAGATGTTTGTGGCTCAGATGTTTGTGTATACCCAAAAAATTCAACATTTTTTAATAGCTGATCCACTTGTGCTAGGCTTTGCTCTTCTCACTGGGCAGTTCATCCAGCTGGATTCAGGCTCAGTTCATTCAGTAGGATTGTTTTAGTGTATGTTTATGATGTTCAAATGTGACTTCAGGTACAGATCCCTGGATTCTGTGCCTCACCATTCCCACTGAGCACAGACCCTTCTCTCTGGCTGGGTCTGGGAGCCCCATTTCTAATTTAAAAGGGGATCTTGGAGCATTTGGTGAATTAACTTTGCTGAAAGGCTCAATTTATTTAATAGCAAAGACTGAGCACTAAAGACAGCCTTGTATCCAAAAAACCCCAGCCCTGCCAGATCCTTGGGATGGCTCTTCCTGTGTGATTTCAGCCTCTTGCTTTGCTCTGCCCACACAGTGTCGGGAGGGCCTCTGAGCAGTGGCACTGTGAAATTAAGGACTTTTTAGAAAGGGTTGAGTATTAATCCTGCAGGGCTGAAATAAGTTGGAAAAGGAGCTTAACTTTAATGCAGTTATGTTCAACAAATGCTGTCAGGAGACCAGAGTATATTTAGGTATTCCCAATCAGGCCACACTTCAGAAGTGATTTAATTAAAAGGTTTAACAGCACTAGATCCCATTTTTGTTCAATTTTCTGTTGATTTTTTGCTACTCATCACTGTCCTATCAAGCAGCAGAAGATTAGAAAATCCTCTCAGCTCCTGGAGAATATGACTGGTGATTCCATCAATCCTTGTTCAGGAATACTGCTTGGAATGGGGATTCTGTGCCAGGCTTTGGGATGGGGGTGGGAGGAATCTGTTTGTGAAAGGGAAAAACCTTTCACAATATTTTTAATTATGGACTTCAGGCTCAAATTATCTTTGTCCTCACCCACTGGTGCTTACAAGGAGTGCAGGCATAAATTGTGAGTGTGATTTCCCTGGAGATAATTGAGACTGGACTTCTAAAAGTAATAAAGCATAATTGGCACACAGAATTCCCAAGTGGCGTTTGGGAACCCCAGATTAATCTTCTCGCTGCGCTGCAGCTGCCATACCTTTGGCATTGCCCCCACCATGTTTTTTTCCTTTATTGTGGGAGCTGATTGCTGTCATTGTTCTGTGTGATTCCATAATTATGGCAAATAATCACAGTGCTGTCACTCTGGGCCATTTTCCTCATAAGAACACGTTTGTGTAGATGACAAAAATTCCTAGAAATAGTTTCCTTGGATTTGGTCCTTGCATTTTAGAGTCACTGGCAGAGTAATCCTTCTGTAGGGTTCGGGAAAGTGGGGTTCCCTGTGTGAGATACGCTCTGCCCTTATCATATTGCTTAATTGTTTCATATATTAGCATCAAATTTAATTGAGTTTGTAATTTGAGCTGGAAAATGCCTGAATATTCTGAATATCCCAACCAGACCATTCGTGTTGTGGGTGAGACAGAGCCATGTTCCATTTGCCAGGACCACATCAAGCTGCAGGTTGTGTCTCTTTGGCATGATAAGAATCTGAAACACTTGGGAATGTATTAAATTATTGAATTTTTTAATATTGGGGCATTTCCATCCCTGAGCCTGCTCTTTTGAATAGCCTATTCACTGAACACAGGTGACTTTAAACCCACGTAGGGAAAACAAAGAGATGGAAGTGATAAATCCAAGGAGCAGTTGGGAACAGCAGCCTGTGCTGGGGCAGAAAAGGTTTTGTTGAAGAGATTTTTCTGAAGAAGTAAATGAAAACGATAATACAGAGATTGAATCAACTGAATTAAAATCTGAACCCAGCAAAATAGGTGGTTAAAAAACTGCAAGGGTGCAAAAGAGTGAACAGAAGCTCCTGAGGAATATTTATGCTCACTATCTGATTTATTTTTTTTTACTTTTTTTTAATGCATTTTATCTGCCAGGGGAGTATTTTTAAGAAAATGCTTTTTTTAAAGATTTTTTTAAGGAACATATTAAGAAAATAGTTTTAAGAAAATATTTTAAGGAAAATATTTATTAAGAAACATTGGGATTGGTTGTGAAATGCATTTTCCTGTGCCCATCTGTGTCAGGTTAAGGTTTCTCTCCCTTAGCTTGTGTTGTTGTATTGTAGAAAAGATCTGGATTTATCCAAGCTCATGTCTGAGTCAGGGATGGTTCACCTGGAGCAGGAGAGTTCATATGGAGACTTGCTGACAAAGCTGGATGGAATTCTGTAAGGAAGAATTCCCAGAACTTCCTTGGAGGTGGTTCTCTGTGTGACATTTTGTTTTGTAGGAAAAAATAATCGAACTCTGTTCTTGAGCACAAGTGCATTTCTGTAGCTTACCTTCCAAATCATGTCGAAATACCAAAATATTTGTGGAGCTGAGCAGCAAAATAATTTATTTTTGGGTATGAAGAGCTAAAAAACCCAGACGGAGCACACACCCCTCTGCTGTTCCTCAGACATTTTGTGGTGGTGACGATGAACTTGTGGTCAGCAGAGCAATCCTTGGAGAGCAGAAATGGTGTCAAAGTGCTGAAGGATTGAAATGCACATTTTTCCACGTCAAGGAAGCCAATTATTGCTGGCATGAGCAGTGCAGAGCACTCTGTACTCTCCAGATGCAAAGATATCGTGATGATGACAGCTCTGCCACAAAGTCGTCTTCTAAATGTTGGATTTGGGCCAGAACATTTTTTTTTTTCCCCCCAAGAATGAGGAAGTACAAAAGCAAAGATGCAGTTTATTAAAAATTCATCCTGTCAAAAGTGGAATTCCCCTGGGATTTTTTCCAGAGCTGTGCAAGAAAAAGCAAACTAGGTCCAAGAAGTCTTGGGAGATACTTTTGGGGAACGCATTTCTAGGTATTCCTGGAATCTGTTTTTATCTTCCAGAGCTTTCTAAGCCTTACATGGTAGAATTTGAAGATTTAGTTTTCCATGCTTATGGCAGTCCCACATCAGAGTGTTCTCAGTGACTTCATTGGAGTTATCCTTTAATCCTGGAGTGTTAATTTAGTGCTGTCCCCACCAGGTAACTCTCCCTGCTGTCAGCCTTGTGGCAATCACAAGGAATTATAAAGGACATTTCCTTCCGTGCCTGTGTTCACCTACCAAGCCCTCACCCTAAAATGTGACGCTGCTGTGACATGGTGGAGGCAAATCTTGTTATTATCATTAATTTTGCTTATTCTTGTTTCCAAGGGACGTTTTCCCTGCCATGGGGGAGGGTGACAGGCATCTGTTGGTGCCTGTTCCATATTTTTCTGTGCTCAGAGGAGGCCGCGGGTGCCCCGACAACAAAGGTTTTGTCAGTAAAAACAATGACCCTGGCGAAATTGTAAAGGGACAAAATGATGTGCAGAACAATCATCAAGTGACTAATGAGAGCAAACAAAGAACTTGCAAACAAGCCCCAAACTCCTGACAGCAGAAAGCACAAAGCTCTGGGGTAAGGGAAAGTGCAGAGTGTGTTCGTGGGCACCCAGCTGAAAGGAACTTGGGGCTCTCGTGGTCTTCCAGCGTCCATTGTTCCCGTGTTTGCCGTGGTGAGAGCTCCTCCAGGGTGTGGGGGAAGAGGAAACTCGGAGCTTCATCAAACCTTGTCCATTTAAAGAGACCCTTTCTATTCCTGCCATTACATTCTCTTCTACCTCTCGGTCTGCTGGTTGTATTCCCGGTTTTTCATGGACCTCTGCTCTTCAGCAGGGTGGGCACGTCCCTAGAATATCTTGGTGCTTCCTTGTTGAGGGTTGGTTTGAACAAATAGCACGTGATCGTGCTGGATGTGGATTTAGGGGAAGCAAAAAGAAACGGGGGAAATTAGTTAGCCTGACAGCAACAGGACAGTGAGACAGTTATAAAAATCCCTTCAAATTACTTTCTGTGGAAGTTCAAGAAGGAGCAGAAGCCATAGAGGATCTTTTTGTAGGGACTCAAACCCTTCTTCACTCAGACCTCTTGGCATCCTCTGGGCTTGCTGTAACAAGTCCATGTCCTTCCTGTGCCAAAAACTCTGGATCTGGATGCAGTGCTTCAGGTGGGAGGCTCTGACTGGATTTCAGATACTCCCAGCCAGAACTAGGTAGTGATACTTCAAGAGTGAGTTGGATCTGGACCTCACTAAAGCATTAAATATACTATTATGTTCAATTATCAGTACAGCCTTTGGGTCTGTAAGATTATCCTGAGATACAGATCATTTTACAGCCTTAGATGAGCCCTGCATTGCTTTGGGATGCAGACTGTGGCTGTTCTCTGTTAACCTGAAATCCTGATTTCACACAGCCAAAACTTGGGAGCTCCTTTCTCTCTCTCTCTCTCTCTCTCTCTCTCTCCCTTTGGGCTTGATCCAGGCAGGAGAGCTGAGGTTTCCCTCAGGTTTCCTTAGCAGAAAACCAGGATTTTTTCCCCAAAGAGGGAGCCTGCAAAGGGCAGGCTGGGCAGCAGCCTGCTGTCATTTGGAAGTCAGGCTTCAGCCCTGAGAGCCGTGATGGGCACGGACAGGGCGCAGTTGTTCCTGTGGGATCTCTGGGAATGCCTGATGCCAGCAGCCGCACGCTGCTCCAGGCAGGTTGTTCAGGGACACTGCTGGGCCTTTGGTCTGGGCTGTGCTGGGATTTCAGATACAGATGTTGTGTTTTGTTGACAAACACAGCCCTGATTTGCTTTTAAGTTGAGAGGTCTTGATGGAGAGGGAGGGATTTCAGCAGTGACAAATGCTGCAGGGGTGGAAGAGTTTAAAAGGAAAAATAAGCAGCTTTTCTTCTGTATTAGGAGAAATTGATGCCAGGAATCAGCATTTTGAAAGGAAAATGGCTGGGGAATGGAGCTGTTACCCAGAAAGGATGGGTTTTCCTGACCTTCCTTCCTTCCTTCCCCTCCTCACGTCCTTGGGAAGTGCTGTTCCATTTCATGGCTCTGGATAGTGCTGAGCGTGGCAAATCCAGCTGATCCGGGCTCTTGACTTTGTTCTCAGCTTTAGATGAGTTTTTAAAATACTTTATCCTTCACTGTCAGATAAAAGGAGATTTGTTTCTCTGTTTGGGCTAAAATACAGAGACTTCTCACTCTAGAAAGATTGAAGTTGATGCCTTGATTCTGAGAATACCTGTTGACAAATTATTATTGTCTGCACCTCAACCTTTTCTTTTAATATTCATTTTATCTTTTTTGACATACAAAAATTAAAACCCTCAGTGGAGTCTCATGTACCAAAATTATTCAGCTGAGAATTCCCAGACTGTGCCATCCGTGAGATCGCTCTGTTTGTTTAATGGGTTGGAGGCAGAAGTTTCAAGCACAAACACTCAAAAAGCTTCACTCAGCATGTTTGTTCTGCAATTCAGATGGTTGGGTTTTTAATTTGAAGTAAGGAAAAGTTTTGAGTATTATTACAGAAAATAAAGGGTGAAAACTCAAGTCCTGTTCTTAATGGATTCCAAGTGGTTTTCATGCAAAAGCAGATCACGGTTAGATAAAAATGCAAATGAGAGAAGGGTGGTTAAAGAATTTAATTTTCATTTTTAATAGAAATATGTTCACACAGAAAATTATTTTAATATAAATATAAAACAGAGAGTGGAATCTGTGATGCAGATCTCCCTTTTGATTTGAGGGCTGAACAGGAAAATAAGTCAAATTACCGGGATGCAATCCTGTTGACTCCACAGAAAAGTTAGCACTCCACAAACACAGTGATTTTTGTTCAGTTCATTTCTTTCCCTTACCTTTGTGTTTTGCAGCCCAGGCAGGGGAGGGTCAGCTCTAATTTTGTGCTGTTCCCTCCACCCATGTAAGGAAATTCCTTGCCTTCCACATCAGTTCTATTGTTTCCGGCTGAGCGGTGGCAGCTTAGGGAGCGTTTGCCAAGGATCTCAGTGGCAAAATTAGCCTTCCAAAACTGTTGGGTTGCATCAGCTCAGGGAAGGATGGATGTTTAGAAATGGAAACTTAATCTCACAGAGCAGTAGGATGGTTTGGGTTCGAAGAAACCTTGAAGATCGTCCCGTTCCACTCTCGGTTCGAGGACGATGGTTCTTATCGCAAGCGTGGGGTTAGGGAGTTAAAAATGCATGAAAACATAAATGGGTGTTTGCAAATAGCAAATTATTTCTAGGCAGTGGTGATTCAGATGAGACTGGTGTGAATTAGTCAGTGAAACGCACGTGGCTTTACAAGTGTGCCTTTAATTGTGGGTTTTGAACCCAGCGCTGGTTTTGGTGCCTGGTGGTTAAATTAGAGGTTTAGTTTGAACAGCAGAGCTTAAACTGTGAAATTATTACCCAGAGCTTCTGCACAGCTTTTAGGAGTTTCTGTGCAAGACAAACATGAACAGGATACCAGGAATATTTCAGAAATAAATGGTATAACAGGGAAAACACTCCCCTTGGTGGCTTCACACGACTCTGGTCTGCGTTGTGTGTGGGGCAGATAGTTTCCATTTTTAATTTCTGTTTGCTTTAAAAATAAAAAATGCAGAGTAGTTCAGCTTGTTCTCTGTCTTCTTCAAGATATTGAAATGGTAATTTTTAAGTGGAGTGTGACTGAGACGTGTAAATGTTTTAGTGAAAAGACCTCCAAGTCAGTCTCATAAATGAAGATGAAAATTCTACACAGGGTTTGTTCTACATTGTATGTTATTTTAAATGAGTAACAAGCTCCCAAAGGCAACCAAATGTCCTGATAATAGCTAAAATACTTCCATTTACATACTTGCTTTTGAGGGAATTTTCATAGAATGTAGAACGATTAAAGCTAAATTCCCAAAATGTTTGGTGTCATCTCTTGAAACAAAAAAACCCTCCTGAAAATGATGATCTGAACTGGGGCTGAAGTTTTGTTTCTGGGGAAAACTGCAAGTTGTACTGAAAGTTATGAAACTTGGATGTTGAAATCAGAACTATGTTCTTGTCACATTCCCTCGGTATATGATTTTATTGATTTGAGTTAATATATAGGATTTCTTCTAAAAATAGGCTTTAATTTGGTTGTGTGTCCATTTATTAACAACTTCAGCTCTTCTCGGTTCTAATTCCAGCCTTTAGCTTCTCAAGCTTGGACACAGGGGGAAGTAGTTTTGTACCTTTAGTGTGGCAATTCTGCTGTAAAGAAATGATTTCTGAAAACACAGTGACTTTTTTTCCATCCTTGGAAATTGTAATTTTGTGCTACTTTACTTCGTATTATCTTGGGTTTGATGCCAGATTTGTTTTTTTTTAAAAAAAACCCTTGATTTCCTTTTGAAGTTGACAAAAAGACAGGTTTTTCAGTGGGATTGTAATACAGTAAGTGATTTAGTGCTCTCTGGAGAGTCAGAAAGAGAACAAAAGCCATTGTAGAGGAATAATGGGTGTTGGGTTTTTTGATTTTCTTGGGTTTTTTTTCCAGTTTCCCCTTCAAGTTGTGTGATGAGAAATTTTGAAAAGACTTTTCCTTTCAGAACCTGGGATGTTGCGTGGTTTGGGTCAGGGTTTGTAAGTGAATGAAATTCAGCTGATAAAACCCCACGTGAATGTTAATTTATATCCTACAGTTCAGCAAGTCAAGTCTTTTGTTTTAATACGAACACGTGCAGCTCAACGTAATAATTACCATTTTATAGAAAGGATAAATCCATTGTTATTGCACATCTGGAACCAACCAGCTCTCTGATCCTGGGGCTGATGGGATGTCACCTTTTCTGTGCCACGAGGAGCTTTTTAGCCTGTGTTGGAGCTGCTTTCTCAGCCCTGCCTGTGTGTGATACTGCGGTGACTTTCAGAACTTCACTTCTGGCAGCTCTCATTGGTATTTAACAACTTCATCATATTGAAACTGCTTTTAATTAATGAAAGGAGCCAGGCTGTAATGCAGTTCTCACACGCTGACAGGCCCGTGTGCTCCCTGATGTTTTGCCACACTTTGCTCTGCTGTTCTTTCTTAAATATCTTTATTTTTTATATCACGCTGGGGGCGTTTCTGGCATCTCAGCAGAGCTGTGGTCATTGCAGGCAGAGGGGGGAAATAATGAGGTTCGTATTTCTCTTTCTTTTTTTTCTTTTTTTTTTTTAATATTCCTTGAAGTGCAGACTGCAGCTGGATATGAATTAATCCCCAGTGCTGCGTGGATGATAATTGGAGGGAATTAGCACGTGTGGGGCTGGGCTGTGTGTGCCTGGCGTGTCTGTCTGAGCTAATTGTGGGGGCACTATTTACGGTCAGTGAAGAGGAATAGGCCCTTGGCATCCTGCCTTTCAGCTGACCTATTTTAGCCATCTATCTTGGAGAGGGATCAATCACAGCACACAAGTACTAACTTCTCTCCACCGGCCCTGCAGAGCACGCAGAGTGTCAAAACCCAACGCAGATCTCAGCATTTAAGGCTTAAATGGAACTCTTCGTGTGGGGCTTGACGTAAAAAAAACATTTGGGTTTGATACGGAGCTGTGAAATACTCATTTATGGCATCGTGGGATGAAAGAAGTCACAGCTGCTTTGCAAACGGAGCGCTGGGAATTGCTTTGCCAAATTGAAATGATTTCTTCACGTTCCTTAGCAAAGTTGCACTCCAGCCCTGGTGTTTGAGCTGGAAGGCTTTAGGAGCAGATAAAAGTCGGCAGCTCCGTTTTGGGGGGAGTTTCAGGCTTCCCATGGTCCCCCAGGGATAACACAGGCACTCTTGGCAATTTTACCCATCATTTGTATTCTCTGAGTGAGCACGGGGCCGAGCTGCTGTTGGGGCTGCCTGGATTGGATGTGGAAATGGGGGCCCTCGGAATGGGATGGTGCCTCTGGCACTCGTGTGACACCGAGGGCTCATCCTTTCAGGGATAAAAGCACAGGGAATGTTCAAATCCTGGTGCTAGCCTGGGACTGAGCCTCCTGAACCAGCTCAGGGTGAATCCCAGCAGAGCTGTGCCCTCACCAGCACAGGCAAGAACTGAACCTGTGCTTGTGTATGGCTGCCTGGTTTCTGTGGATTTGCTGCTGGGAATTCCCTGATGTTTCCCTGAACTGAACATCCCAGCTCTAAGCTCGTATTACATAACTCTTGAAATAAGAATTTCTTGAAATTCTGTTTACCAGAGTGTTTGGTGGAGCTGGCACCACTTGCAGGAGCCTGGAGCAGTTTTCCTGTAGCTCTTTCCCAGCCGTACTGGGAAGCCCTTCCTGGGGTAGGGCCTCCAGGAGCTGCCTTGGCTGCTGACCCCTCGAGCCCAGCCTTTGATCAGCTACAGTGTGGGGGCTTGGAAGGAATTCCCAGTTGGCTACTGGTTTGGCATAATGGCTTCCTGAAGACCACAGAACTGTTAAGTTCGAGGCAGGTTTGATGTGTGAGGCTGGAGGAAACAGCCTGCCTCTGCTAAAAATTCCTTCACACTTGGAAGGTGGAGGATGAAGAAAGTAGGGTAGTGTGAAGTGAGTTTGGGATATCAGAGTTTGGACATGAGAATTCCAGTCCAACAGTTTGATTGTCTCCTGGAAGCATCCCTCACTGAAGGTGGCTGTGTGCTGCTGGCAAAACTTTGCAGAAGGAAGATCTCTTCTGTTCTTCCTAAGGTCTGAGAGATTTCATAAAACCATGGAATAGTTTGCGTTGGAAGGGACCTAAAAGCCCATCCAGTCCCACCCCTGCTGGGACACCTTCCTTCCTCTCTCCCAGTCTGCTCCAAGCCCCATCTGACGTGGCCTTGGACACTGCCAGGATTTGTGTCTGATTTATTGTGTCTGTTTATCTCACCTTAAACGTTGGGCTTGATTTTTCAGGGGCAGAAACTTTTTCTTAAGTCTTGCACAATTTCACTCATTTCTCCCCCCTCAAATTTTCAAAATTATTTTAACAATCAAATGCAATTTTCTAGAGAAATACATTCTTGATTTTGTGAAACAGAGTGTTCAGTTTCCATGAATGCGCTGTTTAAAAGGATCTCTGTGAAATATGACCTATTTAAAACTCTATATCATATATATTTAACTACATCCTGAGTTAAGTATTTAAATAACATTGTCACTCACTCTGTCTAAAGTCATGTTTAACACAGCACTTGTGTAACCTGCGCTGTGTGATGTGATTTTACAGCTCTGCCTACAACAGAGCTTTGGGGTTTGAACTTTGCTGTCACTGTTTGGGAGAAATTTGTATTAATTATTTGATATTTCTGTGCACAAAAGAAGGTGAAGTGGCAATTATTGCTCAGCTGTTTTTGCAAAGGAAACAGCTGGGGACGTGCCCCATGCAGACGTTGAGTGTCCTGGCACCATTCCCTGAGGAATACTCTGCTTGGCAGCTCCCCATGGCCTTGCAGTTCTGGATGCCTTCCTTGGCCTCAGTGACATCTCCCTGAGCACCTTCCCTCCTCCAGAACTGGGAACAGCTGGATGGGAATGGCTGGGATGTTGTTGCAGTGCTGTGTGCTGCCATCTAATGGGAGCCCAGCACTGTCCTTCCTCCTGCCAGGAGGGAGGGGAGGCCACCGGGCTCTGTCCATTCCTCACAGGGGTAAATCTGCTAAAAAAAAAAATGGTGTGAGCATCTTGCAAGTCCCGGGGTGAACACTGCTAAGTTGTATATAGAGCTACTTCTTGCTTTTCCTGATTTTCTTCCTTTCTTTCCCTCCTGCAGGCTCTTGATGGAAATATATATGATCACCTTAAGGATTATTTAATGGCATTCAGCAGGACTGAACTAGAGACGTGCCAAGCTGTACAAAACACATTCCAGTTTTTACTGGAGACTTCCAGCAGGGTAAGTTTGAACTGAATGATCCTTTGTAACTGAATCCTTGCAGCACAGACCAATCCCCAGGCCCAAAATTTGCTTCCAAAATCATGACAAAACCGAAGGGTTGTTATTTTTGGTTACTCCCGGGTGGTATTAAGTGAAAAGACACCAGACAGTTTTCTTGGGGAGAATTTTTCCTCTAGCACCCAGTCTGCCTTCTCCTGAGTGCATTTGCATCCAGAGATGCTCAGTTCTCCCACGTTTGGGAGGGGAAATTGCAGCTGAGGCTTCTGCACGGTGTAATCTGGAGCAAAACCCCAGGAAACTGCTTGGATCATTTCTTAGTAATTGTCTGTCAACTTAAAATCCCGGCTATTGCGCTGTTTTCTCCCTGGAATTAAGAGTGGCAAACACAGCAAACAAATTAGAGCCTTGTCATGGACGTGGTTTGTTTGCTTTGTCGAGCAGCCAGACTGAGAGAGGCGTGATCGCTTCCAGGGTAATTTTGATACTTAAATAATTCATCTGCTGGGCTAAAAACAAACAAAAAAAATATTTGTCATTGAGCTCAGAAAAGCTGCTTTGGTGCAGTCATAATATTCCTTTATGCACTTACCTGACCCACCCACCCAGAAACAGAGCTCATTCACACGGGGATTTGGAGCAAAAAAAAAAAACCTTATTTAACACATTCCTCCTTTACCTCCAAGCAAGGGATCTCACACCTTCAGAGATCTAAAGTGAGGGCATGAAAAATGGGCTTCACCCTCAGCTTTGAATTTACTTGGCAGCAACTGTAAAAATAATCAAAACACCATTTTTCTCTTCAGTTGTAGAAGGACTTTCAATAGTTTACCTTGGGGTGCATTATTCAGATCTGCTTCAAATGCCTTCCCCAGAAAGGCTGGCTTGGAATCCTTTAGCTAAGCAGGCTTCTGTATAATGTCTGCATAATTAATTTTTCACTGTTGTATCAGATCCTTTGTGTTCAAAATACTCGGAGATCTGCCTGGTTGGGACTTGGATCCAATTCTAAACTGCCATATCCAAACAGTTCCTTGGAATATATTGACTGGTGGATTTTTCCACAAGCCTTCCTTATCCTTTCTTTCCATAACAGGTCCAGGTTGCAGTAATCAGCCCCAAAAAAATCCAGAAAAAAACCCAGATTTTCTCTCCACCAAAACCTTTCAAAAGCAGCTTGAGTTGTTAAACATGTAATAAATTTGTTAGCAATTTAGAATAAACTTGTCATCAAAGCAAAGGTTTTTAAATATTTATTGGAGGTTTTGAATGTTTCACCTGTTCTTTGTTAGTTTGCAGTACAAGCTTGGCAGGCTCTGCTTAGAAGAGACCCTTCAGGTCATTGGAAGGAATATTTCTGCTGTTCCATCTGAACCATATTTCTGTTTGCAGGATAGAATTAAATTGTATTTGCTTTAGAAGGACACAAGTTGCTTCCCACAAGTGCCAGGGACGGGTCCTTGGATGGGCAGGGCTGGCTGTCACCTCACGTGATGCAAATGGAGGGAAAGAGCTAAAAAACAGAATTGCTGTCTAAAGTGCAGATTTTTCCTGGTTTTATCATTGTTTGTTGGAGCTTTGGAGGTTTTTTTACTCCTGGATCAGGGTGTCATTTCTCTGACACTGGTATGGGAATGCTGACCCCAAAGAGGGTAATTTTAGATGGGATTTTGGGCAGGAATTGTTCCCTGGGAGGGTGGGCAGGCCCTGGCACAGGGTGCCCAGAGCAGCTGTGGCTGCCCCTGGATCCCTGGAAGTGTCCAAGGGCAGGCTGGACATTGGAACACCCTGGGGCAGTGAGAAGTGTCCCTGCCCATGGCAGGGGGTGGCACTGGATGAAATTGGATGAAATTTTAGATCCCTTCCATCCCAAATCACTATGGGAGTGTAATTGTATTAAAATGCAATTTAAGTTCCTTTTTGCTTGAACAGTCTTAGTCAAGACTTGTACTTCTTGCACTTCTCTTTCGGAAAAAAAGCTGATTTCCTTTGGAACATTTTGTCAAATTCCATTTGCTGTTTTGAGTAACATTTCTGTGAGGCTTCTGGTAAGAGGGTGAATAATTTCCTTTATGCACATCTCTGACTGTGCCTTGTTTCTGCATATGGGTTATATTTAATGTTTGATTTTGGGTCTGTTTTGACCTGTCAATTGACATTGACTTCAGAAAGAAACCTGTGCAAGAACATTGATTTAATTAGTGAATGGCAGGAAATCTGTTTGGAAAAGTTGCAGCTTAATCCCAAGGATACGGTGTTGCTTCGGATTCTTTTTATTCTCTTTTTATCAATTGTCTAATATTTTGCGCAAATGCAGGATTTCATGTGCTGGGCTTGCACATTCTCCTGAGCCTCCTGTTCTGATAACAGTTGTTTTCATTTTTAACCACTTACTGTGGCTTTGAGGGGAAACCTCCTAGGAGTGCTGATGGAAAAATGAGTTTTCTGCTTTGAACCCAGTTGCTTGGGAGTCAGATTTCTGTGGGGAAAATGCATTAAAATATCTGTATAGGTTTTCACATCCTCAGTAACTTCATTTTAAGGTTGTTTTTTTTTTTCTAATTGAAGTTAAAATAGCTCCACATTATTTGGCATGGCCCAGGGTTGTGTGCTCTGGTCAGTGTTCACATGGATCTAAAGGACAATTCAATGGAATAGCTGCTTAAATTAAATGATTTTGATGCCAGATCAGTGCTGAGCATCCTCTGAAGCTGCAGATGTTCCCTTCTTTAGTATTTTCTGAATTTCTATTTCTGGGGATTCATGATGCAAATCCCTGTCTGTTTTCTCCCCATTTGAGTGTGTTTATGTTCAACTGCTCAAATTGGTGCAGTAATTATGTACTTTTCTGGTTTAGAGGAGTGCATTATTGGCCCTGGAGGACTATTTACTTATTTTAACTGGAGATTAATTTTTTACAGTTCAGTATTTCAGCAACACAAGCATCAACATTTCGCTGCATTAGAGAGCAAGTTTTATTTCCCATTGTCCACGCAGCACAGAATTCTTGGTCATGCACAATGCTGCTATTTCTGGATAAATACCATCCTTATTATCTCCTTTGTGCCTGTAAACCCCCAGTTTGGTAATAAATTGATATAATTTTGGTGCATTTTCATCAATTGAGGCAGTGAATGCTCTGTAAGAGTTCTTCAACCAGTGATCCTATTTTTTCATCTTGCAATCACTGGGTATTTCTTTGTAAATCTGTGTAAATTGTGACATAAGAGGTTTGTTTAGGGATCTGTGTCATGCTGCCTGAAACGTATCATTAAACAAATTTGGGAGCTGAAGGGGTTTTGCTTCAGCAAAATGCGAGCTTGGAGAGTTTTCTCTGAAAGCAATTTAATAAAGAGAGATGAAGTTTGTAACTGATTGTGGATGCATTATTCCAAATAGCCTTTTGAGCTCCCGCAACTGATAATTTCTGCCAAATTAAGACTTTTCATCTTAAGAAAGAGCAGTGCACAGGAAATTACCCACAAGAGGAGGGGGAAATATTTATGGCAGTGACACCAGAGGGTGTCTATTTAATTGCTGGTGGGTTTTTCCCCATCTTGTAGGTAAATGGCAGGGATATTTTAGGTCCTTGCCACCCACTGTGTGTCCTGCCAGTACCTCTGAACACCTCAGGTCCTCAATTCCCTGCTGGTGCACCCAAGCTTCTGCTGCAGGTTTAATCTCAGCTGGAAGCTGTGCTGCTTTTTCTCTCCAGCTGCTTTTCAGTTCACAAAGCAAGGAGTCTAAATAAACCTTTTTCTTTCCTCAGGTGGTGCGGGATTACAATCTCCAGCTGTTCCTACAGGAGAACTCGGTGTTCCACAAACCTCAGCCCTTCCAGTTCCAGCCCAGTGACAGTGACACTGTAAGAGCCCTGTGAATCCCTGCAGCTCCTTGGTCTTGCTCTATTTTAAAGCAGATTGTTAAAAATGGGGGAAGAGAATCACTGGTATCCCAGTCTGGTTTAACCTCGTGCCGTATTTTTGGGAAAGAAAGGGAGATTGGCCTGGTTGCAGGAGGTGGGTGATGGTTAAAAAAAGCATCAAACAGGCTCCACATCACCCACAAAAGAGCAGAATCTTTTTTTGGCATCCAGATTGTGACTAACAGTCCTCTGTTTCACTGCTTTGAACCTAACTCCTACTAAATTTCGTTGCCTTTTTATCCTGCTGGTGAGGTTCTCGTAATATTCAGTAATACTGGGTTACAACTGTGCCAAATAAAGTGTCCCTACACACCTAAATGGCTCAAGGAATACTTTGAGATACAGAGAGTTACTAAAAATAATACTGTTAAAAGACTGCATTCCAAAATAATATCCAAAATTCTTGCCTTGTTTTCTGTGTTGCTTCCAAAGCAATCATAATGACATTAAAATTGCGTGAATCAGAGTGTGTAAGTGCATTTCCAAACAGCACCTTGATTAAAGTGGATTCTTGATGTCCCATTGACATTACTGATGTTATTTTAAGAAACAACTGCTTAAAAGAAGTTTGAATCTTTAAAACATACAAACTTTTTCTGACTTGAATTCATTAGTGATCTGTCTTGGGCAGTCCTGATCTGTAGTTCAAGTGATTCAGATCAAGACCTGCGTAAGAGTGATTTTCCCAGTTACCCTGACATCTCTGACTGGGTCTCCTTTGTATTTCCCTCGTAACAAACTCTGATTGGGATTTTTATTCCAGAAACAGTCAGTTACTCCCATAAATAAGTGTTTGGACAGTGCTCTTGGGTGGGATTGTTGGGGTGGCTCTGCAGGGCCAGGAGTTGGGCTGGATAATGCTGGTGGGTCCCTTCCAACTCAGGATGATGTGTGATTAATTTTAGGCTGTTCTTGCTAACAGTGGGCAGAACCTTTCTGACTCTTTGCCTCTCTAACCTTTGCTGCCGTGTTCTCATCCCCGTGCCCTCCCTGCATCCAGAGTTTTAATGCAGTTCAGCTGGTGGAGATTGAGCCCTCACCTGTCAGTGCTATGAGAATGACCATAGCAGAGGTACCTGGGCGTGTTTCTGGTCAGCCCTGTGCATGTGGGATGCTGAATTTTACACTGGGGACAGGTGGCAACAGAATGCACAATCTCTGTATGTATAAAAAACAGAAAAGGTTATTTAAAAAAAAAAAAAAAAGAAAGAAAAGCTTTTTTCACCATGAGACTTGAAGGAGGAAAAATCAGTTTGTGGGGGGGCAGCTTCACGCTTCTCCTGTGTTTATGCAGGGGGTTTGTAATTGATATTCTAATCTGCTGGGGCATGAATTGCAATTCCACAGCTCAAGACAGTGCTATGTGGAATTGGTTGCTGGTTTTCTGCAGGCTCTGGGTGTGCACTGATGAAATGCAGCCCTGTCTGTTGCTGGTTTAATCTGGCTCTTTTTCCAGAGGCCATCCCCATGGCCAGGAGAGCTGTCAGTCACTCCCATCAGACTCTGCAGGGTGGGAAGTGCCAGGGTTCTGTGCCCTGGCACTCGGGGGGGCTCACAGGGTCCCCGTGTGCTGCCGGTGCTGCCTCGCTCCAGGGGTTTTTAGGAAGTGATGAATGGCTCCTTCAGGTCTCACTTCTCACTCCTGTGCTTGCTTAACCCACTTGGGCTGCAGAATTCCTGCATTTCCTCAGTGCACTGCAGCTTTTTTAATCTTCAGCTACTTAGAACTGTAACCAGCTTTCTCCAAAATAACTAAATTATGCTTCTTCATGATCTGTGTAATTCTGCTCAGCTACCGGGATCCTACCTGGGCAATCTCATTTTTAGTCAGTAAGTACAAGAGAATGAAGGCTCTTGCTCAGGCTTTTGAATTGGTCAGCAATTGGGTGTTTTCTAATTGATGGAGCAACATTTAATTGCAGGAGAACAATTTCCAAGCATTCTTTTGCCACAGGTTCTGTTTCTAAATGTTCTGCAGAGATTTCCTCAGTTGGCTTTTACTTTCTGTGGGTCGTGCATGATGATTTTCACACCAAGGACTGAAAGAAAAAAGCAGAGTCATAAATACAGCTCATCAAAAGGTTAATATTAACCTTAGCCAAGAGCAAGTTGTGGGCTCTCTTTAGGCTGATCCACTGGGACTGGGCCCAAAATTTGGAGTATTTGTTACTAGAACGGAGTTGGGAGGGCTGTAGGCAGGAAGAATGTTATAAACAATATGGGTATGGAGCTCTGAATGGAAAGATCTCAATTCTGGGGTAAATTCCACTTTTACCATCCCAAATTTCTGTTTTACAAGAGAAGATCTCTGTGCAATCCTTGAGTCAGGGACAGTTTGCTTTCAAAATGATCCCAATGTGCACAGTCAGAACCTGCAATAGGGACTGTTCCTAAGAAAGGAAGGGATGAAACAGTTTTCCATCAGCTTCCAGGATTTTTGATCCCAAGGTAAGGTGGACACTTTTGAATGCTCACAGAGAGAAAGCCACTTCAAAATGTTTTACATCAATCAGGTATTTTCCTTTAAATAAAAAATTCGGTTTGAGCATGAATTTAGTCAATTGTTTATGTTACTAAATTACCTAGCTGATTTTGTTGTCTTGCTTCATTTTGATGGACATAAATTCTTATTTTTAAAGTAGGAGGATTTAAAAAAAATCCCTAAAACAAACTACTTACCCTTAAAGAAATGGTTTGCTTTAAAAATATTCAGACAGAAACAATAGATCTGTTCCTAACAAGCTTTAATCCTCTCCAGAAATGAAATCCCAACATGGATTTCTAGACAGCAGAGTCGAGGATGGAAAAGAGTCTTTTAAAACACCTTTATCCTCCCAAGGAAATCCAGTCAGCACATCTTGGCATTCCATGGAGGCTGCTCTGGTAGTCCACAGTTTAATCATCCCCCATCCTCCCACGAGGAAAGGGATATTTATTAATTCCATAGAAATCCAGTGTGTGGAAAACACGCTGTCTCTGTGCTCACAGATAAGCCACGAGAACAGGGGGGGAAAAAAAAAAAAGGAAATTCACTGGCTTTTCTGTGTTTCCTGTTTGGAAAAGCTGCTTTTTTGCTTTCTCCTTGATCCCAGGGATATCACGTGAGAAAAGGGGCCAGGTGACACCAAAGTGTCCCTGGAATGGCAGGAGAAGGGTCCAAAAAAGCTGACATTTCATTTTTGGGGTCTTTTTCCTGTTTTTCACTCACTGTTTGCTCAGGGAACATGAGGAAAAGCTGTGGCCCAGATGATTTCTCCCACAGCTTCTTGACATGAAAATAATCTTTATTTTCCCCCTCTTAGTTTGCACAAAAACACCTCAGGAAGTTCAGTGGGAAGTTTTGCTGTTTCCCCCCATGTAACTTGGCTGTTTTTTGGGCAGATTGTGAAAATAAAGACAAATTTCCCTTCCTTCTTAGGAGAACATCTTGGAGTTTCTCAGCATCTTCTGTGAAGGAATTTTATATAAGTTACATAAAAAAGTACAAAAAGGGCCCATATTTCCATATTTACAGTGGTCTGTACGTTTAATACCAGAACAGACCAGATTTAAGTACAACTTCCTTGAAGCTAAATCTAAAAAAACAAAAATTAAAGTTATGATTTAATTTTATCAACCTTTTTGTACCGGAACAGACTGGTTTTAAGTATAACCTTTTTGAGGCTAAATACATATTACAAATAAGTAAATATTTAGTTTTATTCAGTATTAGGGATTCTTTTTGAGGAGAGCTATGGCCATTCAGGTCAAGAAATGATCAGTGGGTGTGAGTGGGCAAAGCTCTGCCTTCCTTCTGTGATTTAACCCATCTTGTGCCTGTCTAAAACTGATTTTATTTAATCCATCCCACCCAAGTTGTGCTTAAAATAAGATCTAATATTTATATTTGAGGTTGATACTGAAAAAAAATGGAAAGTTTTGGATCTACTGGGGACTTAGTTTCAATGTGAACATCATTTCTGATTTTCCCTTAAGTATAATGAGCTGCAATTGGCTCCCAGCCTAATGGATTTTATTTTAATTTTCACTGCCTAGTTGATTTTATTTTAATTTTCACCATCTAATTTTAATTCAGAGAGCACACAGTTAGAATTCTTAGGGTTTTGGCAGTCAGGAAACACAGTTTAAGCAAAGCTCTGAGTATTTTCTAAGTGAAGATCAGAGAGCAGAAGTTGCGCTTGAAAGAAGTGGCCACTTAAGAACTACAAATTTGTTTATATTGCATTGAAAATACTTACAAAATCAATTTTTCTGGGTCAAACTCGATTTTAAAAGTTGTTTTTTTTTTTTTGCCTTTGGTTACCTAATGAGGGCAATTTTTCCATATTTCTAATTCTAATAGATTTTTGGAAAAATTGGCTGGGAATGCAGCTGCTGTGAGGGCTGAGGCAAATGAGGATAATTATGAGGGTGAGAATAGAAATAAATTAACAAAAATACTCTGCACTCTAATTTCAAGATTAATTTCAGTGAGAACAACAATAAAAACCTTTATAAATAAATAAGATTCAAATTAATTTTAAAGAAAGGATTGTGCTTTTCATCTGTTTTATGCAACAGAAGTTCTTAATACAGAAACATCAAGGCTTAGGGATAACAAAGCTGTGTTGATCAGTGATTTTTAATAAAAATCAATACTTTTAAAATTCTAGACTTCAAAAACAAAAAACCTGAAACAAACAAACAAACAAAAAACCCAAGCCAAAACAACAACAAAAAAATCCAAACAACCAGAAAAAAAAAATAAACCCAACCAAAACATCCTTGCCCAGTCAGATGTTCCTTTCCCTTCTGCAGCCCCCTCATCCTTTTATTAGATTAATATAGTATTGTCTAGTATTAATAATGTCTTATAAATGTGTTAGTTTAAAAAGCAGCATGTCTTCTATAGAGCAGCAATAATAGGTTGATTTGGATTTAGCCTTTTTGTAACATATATGTTACAATATTATAATTATTTATTAATTTAATATTTAATTAAAATACACTATAATAATAATAATATATTTAAGTCCTTTTTTTTTTTTGTTATTCTGGGATGGGGGAAATGCCTTTATGCAAAAATAATCTTAATTTTTAAGGATGAGGAGTGTCAGTTTGAAAGGTTGGAAATTGAAATGTGAGTCAGCCCCAGCTCACTCTTGGCTAAATTAAAATTAAATGAGTTCAGCAATAACAGACTAAAAGGAGCCCCAGAGCTGGCTCATGATTTTCTCAGAACTGCTGAGTTTAGCAGTGAGCTGTGTGAAAAATGTCATGTGTGTTCCTTCCTCCTCCCCAGAGCGTTGCTCTGAAGGGCTGGCATGGAAACTTCTTGTTTTCACCTCTTTTTAAAAGGACTGCCTGGTTTTTAGATGTGTTTTATGTCGGTGCTTTGCATGCAATAAATGTTCCCTGCTTTTTGCCTTGCTAGAAGTGAACTTTTTTAGGCGTCAGCCACAAAAATAAGGAACTTGGAGGCTTAAGAGCCAATGTTTTTTTCGCTTTCAAGACAGTGCTGTGCCATCTGCATCCAGATATAAGTGGGTAAATAAGAACACAGCCTGAGTTTGGGAGGCAAATCCTGCACCTGCACCAACATTTCAGACCAAAATGGAGAAGTGACATTTGTCTGCAGCCTGAATGCTTTTGTTAATTTAGGAAACACAGCGTTGCTGCCCCGAAGCTTTCGAGCTGCTTGGAGCCATCCAGAACTTTCTGTTGGTTTTACTGATCGAATTTTTAGCACTAAACACTGTTTTTGTTGTAATCCAAGCCCGGAGGGAGCAGCAGAGTGTCCATCTATGTTTAGCTCAGGTTTTTTGGCTCTCCCTTCATTCCTTGGCTACAGAGGGTGGGTTTGGTTTCCCTCTCTTTTTAGAAGAGGTTAAATTGAGTCATTGGATGTCTTGGCACCACTGGGTTCCAGTCCTGAAAACTCTTCAGCCCCATGGAGTAAATGAGGTCAGGATCAGACCCTTTGGTTCCTCCACCTTCTTCCCTACAGGTTGGACTTTAATGTCCACAGCAGATAAATCTGGTTTAGTTCCTTTCTTTTTTAGTGGCAGCTGGGTTTTCATTTTCTTGATGTTCCTGTCCAGTGTGTCTTTCCCTGAGGGTACAGAATTAAGGCTTTTCATTGCTGCATTTTTATTTTGTTTTATTTTTAGACCTTTAAGCAAGGGTGAGGTCTGCATGGGTGCAACACTGCTTTATAAATAACAAATACAAGTTTGATCCTACAAGATTCCTTGATTTTTTAGTAACCCTTAAGAGTAGCCACAAAGTCTGCATCCATTTTTCGCCAAGTGCTTTTGATAAATAGACTGAAACCCAAAATCACACCTGGGGTAATGGAGAAGATTATCAAGTGACTGAAAAGTTTGGATTCTTTCCATAAGAAAATGAGCTGCTGAGTAGGAGCAAGAGTAGTGGGAATACTGAAAGTTTGTTATGGGCTATCTTCACTCTCAGATGTTTTATAGGGAAGAGGGAATGTCAAAGATTCTGCTCAGGTGGAAGTTGTGGAAGGAGCTGTATGATTAACTGGGAAGAAACTGAGGTGAAATGTTGTCTTAAGGATGTGCCGAAAGAAATCCAGGTATTGTCTTCAGTTTTACACTGGAGTAGCTGAACAGAGGTAGTTAAAGAAGTCAGTAATGAAGAAATAGTATTTTCTAAATCCACCTCAATAAAAACCAATTTACTGGTTAAATTGAGGAAGATGGCTGAAGAAATCCTCACCTGAAGCTTCCTCTGCCTACCTGATCATCCCAGCACTGGCCTCATGCCTGTGCCTCTCCCTCTTCTGGGCTGCTCCACTCCTTGGCTGACAATTCCCAGTGCTGGAAAATAACACTGCCTGGGCATTCCAGACACTCAGAATAAAGGCCAGCTTCACTTTTGGCAAGGAACTTCAGTGAACAAGTAGCGAGCTGAACCAATTTTGCCTCTTTTTCAATTATATCCCCTGATAGGCTGTCAGCCAAAGTTGGTGGTTTTTTTCTCTTCCGTGAGGACAGTGTAATCTAAAGGCGAGAAAAAATCCTCTTTTCAGAATGACTTCAGTTTGCCTCCTGGTGTCTCTTGCTTTTACCCCAGTCTGTGTCAAATGCTGGTGTAGATGATTGAGCTGCCATCCTTCCTTGACACGAATCATTCCACTTCTCCTGCTAAAATACCTGATAACAGCATTTCTTCTTCTGCAGGAGCTGGAGGCTCCCCAGCTACCCTGAAAATAATTCCATGCCTTTCTGCTCTCTTACCCTTTCCTGATGGCTAACCTTGGATTTCTCCTGCCTAAACGACCTTTTCATCCTTCTGGGCTTTTTCTCTAGTTTCAAACTCCACCTGATGAAGAAAAATGGTGTCTCTTGAGCCATACAGAGTGAGACATTTGTGGCACAGGCATTTCTTTCGCACTTCAGCAGCTCTGTGCGTATTCTCTCTTCTCGAATCATAGTTTATAAGGGGTTTTTTTGGTTGATCTCAAAGGCTGGGCAGGAATATATCAGGATTTGTGCTAAAAAGGAGTGCAGCAAGGGTTGTGGATTGCAGTGACTGGGTCAGGAAAAAAAAAGTTACAGGGACTGGTTGAGATTATATCTCTGGAGGTTGTCTGGTCCATGTGTTGTCCAGGACTATATCCAGGTGGCTTTTGGATATCTTCAAAGATGGAACCCATCCCAAATGATTCTGTGACTCTGTTACAGATGGAAGTGATGGAAAGATTGGGAATGGTTTCAGCAATTCCATGCTGGGAAATGTTTCTGTTCTGTTCAGCCTGTAGACAGCAGAGAACTATTTTGTCTTGCTTTACTTGGAACTTCGTGAGGGGGACAATTTTACTTTTTCTCATCGACACAACAAAAGCAGGAGCAAGATGGAACAATATCAAAAATGTGATTGGAAATCTCAGTCTGTTTTGCAGGCACAGACATTTTTGGACAGAAACTTCCATGCTGTACTAAAATCTTTGATGGCTTTGTGGGTTGATCACAGTTTACAAAGAACGAGCCCCTTGGTCACATTAAACGTTTTATCTTCAGGAAGGAATTGTTCCCTGTGAGGGTAGGGAGGCCCTGGCACAGAGAAGCTGTGGCTGCTCCATCCCTGGAAATGTCCCAGGCTGGATTGGACAGGGCTTGGAGCAGCCTGGGACAATGGAAGTGGGTCCCTGCCCATGGCAGAGGTGGCACTGGATGGACTTGTAAAGTCCCTTCCATCTCAAACCATTCCATCCTCGTTGCATCCTATAATGCCTGTTTGCTTTGGGAATTGAATTCTTGTGAACTTTTGGCTTTTGGAGTTGCCTTCCCACAACTCGGTGCAATCCCAGAGTTCACCCGGAAGTTCCTGTCATACCTTTCTCATTCCCTAAGAAACAAGATCCCAGGCTGATAAATATGTTACACAAAGTTACCCTGTAGGTAAACCCAGAGCTATGCCGGGGTTTGGTCCCTCCTGACTCCTGGTTCCCCGTTCCAGAGCCGGCAGCTGGAATCGGAGACGGGCACGACCGAGGAGCACAGCCTGAACAAGGAGGCGCGGAAATGGGCGACGCGGGTGGCCCGCGAGCACAAGAACATCGTGCACAGCCAGCGGGTAGGTCTGCCAAAAAACACATCCCCTGGGGACAGCAGGAGCTGCTGCAGGCACCAGGGAATTCCTGACCGTGCCTGTCAAAAGCCTGTTCCGCAGGGGGAAGATCCGTGAGGAGTTTGCCGTTAAATCTAATGCGAGGACGTAGAATTGATAAATCTGTTTCCCTGTCTGCGGCTCAGGCTCTGAAGAGCCAAGGGCTGTGTTTAGCAGTCAGGCAGCTGGATTTTGGAACGTGTTGAATGTGTCTTTTAGGTGGGAGAATGAAGACAAAAGTTCCTTGCTCTTCCCCCCAAAAAATCCAGCCATGCAGGAGTCTGCTGTGCTTTCACCATGCCCTGCCCAGGTTCCCGGTCACCCGTAAAATTCCAACCCCTGAGCACAGCATCAGCTGGGGAACAACAACATCCAGAATGCTCCAGGAAGACCTGAGAGCCCCTTTCAGGGCCTTAAGTGGCTCCAAGACACGTGGAGAGGGACTGGGGACTGGAGATGGAGGGACAGGACACAGGGAATGGCTTTCCCTGCCAGAGGGCAGCCTTAGAGTCATCACGTTTAATTTCCTGGGATGGACCTTTGTTGGTCACCCCCAGCACCCAGTGGAACAGTAACTTCCCTGATTGTCACAAGTGTTTGTCCTTGGCACTGACTGCACCTGTGGTGTGTTTGGCAGACCCTGGAAGAGCTGGAATGCCACGGGCCCATGATGTCCGAGCAAACCCGAGTGGAGCTGGAGCAGAAGATAGATGAGGCCAGGGAGAGCATTCGCAAGGCTGAGGTAAAAAGGAAATTCTTCTGGCATTTTCACTTCTTTCCCACAGGTAGATCTTTGTTTCAGCTGTTTCGTTTGGTTGGTTTATTTTTAGCATCAGAACCCTGGGAATTTTAAGATTTTTTTTTTTTTCTTTTTTCCCTTCGTTTGGTATTTGTCAAATCACTGAATGAACTCCGTGAAACTCCAGATCAGATGAATGATACTAAAAACACCTCCTGGTGAAAAGTGAGGCCACTTGGCTGCCTTTTCCACTGTGAAAGGTCAAGAATCTCTATATTTTGGGGCTTTATCTGAAACAGATTGAAAAACAATCTCATTGTTTTTACCAATCTCCTTCTGTGTGAAGGGATTAATACCAGAAAATGGTGATTTTTATCTCTGTCTTCATATTGTTCCGTTCTAGAAGCCACTGCCACGTGCTCTTGTAGTGGACTTTGATACACAAACTAAATCTTACTGTTGATGGGAAAATTGGAAAATAATTGGAAATAATCCTTGTATCTCTAATTTTACTGTGAGGTGCTTTTAAAAGGGTTACATAGGGTTTTGAGACCTGTTGTAGGTTAAGACTCTTGAAAAAACTTAACTTCTTATTTGGCTGCCAGCGTTGGGTTGGTAAAAGTGAACTGTTTTCGTGGCCACTGACTGAAAAAGCCCATTGCAGGCAGCAGGATCTGATCTGCTGGGTTTTGGATGAGTGGGTTGCTTAATTAAAACTGTAGGAGAAACCTAATTGTTTCAGTGAAGTGCTTCTCATGCCTCAGAGTACCTGATGTAATTAGGAATGTGATTTACAGGTGAAGGGGTTAGAAAATACGGATAAAATTATTCCTCCTCCTGGCAGGAGAGCTATTAGGCTCCCTTTTTAAAGCAAATGCAAGATATGTTTTTTTTTAAAACCTAATTCTTACAGAAAGTGGTTTAAAAACCTGTTTTGAGTAAATTATTTCCAACAGACCATACTCCAAAATATTTGTATACATGCATACCTAGTTAATGATTAAATCTGCAAGGTTGAAAGATAAAAGCAGCAGCAAGAAATAAAATCAGGATAAGAAGTGGGAAAAAAAAAATTCTTGCAGTAAAGTATTGTAAAAGGTACAAATTAAATCAGTCTGGAACTTAAGTGACTTAGAGGGAAAGTGCCAAGTGGAAGTTTTGTTTTCACCCAGACATGTGTTTTAGCTAATACAGAGAAATAGTGTATTTTCCTGGTTTTCCAGTGTGTTGGAGTTAAACCGTCCCTTATCCTTCTAACATTTCACTTGTGCCCTGTTTTACAAGGGAGTCTGGTGCCAGTGCCAAGTACTTGAGGATGAAACCCAGTGATTGGGGGAGTTTTGCCAACTTCTTTCTCTTCTGCTGCATATTTTAAAGACATGAAGTTATCCCCGAGCTTTTGGAATGGTGTGGAAACCACTTAGTGAGACTTTTCTGTATTGCCACCAAAACTGTTTATAGTGTAGCATTGTTTATTTTTTTCAGATAAGCCAATAAGTGAATTTAGGGAGATTTTATTTCCACTTGGGAATGGCTCTTTCCTTTAGCCATGTTTGTCCCCACTCCTCTAACACTGAGTTTAAGATCATGAATTAGACAAGAGATTTTTGCACACCTAAAATCGTGGAGAAGAACAACCTAAGCTTTGAGCTAAAACCTTTTCTTTGGGAATGCAATTATAATTCCTTCCAGTGTGTGAAAACCAAACATTCCTGCATATTTAAGTGCAACTGATTGAGTTGGAATTACCGAGGGTTGGGGAGTGGCATTTGTGCAAAAAGTTATTTAGGCAGTAGGGAGGCTCTGGAGTTTGTTCTGGTATCACATCTGAAGGTGTGTGAGGGTGACACAGAAATTTGAGTTTTATTTTATTTTTCTCTTGAAATGCTTGTTATTTTAATGGAAATTTTTATGCCTGTTCTATCCCATTTTGGTTTCTTGACTCATTTAATTTCTTTTGCAAATCCACTTTGTCCCTTATTTTCTGTCCTCATCATTCCTGAACAAGAAGACAATTTCACAAACACATTGGGATTAGTTTTTTCTGGTTTGCTTAGGGAGGATTTTATTGGTAAAGGTTTTTTTTTAACCCGGGTGTGTTGGGCATAGAAGTGCTCATCTCACTGCCCTCTTCTTGGAGACCTTGAATCCAGGGAAATCCAATGCCTAGGAGGAACTGAGGAGCTGTTCCATATGGATAACTGGATTTAACAAGTACAGGGATGTAGAAACAGGTGTAATTTGAGAGTATAGCAAAGGAATTGTGTAAAAATGTGCTCAGGATCAGGAAATATTGGAGAATCCAAATTTTTTTTGTCTTCTGCAAGATTAATATAAAGTCTCAGGTTGGCACATCCACATCTCAGTGGGTTATTTCTGATCTTTTTCTCCCTGGGATAGCAGCTATTTCTCCTTGTGATGTTTTCAGGGAGCAAACTCCTTGATTAGAGTTGGGGGAAAATCAGGAATTCCAGCAGAGTGCTGCTGTGCAGGTGATATGTGGCAGATGTGACTGTAACTGATAACCAGAACATATATTTTTGTGTTAAAATTGGAAAATTTGGGGTTTGCTAAAGGATTTTATTTTTTATTTGATTGCTTCTTTTAAAAGGAGATGTTAAAATAATGTTAGATTATTGCTGGCCCTGGCAAAGCAGTAAAATTGACTGTAGCTAATGACACACTGTGGAGTTTAGATCCAGAGGGATTCCATCCTTGTCCCAGCAGCATTGAACCACTTTGATAAAGACAAGCCCTGAGAGGACAAGGTGCTCCTTCAAATTCAAAGTGGCACAATTCAGGCATCAGCTGTAAAGGAGATCAATTAAAAAATTCGAAATTGATATTGAAAACTGGTAATTTGTGAAAGTAAACCATTCCTGGAGCTCCTCTGTACTCACTCACCCAATTGTGTGTGTTCAGCTTTGATTTTTGCAACAGCAGGATCGAAGGAATTGAGCTTTCCATTTTCCCACTGCCTGGATCCCTTCATCTTTCAATGACTGGAGACAGAAATTTATTGGGGGCAGAACCTAACCTCCCTGGCTGTCCTCTCCTGTGCAGAGCCACAAGGGCCCCCCTGGTCCCCCTTTTCTCCAGGCTGAGCCTCTTCCCAACTCCCTCAGCCCCTCCTGGTTCTCCAGCCCCTTCCCAGCTCCCTTCTCTTCCCTGGACACACTCCAGCCCCTCCAAATCTTCTTGTCCTGAGGATCCTGCAGTTGCCCCCAGCACTGGAGGTGCCTCAGCAATGCCAGCACAGGAGATTTCTTTTCTCCTCTCATTTTTCCTCTCTCAGACCAAAGGCTCCAGTGTGGGTGTCCCCAGGCAGTTCAGTTGTCCCAAGGCTGATTCTTCTCCAGCATGGTGGGAGGTTTCCCATTTGCTCTCAGGTCTTTGGGCCTCCACAGCAATTAATCCCACTTAATTATAGGGGGATGCATTTAGTCTCCTCATCAGGATCTCCACAGCTCTCCAGGGAGTGTTTGGACCAGCTTGGATCTGGCTAACGCTTGCTGCAGTGCTGTTTACTGGGTTTGATCAGCTCAGAGGTGTAGGGACATTTTTAATTGTGCATGAGGGGCTGATTTCTCCCTCTTCTTGTATTTGGCTGTGGGTATTTATTGCTGTGTTGTGTCACAGTGGGAACAAAGATAATTCCATATGCTTCAGGAAAAGAAATGAAACCGAGTCATGGAATTGCAGGACAGTTTGGGTTGGAAGGGACCTTCAGGATCATTTACTCCCAACCCTTGCCATGGGCAGGGACACTTTCCACTAGAGCAGCTTGCTCCAAGCCCTGTCCAACCTGGCCTGGAGCCCTTCCAGGGACTGAGGCTCCTAATCCAAAGAAAAGATGAATTTGTACAATGGCACTCGCTGCCATCTCTGCTTGAGCTCAGGAAGCAAAGGCAGGAGAGCTGTGCAAGGGGAGCAGGTGCCTTCCCTGCAGGAGATGGGGAGGAGCTGTTGGTCTTTCCAGGTCAGCACGTTGAGGACTGGCCTGGAAGAATCTCAGTGACATCCACAGAGCAGCAATTTCAAACATTCTTGGTGAAAAGCAGTTTACTGAGGGGGAGAATGACTTTTTATATGGTGGGCAGTTTCAGGACAAGGGGAATGGCTTCCACTGCCAGAGGGAAGGGATGGATGGGATATTGGGCAGGAATTGTTCCCTGGGAGGGTGATGGGGCCCTGACACAGGGTGCCCAGAGCAGCTGTGGCTGCCCCTGGATCCCTGGAAGTGTCCAAGGCCAGGCTGGACAGGGCTTGGAGCAGCCTGGGACAGTGGAAAGTATCCCTGCCCATGACAGGGATGGAATGGGATAATTTTCTAGGTGATGGATTTTGGGGTGTCTCTAATCCAGCCTCTGCCTGAATCTTACTGAGTGTTTTGGTTACGAGCTGTCCATAACATTTTTCACTCAATGAAAAACCACTGTTCACCCCAGGACCACAGGGAAATGTGATAATAAATGTTTGCATACACACATTTTACAGACATTTCCTTACAGAATCTGGGTGATGTCCATTTCAACCCTTTCCCAACAGCTTGAGAGACACTTCTTAAACCCTACAAATTCAGTACTTAGGGGTCTTTAATGTTTTATGTGCCTAAGCTTGGGAAAAATTTTTCTACCAGTTGGGCTGGGGCTGTGCAGGTGTATTTTTCTCCAAGAATAGCTTTCCTTCTGTTTCCTTAACCTTGGAATTCCCTTGGGAGAGGTGTGATGTGTGCCAGTGCCTCATTTCCCGTTTGCTTCACCCCGACAGCCTCGTTGCATTTCAGTCCATGCAGATTATTTAGCATATAAATGAACTCCTGCAATAGCTGTACAAACCTCCTGCCCAGCCTCCCACTTAGAAAAGAAACTCACTCAGTGTTGTGGTGGGAAATGTAATTTATGAGCTAGCTGCTCACCTGGTGCAGAAAAAGGATCCAGATTTTAGGTGAGTTGTGTTGAACAGGATTTATCTTTTTGGTTGGGGTTTTCCACCCCAAACCCCCCAGCAAGGCAGTGCAAGTTGAATTTTTTCGGTTCATTTCCTCATACACCCCTACTTTAACACAGAGGGCTGTGATTTAAAACTGATCTGCATGGAGTAAGACTCTCTTTGGGTTTTGAGAAGTTTAGTGCATTCCAAGACTTAATTATAAATCAAATTGATTCATAGTCATGTCTACCTATCATAATTCCAGTGGCCCAAAATTTAACTTTTGCTAAAGATAATTATTTCATTTTAGTGCTCTTTCATTTTAATATCTTTTTCAATTAAAAAGCTTAGAATTTTAACAGAAAATGTTTCTGAATGTGGACAGAAGTAAAGATAGTGGCTTGCCAGAATGTTCTGCCAGACTCTTTCCACATTGATTTCTTCCTGGCTAAAGGAATTTGCCAAATGAGATTGTCCAACCACTCGGGGACATGGTCAGTGGTGACCTTGGCAGTGCTGGGGGAATGGTTGGACTCCATGATTTTAGAGGGATGTTCCACCCTAAATGACTCCAGGATTTTATGGTTCTGTAATTTTTTCCTTTCCTTGGCACTGAAAAATATTGCAGTGGAATAAAACATTTCTCAGAGAAAATGGTTTGGGTCTCCTCGTAATCCTAATTTAATCTGATTTTAGTATCTGGCCAAGCTCCTAAGTACAACTTTTGTGTAAAAGAAATAATTCTGAATTCTTCAGGAGAAAAAAAAAACTGGGCATGGCTCAGGGTTTGTTCTGCACTTTGAAAAGCCATGGCAGGTAAAGCAACTCAGGAAAATCCATTTAAAACGGGTTTTAACAAAAACCTAAACCAGAATATTGAAGGGGCAACGTTTGCTGCATTTCTGTGTGTTTTTTCCTCCAACACCTTTGGGTAAATGGCTTTGAAGGACTTGGGTCTGAGGTGTTTGTGGGATGTGAAGGAACTCTGGGTTTCTTTCCTGCTCTTTTCTCTCCTGGGAATGGGGAGCAGCTCTGTGATGTTCCTGCTGGGTTTCATTTCCACGCCTGGCAGAGCAGCTGTGTATCTTCATCTTGAGTAAGCTGTGGGTCTAAAACCATTGCTTAATTAAGACTGGAACAGTAAATAAACAAAACTATTGCATCTTCCATGTGGAGCAACATCAGGTATGTGAGGAGCAGATAACAGTGTTTATATTTTCTAAAACTTGGGTGGTTTTTCCTTTCATCTTCTTAGATCCTCCCAGCAGAAAGAACAGCTCAGAGAGGCAGGAACCCCCCCCAGAAGAGTTTATACATTTTGTGGGTGGCTGATGGTTTTTTAGTCAGTGTGAAAATACCCCAGTCCTGAGCTATTATCCAGTAATTGGTGCCTGTAAACAGCAATTTCACTGTTACACAGGAAAATGTTTGTCCTGCAGCGAGACTTCCTGACAATGAGATTTGGGCAGCACCCAGATTTCAGAGCCAGTGCTGGGTTCCAGCATTCCTGGGCTTGGGAAGCTCAGCTGCCTTCCTGGGGATGCTCAGAGCTGCTGGGAATGCCAGGGGTCCCTTGGTTAAAGGAGTTTTGGAGTGTGTCAGTGGAGGTCACTCAGTCAGGGGGCACAGCACAAGTGTCCCTGGGGACCATCCTGTGGGAGGGAGGCAGCGAAAACCAGAGGTTCAGGCCTTGTTTGGTTTTTGATGTGATGGAATCATCACATCAAAAATCCATTTTCAAGGGAACAGAACTTCCAGAAAATCTTGTGGCACAGCGTGGTGAAATGCTGGTGGGACTCGCCCCGTTCCCCTCGTAATTAACATTTTCTCCTGGCATAATGAGAGCATCTAACCCCAGCTAATTCAGATGTGGTGATGTTTGAGTGGAATGTTTGTATCTTCATAGAATCACAGAGCCACTGAGGTTGGAGAGGCACTCCAAGATCATCGAGTCCACCCCAGCACTGCCTAGGCCACCCCTAGACCATGTTTAAATGTGTAGCTGTTCCTGTGTGAGAAGCAGGGTGAAGTTCTACTCCTGAGTGGTATTTTATTTGTGTTTTTCCTACAGGTAGGAAGCTGTTAACTCTGGTCTACCAGCATAATTATTTAAGTAAAAATGGAGTTCCAGCTTGTAAATAACTTTCAAGTGCAGGCCTGACCTAATGCTCCTGGTACTTTTATGGCTTGTCTGCAATGGAATGAAACTCAAAACTTTTGTGGTTTGGAACAAACATTTGTTGACTGTTAGGGCTCCTGGGTGTAAATAGGGAGGGGGAACTCCATTGAATTTGCTGGATACATTGAATTAAAACCTCTTGTCAAGTACACTCAAGGATTTTGGAGCAGCTTGTTTATTTTAGCTCACAATTTGTACAAACAAACTACAACAGATAGAGGACTGACAGCAAGTGCAGATGCTTGTAGCAGCCTGGACCAGTGTTTATTGCTGTAGCATAACTCAGCCTAATTGGAAATTGCATAACGAGGTAAACAGCAAAACAACTGAGCTGAGCAATTCCTTGGTGAGGGAGAGTGCTCATAAGTGAGTGTCAGGGTGTAAAGACAGGTTAGGGGAAAGCTTCTTTACTCTACAAGTAAATATATGCATTAATATACATATATATTTATATATGTATATATTCAAGGCCAGACTGGACGGGGCTTGGAGCACCCTGGGATAGTGGGAGGTGTCCCTGCCCATGGCAGGGGGTGGCACAGGATGATTTTAAGGTCCTTCCAACTCAAACCATTCTGAGGTTCTGTGCATAAGTTGCCTTTGATGAGGTTGTTCTCCCTGCCGTGGGCAGCTCCAAGGTTGGAGTGGGTTTGTTCAATATCCTGGATGCTCAGGAGCAGAAGAGGAGGGATGCACGTTCATGTATTTAATGTTTCCTCCTTTGCTCATCTCTCTGAACACTATTTCCTGTTAATCATTCCCTGGAGACCCCTTGAATGAAGAAGTGAAACTTCCCTTGGCTCAGTGGCTTTGGCTTTTCCCGTGGGAAATACCTCTCAAAGTTGTCCCATCCTCCTTTCTCCATCCCTGATTACGGAGGAGAGCATGTGCGTGCAGCTGTAGCCACATGAAGATGCATCTGAAACCATAAATTTCCCTCTTACGACTGACCTACTCTTCAAAAATCACATTTCTTCTATGCAGAATTTAAAATAATGTCTCTCAAAAGTGGTTTGATTGAGACAGGATTGAAGTCACCTTCACAAATTAAGTGAGAATGGAGATGTCTTTTGACATCTCAGTCATTTCTTTTCTGATTTATTTTTTAAGTAGAAAGATACAATTCTCTGGTTCTGTAAATGCAGCAGCATATCAAAAAAATGAGAAAAATACCTGTATCACTTCAGCTCAAGACAAAATTTTGTATAGAGTAAGGATCTGTGTAAGAGATAAATATCTGCCTGGCACCCATTGACATTTGAATTCACTGTACACATGTTCTTCATAGTCTGTTGTGCTTCAGCCACTCCTGGAAAGGGAATTTCCCTCTAATTTTTGCCTGATTTTGCTGGTTTTGTTTGGATTCTCAGTGCTGCTGAGTGCTTGGTGTGTCAGGGATGCTGCAGTGAGGTGCTTCAGATCCCTGTGGGAAGGACTGGAAGGGAGAGAAAGGAGATGAAACTTCGCTACTTGTTAAAAATGACCAATGCTGTGAAAGGGAATGTGGGAAAAATTCCAAGGTGGTTCAGTGGCTTTCTGTTGTTGCCTCCGTCAGTGACTTATTGGAGGATTTTTGGGAAATCACTTCATTTTTGTTCCTCTGATGAGCAAGGGCAGCAGGGGGGTGTTGAGAGGGCTGGTCTGGACAAAAATATCCTCAGTTTTATGCCTGGGTTTGCCCTCCACTTCTTGATGCTTTTGCTGAAATCCTGAATTTCTTCATGCTGCTCTTCCCATCCCTCCTATTTTGACTGTGAACTAGTTGGGATCAGGGTGGTGCTTTGCCATGAATTTGTTAAATCCTTGGCTCCATCGGCCATCGAGTGTGCCAGGATGCTGAAGTGAACCCAGCTGTCAGAAAACCTCCATTTTCATGTGGTTCAGAAGACAAAAATCCTGAAACTGTTTGTTGGAGTGCAATACTTATTTAATTTGGGGATTATTAGCATGCTGTGCTTCCATAACAAGTGAGTTTCCTGTGATCTCTGGTGTGTGCTGGTGGAAAACAGCCTCGCTTGGGAGTTGGTGGGTTGGTGTGTGGTTGTGTATCCTGTCAGGTTTATTTGGGTTTCACATCCAGCTTGGTCCCCACCTGGAAGGGTCTGCAGTGTGGATATTCCTGATTTTGAAAGTCTTGGGGAGCACTGAGTTGTTGGATTTTAAAGCTGCACTCAGCTACTTCAGGCTATGAATTGGGAGCGAGCGTAACCTCAGAGGTGTTATTTTAATAAAACACCAACTGGTGAGGCTGGCTGGGCCTTCCCAAAACATCCCTGCAGGCAGGGAAATGAGGAGTGAGACTCCTTCCCACAGGGAGCAACTTTGGGAGCCGCCGTGGATCGGAAGAGGCAGTGGGGCAGGGTGGGACCCTGTCCTGGGTTGATGCTAAATTGTATCCCCATTCGTCTGTTTAGCTCAGAAATAAGTGTTGTACCTTTAAAAACTG
>JAWWMU010000001.1:1364331-1388313 GCA_035048155.1 Cinnycerthia olivascens
TCTCTGTCAGCAGCCAGAATGACTGATGTGGCACAGTGTGAAAACAGCATCAAATTTTGGGTGTGTATTGTTGAGGGATTGATGAAGTATCAGTGAGTCAGGTGCAGCAGAACATGCTGGTAATTCCCACTCCACAGAAATTCCAGGCAAAAGCACCATCAGCTTCAGCATTCCCACGTTTCCATCCTGGCTTATCCATGGAATAGATGTGGGATTGCACCCTGGAGAGAGCCTGTGACAGGTCTGTAAGGAAAATCCCTGCTGGCTGAGCTGGGGAGCGCTGGAGCTGCACCCAGCTGGACACACAACCTGTTGGTGTGCATCCTCCCGAGGGGTGAGCCTGGAGGCCAGGAAACGAGAGGGGATTTTGGTGGAATTTGGCCGTGCTGTGGTCGTCACAGGCTGGTTCTGAATGTTGCAGGTGCGAGCAGCTCCGCCGCCCCCGACACAGCAGCACCGCCGGCCCGCGGAGAAGATCGAGGACGTGGAAATCACTCTGGTGTAACGAGGGGAGTGGCTGATCAGTAGTGCTACAATCAAGGCCAAACGCAGCTTTTGGCCAATCTCGTTTTTAGGCACCTTTGCATGATGAAGACTTGGACTAGAGCGAGCGCTAGGGAGGGGTTTGTGTGGCGGATTCCTTCCCACAGTCATGAATATTTTGTGCCTTTTGGTTTTTCGTTTGTTTGTTTGGGTTTCTCTACATCATTCTTCCTCTCTTAGCACAAACCAAGACAGGCCAGGATTGGCTTTTTTTCTTGGCTGAAAATGCTCCATTTTTCTGTGGAGACAAAGAAAGAGCCCCGTTCATGCAGCTTAGTCTTAGCATCCTTTGCTCCTGTGCATTAGTACAGTATATTACTGTTGCCATAGGAATGTGTTAAAGATTGTGGGTCCTTCCAGTAGCATCACCTGCCTGATCAGGCAGGCATTCATCAGAAGAATGAAAAAGGGAACAGAAAAAGAAGTCTGAAGGAGAGGCTGGCTCCTCTTGAATCCCCCTGCGGAAAGGAAGAGACGGGATAATGATCTCCTGGAGAAGCGGAAGCGTTCGTTCCATGGGTGCTCCCCTTGTCAGTGATTCACAGCTGAACATTCTGCCTTTGGATTTTTGTGTTTACTCAGTGCATTTACTCATAGAGGATCTAACACGGAGGTGCTGAACCAGCAGCAACATCTTCTTCCACAGCAGAAACCAATGGGTAGAAAAGCAAAAAAGCAAGTGAGATTTTGTCTAGATCTGGAACTTGAGCTGTTTTTTTTTTTTTTTTTTTTTTTTTTCTTTTTTTTTTTTTTTTTTATTTCTTAGCAGGTTTTGGGGATTTTGGTTTCTCTGTTGGGTTTGTTTTATTTTTTAAAAGTGTTTGGGTCACTCTTACCCCAGTTATTGCCGTGTACTTTATTATCCAACGTTAGCAGTGTATCTTTGTCATCAAACCACCCGAGTTCTAGAATTAGCAGTTCCATTTAGAGTATTTACATGCATTTACTTGTTGCATTGGATGGTCCTGTAGCCTTTTCCCACCCCAATCCCATTAACCAGCCAAAGCCAGGGAGCCAGGAACAGCTCCGGGTTCTGCCTTCGCACCATCTTTGTGCCCAAGATGTGCCCGATTCCTCTCAGGAAGGAAACTGAGAGGAAAAGAGTTTCACATTTCCCTCAGAGAGCTCTGAAAAGCGAGCTTGGATTTCAATTTCTTTGAGAGAAAAGGGCAAAGAATATTCTGAAGTTGAACGTGGAGCGGAATGGTTGGAGGAGAAGGGGAAAACTGGATGTAAACAGGTTTTTCTTTGGGTACTGACTGAAATATTGTCAGCATTCTCCATCAGATGAAAACTTCAGATCAAAGGCATCCCAAGGTTGGGTTTGGAGCTGTTTGTGGGTTCTCTTGTGTCTTCATGGTTTTTTTTCAAAAGCCAGTAAGTTTTCTACCTTTACTTTACTAACAAGGGCTATTTTTTGAGGCTGCATTTACAACAAAGACCCAACGACTCGTCTAACAAGATTCTGTCATAAACTTTGCACATACTTGGAAATCCCAACCCAGCTGGGTCTCTGGGACATCCAGTGCTTGCCAGTCTCCTTTCCCAGTGGGATCCTTAAGCAAGAGTGGGGCTGTCTGAGGACAACAATTCATGGATCAGTTGTGGAATCAGTGACTGTCCAATGAAGAGTCTTTTCCATATTATTCCTTCTTTTGCACCTCTTGTCCTGTTGATCTGTTTGAGGTCTTTTTATGTGTTTATCAAACTTATTCTTAAGTTTAAAAAGAAAAGTTTAAAAAAAAAAAAAAAAGGATTTAACTGTTCGCAAGTGTTTTGAGAACTTCACGACACAGAAGAAAACCAAGTTTTTGCCATAATGTTCATGTTCAATTCCTTTGGCCAGTTTTTCTGTGTCCTTCACACCCGGACTTTCAAAGATCCAGAAAATTTTTATTTAAAAGTTTCTTTAGTTGTATTTTAAAATATTTTCTGTAAGAGCTGCTAATTTTATTTAAAAAACAAAAGTGAAAAAAAAAGCAAAAAAAAAAAAAGAAAAAGGAAGAAAAGTTGTAAAAAGATGCCTCCTTTTTAACTATGATTTCTTCATACAGGGCATGTATCGGCCGTCGCATCGTGTACAGCTCAGTACACCCTGAAAGCATCAGTGCAAATGCTTTCTTTATATTGGCTGTAAAAAGTTTGTATTTATTATGTATAAAAAGTTGAATAATAAAAAAGTGGAACTAAATCCCTGGTGCCCTAGGAGAATCGAGGTGGGGAGGGAGAGATTGAGGGAGAACACAGGGATAAAAATCAGCATTTTCTTGAGAGGGAATTTGTGCTTTTACACAGAAATTTGAATCTTGTGCTTCGGGAACGGGACATCCTTAAAGTCAGCTTTAAACATCTTCTGGAGGGGGCATTTACACAAAGAACAAAACGTTGCCAAAAACGAAGAGCCAGCAACAAAGCCCCAGTTATCAAAATAATTGCTTAATAGCCTTGATGCAATTAGGATAATTGCCTAAAGAAAGCGAGGGGAGTGATTGATAACAACCCTTCAGAGTGATTGTCCCTTAATAGGCTTGATTTGCCTAATTGTGCCAGGAGTATTCCCACTGCATCCCCAGGCTCTCCAGCTTTGGGATCCCTCGGTGGGCTGCGTTTCCATGTTGCATTTTCTCACGCCGGTCGCCACCTCCTCGCTGGGCTAATTCACTTTCCTGCAGGTGGTAAGTGCCAAATGATCCGTAATTTCCACGTGCTCCCTGGTTTTGGAGACTTTTTCCCTCGTGGAACACAGCACTTTGCTATGGGTTGGATCTTTTTTCACTTCCATTCTTCCCACAGAGCTCTTGCACAGGCCTGCACTTTTTTCCCCTGAGCTCCTGCAGCCTCTTCCTGTGAGAAATCCCATCTTTCCTGCTTTTTATATGGGTTCATGGTGCTCCTGTCAAAGCTACTGTCCTGCCTTGCTGCTTTGACAGCTCACTCCTTTTCTTTTCACTGCTTGCTTGTTGCTTGGAATCCTTCTCACCTCCTCTACGACTTTAAAATTATTGTAATCCTCAAATCCACCAGCGGAGCTGCTTTTCCTTTTTTCCACTTTTTCCATTTTTAATAGACCTCCTTCATGCCTATGCTTGTTCTCCTTCGCAAAACAGAACCAGCAGCTGCTGTACTGTGGTCCCATCATTCTTGCCATAAATTGATTTCCATGAGAACCTTTTCTCCCTGAAGTGCCTTTCCTGCAGGTGAGAAATGGGCTTGGTGTGAGCAGCACACAGCGACCACTTAGAGGTAGAGAGAGGAGCCACAAGGGCTCCAGGGCTCTATTTCCTGCTTGGCATAGTTAAAAGAAGGAATCTGGGGACCTTCCCCAGTGCAAAGGGTGACATGTGGGTCCCTGGAAGTCAGCAGCAGGATCTGTTAGAGCCGGGGTTTCCTCTGATTGCTTTGGTCCCTAGGTTTTGGCTTTAAACTGAAAGAATGTAGATAGGGATTGGGTATTTGGAGGAAATCCTCCCCTGTAAGGGTGGGCAGGCCCTGGCACAGGGTGTCCAGAGAAGCTGTGGTTGCCCCTGGATCCCCTGGAAGTGTCCAAGGCCAGGCTGGACAGAGCTTGGAGCAGCCTGGGACAGTGAAAGGTTTCCCTGCCCATGGCAGGGGGTGGAATGAGGTAATCTAAGATCCCTTCCCAAACCAGTCTGGGGTTCAGGGATTTTCAGAAAGCTTAATAGGACTCAGATTGGGTAGAAGATGTGATGTTTCCTCCAAATCGTGCCAGGGTTTCTTTTTGTTTGTTTTATGGAAATATTAGAAGGAACCAAAGCAAGTGGGCGAGTTCTCTTTCCTGTATATGTCTCTCACTGCTGATAGTGATTAAAAAAGAAAACGAAAACTGCACCATCTTCTCTACATAAAGCATCTTCTGCTTCTTGCAAGTCTGGCTGCTCTGCAGCCTGCACTGCCTTTCCACCAAGGTCCCTATAATTACTAACTTGTAAATCCCAGCGTGGCAGGATTAGCAGGGAATCTACCTCAGTCAGCCTTTGGAGCCTCCCAGGAAGGAGGGGATGCCACTGTCAAGGGAAGAGTTCTGTCTCCCCACATTTTTTTCTGTTTGCAGATCTGTTGCCCTACGTGAAAATCTTGGGATGGATGGGAGTAAATGTGCTGTCCTCCCACACCTGGACAGGTGTCTCCAAGAGGGGGAAAGCTCAGGGTTATTGAGACTTCAGTTTAAGGCACAGGGGGAGGCTGGAGAAAGTGAGAGATGAAAGGGAAGAAAACTTAACTGAAGTCAGGGATGCAGCAGAGAGACAATAAAAAATGCAGCCAGGAAAATGCTGACGTGCTTGCCATGCCAAGTGGTTTCCTACTTCAGGCATTCCCCAGGGGGATTGAGGATTACAGATCTGGCAGCAGGATCAGTGCAGCAAGTGAGCCTCTGCATTGCAGGTCATTTCAGCCAGAAAATGAAAGAAAGCACTGCAGTGATACTGGAATGGAGAGGTGGGAAATCCCTCTGGTTGGTGGAGCAGCACGAGGAGGAGGGGGAGAGTTGCTCTGACAGGCACCTGTGCATCTTCTCGGATCCTGGCACTGCTGGGAAGAGCCTGGCCCCATCCTTTTGGCACCCTCCCTTCCAGTATTGCTGCACATTGAGGAGTTCCCCCCCAGCCTTCTCCTCCCCAGGCTGAAAATGTAGAGAATCCTAGAATAGAACCAGAGGACAGGAGGAAACGGCCTCAAGTTGTGCCAGGGGAGGTGTAGCTTGGACATGAGGGGAAAACTCTTCACTGAAAGGATTTTCAGGCATTGGCACAGCTGCCCAGGCCAGTGTCCCCATCCCTGGAGGGATTTAAAGCCATGTGGATGTGGCACCAGGGGACATGGGTCAGTGGTGACCCTGGCAGTGCTGGGGGAATTATTGGACTCCATGATCTGAAAGGATTTTCCCAAATGATTCTCTGTCAGGGAGAACCTCTGTGCCAAACAATGTTGGGCTGAGCGCTGTGCAGTGGCCGTGGAGACTCAGGAATGGGGTTCCAGGATTGAGGCTCCAGACTGTACCTCCTTAAAGATCCAGGGAGAAAAAAACAACATTCTGCCATGGCCTTGTGTCTGTTCCCAGAAATCCTTTGGAATTAAACACGTCTTGTAGCCAGTGACAGCTCTGTGTGTTAGAAATGGTTTGTGGAGGCTTTCAAATCCCGAGTGTGGCCCACATCCCCAGGGAATGAGGCCTGAGGTGGTGTCTGCCATGTCCATCCACAGCCCAGTCCCATTCCTCCTGCTCTTCCCCCTTCAGGTTTTCTCCCTGCAATCCATTTTCCAGCCTCTCTCTCTGTGTTAAACAGCAGCTCTTCCACCACTTTGTTTCAAATTCCCTTTTGCTGTCTGCTGGATTTCACAGCTGGTATCCAAAGGGAACAGGAGCCAGGCCTGTGGGACTTGCAGCTCTGGGGATCAGGAATTGCCTCTCACAGAACCTGTCACTGCCTCTTGCCAGCCTGGACCATGGCCAGGGATTAAATAGGCTTTACAGAAGGCTTTGGATTCTCTTATTTCACTCAAAGATGTGAATATCTCTAAAGTGTCCTGGATCAGGCAGGGATGGCTGTGAGGATCAGGAAACGGGGATAACGTCACCTTTGGGGTGCTTTGTCTTCACTATGGAAGGAGAAGCTGTTCAGCCACAAGTGTGCAAGTTGGGCTCCACAAAGATCCCGGGATGTTCTGAGTTGGAAGGGACCCCCCAGCATCATCATGAGTCCAGCTCTTGGAGATCTCACCCCAGACCTTGGCGTTATTAACACCATGCTCCAGTTCTTCTGGCAGCTAAAAATCCCACCCAAAACTCACCTGGATGTGAGGTGGACATGGAATGGGCCCCACTGAGGGGGAGCTGGGAGCTCATTTCTTCCCCCTACTCCAGTATCACCCCTGGACAAATCCCTGTGTCCTGTTTGCCAAGCACTGCCAGCATCACCTGAAGGTTTCTCCTTACAAAAACCAATCTGTGCCGAGCTGAAGTGCCCTTTCTATTTCAGAATTGCTTTTATTCCACTCCCAGGTTTTCACCTTTTTTTGATGGAGTGGTTTTGACGTTGGATTTTTCTTTTTGAATGCAGATTGAAGAGGGGTGCTGTGAGCCGTGCTTCAGCTCTGCTGTAATTAGTTTTGTCTTCTGTAATTGCTTCTCCTTTTTCCATTGTTTGGTGAAAGACGAATGAATTTCCAGGTCTGGTTGCATTGGGAATGCTGACAGCAGCTTTTTGAAATCCCACAGCACAGCTATTTGTCTTTTTTATTCAGCTGAATCCTGCAGAGTGGGACAAATTCGGCTTCTCCTCTGTGTCCTGGGCAAATTACTGCACTAATTAATTTCTCTAAGACTGGGGCCTCCTTGCTTAGCAGAGGGAAGGGATGGAGGAAGGGCAATGTCTGGAAAACAGCAACAATCCTGGAATAAACTTGCATGAAGAGACATGAGGAGCTGACAATTTAAAAATAAGGTTTATGGGGTTAAAAAAAAAGATGGATATTGTGGTGTCAGTCCCACTTCATAAGAACATCTTGGTTTCTGAGGAGGGAGCAGCTCTATTCCATCACCCTGTTCATGCTCCCAGGGTTTGCTGTGGGCTTTAACAGAGAATTGGCATTTTCCTTGGGAATTCACAGAAATTATTGCTGCTCCTTAAAAATGAGGAAGGTATGCTTTGTGTGACAGCGAGAGAAGGGACAAAGAGGGGACTGTGGCCAAAGGGCTTGTGGGGTTCTGAGAACATCAGTGACAGTGGAAGATGACAAAGCCAGGGACAGGATGCCAGGAGAGGAGGACCCTGCAGAGGGAAGCTCCTTTGGGCAGAGAGAGAGAGAGGGAGGGGGAGCAGTGAGTGCTTGGATTCCCAGGAATTTCTGTTGAAGGGATCTGAGCACTTCTGGGGTGCTTGGGTCATCAGAGATGAGGCTGAGCCAGGAATGCAAGTGGCAGGAAGGAAAAGCAAAATGTAATGTTTTCCTGAAGTGGGTGAGTTTGGAGGTTTTTTTTGCCAGAGAAACAGGTGGTAATTTTATTTTTGTCCATTTTTTTCTCTTCTTTCCAAACAGAAATTTAATTCCAAATATTGATTCAAATATTAAATTCAAAAAATATAAGTAATAACAAATACAGCACTCCCAACTCCCAGACTGCCACAAAGTGTTGTTGAGGTCAGAGCAAATTGTTCCCCAAGGACACTGTTGGAGTGGGATTGCTCTGGGATAACGAGGGATCTCGTGTTAATTCAGCTGGCAGAGCTGCTCTGCCTGACAGTGGGGAACTGCTACTGCTGCTTTCAAAATTACCTGACCGAGCTAATCTGAGGGTGAGGAGACAATTTATTGATTTGGAGTCCTAGCCAGACATAGATGGAGATAATTCTGGGATGTTAGTGGTATCATTCCTGCAGAAGAGCAGGCTGGGTAAAGATTTTCAGGTTTTTATTAGCCCCTGCCAAACAACCGGGCTGCATTGCAGCTTGAATTGAATGTTTAATTTAAGATGTGAATGGCTGAGATACCAAAAATCAGAGCTCTCTGGGTGGTGGTCACTGACTATTTCTGCTGAAACTGCTCATTTTCTAAAGCCAACAGCCCTTCACACTGCTTTGAGCTTCCTCTCTAAAGCTATTTTTAACAGATAAGGGGAGAAAAAAAAAAGGTGTTAAGTTTGCAGCTCTGCTTTTGCATTCTGGTCAGGTGTCTTGTCACTCTTCCTGGCTCTCCTGCAAGCTGGCATACGAGGGTTCTGCTTAATGTCCTAGAAAATAACCTTGTGCTTGGACCACCAGCCAGTTTATCACTGCTGCTCCCTGGCCGTGGCTCCGGGGTGGAGAGGAGGCAGGGAAGGCACAGAGCTGGGTATTGCCAGGCTGCTCCTGGACCAGCAGCCCCCTCCCTGCTGCTGCAGCACCTGGGATCAGCTTGGCAAAGCAGTTCTGCTTGCCCTTATCCAGGCAGGGAGCTGAAATCCTGGGAGCTCTGGGTCTGGGATTTGAGCCTTGCAGGCTCAGCAAGTTCTTTCAGTGGTGCTTGCCTCCCGTGCTCTTCAGCTGTTTGAGGGTGTTGTCCGTGGATTTCTGTGGCAGTGGGAGGCCATTCCCCCTTGTCCTGTCCCTCCAGGCCCATCCTGTCATGTCAGCAGCTCCACCACGAAGAGCAGGGAATGGCCTTGGTCACCTCAGTGCCCCTGTAAATCATCACAGGATGTGGTGCTGGGGCAAAACAGCCCCTCCTGCCCTCAGCCTATTTCCTGGGGCTTGAAAACTGATTAAGAATCACTTGCTCGATCTGCTGGGTCTCGGGTGACAGTGCCAGGGCAAACTGCTCTCCTGGAAATGCCCATTAAAGTTTCAGTTTACATCCCTCACTGGGCCGGGTGTGAGCTGCTGGAGTAACCTCTGCCAGCAGCCACTGGGTTCATGAAAGAGTAACCAGCCCAAGGATTCCCAGCTAAACAGCGCACCGAGCATCCTTACTCCATTTCCTGTTCTTAAAGGAAGTCTAAATTATTTAATAATCTGCTTGAAGTCTTTACAGTGAATCCAGGCAGTGAGGCAAAACCCTGTTTAGCGAGGCGGGTGCCTAAAGGAAAGCGTTGGAGTGATGGAGCTGTTTGGGAACAGCCACTGAAACACTGCCAACAATTTATCAGATGTGTTGGAGATAACAGGCTGGGATTACAATCGAGCTGGCTGCTGGGTCAGACTCTCTGCTGCACTAATGCCTTTGCTGAGTGCTGCAATTCCTGGATTAAATCCAGACAACTTCCAGTGCACAGCTTCTGTTTGGCCCGTTTGGTGGTTGGTGTTCAAGCTTTAGTGTGTCCCAAAAGGTGTGAATTCTCCTGGAGGGTCACACACACCTTTCCAGAGCAGTTATTTGTCCTTAGCCTGGAGCTGAGCTGGTGCTGCCCGAGTTTCAATCCCACTCTTCCAGCTGCAGGGAAGGAGATGGGACTGGGGGTCCTGCCACCTTCCCCTGCCTCCAGAAGGTTTGCTGGACTTACTCCCTGTGTCCTTGCCAAGCTAAGAACAGCACATCCTCCTAGGTGTGAACTGTTTACAAAAGGCCTGGAAACGTGGCCCTGACTCCCGGTCCTGCCAGCCCTGTTCCCTCCATCTCTCCACCCCGAAGGGCTGCTCCAAATGGGAAGGCAGAACACGTTTCTCAGGAAGATTTCCAGAGGTGCCAGGGAGCGGTGAGTACCTCAGTGAGGGGCTTGTACAGCTTGGGCAGTAGCAGCAGTAAACTCGAATACAGCATCTCCTGCAGCAGAATTCCTGTGTGAGTCAGACTTTACAAGTGCTTTACAACTGGTGCTTGCAATTCATCTCATCTCTGCAGGAATTACCTTCCAGGACCCGTCTCCATTCATTTAATGCAAACTATCTCATCTTGTCCATCTGCACCCCGCGTTTCATTTTGCACAGCTACTCCCTGGGAAAATTCCTGAGCTCTGCAGTGCCTCTGATGGTGGTAGGGAGGGTGATTTTGGAGGTTTTCTGTCCTAGGCTGCTGGTTCCTGCATTGAAAGGGTGGGATGTAAGTTGGGTCCAAATCCCCCTGGAGCACCCTGGCTTGTGTTTGCACACAGGGAAATCATAAGGAACAGGCTCCTCCAAGGGAGATTCCTGAATTCCTCAGGTATATCCAGAGAGGTGATGGGGCCTGGCAGGAGTGGGAACCCCAAATCCTGCAGGTGTTTGAGCTGGAGGGAGCACAGCGGGAATGGACAGACCCTGTGCTTCTCCCTGTACCAGTTTGTATTTCTGATGACCCCAAGGCTGTTCCCTGATCCTCCTGCAGAGCCAGCACAGTCCCTGGCAAAGTCTCCCTTATTTTGGGAGCAGCAATGGCAGTCGGGGACTTTCCCAGGCAGGACACTCGCTCCCGATGCCACCTTTTGTCACTGCCCACAGAAAGCAGGGGGTATCCCAAACTCCAAGCTGGGAAAGCTGCTGGCTGTCCTGGCCCTTTCCCTGCCAAGGGCTGCCAGCCCCTCCTGCCTGCTCTGAACAGGAGCCAGCTTCCTGGGGAGCAAACGCTGGAATGCTGGATTAATTGAGGCCGTGCAATGGCCCTCAGCTGCCATAAACCATGTTGCTGTCTGGGCAGTGAATGGAGCTGGGGGCAGGCAGGACAGCTCCCGATTCCCAACCCTCCCAGCACCTGCCAGGGGCCCTCCCCACGGGCAGGGGGGCTCCTGCTGCTGCCAAGTGCCACATCCTGTGGTGGCATCCTTCCTTTGCGTCCCTAATTCTGCTCCTGCCTGTGGCTGCTCAGTCCAGGAGGAGATCTGAGGGCTGCAGCCCAGGGTTTAGTGCCAGCTGGGGGAACTGGGATGTGCCTGAAGCCAGGGAGGATCATTTTCCATTCCCTGGGTGTCCTTTGGGACAAAAGGAGCTCCTGTGCCTGTGTGGAGGCTGCCCCTGCCCTCTCTTGGCAGGCTCCACAAAAAAGCAGGAAGTGGGGAACAGCAGGGGTGCAGTGCCCGAGGGTGGGGACCCAGAAACCTGAGTGTCTGTCACTCATCCTGGGATTTATGGATAATCCCAGGCCTGCTGGAGATCCAAGCCACTGGGACCTGCTGGGCCGCCACATCTGAGCTCTCTGTGGAGAGGGGAGCAGGCATGTCACAGCTTTTTTGGGATGTTGCCAGCCTCCATTTCAGCAGGGATGGAGTGGAGGTGAGTTCACAGGATCATGGAATGGCTCAGGTTGGAAGGAACCTTTAAAGGCCATCTATAATCCAACCCTCCTGCAGTGAGCAGGGACATCTCCAACTAGCTCAGAATCCATGCCCATCACCTGGGAGCATCACCCAGGGCTGGCTTGGGCTGCAGTCAGGGATGGGGGAGGAATTCCACATTGCTATTTGGGGAAGGCACTAAAATGTCCCCAGCTCAGAGCCTGCTGGTTTAGCCAGGACATATCTGGGGGGACAGGGGACGTTCCCTTGGTGGCAAACACCACCCAGATCCCGGCTTTGTGCCCGGCTCCAGCCCTGGATACTGGCCCTGGAATGCTGACACAACAGAGTTTGTCCTTAATAGGCCATGGAAAAGGGGACACGTGTCAGGGTCAGGCTTTTTCCTCGTGCTGTGCCTTTCACCGTCTTTGTGTGATACAGAAATATATTGGGTGAGCCCCTCCTGGCTAAAGTCAGCCTAAGAAATGCATGATTTTGGGCAGCTGTTTTCTGCTCTGAAAGTATGGTGGTCCCATGCTGGAAAGCAGCAGAGTGGGGTTTGTGCAGCTTGGGAGGGTCTTTGCTAAAGAATTGTTTGAGACTCCAGCTCACAGGGCTCAAATCCCTGCACGGAGACCTGCCCGTCTGCTGGCTGCTTCTCCAAAGTCTGGTATTCCGTATGGGGCAGAGAATCTTGGGCTCAGGGAGAGCAGAGGGAGCTGCCTGAGGGCAGGGCAGGATGGTTGGGCACTCCAGAAGCGAGACGGAGGTGTGTGGTGACAGGAGGGGACACAATTCCCGGCCGCCACCGCCACCTGCCTTCCCCAGGGATGCTCCGCCGCTTCTGGGCGAGTGCATCCCTGGGGAAGAGGCTTCTCCCAGCCTGGAACCCGTCTGCACTGACATCTAGTGGAAAAGCAGCCTTTTCCCTGGCAGACAGCAGGGCCTGGGTGGGAGGTGCTTTACTGGTCCTACTGGTGTTCCTGCTGTGGCTTTTTCCACAGGATCGCTCCGGTTGGAAAAGGCCCTGAGGAGCATCAGGTCCATAGGCAAAGCGTAATGGCACCCATGATAAAATGCAGTTTAAACTTCCCCTTCCTGGAGGGCGTGCATCGACTCTACCCATTATTGTTATTGTTTTTGTAATCCCCTGCAATCCTTCAACCGTTTTTTAAAAAAAGTGTTGTGACAGGGCAAGGGGGAGCGGCTTCCCTGTGCCAGAGGGCACGGATGGATGGGATATTGGGCAGGAATTGTTCCTTGGGAGGGTGGGCAGGCCCTGGCACAGGGTGCCCAGAGAAGCTGTGGCTGCCCCTGGATCCCTGGAAGTGCCCAATGCCAGGTTGGATGGGGCTCGGAGCACTGGGATAATGGAAAGTGCCCCTGTCCGTGGCACGGGGAGGAACGGGGTGAGCTTTAAGGTCACTTCCCAACCAAGCCATGTTGTGATTCCTTGGTAACAGCAGAGCACCCTCTGCCAGCAACGACTGGGCAGAGCAGGTCTCCAGATATAAACGCGGGGTGAATTATCATTTATCTGTTTTATTTTATACACCGCTGACTCTCGTGTGCCTTTAACGCCGGTTTGGGGCACTCGGCCCTCCCCAACATGGCGGCGCGGCGAAGACTACATTTCCCATCGGGCTCCGCTCTCCCCGCGGTGCCGGCGGCCAGCCAATGGGGCGCGGCGGAAGGCGGATATAGCGCCGCCCGCGGGCTCGCTCCCTCTTTTCCGCCGGGCCGCGGCTCATCATGGCGGTGCAGATCTCCAAGAAGCGCAAGGTGAGCGCGGCCGCACGGCTCCTCCGCGGCCCCGGGCAGCTACCGCACCATCCGAGGTGGCCCCGGCAGCCGGAGGGGCGGGGGCGCGGCGGGCGGCGGCGGCGGACGGGGGAGGATGGCGGCGGATGCGGCGCGGGGCCCGGCCGGGAACATGGCGGCGGGATGGCGCGGGGCTGCCCTCAGAGGTGCGGAGCGACGCGGGAAGCCGGGTTTTGGGGCTTTTCCCTTTGCTTCCCGGTGGGAAGGGTTTGCGGGCTTTTCCCTTTGCTTCCCGGTGGGAAGGGTTTGCGGTTAGTGCACGGGGCGCTGCGTGTCCTGGGGAGCGAGGGAGGATTGGCCTGTCAGGAGTCCCAGCAGCAGCGTCCCGTCGGGCTGGAAAAGGGACGTGGTCCCGCTCGTTGTTTCCCTTAAGTTATTCCCGAATTACAGCAGGGAGCTGTGGTCCCGGCGTGGACAGTGGCTGTGGGTCAGGCAGTGGTTGGTGTAGGTTCCTGCTAGGAGTGGATTATTCCTGAGAATTTCAGGGAAGGGGGTTCCGTTTTGCCCCACTGCTGCACCCTGAGGTTGGCTCAGCTGGGCAGAGCATGGTTTTGATAACGTCAATATTGTGGATTCAATCCCTGAGCTGTTCATGTAAAAGTTTGGCTTGGTGTTCCATGTGGGTGTCTTCCAACTGAGATTATTCTGTGATTTCTCTCAGAGGAGAAAGTTGTCAGGAGAGACTGTCAGACTGCAGGAGGCATTTGGGTGAAATGTGACAAGGCTTTGACTTTGTCCATTTGCCTTTTAGTTTGTCGCTGATGGCATCTTCAAAGCTGAGCTGAACGAGTTCCTGACTCGGGAACTGGCTGAGGATGGATACTCCGGAGTGGAAGTCCGGGTCACTCCGACCAGGACTGAGATTATCATCCTTGCCACCAGGTAACTCAGCCTTCCTGAACTGGGATGCTCTGCAAGCTCTTTGGGATGGCTCCATGCTCACTCCTGGGGACACTTTTCTCAGCTGGCCTGTTTCTTATTTTCCCGCAGAACTCAGAATGTCCTGGGAGAGAAGGGACGCCGGATCCGGGAGCTGACGGCTGTGGTGCAGAAGAGGTTTGGATTCCCCGAGGGAAGCGTGGAGGTAAAACTGCCCTAGGAACTCAGCTGGATTTGTGGTGACAGGATGGTGGCAGATGAAAGATGATTTCAGCGTAACTTGGGCCATGTGTCACTTGGCCTCAAAAGTACTCCTGCACTCAAATACAAACTGAATTACAAATAAACTGTTCTGCTGGAAAAGGATCTTTTGAGAAACTGAACGTAAGGCAACACACCAGTTATTTTTGATCGTCAGTGTTGGGGTCTTTTCCCAGGGGAAGCTTGGACTAGGTGTCCTTCAAAGGAAGGATCCTACCAATAGGATCTTGTTGTTATGTTCCATGAAATCTGCTCCTTGCTCTGAAATAAATCAGGGAGGGAGGGGGAATGTGTGTGCTGGGGTGGTGCTCATTTATTCCAGCTTGGCCAGTGCTGCTGGATCCCATTATACAGGGAAGAAAATGTGGGATAACGCTGCTGCCTGTAAATGTGGAAGGATTAACTGGACTGAACGTAGGGAGTAGAGCAGAACGAAGCTCCTGTAAAGTAAAAGTAAAATTTATTGCGAGGGTGGTGAGGACCTGCCGCAGGCTGTCCCATGCCTGGAATTGTTCAAGGCCAGCTTGGAGCAGCCTGGTCTAGGGGGAGGTGTCCCTGCCCGTGGCAGGGGTGGCACTGGATGGTCCTTCCAAGGCAAAGCGTGCTGTGGTTCTGTGGCTGGCTTGGCACAGAGCCCTGTTGTGAGCGTGCCTCTCTCCTGTGCAGCTCTACGCCGAGAAGGTGGCCACGAGGGGTCTGTGTGCCATCGCCCAGGCCGAGTCCCTGCGCTACAAGCTCCTGGGAGGGCTGGCTGTGCGCAGGTGAGTACAGCAGCCTGCCCGTGGGGGAAGTGTGGGATTCAGTCCCGTTCCCAAAAAACAACTCCTCTGCAGTTTAGTGCTGATCTGAAACTTTTGTTCGGTTCACAGTTGACATCCGGAGCATTAAGAGTGTGTCTGGCTGCAGGTTGTCTGTGTGGCATAAATCTGCGTGTGTTCCTTTGGGAGTAAATGGGTGGAGGACTGAAGCAAACGCCATTTCAGGCCTTGTGGCTGTGTTGTGGCTCAGGTGGCAGCGGCCCTGCTCTCACATCCCCTCGGTGATGAGACAATGACAAATCAGAAGCGGGTGGCTCTGGTGGCAGGGCCTCCGCAGTGTCACGTTCTGTGGTGCTGCGTGAGGTCCTTCAGCAGCAGCCTCCTGACACCAGTGAATGATCTAGAGGCATTTGTCTGAGAAGGGATGAGAGCTGCACTCCTGACACATGAAACTGGGGTTGGAATAGTGGTCAAATTCCTGCAGGGAGCCCTGTGGGTGTGCCAGGGTGGGCTCACAGCTTGGCTGTCCTCTCCCCGCAGAGCCTGCTACGGTGTCCTCCGCTTCATCATGGAGAGCGGGGCCAAGGGCTGTGAGGTCGTTGTGTCCGGCAAACTCCGAGGTCAGCGGGCCAAATCCATGAAGTTTGTGGATGGCTTGATGATCCACAGTGGGGACCCAGTGAATTACTACGTGGACACAGCTGTGCGTCACGTCCTACTCCGGCAGGGTGAGTGCCTGGCATGCAGAGATCCCTGTGCAGCTTTGTTGGGTTCCTTTTCCAGAACTTGAGAGACAAAAAAATCTCAGCTCCTGCCATCCCATTTCTATAGGTTGGAGATTGCCCACTCGCATCAGTGGGTTGAAATTCACATGCTTTTGATATACCTCTGATCTCACAGGGTAGTTCAGTTGTGCTGCTGTGGATGGTACAGACCCTGAAAATCCTGTTTTCTTGCTCTTTTGCAACTGAACTATCTCTGTGGGATTTGAATGTTGCGTCTAAAGTAGAAGTCATTTGGGAATGGAGTGACAAGGGGCCTTCGGCAGCCGGTGCCAGGTCATCCACTTCTCTGCTGATGGGGTTTGAATGTTTCCAGTTGGGATTGTGGCTGTAGATTTTCCAGACGCTCACACTTGTGTCCTGGGGCCACCTTCCAGATGAAGTGCCTGTTGCCTGAGTTTAGGAGCTCTTGGCTGTTGGGATTCTGGTTTTCCTGGCTCCTGAGAGAACAGGAGTGCTAGAAGTTGTCAGACAGTCTCCCCAGCTAAACCTGCTTGCACCTGTTCTCCCTCCTGGTAAAACACAAATGACTTGTTTGACTTAACTGGCTTTGGGTTAATTAATTCGCTGCAGAACTCCTGGTGCAGGGATACCAACACAGGCAGAGCTGTTCTCCACCTTCCCTTCGGTGATGATGCGATGACGAGTCAGAAGGGACATCCCTGTGTCATTGCAGCCTGCTCGGTGCCACGTCCTGTGGGGCTGTGCCTAGGCTGCTTTGGCCAGGATGTCCTGCTCATTGGATGATTTAATGGCAGTTGTCTGAGAAGGGATGTAAAAAAGAAGTGGAATTTCCCAGAAGATTTTTAAGCTGTAGCATGTCTGTGTTACAGTGTTGTCAGCAGATCTTCAGTGTGCAGAGAGATATTTTGTAACCTTGGTGCTCATCCCTATGAAGGTGTGCTTGATATATTTATTTTGTGTCTCTGTTGTCCTGTCACTTTCTGCAGGAGTACTGGGAATCAAAGTAAAGATTATGTTGCCTTGGGACCCCAGTGGAAAGATTGGCCCCAAAAAGCCTCTGCCAGACCACGTCAGCATCGTGGAACCCAAAGAAGAGATTTTGCCCACCACCCCCATTTCAGAGCAGAAAGGTGGCAAGCCAGAACAGCCAGCCATGCCTCAGCCAGTGCCCACTGCCTGAGAGGTAAGTGCTTGGGAGCAATGGGAAGCAGGTGTGCTGAGGATCCATGCAGAAAAGGTTTCAGGCCACCAAAACCACTGGAAGCTGGGATTTTGGGAAGACAAGCTGCTGTGTTGTGCCCAGCACAGTGACCAGGGTTGGGTTTGAGCATTGCACTGGGTGAAGGGGACAGGGTTCAAGGCATGTGGCAAAGCAGCTCTGAACACTCTGGAGATGAGATGATGGATCTGTCCAAGTACCTTGTTCCATGTTGTGTGGATTTGGAGACCTTGGATTATTACAGTGGAAGTGACTTGGGTGCCTTGGATGTGTTGATGTTGTACCAGCTGCTACCAGTGTGCAGCTGGCAGCACAGGGAATATATCCCTCATATATCCATCCTGCCCCAGGATCCAGTTTGGAATAGTCTTGGGAGCCACGTGAGGACAGTTTGTGGGCTGCTTTTGTAAGGAAGTAATCACAGCTTGAAGTCTTAGCAAGGAATCTGGCAAGATGTGCCTCCATAGGAAAAAAGGAGGATCATTGGCCAAAAAGCAGAAAATGAGAAATGCAGTTTAATTGGAAAGCTTGGCTTGTTCTTTGTTTGGGGTAGGATGATGGTTATGGAGAAGTTTGTGCCCAGCTCACAGAGTGTTTTGTTTCTCGTTGTAGGGTTTGTAACATCTGCAACCAGAAGCTTGTCTGTCCTGAAAACATCTCTTAATAAAATCACAAAAGACAGTGTTTGTGAAGGTGCTTTTCTTTTTGTTTTTGCTTTTTATTTTCTCAAGATGTACTCCAGGAAGACCTTGCTCCCACCTTTGGTGTGGAAAGAATTCTGTTGCCATGTTCCCCTTCTGGAGTGAACTTCATCAGATCCTGATCGAAACAAAGTGGGAACAATGCACTGATGTCTGTGATAGATACAGCTAGAGCTGTTTAGAGGGTCATGAGTCTCCCTGGAGTCCTGGTGGCTGTTCCCTACATCCCAATCCCTTATCCAATGCTTCCAGAAGGGGGAGCTTTTTTTGGCAGTATCCAAAAAAGGCCAGTGCAGCTCTTGCTAGGGTCAGGTAACTTTGGGTGTGGATATGTGGGGTGAGAGCACAAGTGACACTCAGGATTTCAAACCTTCTGTCCTAAGTTGTGAGGTGGGAATATCTGGTGGAAGTCTGCTGCAGGAATGGGAAGAAACAGGCACATCATAGGAGATCATGTTTGTGAAGGATCGAGGAGTTCAGATTTTGAGGAATTCCAAACCGGTTTGTTGCATGCAAGCTTTGTTTTTTAGGAATAGCCTCCACATCCACCTTTCTGTTTTTAGGAGGTTACTCTGCAGGAACTAGACTGGTAGCTTAGGAACTGGAATTTCAGATTGGTCTGTCTAGGGAGCCTCAGCCTTACTGTTCCCAGCTTCTCTGGCACACCTGGGAATCTGAGTTTCAGAAAAAATACGTGCCTTCTTAAGGTGTCAGTGAGTTGATTTCAGGTCTCTAGGTGCACCATTCAGTGCAAAGATTTAAATACTTAATATAAATATTAGACTAATGCCAACGTTTTTTTTAATAGGAATTTGAATTTGGAAATAATCGGAAAATATAAAAGATGACAAAGCAGCTCTGTCAGATCATAGGAGCAGGAAATGTGTGCAAGTGGGAAGATCTGAAGCAAAGAAAGTCGCACCCAGTTTTGCATGTTCTCTAACTCTAAATTCTTAAACATTCCCATGTGGTCGATGATGATAGAAATCTCTCCTGCTGCCTCCCAGGGAGGGCTGGATTTCCTGGAGATTGCTCCACTTCCTGATTAAAAGCTCTCCAAGCCTGTCAATCTCACCGTGCTGATCACTGGTAGCGTGCAAGTAATGGGGAAGAGAAGGCTCCAGGGAATGGCTTCCCACTGCTAGAGGGCAGGGATGGAAGGGATACTGGGAAGGAATTGTTCCCTGTGATGGTGGTGAGACCCTGGCACAGGGTGCCCAGAGAAGCTGTGGCTGCAAGTGTGAGCTGAACACCTTTTCCACGTGCCTTGGTTGGAGTTAGCACAACCCTGAGGTCTTTGAAGAAGCTCCAGAAGAGGAGGGAGGTCATTAAGTTCCCTGTGTTTTTTGGATGCTTCCCTTAGACAGAAGCCCTGGAAGGTGAGCTGGGGTAGGATGAACTCAGGAACTCTGTAAAGCTTTTAACTTAGTTTCAATATTGCTATTCCAGGTTGATGGTGTTCCTGCTGTGGTTGGTGCTGGAGGTGGCTTCACTAATTCCAGTTTAGTGAAAATTTGGAAGCACCTGGTGCGTTTCCAGTGTAGGAGGAGCTCCACAGGGTGTGCCTGCCCAGGGAAAAGGGGACATGTCTGTGCCTTTAGTTTTGCTTATGAGTGGCAGAAGGTTCATCCCTTTCCAGCAGTTGGAGAACATGGATTACTGGGGTCTGCCACTGCTGGATTTTCTACCTGGGAAAGGTATCTTTAGTTTTTCTTCCTCTATTTCCCCAGAGTGGATGCCAGCTGGAGAAACTTTGGCTTGGAGGGTGAGGAAAGCTGGTGTCTGTGGTTGTTGGCTCACTTTTTATTCTGCTAAATGACCCAGCAGGACAGGGCTGCTGGTCCTTTACCAGCATTAGGCATTAAAGGTGTTGGATATTTGCAGTTTCAGGAGAAAACAGTGAAGGAAAAAGCTACTAAGAGTGTTCCTTTCTCATGATTGATGTGCCATGGGAACTAATATTGTGTATTGAGTAGTTTTTGTCCATAGTTGCCACTTGATGATGTCTTGGATTTAAAAGATTGCAAGGAAGCTCCCTAACTGTATTTAACTTTGGAACTGACTCTGGCTTTTTCATTGAAAAAAGTTTTATTGCAAAATTACACAACTGTCACTGTGTGGTACCAGAACACAACAAAAGCCATCAGACACCTGCATCCACATGATGCAAATTATTCACAATATCCCACAGTGTGTTCTTGCCTTGCCCACCCCCTTCACCCCCCCAGCCCAGCCTCCAGAACGTTCCATGTGTGGGTTCAGTGCGCTGAACTGCCGGGAAGTGTCCCACATTTGGGGACATCCCTGGCATTGCCTCCTTCCTCCCAGCACCTGGGGATATGCAGTATTGGGCTTCTATGTCAGCAGGGAAGATTGGCAGGAAGGTAAAGCAAAGCCATGGAGGTGCTCCATGCTGATTTCAGAGTACTGGCAATTTCATTGGGATGCATGGATTTTCCTCATTTCCATAATCTCAGTATTTGCCTTGTGGTGTCTCTCAGTGCATGGCACGTGCCGCAATACTCCTAGGCTAACATCAGCTCCCTTAAATAGTACTGACCTGATGATATCCCTTGAAGAGAAGTTAGGAATAGACTGGATCAGGCTGTGAAACCTGCTAATTGTCAGACATAAATATAACTATAAATACCTTTGTTTTTCAGGGTCCCCTTATCCAGGTCAGCAGACAGGGAGCTAAAGTACCGTGGAGCTTCAGCAGAGCATAATTAGGAAGTCAGGTAATGGCAGCTTTAAAGCTTTGTGTTTAATTAAGCAAGAAAGTAGAGGTGAACCTGATCCCACCTCCCTGTGAGAAGACAGCCAGGAGTGCCTTGGGCCAGCTCCACAGGGAGCTGATTGGAACCAGCTTTGGTCCAAACTGGGAGAGCCCTGGCAGTGGGAATGGAGCCTTTCCCAGCCCTACAGGCTGGTGCAGAGTACTCCAAGAGAAGTGAGTTCTCTGCCTGGTACAGCTGCCTGTTTAATTACAGGTGTTGGCCCCTCAGTGATCCCAAGGGATGGAGTGTTGAAGGGACCTCAGGTTACTCTTTCTAGAAACCCAAGCTGCGCTTTGGGCTCTCCCTGACGCCCCAAAGCCCCTTAGTTCTCCATTAAGTGTTGATCCAAGGTGCTCTTGGCCTTGATGCTCTCCCTAAGGAGCTCTTGTGGTTGAAGCATCAAACACAGAGCACAGGGTTAGGCAGGACAGAAGGGCACAACTCCCTACCATCTCCATTCTCCTGTGCTGCCTCCTGCTCTGCTCCAGGGCCCTGCAGGGGCTGGGCTGCACTCCTGGCCCTTGGGGCTGTGTTACACAGCCCGGGAGAGAGAAGAGAGAAGCGGGGAGCAGCTCTGGAGCAGTGCCACAAGGGCAGCCAAGCAGGAGAAAAGCGGCAGCGCTAAGGGTGCGGTGGGATGGAAGCGTTTGGGATGGGAGGGTGGTGCCTTGGCAGGGCTGGGGGAGCAGCAAGGAACTGAGCAGGAGGCTTAACCAGTGCAGGGAGGAGCTCAGCTTCAGCGTGGCCACCTCAGCTGACTCCCGGTGACCCTCTGGTGCCAGGCTCCCCTGCTCCTCTCTGGAGGTGAGTTTGTGCAATCTGGATTTTGGGGTGAGGTAAAGTGTACGCTGGTTTCTCCTCACTATGCACCCTGGTCTGAATAGCACCCATGGTTCGAGAAGGATACAAAATAGTGTTTCCCATTTGTCAAAATCCCCCCCTAAAAACACACACAAACCAAAGCTCTGGGAAAAAAAAAATAACCCAACCAAAACAAACCCAACTACAACTCATCGCGCATCTTGTCGCCTTTGGGCCTCACGAGCCTGCCGATGAAGAGGATGGAGTTGGTTTTAGTGTCCTTGATCATGAAGATGAAGGGGTGGTCAGCATAGAAGAGTTTGGGGTTCCTCATCTCCTCTCGGCCGTAGATGTCGGCGTCGTAGGGGTTCCCTTCCGTGTCCCACTCCAGAGCCGCTGCGTGGAACACGTTGGACAGGTAAAGGTCTTTCTTGCCGGAGATCTTGGACAAGTCAGCCTTGGTTTTGTCAATGGCTTCTGTCAGGCCCAGACCACCCAAGTGTTTCTAGGAGGAGACAAGAGGTCAGCAGCCCTCGCAGAGATGACACAGTGCAAGGGCAAAGAGGGGCAGCAAGCATGGGTAACTCACCATCTCACTGCCCTCCCATCCCAAAGAAATGTAAGGCCCAACTTTTTAAGGACATCCTTTACCTGAAGGTCGTGGCTGACTTCCAGGATGACTTTTGGCAGTGAGATGGCCACTGATCTCTTCTTCATCTTGCCAGTCCAGGTCTTGAGCTGCTCCTTGTTGAGCAGTTTCTCCACTCTCTCCAGAGGCTCCACGTGGTTTGGCATGATGAAGATCATGCTGGAGAGCTTGTGAGCCAGTGGCATCTCCACCACCTGGAGCTTCTCTGCCTCATCATCATAGTAATTGTAGAGACCTTGAAACCAGAGGCAGGGAACAGTGAGATGTGGAGCAGAGGCAAAGTGAATTCAACCTGGACTTTGCCTGACCAGGAAAGGAAGAGAGCCTGGACACCGTTTTGGGAAGTGGCCAGCATTGTTGGAGCTGGCTGTGGCTCTCACTTGTGTGATGAGCCAGGATTTGTTCCCAACAGCCAAGCACCTCATACTAAGCATGGATTTTGCTGCTCACAGGGAGGGTGAATCACTAGAACAAACACTTCCCTGCTTTGTTCTTCCTCGTGAGGCAAAACAATGTTGGAAGGAGCTGGTGGAAATCTGGGTAACGGAGAAGAGTGGTCCTAGCTCCAGCTGGTCTGGGTGTGGGGCAGGAGGTTTCCCACTCACCTGTGCGGTGCATCATGGGCACTCCCACGGTGTAGGAGCGGGTGACCATGAAGCCACGGTTGTCCACCATCTTATGATGGAACTTCTCATCCCAGTGAGCTGCAGGAGAGAGAGAAACACAGCTTGTAAGAGAAGGGACTGGGCGGTAATTCCACGCACAGTTCCCAACCACTGACCAAGAGCTGCCTCCAGCGGACCTAGGATTTGTCTGCCTTCCCCTGGGGCTGTCAGCTGATCCTAAAGGCCCCTCCAAACCATTCCATGATCCCGTGCATTGGCTCAGGGGGAGGTTTTGGGGTAGAACTTACGCTTGAAGAACATGGCGTTGACAATGAGGGCCCCATCTGTTTTCTCCACGTCTTTGGTGACCTCCGGGAGCTTCCCGTCCGTGGTCTGGGCTGCCCACTCGTTGATGGACTTGAGGGCGCTCCTCTTGTCCCGGAAGTTGATCTTGGAGTGCTCGTAGTTGTAGTGCTTCTTGCTGCTCTTGACGAAGTCCTCGGCGAAGGTGATGGAGGCGGGGCCGTAGAGGCGGCTGCCCATCTTCCAGGTGACGTTGCGGGCGGTGCTGTTGCTGACCTCGCTGAGCAGCTCGGACAGCCCGCTGTGCACGTAGTCGTCGTTCAGCTTGTCCGCGCTCAGCACCGCCTTGGCCTGCGACGCCGTCGTGGCCTTGCCCCCGAGGGACACGAGCCCGAGCGACGAGGCCACGACCACGGGGGACAGCAGGATGTTCTCCATGTCCTTGTCCTTGGCCATGGCGTGGTAGAGGTTGAAGGCCAGCGTGGTGCTGCGCTCGGCCAGCGTGGTGGCCTTGTCGCTCAGCTTCCTGTCCTCCGAGGGCACGGCCGCGGCGAGGCCCAGGAGGGCCAGCCCCACCGTAATCCACATGGCTTCAGCGGCACCCTGCGCCTCCCAGGACCTGCTGGGCGAGAAGATGCACCGTCAGCGTGATCCAAACCCTTCCAGGAGCATCCAGAGATCCCAGGGGCTCTTCCAGAGAAACCCGCTCCTTGGCTCCAGGGGCGCTTCGTCGGCGTGCAGCCATCCCAATCCCACCCTGAGCGGCAATTAATCTTCAGGAGTGCAGGCTGCAACCTGGTAAGCAGAGCCCGTGCATTTGGAGTGAAAGCTTCCTTCCTACGCATTTTCCCTATCCTCCAGTGTTAATGTACAGTGAATGATTTAAGGAAGGGTCAGGGAATGTAAGCAACAGGTATTTCTCATGTGATCTTGACAGGGCAAGGGGTATGGCTTTAAAGTGAAAGAAGACAGGTTTAGGTGGGATATTGAGGAGAAATTCTTCCCTGTGAGGGTGGGGAGGCCCTGGCACAGGGTGCCTAGAGAAGCTGTGGCTGCCCCTGGATCCCTGGAAATTCCAAGGCGAGGTTGGATGGGGACTTGGACCATCCTGATATAGGGGAAGATGTCCCTGCTGCCCATGGCTGGAGGGAAAAAAGAAAGTCTTTAAGGTCCCTCCCAACCCAACCACTCCATGATTCTGTCCCCTGAGTAGGATAAACCTCTGCCCTGATCAGGAA
>JAWWMU010000001.1:1388413-1456475 GCA_035048155.1 Cinnycerthia olivascens
CGAGGTTGGATGGGGACTTGGACCATCCTGATATAGGGGAAGATGTCCCTGCTGCCCATGGCTAGAGGGGAAAAAGAAAGTCTTTAAGGTCCCTCCCAACCCAACCACTCCATGATTTTGTCCCCAGAGTAGGATAAACCTCTGCCCTGATCAGGAAAAGCTGAAAAATTTTTGTGCTGGCCCTCGATCCAAGGGCTGTTGCAGGCACTCAGTGGCAAGGACTGTCCTCTCCGGGGACCCCAGCCCAGGCCCAAAATCCTCAGCTTCCGTGGCACTAGATGGAGCACGTGAGCTTCCACCAAACAAAGCCAGAGGCAGCCCTAAAGAAGATCCTGCACTGTCTGATCAGCTCTGTTCCACTTTGGTTTGCCTGTCCAGCTCTGTCGAGGAGGTACTGGGGCAGAGGGAGGTGGGGGAGCCTCGTTTTCCCCAGCAGAGCCTTCGGTTCATGCCTTAGGTGGATGGATCTCACCCCAAAGAAGGTGAACCCACCCCCAGCAAGGGCTCTGAGGCCCCAGCTCCCATACACGTGCAGACTGACCAGTCCTAAGTGCCTGGAAACCCTTTGGAGCTCATCCCACCTGGCCCCACACCTCCCCTCCCTCCTGCCTGTGCTCAGCAAACCTTCCTGCTGGCAGCTCCTCACGCCTTAAATTCCCCCTCCAGCTTTTGGGGCACTTTTTCCTCGACAGGAACTGCATCACTACTCTGACTTTCTGTTCCTTGGTGGTCCTCTCCTCCCGCCCTGCTCCTTCCCAGCCTCTGGAGCTGCCCCTGGCATGGGGAGGCAGGGAAAGGCTGCGGCGGGGCCGCTGGGGGTTAAGGTATTCCAGGCAGGAAGCGAAGGGCCCGCTGGGATTACATATGGAAGGAAACACGCAGCACGTAGCTCCAGGCAAGAGAGAGTGCGCAGTTCCACCAGGGACTCCTTGCCAGACTGGGAATTACATAGCCTTGGGGAGAGGGAGGTGGTTGCAACCTAAAATCCTTTATGGGAGCAAGGCTTCTGTTAAAGGGAAGAGCCACCCTGGCTGCCTCAAGTGCAAAGGTTTGTGCAATAGGGTCAAAACTGCCCTCGACACTCTTTTTAAAAAGTGCACCCGGGGTGACAAACATTGGAAGTCTGAGGAGGTTCGTTCTGGTTTTCTATTTCCCGTTTATTTCTAAGGATACCTTGAAACTGTTTCATAGTGAGGTCAACGTTTGCCTTTTTTCTTTCTGAAAGAAAACAGATACATGGAGTAGTTCTCTTGTGAGCAGGGGGTGACCTGCACTGCTTCATCCTCAGCTTAAAAAAAGGTTCATTACTTCAAGGGCCGGGTGTCAAATTTGGGCTCTGCCGAGTCACACAGCCCAAGACGAAGGAATTTTGGATTATGGCAGCGATTTTGGGTGAATTCATAACCCATGGTGAAAACGGAGGGCATGTGGGGAATGCACAGCCAGCAACATCCTCCCCTGTGCTCCCACAGCGAGGGGACGCCCAGTGCCAGCGTGGCGTTCCACAGCTGTCCCTCGGGCCAGCGGGACCCTCCTCCCGGGAGCTGGACAGAGCTGCAGGGCAGAGGGTTGCAGGCAAGAGGCCGTTTCCGTGTCCCCGGGGGGATGTGACACTCGGTTAGGGCGGCAGCAGGACGGGTCGGGCCGTGCCGTGGCAGGAGAGCGCTCATTCCTGCGCTGGGAGGGTGCCCAGGGTCCTGCAGGCTCCCAGGCTGAGCCAGAGCAGGAGCTGGAGAATTTCACTGCTCACACCAGGCTAAAGCTTCCCTTACCCCCCTGTTCCTTTTCGTCATTCTCTGAAAGCTTCTCCCACAGCCTCACTGTGACCACGTCTTGCGAAATGGAGGCGATTGGGCGATATTTTAATACTTTTCCTCAAGAACCCAGAGCCAGCTCATGGGGACAGTCTGTACCCACCCCATTGCAGCCTACCCCCCACGCACCCCCTTCTCCCATGCCATAATCCTCTCCCCGATATTTTTTGCCCAGCCAGGAGGTTGCAGGACCCCAAAATCCACACACACACACACACACACACACCTTGCCCCCCTCCCCCCCCCCAGGCTGCAATCTCAGCTCGGTCTCCACCCTGCCAGCCCGGGGTCCCCCCGGGTCCCCCCCTCTTACCTGCGGGGTCGGGACGCGGCTTTGCTCAGCTCCCTGTGCACCTCCCGGTCCTGCGGAGGGGGTATATAAGGGGCCGGGGAGAAACTTCTGGAAAGTTGGGAAAACCCTCTCAAAAATGCCTGGGAGGGAGAGGAAGGGGAGGATCCGTCCCAGCTCTCTCCCGGCCCGCCGCCAATGGCAGGGAATGCCGGCCCCGCGCCGCCGAAGGGGGGTCGGGATGGATGGGGAGATGTGTGTTCCCTCCTCCTGCCCCTGCCTGTCCCCTGCCTGAGCCCAGCCAGGCCTGGCAGCAGGAACACGGGCAACTATTCCCTGCCCCAACTCTGCTTTTGCCTTTTTACAGGGCTCGAGTCCATGTAATTTCCATCCTCTCCCTGCTCCTGGCATCCCCTGCAGCTGGGTGGTTGTTGGCACCAGAGGCAGGTAGTGGTATATTTATTTTTTTATTTCTGGGCTGTCACCCTCCATACGAAGTCCAGGGTGATGAAAAGGGCTTCAGCCACGATTGGAGCAGTCACAGGCAGCCAGTGTTTAACACCTGCCCCATCTGAAATGTGCCCTGATTGGTGACCTGGAAGAGAGAGGAGAGCTCAGAGCCCTTCCAGTGCCTAAAGGGGCTCCAGGAGAGCTGGAAATTTATTTAGGACAAAGGATAGATGGATAGAACACAGGGAATGGCTTCCCACTGCCAGAGGGCAGGGATGGATGGGATATTGGGAAGGACTCCTGGCTGGGAGGGTAGGGAGGCCCTGGCACAGGGTGCCCAGAGAAGCTGTGCCATGGAGAGGTTTCTGCTGAGTTGAAGCTCAGATTCAACCCTGTCATGTTTTAGGACAGCACAGGATTGTTTTCCTGGAAATCTGGGACATAGGAATATTTGAGGTACCACCCACCTTGTGGTTACATCAGCAGAAGGATGCTACATCCTTGTGTTCTTTAACTGATATCTATGTTTCCCTTTTAATCATACTGTAATTTCATTTTCCCCTCTAATTTTGGCTCTGCCAAGTTCTTCTGCTTCCCTCTGAAGACAGGGGTCTCATCAGGACTCAGCCTCCTGTTGCTGTAGTAGCAAACAGGATCTGATGTTTCCTTCTGGCTTTGAATATTCTGCTTGTTGTCTTGGCAGCATCTTGCTTTGGGATCACCGTTTAATTTCCCTTCATGGCCCAGCCATTCTAGAAGGTAGCATCAAAAAGTGACATTTTTCTTCCATCTGAACTGTCCAGGTGATGCCATGTGAGTAGACACTTCTCATCTCAAACAAGGGGAGCTCTTTGAGCCCTCCCTGTAAAAAAAGTCTCCATCAGCTGCAACAAACCTGGTTTTGCTCAGTGATGTTTAGAGATCTGGCCCCTTCAGGGAGGGATTCAGTAGGCAAAAGAGCTTTGGAATACCTCAGCCAACAGATTTTGGTACCCTAGTGTATTTTGGTGCAGTTAGCTTTGCTTTGTGTCTGCACAATGATCAGCAGTATGGTCCCAGAGTTTTCTAAAACAATTTTGACTTTATTAGAAATGAATTTGCTGATACCAAACCATCAGTACTGAGGTGAATGTTACAGGTCTGTACCAGCAGCATGTGCCCTCTGAGAAATGAGCAAAGCTCCTTTAAACTTCCACCATCAGCTGCTTTTCTCTGCCAAATTCTGAATTGCTCCACCTTCAAACCCTTCTCTGTAATTACTTCCCATGTAAGGTTTTTTTCACCTTCCGAGTGAAATTTAAAATAAACTCTTAAACTTTTAATGTTGATTTCTTTCACTGCCTCCCAGCACCAAAGTCCTTTGACACTCTGGGGGCTCTGTGCTTCAGTCCTTTGAAATGGCTTTGCCTCAATAACATGAATTTGGAGTAGGATGAAAATAGTTGTGTTTGAGGGCTGGCATAAAGATATTTCCGATTTTTCCTGATTTTTAAGTGTATATTTCAACTTATTCCTGCTGTCTATACAGCACAGCCTGATAAGAGCCACAAAAAAAAAAAAAAACACAACAAAAAAACAACCCTGCAGAGCTTTAGGATGCAAATAATGCAGAAAATGAGTCGATTCTACCACAATGTCAGCAGCTTCATCTTGACTTGATGAAGTTTTGTCCAGGGCCAAAGTTGTGGAGATCAGGCTGATGTGCATTGCTGGGGAGGATTCCTGCTGCTCTCCAGTGAGAGCAGAGGCTGTGCAGAGGCGCTCCCAGCCCCCACAGTGCCACGTAGGAGCTCCTCCAGCGGTGGGATGGGGACTGCGGAGGGGGAGCCAAACTGGGAGTTGCCGTCTTCCGTCCGTAATGAGCGGTTCCAGCTGCCAAAGGATCGCATCCACTCCTCCAGGGCGGCTCCTCCCCTCCAAACCGCCCTTGTGCAGCGCAAAACTCCTCGAGTGCCTTTGGTCTGGAGTTATTTCCAGCCTGGCTTGACTCGGCGGGTTTAGGGCAGTGCAGATCCATTGGGCCTTAAATTAAAAACCGCCCGAAGTTTTTGTGATGTGGGTGTGATCCTGCAGCCCCCACGGCGAAGCAGAGGGAGATTTCCAGGCTGGTGTTGCAGTGCTTGGAATGGGTGTGGAGGAGCTGCTGGGATGGAGAGCAGTGAAATGCTCCAGTTCTGTGGGGAACAATCCATGCCCAGCCATGAAATATCCAGATTGATGCTGTCCTGGTTGTTTGGCTCCTTGTTTCAAGCAGTGTTGCTAATTCCCTTGGTTATCTATTGAAGGAGTGTTTTGTTTCTACGAAAGCAGACACTGTGTGTTCTTTGGACAGGGCTTTTTAAATATAAACTCCAGCAGCTTAGCACTTTCACCTTACAGTGACCCAGGAGGCTTATCCTGTTTTCCTGTGTTGGAGACAGGATCATGGCTTTCCAGAGTCATGGCTGAGCTGGCAGGAATGCTGGAAGCCAGCACTGAAGAGCCTTAAAATCAACCAGTGCCACCCCCTGCCACGGGCAGGGAGCCTTAAAATCACCCAGTGCCACCCCCTGCCATGGCAGGGACACCTTCCACTATCCCAGCTTGCTCTAAGCTCCACCCAAGCTGGCCTTGGGCATTTCCATGGATCCAGGGGCAGCCACAGTTTCTCTGGGCAGCCTGAGCCAGGGTGTCACCTCTCACGCAGTGGAAAGCCATTCCACCTTGTCCTGTCACTTTCAGTCCTTATGAAAAACCCCTCTTCTCTTTTTCACAAGCCACCTTTAGGCAGTGAAAGGGGCTCCGAGGTCTCCCTGGACCCCTCTCTGCTCTACAACTAGTCAGGGCTTTCCTGCTCCTCCCGGTCCCCACATGCAAGGATTTTGGGGGAATTCTGCTTCCTGGCTCAGCTCAAGGGTAAATTTGGGATCAGCACTTTCATTTCCCCCCTGCACACCTTCCCTTAGCACTGGGAGCTCTTTGCTGCAGCCCCAGGCACCCCGGAGCCATGGCTTTGCTGTGCCCTGCATCAGAGTGAGGTCCCAGCCCTGTTCCCCCTCTCTGGCTCTCAGCCATGGCCAGGCCTGGCCTGGCTGGAGCTGGGAGGGCCCAGCTTTGTGTGAGCAGACACAAAGGATGGCAGTGGAGCTGAAAGGCTGCATCCCGTGGATCCGTGCCCTGGCCTGTCTGGAGTGCAGCAGCGAGAGCCAAACTCCCTGTGCCAGCCTGCTGTGCCCAGAGCTGCCCATGCCAGCTCCTCCAGGCTTTCAGGGAGCTCACTGGCCTTGCATGTCCTAAAGGGGCAAATTCTGTGGGTCCTCTGCAAAGCACTCATCTCCTTTTGCTTTCTCAGCAGGCACAGGAGGAGGAAAAGGAAGAGGAAAAGACCTGATTGCTCTGGAGCAAATTCCCCATCCCTGGCATCATCCAGGTATGTCACGGTGCACAAACCAGGCTACAGAGGCTGCAGCCTTCCCACAGGGCACAGCAGAGAGAGAGTCCCTTGATCCCAGTTTGTAATCCTTCTTTAATACCCCCAGAGGAAAGTTCAAAATCCACAGGGTTTCCTGCCAACACAGCGAGGCAGGGGGGTGGAATTCCTCTCGTGCTTTTGGGTGGAAAGAATGACATCTGGGTGGCCTCAGCAGAGGGCCAGCACGGCTGATGGCAGGTTGGACTGCAAGCCCCTGCATCCCACACCTTCCTGGGAGCTGGGCTATGGAAGGAGGAGATGGAATCTTTGTGGATGTGGCAGGAGGGATTCACAATCCCTTGGGAGGACCCACGGGGCTGTGGGATCCAATAGGATCCTGTGCTGTTCCTACACTGATCCAGGTGTGCTGGTTTGGGGTCGTGGCAAGCCAAGAGGGCTCCAGGATGCCATTTCCAGGCTAATGTTTGGACTCAGTGGTCCTAGAGGACTTTTCCAACCTTAAGCTCTGTGATTCTAAGATGAACACGGGTGATGTGCACTCCTTACCCTCTCCCTTGTGCCTCACTGGCTGGATCCTCCCAAAAAGCAGCCAAAAGGAAAAGCAAGTGCTTGGTTTGTCAGCCACATCATCCCCACGGCCACAGGGGCCATCTCAAGGACAGGATGTGGGAGCTCCAGGGCTTTGGGATGCTGCAATATCAGTTTCCTCACTGGAAACAGGCAGCAAGGAATGTGCCAATTCCAAGTTTTCACCCTTTGTTACAAAATCTGAGCAGTGAAGGCCCAGGTGGTCGATTTGCTCTGCACAGAGTGGAGCTGTGGTGGGGAATCTCTGATGTCTTGTTAAAAGCTGAGTTCCCTCTGCTGCAATGAGCTCTTCCTGGCATTTTCCAGGAACATGTGGGACTGGGGAAGGTATGAGCTCTGCCTGCCCTTCTCATTTGGTGGAAGCTGAGCTGAGCCCCACACGCTCCCCCCCTCAGCCTGTCCCGAGGAAAGCGGGATGTAAAAGGAAACCGTTCATTGTGGAGCCAGCTGAGGGAGCAGGAACGCCCCTAAACCCGAGGCTGGCTTGGAGAGGCATCCTCAGGCAGCCAATCTTCTGCTTCCAGCACCGCACTGCTCAGGCCTGGGAGGCGGGGTGGGCTCGGCCTGTGCTGTGTGTGCAGGGGTGTCACACCACTGCCTGTCTGCCCAGCCCTGCTGCTGTCCCTAAAAGTATTTCCCATGCTGGGAATCAGGTTCCCACCAAGCCGAGCCCTGAAACTGCCACTGTTGATGCCAGAGGAAGGAGGGGCTGAGTGCAGGACAGGGCTGGGGCTGCTGGATTTGCTGCCTTGGGGACTTCGGTGCAGCAGTTTGAAGGCAGGGAAGGGGGAGGGCAGGGATGAATCCCAGGAAGGACACGCTGGGCTCAGCACTGGGCAGTGGCCCAGCAGAAACAAACAGCATGTGCAATCCTCCTCAGCCAAGTGCTGAGGATGTGTAAGCAAAGGGATGCTTAGGAAGGGGCTTGGCAGCCTCTTTGTCTGTCCTGCTCTTGCTGAGGCAGCAGAAAAGCTGCCCAGAGAGATACAGCGGGAGTCACAGCATCTCTGAGTGGTTTGGGTTGGAAGTTGTATTACAGCCCATCCAATGCCACCCCTGCCATGGGCAGGGACACCTCCCACTGTCCCAGGCTGCTCCAAGCCCCAGTGTCCAGCCTGGCCTTGGACATTTCCAGGGATGCAGGGGCAGCCACAGCTTCTCTGGGCACCCTCTGAAGCACTGTGCCAGGGCCTGCCCATCCTCACAGGGAACAATTCCTTCCCAATATCCAATCTGAAATCTTTCCTTTAGTGTAAAACCAGACAGGAAAAGATGTTTCATCCTTCCCTACTTTCCAAGGACCATGGTTGCCCCAACCCTGGGGATGTTTTGCTGATCTGGTGGGACCAAACCAGTTTGTGTCCAGATCTGAGCTGCTGCAGCTTCGCTTGGGATGACAAAATGCACCCACCTGGGAGGCAGATGTCCCATGCCGTAGATCCAGACTGGGTCAGGGGGCTTAACCCATAACGTGCCAGTTTAGGATGTGTCTGCAAGGGGCCAGGATGTATTCCAGGATGTATCTCCAAGGCCACAGACCCTTAGGAAAAAAGTGACATCTTCCCTGTGTCCCCACATGAAACCCCACTTAGCCTGAATGCTCTTGCCTGCTTCAAATATGCCAGCAGAAACTTGCAGTATGTTTTTCCCAGCTACTGTAGAGATTCCCCCTGAAGATCTGGCAGGGAAGGTGGTGGCAGATTTCTGGAAGATTCAAGGAGCCCACATGATGCAACTCTGCTATATTCTTGCAGAGCGATGCCTGGGAGCTTCAGAAGGAGCTGCTCACATTTTATTCCAGCTGCATCCACACATTGAAGATTTCTCCAGGGTCACATCCCTGTCCTGCCACAGCTCCTGGTATTGCAGAGCCACAGTCCCACATCAGGGAGAGTTAAGTTAATTTTAGAAGCAAAACCCACTCTCTGTTTTCAGTTTTCTGTCTTCTGTAACTTGCAGGGAAGGAAGTTGTGGATCTTCCAGTGAACTCTTCTCTGTCTCCCATTTCAGAATGAAGCTAGAAAGGCTTTTTCCTGATCTTCCCAAATGTGTTTAGAAGCTCACAGGCATGTTTAGTTTAGGGAATAGTCATGCACTTGGCTGTAAGAAAAGCAAATCTGGATCCTGGAGCAGGGGAAGATCTGTGGCTGTTGGATGGGATCTGCCAGCTGAGTCACACCAGGCACATCTGACTCATCAGATCTGCATCTGCACATGTCCCAGGGTTTTATGAAGTTGGGTAAGGCTGATTATCCTCTCTAAAAGCTGGGGAGATGAGGCATGGAAGGTGAGTTTGGGGCAGAATCAGAGCCAGGCTGGTTTGTGCTGCTTTCCTCCTCCACAAGGATGCTGAGGACTTGATAGGGAGTCCCAGAGGCATCTTTTCCCTCTCTGCACAGACAATCTGTTGTGGGTTGGGACCCCAGCATGTGGAGCTGCTCTGTGTGTCATTATCCCAGCTCCAATCTCATCCAGCAGAGATGGATCTCATGGCCAAGGGGTCCTCTGGGTTACAGAGTAGCCTCTGTGCCCTTGTCTTCTCTCCCTGCTCCTGGTTACTGTGCCATAAACCCCAGGCAGGAACAGGCTCTGCTTTGTGTTTCTGTAGCCTGTGGGACCATGATTGATGCCTTTCACCAGTGTGGATGCCCAAACTGGGCTTCCCACAGTGGGAAGAGGTGCAGGAGCTGCCTCTCTCTGCACCTCCAGGCACCTCCTGGCCCAGCACTCAGCACACTGAACATCTCCTGCATGTCCCTGGGTCTGACACGCTGTTCCCAACACTGGGGGAGGCATCAGAGCTGCTGGATTTGGCTCTGTACAGAAGGTCTCTTGTTCAGCCTGGGCCAGAGGTGCTTGGGGAGAGGTGGGGTGGGTGGTTTAGATGAATGAGGATCGTTGTTTCACTCCTGATTGCCTTCAGGAGAGTGCTCGATGTCTCCCAGCCGTGCACAAACAGCTTGGATTCAGTCTTTGAAATCATTTGCACTTCTGGACTCTGCTGGCTTTGACGTCAACACCTGAATCCGCCTGGGATCACTCCTGGTTTGGGACCCAGGGGATGCTGTGGTCACAAAGACACGAGTGAACCCAAGCCTCTTACAGCTGCCGTCCTCCTCTCCTGCATGGATCTGGCTTAGCCCCATCCAGTTGGGAATTATGTCAAGCTCCTTTGCTACCTGAACACAGAGAAACAGCAGCAAAGATCTTAAGGCAGCTCCTGAGTTCTGAACAGGTCAGGATGCAAGTCATAGCTGCAGTTTAGTGGGAGGGAAACACTCAAATCCTGAACTTCCACCCTGTTGGATATGGAATACCCAGTTCTGGTTATTGTCATTTCCAATGACAAAGCTGTGTGCTGGACACGCAAAACAATGGAGAAACTTCAATTTGCAGGTTGTGGAATTGTCTTCATTTTCCAAATTCACCTCCCCAGATTCAAAAACACCTTCAGTGACTGTGATGACACCGGTCTTGATGAATTAACAATTTAACTATGATCTTCTCCCGAATTCCAGTTAATAGAATAATTTGATCTGCTGGAGGCAAGTCCATCAGCTGTGGGATGCACAATGAATCCACTCTGGGCTCTGTGACTGATTCGCCACGTGCTGTGAAGCCAGCAATTCACCACTGCTTGAAGCTTTCCTGACCTCCCTGGCATTTGCAGGTAGGTCCTGTGGAAGCAGGTATGAAGTGGGAGGTGGAGCAGGATGGGGGGACACCCAAAAAGCCATGCAGGACTCTTGGGCACCACAGGGCTGATGTAGAGTCAGTGCAAAGAAATCCTTATGGGCATGAGAAGCACTGGGCTCACGGCACCGTGCACTCCAGAGGTCTTTTAGGGCCTCATCACCTGTATTGTCCCATTAGCTGGAAAATCTTCACCCAAACAGGTAATTCTGTGCCTTGGTGCCTGCTCTGCATCCCTGGGGCAGCAGGACCACTGTTCTTGAGGGTGGGACCCAGGGGTAAAACCTCCTGCAGCCTTGACTGCCACCAGGGTTTCTGTGTCCGGCCCCAGCTCCAATCCCACGCCCTGAATCCTGCACTGGGAATGCACTTCTGGCTCTGCGTGACTGTGGCCAAGAGTTTTCCCATGCTTCAGAAAGTGCCATAAACCCACAATAAACAGCAGTGCTGTCCCTCAGCTCCCCTGGTCCCCAGTGCAGCTGGTGCTTAAACACTTGGGAGGATGAGAACATTTAGGATTTCTGGGCTGCAGAAGTGTCAGTGTGGAAAAGGCTGCACCAAAGCAGAGAGAGCAGCGGAAATAGATGGATTTAAAAATAGTGGAGACAGAGAGGGGCTGGCTGGGATTCAGGAGCTACAGAGAGCTGGGAGCACACAGATCCAATTAGGGCACTGCAGGACTCCTTCAGACCCTGCTCCCATCCACAGCAGCCCTGGGCACACTGCAGAGACTCTCCCGTGGCCCTGGCGCTGCTCCCCTTTTGGGGATTCCCAGGGGTCAGTGCCCAGCCAGGATCCCACCCAGCCCCACGACATCCCCTCCGTGCATCCCCAACCCCAAACCCGCCCCCCCGAGCCCCTCTGCGGGGCTGGGCAGTGGCAGAGCCCGGCTCTGTCCCGCAGGGAATCTGTGCCGAGCCTGGGGAGCCACCGCTGCCCCGGGCAGGGACATTCCATCCTCCTGTTCCGTGTCCCTGTCCCGGTCTCGCTGCTCCCCCCGCTGCCCGGCTCCGGCACCATCCCGGGCTGGCTCCAGCCCTCCCCGGCCACCCAACCCCTGGAGAGAGGTGTCTCCTTCCACTTCCCCTGGGAATGATGCTCTTCCAGGCCAGTCCCACCCCTGCTGGAAGGAGAAAAGCAGATCCAAGAGGCTCTGCAGGGGCCAGGAAGGAAAAAGGGAAGCAAAGATGGATGTAGAAACCTCTGGCATATTTGCTTGTTTGTTGTTTTTTCTTGTTTTGGGTTGGAAAGGACCTTAAAGATCACCCAGCGCCACCCCCTGCCGTGAGCAGGGACACCTTCCACTATCCCAGCTTCTTCCAAGCCCCATCCAACCTGGCCTGGAAGGGGATCTTAACTTATTTCAGACTCTGCCAAATATAATTTAAACTGTGATTTATTAGACTTATCACTAGAAATAAGATGATGACAGTTTAGATAACCCCAAACTGTGGGAGCATGGCATGGGTGCCCAAGCAGCATGACAGGAGGAGATTGCTCATGTCTTTCCAGGTTTCAGTTTCAAAGATGTTATTCTGCCTGGCAGCAGAGAGAGGGAGTCCTTCTCCTTCTCTTTGAGGGACCTGCAGGCATCTCTTCTCCTGAAGAGAGTTCCCCAGGCTGCCCAAATCCCAATTTCCATGAGGGTTATCTGAACTGGTCTTCTCTTCCCCATGCCAGGAATCTTTCCTTCCCTCTCTCTCTTTACAGGGGAGGAAAGAGAGAGACAAGGATCTGCAGGAGAATCTTGGCAGTAAGTCTGTAGGGATGGGAGTGACTCAGAGCAGCTCTCATGGAGAATCTCACAATCATAAGGGCACAGAATGGTTTGGGACAGAAGGGACCTTAAAGCTCATCCAGTGCCACCCCCTGCCATGGGCAGGGACACTTTCCACTGTCCCAGGCTGCTCCAAGCCACATCCAGCCTGGCTGAGGACACTTCCAGGGATGCAGGGGCAGCCACAGCTCCTCTGTCTCTGGGACATGTCCATGTGTCCCAGAGGGATGTGTCAGGATGCAGCAGGCAATCCCTTTAGCAAGGAGTGGGAAGGGCTGGCTTCCTGCAAGACACGAGGCTGGAGCCCGCAGAGAGGGTTTGCAGGGATACCCTTCAGGTCTCCCACTCAGCTCTGGTCCAGAGCTGCAGCCTCCCTGTAAACAACACCCAGCAAAGGGGATTTGGCTTGTAGGGAAGTGTTTTATTTCCTTTAAGTGGATCTGAACTGGATGGAGCCCGAGCCTGTTGTTGGTCACCGGTGAGCCCCGAGCTGTGCGTGATCAGAGCTGAGAGCCCCAGGGGTGCCAGCAAACCCCACTGATCAGCCTGAAGATCCCCTGCAGCTCTGACACCAAACATTCATGTTCAGGGGATGGATATTTGAGATGAAACCTCAGCAGCAGTTCTTGCTCAGGCCCCCTCCTCTCCTGACTTTGCGATTACCAGCAGCGAGGAAAATCCCTGCAGATTGCTTACAACCCCGTGCATTGGGATAACCAATTGAAGCAGCAAGTGTTGCCCTGTATCTATCCAGGAGAGAGAAATTAGAGCCTGCCAGGGATCTCAGAGCCTGGCTGGGGTGATTTACCAGGCTCCTGAGTGCCTGTGCACACGAGTCCAGATGCCTCCCGCTCGCCTTCCTTCAGGAGATGCTGCCTCCCGCAGGGAGCTGCAGGATGAGGGGGGAACTAAAGGCATTTGTTATTCCCTGACACAGTCCATCAGCAGGCTGCCTGCACAAGGAGCTGCAGCTCAGGGGTTTGCCTTGGAGGGAGGAGCTGCTTTCTCATGGCATGGCAGCTCAGCTCATGGGGGACAGCTGGGATTTATTCCAGAGCTGGAGTTCAGCTCCTGTGGGGAGACCAGGGTCGGAGAGATGAGCCAGGCTGTAGGAGGGAGGCAGGGAGGGGGTTTCACACTCCTGTAAACACTCCAGCACTGCATCCCCACCCCAGCCTGGCAGGCAGGCCCCAGCCCCAGCACTCCCATCCCAGTTCCCTGCCCTTGGTGCCTTTCCCTGCTCTCGGCTCCTCAGGAGCACGGAGTTGGTGATGCTCCATCAGCTCCATCCCGTGCCTGACCCGTGCTTGGTGCCTACCCTCTCTGCACCCCCACGTGTTTCCCTTGAGGAGTCCTGTTCTGTCTCCAGAGCCCTTCAGCTTCCGAATGATTTATTTCCACACTCCCTGCTCCCCTCTCTGTCCTATAAACGGAAAGGCTTAGGCAGACATTGCTGCACATTTAGAGCTGTGTGACCACGAGATTTGCTGCAGCCAGCCCAGTCAGCTGATCCAGCCACACTCATTCAAGGAATCATTTTCCACTGACCTCCAAGCTGTGGCTGCCCAGAGTGGGGGGGGGGAAAAAGGGAGACTTGGTGTGTTTGGGATAAGTGGTGAAGGAAAAGCACTCTTGGAGAGGGGGGCACATCTCTGCCCTTCCTGTGTATCCTGAGCTGCTGCATCTGTCAGGGTAAGAAACTGTAGGATGAGGTTATGAACTGAAAGAGGATGAATTTAGATGGGATATTGGGAAGGAATTCTTGGCTGTGAAAGTGGGGAGGCCTTGGCAGAGAAGCTGCAGCTGCCCCTGGATCCCTGGAAGTGTCCAAGGCCGGATTGGATAGGGTTTGGAGCAACCTGGGACAGTGGAAGTTGACTCTGCCCATGGTAGGGGTGGCGCTGGATGAGCTTCAAGGTCCCTTTAACCCAAACCAGTCTGTGATTCTGTGATTCTCTGCTATTTTCCTGAAAATCAGGTCCTCCTCTGGACTCTTTCCCTCCAAGGTCTCATTCCAGGGTCTGTACCTTGAGAAACTGGGGTGTGCCCCTAAGGCTACCCTGGACCTACTAAATCCCACAGGGCTGGCTCCCTTGCTGTGGTGTGGAGCTGAGTTAAGGTCTGGTGTCACAGCAGCAGCTCCTGCAGCACCAGCCCTGGCAGCTCCTGCTGCTCTGGGCTGTGGGACCAGCCTATGCTCGCTAGCCATGGCAAGAGGCACCTTCTGCCCCTGGGGCTTTGGCCTTTGGCCTGGAGGAGAACTGGAGGTGGAAGGTGAGTGATTGCAGCTTCAGCAGATGGCTATCCCATGCATCACAGGCTTCCTGGCTGTGTGGTCATCCCTGCATGGCTCCTGCTGGACCTGTTGGTGCACATGCAGCTGCTCTGAGGTTTCCTGGCAGGGCTGAGCTCCCTCACGTGCCCTGCCCAGCCCTGGTTGCACCTCAAGGCCACCACAGGGACAATTGGCACATGAGATGTCTCTCTGTTGATGCCCAGTCTCCCTGCCCTTGTGATGGGGCAGCTCTGCCCAGAATTCCAGAACTCCCCTCCTTCCCAAAACACACAGCTGGGAGGGAGTGGGGACCTCTTGGACACATCCCTGCACAGCTGAAATGTCAGGGATTCAGGGAAGGTCTCTGCTTCTTGGCTGATCTTAAGCTGCCCTCAGCCCTGGTTGCTGTTGGGGAAAATCTCCAGGCAGAGAGAGGGGCAGGAGGGGATGGGTGAGAGGGAAATTCCTGCCTGGAGTGAGTCAACCCCTCGTGCTGTGCCTGGAAAAACCAACTGCTGCCATCCTGCTGTGGTGCTGGGGCAGGAGGGTTCCCTCATTCCTTTAGGATCCCTTTAGGGTCAGGCTTTATATTTTCCTGCTTTAAGGTAAGTTAGGCTGGAGTTTCACCCAGCTTAGGGAGAAGCAGCAGAGCCAGGCAGTGAATCCCAAAGGAATTCCCAATTGCTGGCTGGTGAGGCACAAAGCATAGGGTGACTTTGTCTGGTTTACCCACATCCTTTGTGTCATTTTAAACTGAGGGCAGAGATTTTAGATAAGATATTGGCAAGAACTTCCTCTCTTTGAGGATGAGGAGCCCTCAGAGAAGCTGTGGCTGCCCCTGGAACCCTGGAAGTGTCCAAGGCCAGGTTGGACATTGGGGCTTGGAGTGCCCTGGGACAGTGGAAGGTGCCCCTGCTCATAGCAGGGGGTAGAACTGGGTGATCTTTGAGTTCTTTTCCTACCCAAAACAAGAAAAAGGAAAAACATTTATTTCTGCTTCCCACCCTGCTTAGGATGAAATTTTCTGAAAGATTTTCCTGCACAGGAGCATCCTCCCGAGCAATATGGAACTTGCAGGAAATATCCCCTGCTTGTGCAAAAAGCCAAAACTCTCCTGCCTAAAAAACTCTTTTTAATCAAGGAATACTGGAGATGGTTTAGGCAGAGAGGGAGCAGCACTAAACCAGCTTTGAGCGTGGCTTTTGGGCCTGTGATGGAGCTGAACAGCACAATCCAAACTTAACTTTGCTGGGCTGCAGGATTCATGCTCTGGGAGAAGGACAAACCACCCCCTTGGGCTGAATCTGGGGCTGATGGCTGGAATTTGAGGAAATCCTGTGAGTTTCTAATCTTAGGCTGCTTTTTCCCTGGCTAGTTCATTCCTTTAAATAGAAAGGCTTAAATGGGATTGACTCCTGCAATCCTTCTGGCCTGGCTGGGCCAGTAATCTTTAATGGGCAGGGATGTCACATCTCACATCCCTTCTGCTTCTGCTGTGAAGGGAAAACACTCAGGAGCCTTCACTTGCTCAGGTGTCACCTGGAGATCTGTCCCAGCTCCATCCTGCCCCCTTGGAATGGCAGGGAAAGGACCCTGGTGTCTGACAGGACCCCAGGGAAGGACTGGAGCTGTGTCAGGGAGGTTTAGGATGGATATCAGAGAAAGGTTCTTCCCCCAGAGGGTGCTGGGCACTGCCCAGGCTCCCAGGGAACAGGCACAGCCCCGCAGAGCTCCAGGAGAGTTTGGACAGTGCTCCCAGGGATGCCCAGGGTGGGATTGTTGGGGTGTCTGTGCAGGGCCAGGGCTTGGACCCCACCATTTCCCAGGACTAAGGGAGGAGAATTGCCAAATGTGCTCTGACTCACACACAGAACAGGTCAGGGAGCTTTGTCCCCCACAGTGTGTAATGGCACAAGGAAACAGCTCTTTTAGGATGACCAATTATGGATCTGAATGTCCATTTACATTTCAGATCTCCAGGAGAACCATCCACCTCATCCCTGGCGAGCAGACCCAGGTGCCTCCACAGTTTTCCAGCAGGATTTGCAGTGAGTGGTCACAGACTGGAGAGCTTGGCAGCTTTTCCAGTGGTGCTGTTTGCTGCAGGAACCACATAGAAACCATATTCCATCCTTGTAAGGAATAATCACATGCTGATGAAATCCAGGATTTGTGCAGCCAAGCTGACTTTGCCAGTGCCACCACCCTTTGCAGCTGCCAAGACACCAACCCTGGATTTCCTGATCCTCTTCCTCAGCTCTCCAAATCTTTCTTCCTAAACCAGTCCTGAGCCAGAAGAGCATGTCCTGGAGGACAGCTCCCAATCCATTTTTCCCATACTGGGCAGCAGCTCCCACCCCAGGATCCCCTGCTCTCTGTTCATGCCTGTCCAGAGGGTCCTTGGCTGCCCCAGCTTGCCCTGACTGCCCCACCTTGCTGATGCATCTGCAGTCCCCCCTCAGGGCACAGGGGAGGCCGAATGGAGCCTTGCCCTTCTCCTACCACCGTGCCTTGGCACTCCTGGGAAGTTCAGTGCTCCAGGGAGGTTGGGCTGAGTCAGTGTTTGCACGCCCTGAGTCACTCCAGGGAGTTGCCAGAGAGGAGGGGGGGGATGCCCAGTCTCATCTGGGGGTGTAAATATCGCAGGAAGTTCCATCTGAAAGAAAATTCCCATGGAGAGGTCACCACTTTGTAGGATTGCCTCCAGCAGGGCCACCGCCACGGACCAGAAGTGTCACTCCATGAGAAAAAGGTATTCCCTGGCCCTGCTTCCATGTGGATCCTTTCAGATAGCCCACAGCTGATTATTTGGGAGGAGTGCTACATCCCCAACCCATGACTGTCTTTGGAAACTTCCTGGGACATGCCAGAAGTTCCTCTTGGCAGCTCCGTTAGAGCAAGTTTGTGGAACCACGGCATCCGACACGCCAGGGAGGCCACGGAGGAATGCCAGGCAAGTCCTTAAAGCAGGCCTTTTGGGATGTCTTTTGAACAGAATTCATTCCCAGTCCTCCCACTGATTGCAATTTTTATCACTAGTTTTGGGGGTTTTGAGCTAGAAATGCTCTTGAGCTCATGTGATAACTTTGGGAGTGGATTGGCTCAGGAGTCCATCCCTGGTGCTCAAAGCAGGCTTAAGATTGAAAGGGGAGAGTGGACACCCTTGCTGACACCCCCACAGGCACCTGGATGTCCTCTGTGCCTTGATGAACAGCCCAGAGAACACCACAGGATACTTCAAATACAAACCCAGGCTTTGGTTTTTTTACCTCCATTTCCAGCTTGAATGGAAGAAGAGCTGGAAGAGCCACCCCAGGATTTTTTGTTCTCAGAGTCCCTGCCTTTAACATGAGCTAAATTTTCTGTGCTTGCCCAGAGCAGGAGGCTGAGCAGGGAGCGAGGCCAGAAGAACAGGGGGTCATGTCAGACTTCCTTTTTTTCTCCCCTTAACACTGAAATAAAAATACATCCCAAGCTTGTTTTGGGATTAACCAGAAAAAATTCCTCTTGATGGGAACCATCTGTGGCCAGGAGATGCCGGCTGCTCTCTGCTTCCCACCCTCACACAGACCCCGTCATTCGGGGTGTGTTCCTCTCCCAAATATTATTCCTCTCATCCCTGTGCCGGTGGGAGGAATCCCAACTATTTAAGGAGGCATTTTCTGCCAGCATTTCAAAGCAGCAGCAGCTCATGACACCTATGGAGGATAATATTTGCTCTCCTCATTAGAGCCCCAGTGCCCAGCACAGCGTGCTGGTGGCTGCTGGGCTCGGGGGGTGAACGCTGCAAGTGTCTTTGGTTGTGACCTTTCCACCCCAGGTGTGACCTCAGGATCAAAGCAAACATCTCGAGGCCTCTCTGGCCTGTCCCACAAACCAGGAGGGGAAATCTGCCCCGAGGAGTGGAGATTCCCTGGCTCTGCCTCTGCTGTGCTGCTGGAGATCAAGGTTGGTGCTGGTCCCTTCGTGGTGTGGAAGGGGTTTTGTGGGGTGGACCTTGACCCCAGCTGAGGTTTTGGGGTGCGAAATGGAACTTCTGGGCTGGGTTGGCAACGGGAGGACGAAGAGGTGCCTTTGCAGCACCAGAAACTCCAGAGAGATTTGGAGCAGGGAGAAGCCTCCAGGGAAGAGGGGAGGAAGCTCAAGGTGAAGCCAGCAGAATCCAGGGCAGGTCTGGCCCCATGAGGAAAGGCTGGATTTCTCTGCTCTCTCCATGCAGCTGAGGAAAATTCTGCCTGGCTGAAATGCCTCCACCTGGGATCAGCTCCTGGCAGGTTGAGCAGGAAGCTGGGAGCAAGATATGCCCAGCAGGTTCTGGGCTGGGAGAGCCTCCTGGATGGCAGCACAGCCCTGGCCTAGGATCCAAGAGCTCAACTGAAGTGGGCCCAAATGAGCATTTTGGGGGCTTTCCCAAACCTGGTTGGATGAAGGATTTTTGTGTGGCCTTGACATCTTCAGAGTGGTCCAGGTGTGGCTTGGGAGGTGGTTTGGACTCATTTGGAGGAAGGAGCGCAGGATATTTGGGCCTTGCTTACCCTGATCTCAGATTATTCCATCCATCTGTGAATCCATGGCTGTTGCAAGGTCTCACGCAAAAGCTGGTGTTGTGCAAGGACTCATCTCTCCAAGGTCATTTAACAAATCCCTCCTGGGCCAAATACACCCCAAAATGCCACTCTGGCTTTAACAGAGAAGGATGTTTGTGCACAGTTACTGATGGATGGAAAGCTGAATGCAGGTGCTGTGCTTTGCCCATGAAAAAGCAATTTACAGATTAAATTTGTAGAAATTTATACAAGCTGCTGGAACAGCATCGTGTAGAACGACATTATACTGTAACAGGAAGAAAATTTGCTGCTGTTTTATTAGAAATAGAAGGAAATGGATTCACACAGTATTTTTCAGATGATGAGGTTTTGAACTCTGGGAGTTTAATTTCAGCAGCGTTTGTGCACACACGCTCCATCCCAGGCAGCCTGAGCTGAGCCTGGGATGGGTTTTTCATCCCCTCTGATGGGGTCAAACCCCACATCTTCATCCAAGAAAACTCTGGGATGGAGAGGATCAGAAAACTGATGTTCCCCCTGGCCTGGCTGAATAAGAGGGGCTTTGTTCAGGGATCCAGGTCGAGGATTTTATTTCAGTACCTGTGAAGAAGCTATGAGAAGAATGCAGCAGGTTCCTCCCGGTCTGGAGAAATGCAGAGATATCTCCAAAGGTGTTTAATATTAACTGGAGCAGGGCACATCCCTGAAGGGTTTGATTGTGAGCCTATCTGTGTTTGTACCCAAACATCACCTGCAAATCCATAACGGGGCCAGAGCTGGAGCGGGTGAAAGTCCTACTGGAGGGAGCCGGGTCGATGACAGGTTTGTCAACAGAGACCATCCCGTGCTGGCACCAGGAATGTGATCCACACACCTTCCTGTGCAGGCACAGAACAAAGGCCTCAGCCAAAAGGCTCTGATGAATGTGTTGGTGAGGAGGAGAGGGCTGGGTGGGCAGGGAGCAGAGGGAACAAAGCAGCCCTGTGTGCACGGGGCAGCCGGCGAGCGGCTCCTGCGAGAGCCTGGGATTTGCTTTCCAGGCTGGATGTGCTTTCCAGGGGAGCTCCTCCAGCAAAACCCACTGGGATTTTGATGCAAGCAAGGTTTGACCTTCACACTCAGCCTCTCTGACTCTTCTGGTCAGATGTTATCAGAAGTGTTTTTTGATAAAGCTCCTTCTCACGGGGCAGGGAAGCCTTGCACCACATAGTGATAAATATATTTCCTTCCTTCCTGTTTCAGCTGCATTTCTTTATGAAGTGGACTGCACTAGAAAATGCCATTAAGCAAAGTTTAACTTAAAACAAATTAGTTCAGAGATGCCCTGAAGTTCTCCCAGTATATCTGGAATCATGGAATCACTAAGGCTGGAAAAGATCTCCAAGATGATCAAGTTTGACCAAATCCCACCATGCCCCTAAACCATATTGTGAAGTACATGATTTTTTTATTATGTTGTTTTGTTGGTTTTTTTTTTCCCACAGGAGACTTCTGTTCATCCCAAGCTTGATACTGAGTGCAGGAGCTGGAGGTTATGGATGGCTTCATTCCTTCCAGTTGGGTATTTAAGGTAGGAAAAAATGCCAGCAAATAAAAGGTCACAAGCTTGGGACCTAAGTCTTGCCACCAGCTCAGCTGGGGGACCCTTTGTGGCAGTGACTGTCCTTGCCAGGACACTGCCCAGCTCCCCTCCATCCTGAGGGCTCTGGATGAACTGAACAGATCCATGTTTCTCCCCCCCTTTGAAGGGTTGTGGGGCCACTCCAGGAGTTGTTTGCCCAAGACGATGTAGAGCAACATTATTTAGGGCTTTAGAGGGACAGGAGGGCACAGGGTGCTCTTCATCCTGAGAAACATCAATGGAGACAGGCATCCCTCACCTTGCCATTGGATCACCATCACCACAAAAACTGCTCCTGGCTCCTCCAGATCTTCTCAATTTTATATTTATTATATTTATTTCATATGTATTTGCCTTTTATTTTTATGACTGAGCCATCCCTGTTTCTTCCCCTTCACTGCAAGACTCCAGTGCAGTCATCAGGGGATGCTGAGGGTGACAGGGACCTGATTTACCTGCTCCAATAATCCCTGTCCCTGATTTTCCTCCTGTTTATGTACATCCCTCTTATCTCCTGGAAGGGGTTGCTGGTTAACTCCCCCAGAGCAGGCAAACACAGCCATTGTGCAAACAGTGTTTCCTGACTTGGTGGACAAAAGATATCTTCATTTTCAGTTGCTGGGTAACACCAAATACTCCCATTTTCACCCTCAGCGATCTCCTCAGGGCTCACCAGTTCACCACAGCTTCTGCTGCAGGGATGGAGACCTCGAAAGGGCTTGGTGGGGCAGCTTGAGGAGGCAAAAATAAAGTGAAGGAGAGGTTGAAATACGGAGGATGTAACAGGAAAATGGCTCTGCAAGCCCTCCCTGGAAATGCTATTACGGTAAAATAATTATGCCTGAGGGGACGCTTACAATCAACACCCTCCTTGCACTTATTAGAGGCACAAAGGCCTGGGAGAAAGAGGTAGGAAAAAGGACCTTAATGAAAATATTGGCAGCACAAACACAGGAAAGCGCCGGGCTCCCTCCTGTTTGCCCCACATTCCCGATCTCTGGAGCAGGCAGAACAATGGTGTGTCCCTCTGCTCGCTTCCTTCCCCTGCCCAGGCTGCTGGGATGCTCCGGGGCAGGATTTGCCTGCCTGCCAGAGCTCCTGTGCACGGGCAGAGACACGGGCACGGCTCTGCTCCGCTCCTGCCACACGTCCCCCACCTAAATCCAGCCTCACTCCCTTCAGCCTTTCCTTTCTCTCTGCAAAACTGACATGTTGAAATCTCCCAGCCTTGCTCAGGTTCCACTGGCAGCTGAGCAGGGGTTCCTTGCTCTGCCCCAAAAAGCCATGGGGGAATGTGCTGTGCTGTCACCAGACCCTGTCCTGCCTTGCCCCTGAGTGCAGTAGCAAATGCAGAAAAGGGAACATCCAACATGCTCTGACTTTTCTGAGAGGGCTCCAGGGAGAGCTCAGAACCCTTGCAGGGCCTGAAGGGGCTCCAGGAGAGCTGGAGAGGGACTGGGGACTAGGGATGGAGGGAGAGGACACAGGGAATGGCTTCCCAGTGCCACAGAGCAGCGTTAGATGGGATTTTGGGAAGGAATTGTTCCCTGGCAGGGTGGAGAGGCACGGGGTGCCCAGAGAAGCTGTGGCTGCTCCTGTGTCCCTGGAAGTGTCCAAGGCCATGTCTGGATCACCAGGACTGCTCAGAAAAATGTTTCTCCAGCAAAGACATCCCCCCTGTGAGCCTGGGAGGAGGAAGAAAGGTTTTTTTTCTGCCTACAGAGGGAATGGAACAGTACTTTTTCTTGGAGGAGGCTGGTGTTGAGTTTAAGGATTAATCAACCCATTCTTCCTGATCTCACTCTTGTATGAAACTGCAGCATCTCCCTCACCATCCATCCCAACCAAAGACCAGAGCAGTGACTCCTGAGACTTCACCTTGATGCCCTCCATGAGCTGCCAGCCTCGTATTTCCCTGCCAGGAAACAAAACTTTGCCTTCTGGAGGAATTTTCCCTTCCATAAGCAGGTAACAAAAAGCTGTCAGGATGTGGCATGAAATCTCAAAACTCAGCCCCGGTTTAGAGCTGAGCCAGGTCCTAAAGGAGCAGCTTGAAAAGGGAATCACACGCAGGGAGGGTCACCGGGGCCCAGAGGGTTTTCAGGAGGGCTTTAGAGCTGCATCCTTTGGAAGTGAAGCTGGCTGCAAATGTGAGGAATGAGCACAACAGAAATCCCTCCCATGCCAAAGGGAGATATTTAAAGTAGCTTTGAGCATTCAAGGCTCTCAGCACGGGACAAGGAGCTTATAAATCTGGAACCAACCTTCCCTGTCCAAAATTGCATCTGTTTTCCTAAAGGCTGCATGGAAATTCGTGGTAAATTTCTTTCAGTGACCTTTTTTTGACATTGCACGGCCCTTAGCAGCCAAAGTGCTGCCTTCAGGGGGCAAAGATGGTCCTTCTGCTCATCTTTGCTGTCCTCACAGCTGCTTGGAATGGCTGGAGAGCAAATCCTGCCCCAGCCCTGCATCCTGGCAGGATCCTGTGTCGGATTCAACCGGCCAAGACACAGTAATATTCTGAAAATGTGCAAACTCTCTGTCTTTTCAGAGGCATTTTCCTCAGCAAATGGATGCTGTGAAGCTGGCTGGTGCTGGGAGCATCTGCAGGATTTCTGGAATCTCACGGGTTTGAAGAGTATTTCCTCTCAGTGCCAGAAGAAAATATTTTCCCCTTGGTCTTATGAAAGGCTGAACTCTTTCTGCTGAAGTCAAAAGGTAATCCTGAGGTACGAAAGCAAGGATGTTTAAAGTTTGGCAAAGGTACCAGACTTTGTTATGTGCCTTGAAACATCTGCATCTGTCCTATCCTCTCCTGCACATCCAGCCCCAAGCCTGCAGGGAAGCACATCCTAAAGCTCTGCTGTGGACCCACAACCAGGCAGCAAATCAAATGCTCCCACAGGAGAGATTTTCATCAGGATTAAGGTAATCACGGCTCTCAGGCTTGTGATTCTGAAATGTCTCCTGTCAGCAGTGCTGGAAGGAGGAGCACTTGGCAGAGGGCTGCCAGGACAGCTGCCTGTACCTCAACCCCACAGCTCCTCTGCTGTGCTACTTGGATCAGACTCTAAATTCTGATTTTTCACCTCCAGTCTTTCTCTACTGCTGGGTGCTGCAGGATTATTTCTGCTTCTCCTAGGAAAAGAGGCAGTTGCCAGTGAGCTCTCAGCTTAGTCTGCCTCAGCAAAGAGGAGTCTGGCATTTGGCTTGTATTTGTTATTTTGACAGCACATCCCTTCCTTTTGCACTGCTTGGATCAGTGTCTACTTCAGGGCTGGGCCAAAAAAGTGGAAAACGGCCAATTTGCAGAAAAAAAAATGAATCCATTGCTGTCAGCCAAGTGTTCTGTCACCTTGTATCAAGAAGGGCAAAGGATTCACAGCCAGGACACAGCTGAGTTTTGGCCACAGTGCTGGGCAGGCCTGGGCATCCTTCTCATCCCAAACAGCCTGTGCTGCTGCAGTGTGAGGAAAACGAGTCCTGAGTGTGGTGTAGACCCAACAAAACATTCCTCCTTCCCCCAAAATGCTACAGTTCGGGGATCCCACACCAGGATGGCCTCAGTGTGGAGATCAGGTCCCCCTGCACACTTGGGAGTTCAGGATCTAATGTAGCACCGGGTGCAGGTGATAAACGGGGATGGAAAAAATGAAGGGTGAGTTGGAAAGGGGGAGGAGAAGCCAGGAGGTTGCAAAGCCCAAACCTGCACCTGACCCTTTGTATCCACCTCGGTGGGAACACAAGGCATCCCTCCTACCCCATCCCTGGAAATGTGCAACTCCAGGCTGGACGGGGCTCGGAGCAACCTGGGACAGTGGAAAGGGGGTTTGGAATGCGATGATCCTCAAAGTCCCAACCCATTCCGTGATTCCGGGATGCTCGCTGCCTTGTAGGGGCTCAGCATTCCCAAACCCTCTTGGCACAGTGCCAGGCACTCCCCAAACCCAGGAATTCCCCAACTCCTCCCTTGCCCCCCAAACCCAAACCCTTGCGGGGTTCGCTGGCAGGCGGGGGACACTCCAACGAGAAGAGCTCCCCAAGAGCTGGGTGCAGCCTCCTTTACTCCTCCTCCTCCCGCTCCTGCTCCGCTCGCCGGGCTCCTCCCGCGCTGCCCGGGGCGGAGCCGCCCTGCCCAGCGCCCGCCCCGCTCCGCTCCGAGCCGAGCCGGGCTGCGGGGCCGGGGCCAGCGCCGTCCCTGCGCCCTGCCCTGCCGGCCCTGGCTCAGCCCTGCCGCCGGGGCCGGACCTGCCCTACCGCGGGGCTCGGGAACCTGCCGGCTTTCCCGGCCGCAGCAGGTAAGGGAAAGGGCTGGGCTGGGCTGGGGGCTGCCCGCGTCCCCCCGGGCTGCGGGGGTGATGCTGAGCCGGAGCGGCCGCGGTTCCACTCGCCCCTCCCCAGAAGGTGCTGCGGTGTCCGAAGCGGCGTCCCTTTGCTCCGAAAGGTGTTTGTTTTCCGTGGCCGAAAGGTGTTTCCATTGCCTTGCGTGCCCGCTCACCTGGCGGCCAGCATCCCGGGCGAAGTTGGGGATGTGACCGGGTGCTCCCGGTGGAGGGGGGACGTGGGTGGGCACCCACCCGGGGAGAGGTCCCGGGGTGCCCCCTCTGGTCTCTGAGCCCCCCCAGACTGTCCGGCTGTGGGTCTGGACACCGCTCCCCCCCTTCAGGCCCTGCTTCTTGAACGGGGAACGCTTCATTTTGATATAAAATGATGGCATCTGCAGTGTCCCGCGGTTCCCGGCGTTGTCCGGAGCTGTACAAGCCTGAGGCAGCAGAATCCCAAGGGGGATTTATTTATTGTTGAGGAGCACTCTGTGCCCGTCCAGCTCCCTGAGGATGCTCAGGGATGTCCTGGATGGCTCTTGGTGACAATTCCCGGCAGCAAAGCCTCTGTTAAAGACCCCAAATTTCCAGCGAGCACTGAGCAGAGCGGGTGAAAAAAGGTGAATGTAAGAGGGGTGTTACTTTGTCTTGATGCTTGGCAAAGAAACTAATTCAGAAAAAGAGCAATTCAGGAAAAAGAGGGGGGGAAAATCGTCTCGTTGCTGTTTTATTGAAGCCCTCACCCACGTCCTGTCTGTTCCCCGCCCGGAAAACTGGGCACAGAGGAGTTGCAGTCGGCATGTGAGCCTTGCTCTGGAAAAGGGCTGCTGGAGCAATTCCTGGTGTGGAAGCTGTGTAATTTCACCCCTGGCGAGATGGAAATGGGGATTCTCCAGCCAGGAAAAACCTGGCTGTGTCCAACTTGCCGTGCTTTGGGATTTTAAGGGTGGGTCCTTGTCGCCACTCTTGTTACGTGTAATCATGTTGGCTTAGGGGTTATTTTGGGGCTGGAGTGGGATTAGGGATACATGACAGGAATAGGCATAGCCATGCTGCATGTGAAATTTTAAAAATATTGAATTATGCTTCTCTTTGCTGGCTCTTTGTCCCGGTGGGAAGGAGCCTGCTCAGCTTTTTCTCCATTAGAAAGTTAGGCTGTGCACGGGGAGCCTTAAATCCAGGCGGGTGCTGGAGCCTCCTCAGGATGCTCCAGCTGCCAGGAAATTTAGATTGCTGCTGTGTAGCAAGTACAAGTTAGAGTGGTGCTGCTTCTTAAAGAGCTTTTTTTGGGGTTTGGATCACCCAGCCATGCAGGATAACTCCCTTCTCCCTTCTTTCCCCCTTACAAATCGCCAGCTCGCACTTGGCAGGTGTGGCCGGGGAAAAGCTGAGGTAAATGGATTTCCAGCCTCGCATTTTGGCTGGCATGTCCATTTTCCTCATCAGATTGCTATGGAAAATGGTCCATTAATTCATTAGCCAGCCTTTATCCACCTGAGCAGCGATGCATCCTGACTCCTTAAAGCCTGTTATTTTAACATATTCGCCTCTTGCCAAGCTCTGAAGCATCTTCACTCTGCTATCCCAGCAATGTGGAGCTGCAGAATATTTCTCTGTGATTTAGGAGGTGCTTCTTCAGAGGCAAATACAAGCTCTGCTTTGATGGCAGAGTTAATTTTAGAGTGGGTGTTTCTGTCGAGCTGTACTCTTTTATTAAATGAGCATGTTCTGCTTGTTTCACTTTTCCCTGCGAAGAATTGGGCAAAGCACGACTGGCGTTTGTCTCGGAAGGAAAATGAGTCTTGGTCGGATCAATTGATTTGGTGTCAGGTTGTGGATTCAGAAACTGCTGGCTCGGAATTAATGATAAAAGGTTTGGTTTTTAAGCAGGGCAACAAATTGCTTTACAAACCAGGAAGGTTATAATGAGACACAGAACCAGCTGTTGAGGGGACAACCCTTTGCTGTACTTTTACCCTTCAACTGTGTACCCAGGTGCGTGTGATCTCAAGTTAAAATCACCATGCCAAAATCAGTATATTTAGGGGTTTTTTTTGTGGGTTTTAAAATGTTCTTAAGTGTGGGTTGGACTAACTCCCAGGTGCAAGTGCTGTTGTAGGTGGAGGTTGAAGATGCCGGGAGCAGGTGGCTCCTTCCCCCCATCTGTGTGAGAGGCACTTTGATGCTCAGGGGTGGTGGAAGTTAGGTCTGGGTGTCCTTTACCCAGACAAACCTGGGGAGGAAGATTGTCCTTTAACTGGCTCTGTGAGCCTTCCCGAGGGTGAAGATGAAAGGGAATGGTTGTATCTTTGAAATGGTCCATGTGCAGCTCCGGGCTTGTGTGGGAAGGTGTGGCAGTCACTGATGGTGTGGCTGGACGTGGAGGGGCACTTAGGGCTCCTCCTGAGAGCAGCTTTCCTACAAACACAGTGGGGCAGGAATAAGCTTCCCCTGGAGTCTGCAGTGTTGGTTTTAAACTCCTTTTTCTTGAGGTGATGCACCCGCAGAGGCTGTGCTCCCGTCCCTGAGATGCTTTGCACCTTTATTCCAGTATTTATGCCTAGTGGAATGGTTTGGGTTGCAAAGGACCTTAAAGCTCATCCAGTTCTGCTCCCTGAGATGAAGAGATGGGATCCTTTTGGCAGCCACTTTGCTTCATTAGGCTGCTGCTAATTAGGCTCCAGAGATCTCAAATAGGGGTATTTCACTCCTGTCCTGAACCCCAGCCAGTGCTGCTGCTGCTGAGGGCTCTGCTGGTGCCCACTGGAGCTGCTGTGGGGTGAGTGGTGTCTCAATTTGTCTCTCCATTGCGGGGTGTTTGCTCAGGGCTCCCCAAAATCCTGGGCCGGCTGTGAGGCTGAGCGGTCCCCTCTGCTCAGGAGAGGGCAGTGTCACACCAAGGAGCTCATTCCTTATCCGTGCTGGGGAGCACACGGAGCTGCCACCCTGCTCCAGGGGGGCTCGCAGGGGTCCTGCCCCGGCGTGGGTTTAGGAGCCAGGCACCTCATTCCCCTCCCTTCTTCCCAAGCCAAAGATTCCCTCTTCAGTTCTGCTTAACAGCCCTTCTCAGGAACATTCTGAGCACGATGCTGGGAAAAGGGATTTAAAATACTTTATGGCAGTTGCTTTTGCCTGCCAGCCCCTCTATAAACAGTGATTAGATACAGCTACTTTAATGCATGTCTTGACTTTCAAAAAGACAAGGGGAAAAAAAAAAAGTAAAGCTGCTCATTGGTGTTTGGTTTTGGTGCGTTTTCCTCTTTTGCAAACCACTGTGTTCTCCCCACTTCCTCCAGCAGTACCCGCAGATACCGGCAGGACAACTGCCTGAATATTTGGTGCAATAGTGTGTCATTGCTCAATACCCTGACAAACAACAACAACAAAAAAGTTTTATTTTTTATATGCAATTAAATATTTGTAGAAGATTTCTGCCAAGGAGTGGTTTCAAGGTACGGAGTGTTCCCCTGAGGGGTGTTCAAACAAGGACCTTCTGGGGTGGCAGTTGGGAAGGTTTTTGTGCCTGTGCCTCCATGCATTCCATGTTTCCACATTCAGAATCCATTTCAGGTTGGGATTGAGCTCTGTCTTTTTTTATTTTGTCCTCCTGGTCCTTGGGCAGGATGACAGAAAATGAAAATGAAAAATGTTTCTTTTTGTGACTACATTTTTGTGTGTGTGACTCTTGATCGGTTTGGTTTTAGTTTTTTTTTTCCCCTGCTGGATGAAGGGTGAACTGGGGATAGGAGAGTACCTTTCCTGGGGTGCTGCACAAATCTGGGCACCAGCTCTGTCCCCATCTGTGCAGAGCCCTGCTGGTGGTTAATCTCTTCCTTGGAAAGAGCCTGGACCAGTTTTAATGTAATTCCTCAGTCATGACAAACCTGAATCCTTCTGTCCTCTCTGTGCCTCTCACTCTGTGTTGGAGCCACTCTTTCCATGAGGAGCTTGGGGTCCAGGCTGCTGGATCCTGGAGGTCTTGGAGGTGATGGACTGTAAGTTTGTTCTCTTCTTCTCTGGGAATGCTCAGAAGGATCTGTTTCAGAGTTACCACGTGGCACTGTGCCAAAGCAGCTTTTTATCTCCCGCTTTCCCCCTCAGATGTCAGCTTGCCTTCCATTTTTTTTTAAATTTATTTATTCAGAATCCTGCTGCTTCTCTTAAAATGCTGCTGCAACTCGTAAAACCTCTTCATAAATATGTGGCCCCTGTGTTTTGCTTCCCTTTCCTCCTCGCTGAGGTGAAATGAAACTTGTCCCTCCCCCAGCCCAAAGTGAAATGCACAGAGCAGAAATATTCTGATCCTTGGCTGTTTTTAGCTGTGCTGAGTTTCAGGCTCACGTTTGCCCAGGGAAAGCAGCTTCTATCTGCCTGAAATAGTCCAAGGTGAAACCCAGAGTTTCCTCTAAGAGGTATTTTTGGGTGCAGCCTTTAAAAAAGATGTAATGGACTGGTTGTACCCTTCCACGTGTTCTCCTGAGCCACTCTAAGAGATTATATTTGGGCCACTTAGCTGATATTGATGACTCTCTTGAGCTGACAGTCACCTAATCATAAATCAAGTCCAAAATCTCGTCAGTGTTCTGCTTGCCTAGTGCAGAATTGCAGCAAAACAAAATGCAATAAATTTTCCGACTCGGAGCTGGCCCCAGCCCGTGGTGAGTGCTTGGGAATTGGCACCTGAAGGTGACAGGGGATGCTCGGGGTGCTCCACAAGATTCTTGGGAAGCAGGACTAATCCTGAGCAGGGCACTTAAGGGCTTGGAGAGGATTTGAGGCTCGAGTCTGGGCTTGCTGTCCTGCGAAATTGCCCTGGACCTTGCCAGGAGGGAGGGACCTGGCATGGCCCTTGGGAAGTGTCCCTGTGTGTGACCCCGTGTCAACCCTGTGTGCTCTTATCTGAGTAAAACCTTGGGGAATGGGGATCAAACTGGGCTCTGTATCCTTAGGTCCTCTAGCTGTGCCCAGTGCTTCCCCCCCTGTGCTGCCAAGGGGCTAAAACTCAGTCCCTGGTGGGATGGATGGATGGATGGATGGATGGAGAGGGCTTAGATTTGTTTACAGGGATTTACCACCATGCTGAGGTCACTTTGTGATATTTGGGGGGGCGTGTTGTCTGGATTGGCTTTTATATTTTGCCAAGAGGTAATGAATGCTTTCCTTGGGATTAAAATATTTCCTGCATGTCCCAGCTGTTGGCGTAGGCAAGAGTCATCCAACCCCTTGACCTTCCTCAGAGAAACAAAAGGCTCTTTTGGAGAAGGTGAGAGAAGTGTCTGTTCAAATCCAGGGTGTCTCTCTCCTCCCAACTGCTTTGAGCAACCTGGGCTAGTGGAAGGTGTCCCTGGCCATGGAAAAAGATGATTTTTAAGACCCCTTCCAACCCAAACCTTCGTGTGATTGTGTAATTCTCCTTTCTTGCATGAAGCAGCCCCATAAAGAAATTCCTTCAGGCTGTCAGGTAGGTGATGTTTTTTAGGCAGTTTTCAGCAGTGGCTGTTTGCAGGTGTTGTGGGAATTCTGGCATCAATCTGCCTACTAATTATTCAGGAATCTTGTCAGTGGGACTGTAAACTGTCACGAAATCCTGTTGCAGTTTGAAACCCAGCAGAGAGGCTGCTCCTGGGTACTGGCCTGGGTGTCCAGTGATTTGCTCTGTTTCTCTCAGGCTTTTTGGGCTGGCATTTCTCCATCTGTGGATGAAAGATATGGCTGGTTAATCTTAGATATCTGCACAGTGGTAGTGCCTGAATAGTCCTTGACGTCTCTGCATTTGGGGTTTTTGGGAGCGCTGGAATTCATCAAGCCAAGAGTTGAGGCGACACCTTCTCAAACACCTATTTTTAGATGTGTTCCTGTTCATATGCAAATTACATTCATCATCAACGATTGCTCTGCACTCGGGACCCTGGATTTATAATCCCCATTTTCCAGCTCTTAGATATCAGGATGCCTGCCAAAAATACAGGTATTGCTGTCTCCTTTTTCCCTGTGCCCTGGGGACTGAGGAGCTCCCACAGCACTTGCTGTGCTGCATTTGATGCTTTGTGAATACAGAGCGGTGGCAGGCTCTTATTTTCGGGGTGATTTCCCCTCCCTGCATGGGCTTTGGCATCACTTGGGGGTGGCTGACAGCTTGCAAGATCATCTCTTGCCTTGCTGCTCCTGCCTGGAAGCGGGAGGCAGGATCTGCTTTCGGAATGAAGCAGCTCAGCTCCTCTTTAGCTGGGAGTTAATCACGCCAAGGCAGAGTGCTTGCAGCCCTCATTAAAAGCCTGATTTAAAGTGCAAGGTTGACAGCTCGGCTGGAGATCCTTTCCCTTATCACAATTGTTTCCTAATCCCTCTCCTCTGCGTAGGGACGTGGTTTTGGTTTGGTTTTTTTTAAAATTTGGATATCCAGGCTCCTGCTCTGGGAGAGCTGTGTATTAAAGGCATGTGGTGTAAGACAGCTGTAGATGTTGATGTGGTGGGAATTGGTGTGCTCTGGTGTGTCTGGTGCTGGCAGGGACAAACCTTTGTGCCTCACAAGGTCACTGGGCTGCGTGGCCGAAACACAAACCCTGCCAGGGCTCCTGGGACAGCTCTACTTTGCCCAGAGACATAAAGCTGCTTGTGGGATTAGAGGGATGGAGCTGCTGTCCCCGAGAGCACGGGCAGGAGCAGTGTGGGAGGGGATTGTCCTTCCCTGGCTCTGTACCTGGGCAGGTTTCAGCTCCGTTCCGGGGTACTAGGGGTTAACGTGGAGCTCAGACCTTGCCCTGTGCTTTGCTGAGCCTCAGGAGCTGGGCAGAATCGTTCTGCAGCGGTTCTGTGGAGGGAATCTCTGCCTCAGTGATGCTGGTGCCCTGTCCCCATGTCCCCTGGAGCAGGGGGATGGCTCCTCTGGGTGGTCCCTGCAGGTGAGAGGGGTGAGGAGGAAGGTTGGTTGTTCATGGCAAGGTTGGTTTTGACCTGAAAGCCAAGGCTCCTGCTGGGCTGGAAAGCCCTCCTGGGGCTGATCTGCCTGATGTGATGGACACCCCAGTGCTACAGTGGGAATGTGGCTCAGGAGGGAAGCCTGGGAGTTTGTTGGGAAGCTCTAACCTGGTGTCCAGGCTTCTAAAGCTGCCCTGTAATGATACAGATCCACTTCAAGCAGCACAATAAGCTTAAATTTTCAAGTCCTCTGTGTTTCTGAAAGGCTCAGCTCACTCTGTTAAACCTCTTCTGTCATGAGAGTCCTTAAATCTAAATTTCTGGCCTAATTGAGCTGTATTGGACCCGTGAGGAAATCAGGTTGCTCTCTTGGCTTCTCCTCTCCCAGCTCAGTGGAAATGATGGCTTTTTCCCTGTTTCCCTGGACTCTGCAGCTCGTCTGCAGGGACAGTTCTGAAGGACAGGCTGGAAGTCTGCTCTGCCCCTCTCCTGGAGCAGCCTGGGGGGGCTGGATGTCGGGGGGGAACACGGGGTGAGGAACAGGGAGCCCCCGAGGTCGCGAGCTGGGGCACATGAGGCCAAAGGAGTCAAACTCCAGAGCGTCTGCTCCAGTTTCTGCACCTTCCCAGGCACTGTGTGCCTCCCCTTATCTCGGCTGATATTTGCAGTGCTGATAAGAGAGGGTCTGTAACAAGGGTGCTGTGCCTCAGATAAAACCTGCAGTGCGTAAGAGCTGTTCCAGCTTGGCCTTATCAGCGCTGTGAAACCTGAAGAGCAGCAGGGCTTCAGGGATGAGGCTACCCTGGGTCCCTCAGCACACAACATCCAGCCTGGAATTGTGCTGGGAGTGCTGCTGCTGCTCTGTAAGTCCCTCTCCAATGTGCTTTTCTTCTTTTATTTTTTTATTTCATTTAAACTTTGGGATCAAGGTCTGTGAGTTGTGTGTCTGAAAGGCAGCTGCCTGGGGTGTGTGGGCAGTGAGGTGGTGGCTGCTCTCAGCATGGATTCAACAGGCTGGAGGTGGTCAGTCCCCAAAAAGAGGGGTAGATGTGACCCTTGGGGACAGAGTGCTGGACCCAGCAGAGTCGGGGTACTGCTTGGACTCGAAGATCTTGGAGGGGTTTTCCAGACTGTGATGTAACTGTGAGTTAAATTTAGGGATTCTTGCATCTCTCTGGGCTGCTCCTTGCTCGGAGAAAGGAATCCTGGAGTTTTTGTGCAGCCATTGAATGCAGATTTCCTGCATCATCCTGGTGCTCCTTCAGGGCTCTGACCTCTGTAAGGGTGGGGAAACATTGGACTGAAGCTGGTAAAGGGTCAAGTGGTGGAGAATTGCTTGGCCTTGGACACTTCCAGGGATCCAGGGGCAGCCACAGCTGCTCTGGGCACCCTGTGCCAGGGTCTGCCCACCCTTTAAATCCTTCCCAAAATCCCATCCAACCCTGCCCTCTGGCAGTGGGAAAACCCTTCCTGTGTCCTGTCCCTCTCAAAGCCAGGCTTTAGGCTGCCTGAGCTGAGCTTAATCCGAGGAAAATCAGCCCTGGCTGTGCTGCAGGTGGCTGGAGCTGTTGGAGGAGATGGCTTTGGACAAAAGCGGGAGCAAATACTGGTCGCTGTTCCCTGCTGCTGTGCCCAAGGTCAGCCTGACTGTGGAGCTCCCAAATTGTTCCCAGTTTTCCCAGTGAACAGTTGCTGCTGCTCTGCTGTGTGAGCAGCTAATGGGGTTTATCAGCCTCGGGTGCTTCTGGCTGGGCTCTGTCAGAGCAACCCCATCCCAAAGAGCCAGAGCTAAAATAAGTGGGAATAGGGCTCCTGGGGCTATGCAATTCCAGTGCCACACCATAGCAGAGCCATCTGATTTCTCCCAGACTTGACATGCTGAGTGTTTTATCTGCATGGAGTGTGAAGCTGGGGGGAAGGAGCATCCTTGGTGCTTCCAGCAGCTCCAAGCCCTCAGGCTTGAGGCACTGTCAGATTTCTCTGGTTTGAAAGGCACAGCCAGGAAACACAACCCAGCCTTTGGAGGGAAGGGGCTGCAGTGACTTCAAATCTCCCATTAATATGGAGAGCTGCAAACTGGGTCCCTGACCCAACTCCTCCTTTTTGGAAGGGGTTTTCTGCTTCAAGCTGGAAATGAAATACAACTGTGGGGCATCCTTGAGTCTCTCTCCTCCTGCTTGCTTTTGCCTGGCCACTCTAAAACTTATTGCTGTGTTTCAGCATTGCCTGAGGCTTTGGAGATATTTTGCTCCCAAATTGGCCACGTTTGGCGACTGATCCCATATGTTTGATTCCAAAAGGCTGTTAAATTTTTTTTGTTTTTATGTTTTTGTGAGGTTTTTTTGGTTTTTTGTTTTTTTTTTTCTGTGAAGGAAAGGTATGAAATAAATACTGCCTAAAAGACTTGTGGCTGTCAGCTCTACTGAGGCAGCTCTTGGCCAGGGCTGTGAGGAAAACCCTGTTCTGTCTCATGCCCCATCAGGTTTAATGCTTGCTAAATGGCAGAGCTGTCGAGAACAAGTGCTGGGCTGAGGCACTGGAGCTGGTATTAAAAAAATAAATACTGCTGCAAGTGGCTGGGCATGGAAATAAATTATGCTCTGAGTGGATATCCAGGGACTGCTGAGGTGTCTGGATTCCCCCCAGGGCTCACTGCCAGGTGGGAGGATTGGGAATTTGGGAAAGCAGCCTGTGGGGAAAGTCCTGTGTCCCAGCAGTAATAAATTCTCTCTTTGCCATGCAACATGAGGGCTGTGTTTAAATATTTCTCTTGCTCTAGAGCTGAAACCAGTTGCTGAGTCTGATCTTTTCATTTTGCCCATCATTTACAATGTGACAAAAAGGAAAAAAAAAAAGGTTGCCACTTGTCTGGCTTTTAGAGAACTCTAAAATTATGAAAAATCTAATGAAGACCTGTCTGCCATGGTCCTGCTGGAGCTCTGAGGGTTTTGCTCCTGCTTTTGCCATCTGCCTCCTATTTCTCCATGGGAACAGGGAAGGCCTGAGCTTTTTATCCTGCCTTTTAAATGGAGAAACACTGGAGCACCACAAAAGAATAATTTGTTGGTTATTTGTTCTCAGATAATGTGACATAACTTAGGGTGATGCCTCTAATGAGTCTAAAAGGAAAGGTGTCAGATATTGCAAAGATTTGGGATCATCTCTCTTTTCCTTGCAGGCATCAGTGGTTTTGGCCAAGAAAATAGGTGTATTTTCTAGTGAAAATACAAAAAATGCAAACTAAAGGCTGTGGCACTGCCTTAGTGGGGCAAGATGAGGATACTGCAGAAAGGCAGACTTGGAGATGGATTTCTTCCTTGAGGTTGGTTCCCATTAATCCACCTTTGTGGGTGCTGCTCTTTGCCTTCTGATTCAACCTCTTTGCTTGTGAGATTTTTAGGGGGTGGTGCAGGCTGAGGTGGGAGAGAGGGTCTGGAAAACGCTGGGTGGGAGCCTTTGCCTGGCTCCAGCATTTTGCTACATAATTTTTGCTCAAATTGCAACCTCAGCTTAATGTCCCTCTTTGCTATGAGCAGTGACACAGGCCCACTGAGGAAATTCAGTTTTCCTCCTTCACTTTTCCTTTCCAGCAGTTCTTTTCCAGTGCAAAAGCCAAAGGATGAGCCCTTGTTTGGTGATGCTTTATTACTTATTCATTTCCCTGCTGTGATGGATGTCAAGCAGATACCAGAGATACCCTCAGCTTTGGGCACAACCTGCCCAAAAAAGCTCTGGGAGCTCTGCAGGGGGAGGTGTTTGGCAAAGGGCTCTGCCCAGTTTCGCCTGAGCCAACAATCCCAGCTCCCGGAGCATCTTTGGGACCACCAGGGTGTGAAGGTGACCGTGGCAAAATTCTCCTACTGGTGCAGCAGTGACACAGGGAGTGCTTCACCTCCTCGTGGGATGCTCATCTGGCGTGTTTGGCAGCTCAGACCCATTCCCTGAGCGTTGTTTTTATTCCTCCTGGAGGGCTGAGTGCACTTGGGTGCCCTGGGAATGTGACAGAGCTCTCCAAACCACTCAGCTCCCTGCTCGTAGTGATTGAGGGGTGTGGAGGAGGCATTTATCCCGTGGATAAATGGGAGAGGAGTAAAATCCCGGTCTTATGGGGCTGGGTAGAGGAGTCTGAGCTGTTTTTGGCCAGTTTTCCCTGAGAGCCACTGGAATGTGGAGGTGTCTGGCAGCTGAACCTGCCTCTGCTGCTCCCCCCCAGCCCGGCTTCCCAGAGCCTGGGGGTGGCTCTGTGATTGATTTGGGAGGAGGGCAGCAGGGAATGTGTTGGCTCCTCGCTTTCCACATGGAAATGGCACTTTCCCCTGCGGGGGTGGCAGCGAGGGGGGGGATGCTGAGCCCGGGAGAGCTCGCAGGAATCACCTCCCTGCGGGGGTGGGACAGCGCGGGGGCTGCTCCCAGCAGCATCACTCGGCTCTCTGAAATATTGTTGGCAAAAAATGGGCTTTGTCAGACTGAACGTGGGTCTCTTTAGGACAATCCATGAGCTGTTACGAGGGAAAAAAGCCCCCCCAGAATCAAGTGAAAACTGATTTTCAGGAGAGAGTTGGAGGCTGCTCTGTGCGTGCCCTCACCCTGGCCAAGGCTGGTGGGTCCAACCCCTGAGGGAATATCCAGTGTCCCCAAAGTATTCAGTCCATCCAGACTAAAAGGTGAGAATAAAGTCAATTTCCTCTGGAGATGTCGTCTCCCAAAGGGCTTCCCTGTGGCGTGAGGTCATTTGCTGTCAGGCTGGCGACAGCAGTGACAGGGCTCCGTGTGTCGCTCAGGTTTGTGTTTTTTCTGGCAGTCCAGGACCTTGCACTGCTGGTCCAGCAGGATCCTGACCTCATCCCTGCCCTCTGGCACTGGGAAGCCATTCCCTGTGTCCTGTCCCTCCATGCCTTGTCCCCTCTCCAGCTCTCCTGGAGCCCCTTTAGGCCCTGGAAGGACTCTGGGGTGTCCTTGGATCCCTCTCTCCTCCAGGTGAGCACCCCCAGCTCTCCCAGCCTGGCTCCAGAGCAGAGGTGAGGATTGTTCACAGAGCACAGGCAGTGTATGGGTGAGTGGCTGCCCCAGTGGAGCTGCTGACAGCATTCCTAGAAATGCCAGTGCTTATTTGGGCTCTGAAAGAGCCGAGGGTGCAGCAGAACCTCCCGGGCAGGGCTGAGGAAGGTGCTGTGCTGTGACAGTGACATTTCACATCTGAGCTGTCACTCAGTGCAGTGACTCTGCAGGGAGCCCTTGACCTGCTGCTGCTGGTTTTAGCCTTGGGCAAGCTTGGCTTGGCTTGGCTGTCCTTATTTATTCAGCACAAATGGATTTGTCACCCAAGCGCTTGGTCGCTCGTAATTTGTGCGGCTGGAGCAAATCCCACTCCTGACTCCCTGCCTGCCCACCTGCTGTGCTGCTGCTGGGCTCTCTCTGCTCCTCCAGCTCACCAGCACTCCGTGAAGCCTCTCTGCTTTCAGAAATCCAGAGAGTCCTTGAGTGTTTTTCATCCTGTTTCTTGTTGGGTGCAAAGATAGCACTGCTGTGGCATTTGTTTTCCTGTCCTGCTGTTGCACCTCTTGATAGGCTTTTGGTTTTTTTAACAGTTTAATTTAAAACAAGCTCTGAATTACGTTGTGTGGGTGGGATGCTTCTCTGACTCTGCTGCAACTTGTGGAACTTGTATGTGACAAAAAATGGCCTTGGAAAGAGCCATCTCCTGAGCTTTTCCTGCCAGGGTTGTTTCTCTCCTCACTCCAGACCCCCCCCTTGCTGATGCTGTGCTTAGCACTGGTCCGAGCACTGAAAAAGCACCAAGACACTGCCTTGCACCCAGCCCAGAGTAAACCCCGAGCAGAGCAGGCCCTAATTTTGGCATCACAGAGCTCCCTGCTATGGGAGAGCTGAGCTGGGAGCCATGGCAGCAGGTACTCTGCAGAGCAACCTCAGATGAATCTTTATCGTGGTGCAAACAGATGGAGTTTGACTTGGTGTCAGCTCTGAGCCCAAAATAACTCGATTTTACGGCAGGGGAAGTGGAAAGGTAGGATGCTGCCACAGGCTGGATGCTGACAGGCAGGAATTGAGCTCCATGGAGAGCCATGCAGGGATTGTCCCCACTCTTGGGAAGCCTGGCCATGAGGTAAAAACCTCCTTTGGATGACTTTGGTCCTGATTTTTCCCTGGGAAGGTGCTAAGCACGGTGTGATAAAGCATCCTCTGGTGACACATCCCATAGCTGGAGGCTTCTCTGGGAGAGGGGATGTCACAGCTCGTGTGGTTTGGGATCTCAGGGATAAGAACCTGAAGAGGTTCCCTCTTCCCCTTTTGTGTGCTCACTCTCCTTGCACACCACCTGGCTTCAAAACTTGCCTCCCTCAAAGCTGTCCCAAACCCTCAAATTTTATTTCTCAGCTGGTTTAATTCCTTTTGGGATGGGATTAGATTCAGCATTGGTTGGCCCTGAGCTGGGTGTGTCTGATTCACAGCCCTTTTGTTGGGCGTCCGAGCTCTCCCTGGAGTGGGAGGAAATCTTGAACCACAGGATGGTTTGGGTTGGAAGGTGAGCTCAGGATGACCTCACCTCATCATCCAGAGTGCTCCAAGCTCCATCCACCCTGGCCTGGGACACTTCCAGGGATCCAGGGGCAGCCACAGCTGCTCTGGGCACCCTGTGCCAAGGCCTGCCCCCCCTCAAAGGGAACAATTCCTACCTAATATCCCATCCATCCCTGCCCTCTGGCAGTGGGAAGCCATTCCCTGTGTCCTGTCTCTCCATCTCTTGTCCCCAGTCCCTCTCCAGCTCTCCTGGAGCCCCTTTGGGCCCTGGAAGGGCTCTGAGGTGTGAAGAGCCTATTAAGAGCTGTGGTCTGGGGCTCCTTGTGCAATAATTAAAGGTTAACCCCAGCACTCCTTGCTAATGTTTGCCTTTTTCTTTAGAGGAAGGAAATGGGATCCTAATCTTGAGCTCAAATGCCATCTGTGCTTCCCTTGACAAAAGTAAATTTGTGATGTGCTCAGTGAAGCCTAGAAAGATGTCTCAGATAGTGGACAGAAAATACCTGCCCTTTAAATTCTTCTGCTTCCCCAAATTATTGCAGGGCTTCCTACTGTGGTGAAGGAAGTGAGGCCTTGTTGTTTTAGGGGTGTTTTTTGTTTGGTGGGTGCTTTCAACTGTGAGTTTTCAGGGGAGATGGCCCCCTTGGAAAGCAGATGGCAGAGTTGAATCACGTGCTGCTTCCCTGAACATTTGGGTGGAAAACGTTCCCTGGAAACGGGGCTCTGGCTCTGTGGAAAGCTGCAGGGGAAGAAGTGGGGGAGAATCTCAGAGAAGGGGTTTTGCTTTCCAGAGTCTGGCTGCCAGCCTCCCTAGCCTGAGCCCTGGGGATTGTGCAGAGGTGGGAATCGAGCTGGGTGATGTCTGTGCTTCAGGCCTGTCCATCCCTCCTTGATGGGCCACAGAAATCCGCTCACCTGGTGCCTGGTGGGGGAAAGGCCATTTCCAGAGCATCCCTAGGAACTTGTCAGGAAGGAAGGAGCAGAGTCTGCCCTGATATTGCTGCTGTTGCATTGACACACATGGGTATTTGTAGGGAAGGGTTTGAAGATAACAGAGCTTGCTGATGATAAGCAGATGTGTCCACTTTGCTTTGGGGAGAGGTGCAAAGATTTGACATTTCCAGCACTGAAAAAAAGCAAGTGAGGAAGAACTTGGAGGCTCCTGCAGCATTTGAGACCCATTAATACCCTCTGCTTTGAGGGATTGGGAGTCATGGAATCACAGTTTAGGTAGGAGGGACCTTGAAATCATCCAGTGCCACCCCTGCCGTGGGCAGAGACACCTTCCTTTAGTCCAGACTGCTCCAAGCCCTGTCCAGCCTAGCCTTGGACACTCCCAGAGATTCTGGGACATGAGTGATCCAAGGAAAGGAAGCTGCTCTGCTGGGGGCTGGGATAGGGCTGATCACAGAGCTGAGATCCAGCAGTGAAGGGCTGGGGAGCTTTGGGATTAGCACTAAATCCCATGCATAGAAAGAAGCCTTGAGGCTTCAGATGTCTTGGATGTCTGGCATTTGAAGGACTTCTCCTCTGGTGAGGTTTTTGCTGAGCCTGCCAGTGAAAATCCCCAGAATGTCACAGTTATTGCATGAGACTTATGCACTAACAGGATTTAATTTCTCAGAGCTTCTGATGAGAGGAAAAAGTACCTCAAAGGAGCCACAGGTATTTTGGGAAAGGCTTAAGTGGAATAAAATTCAGCTGCAATCATGTTACAGCAGGGAAACTTGGAGATAAGTGAGGTGGAGCAACGAGTTTTATCACTTCCACATAGGATGTGCACAGCCATGTCTCTCCCACCTGTCCCTCAGATCTTCCCTGCTGGAGAGAGAGGGATTGTCTCAGGGCAAGGGCTATGTTGGGTCTGCTCACTTTCCCATGGAAGCTCCTGCAAGGCTTGCAGGGCTCCTGCTGTCCCAGGATTTGAGTTCCTGGCCCAGTGGGGAGCTGCTGCATTTAGCTCCCGTTTCCTTGCATTGCCAGGGCTCCTGGGGAGCTGGAATAAGGAGCCAGGCTCAGCTTTTGCAGACTGGAGGGGAAGGGGAGTGTGGAATGTTTCCTTCCTGGGGAAAAGGGCTGATAATGCAGCTTGGGGGGGAAAAAAATCACACAAAGCAGCTTCTCTTCCCTTCTGGCTCAAAGTGGGGCGTGATGTCAAGGTGGAACTGAGCCTTCCCAAAGATTATGGGAATGTTTTTTCTTTCCTTTTTTTTTTTTTTTTTTTTTGAGGCATGGGGGATTGGTTTGTGTGCTTTTCTGTAAAATCTCTCAAACAATGCTGCTTCCCCTTCCTTGGAGCAATTGTTCCCTGTGGCTGACCCTCTTCCTTCCCCCTTCCTCCCCATCGTGGGAAGCGCTCTCCTGATGATGATGGATGGGCTCAGATTTTGTCTCTGCTTTACCTTCCTTTGTCCTGCTCAGCTCTCTTATTTTGCTTTGTGATTCCTGCCCAGATCCTCATCACAGGGTAGCCAAAACCAGATGTTTTAGTGCTGATGGAGGGAATGAAGTGTCAGAGCAGCTTCTCCCTGCACCCTTGAACTTGGCAGGGCTGGGTTAGGTTAATGACTCCATCATCCTGGAGGGCTTTTCCAACCTCTGTGATTCCTGATTCTGCTGCCAGAGACTGCAAAATCTAACAGACTCTGTAGGTTTCATCCCTTGAGTCCAGGTAGTCTCCTCTTGGGAGAGCCAGTTTCTCCCTTAGGGGAAAAAAAAAAAAGGTCTTTTTGTGAGCAGCCTAATCTCAAACCTTCTCAAATGCATCCATTTTTGGGAGACAAGATTTATTTTTTTAATTGATTTTATTTTTCAATGCCCAAGAACCCCAGGATAGTGGCTGGGCCCTGGCACAAAGAAGCTGTGGCTGCCCCGTTCCTGAAAGTCATCAAGAGATAAAATTGGATTTGTCCTTCAGGAGCATTTCCAAGGAAAATCTGTCATAAACCAGGGGAGAGATGCTGATCTCTTCACTGTGGGCACGTGAATTAAGTTAGAACTGAACAATTCCCTGTGCCATGTGCAGGAATAACAAATCATTGGATATTCCAGGCTTAGGGATGGAAGTCAGCACCTGATTCTGCAGTAACTCCACTATGACCTATTTCTTTTGGAAAATATCCCCCAGACTCCAGATAAGAACTTCCAGGTCCTTGCAGCTTTTATCAGAGGAGCTTCCTGCAGGGAGCTGTGGGAGATTTGTGCCGGGGAGGAAGAGAAAAGGCAGTGGGGTGAATATTCCATAGCAGGCTTTGGATGGCTCATGGAGTGAGCTGGGAAAGGTTGGGGAGTTCTGCCCTCTCTGCTTAGGTGGAAATCATGTGGTCTAATGAAACAACAGCTGATGAGAACTTGTTTTAAGGGATTATATCATGCTTCAGCAGAGCCAGGACAGCCATCCTGCTGATAAGGCCAACACCCACTGTAAACACAGTAATTAGCAGTCTGAACTTGTGAGAGGTGCTCTGATGGAAACTTCAGGATAAAATAGAAGCCTGGAGAAGCCTGTGGTGGGTATTGAAAGCCTCGTTCCCTTGGGCAGTGGTAAAGGACCTTGCATGGAAGTCTGAAAAAAAAAACTCCTTTCTATGCCCTTTTCACAGCCTGTGGCTAGGAATTGCTGGCAATCCCCTGGAATGATTACTGACTGCAGAGCTGCCTGGAAGTGCTGCTGTCTGCTGACTTGACAGGTGATAAAACCCCAACCCAGTGTGATCTGAGCATCTGTCCTTGCTTCATCCCAGTCTCTGAGACTTTACCTGCATCTGGTCTGAAGGCAGCTGTGTTTTTAGCCAGGGTTTAAACAGGCAGTGTCCAAACTGATGCTTTTCTGATTGTCCCATGGAGACAAGAGTGGCTGCACGAAGGACTTTTTGCACTGAGAGCTCACTGAGGGAAGCACAGGAGTGGTGGGGATGCTGTGGGAGATGGGATTGTGGTGGCTGCTGCAGCAGAGCTCTTGGGTTGTTCTCTGTGATTCCTTAGTGTTGTGTCTAATTGAGATAATAAATAAAGAAATTGCTTCTGGGAGCAGTTCTAAAGGAGATCTGGAGGAAATGGTGAGGCTCTCTTTAGCAGGGGGCCAAACACTGAAGTGTTGACCTGGTGCTGGCCAGGCAGAGGATCTGGGGCTCTTGGTTGACTTGTGGGACTTAGAGTGAGATTCCTCCTTCCCCCCTCTTGGGAGACCATAACTTCCCTAGTGATATTCCCTGTGGCATTCCTTGCTGGAGGAGATGGCAGAAATTTGGGACAAGTCCTGTGGAGTACTGGGCACTCCTCTAAGCACATCAGCTTTTGTCTAAGGGGTAGCATCACTGGAAATGTCCAGAAATGGCAAATAAATCTGCAAGCCGAGCTCCTGTGTAATCTGCAGCAGCCCTTGGGTTGTTAGAGCTTGCTTTGGGTCAGCAATGCTCCCCAGATCCAGCTGTGGCAGTGCTGATTTTCTGAGGCACTGATGCTCTTCCTCAGAAGAAAACAAATCTGTCGGTTTAGGTGCCAGAACTCGCTGCTGACTCTGCAGAAGATGTTGGGACTTCTCTTGCGTCCTTTTTATTTTCTTGCCCCAGGGAAGGGACTTTTGGAAAGCCTTAAATGCAGAGCTGATCCAGAGGCAGAGGAAAAGGGTTAACAGAAGGTAAACTTCTCCAGCCTCCATCCAGTTTCTTGGAGGCCTCTTGCACTGGCTGTGTGAAACTTGTGTCCCAAACATAACAAATGACAGGATGGGAGGAAGCGCTGGGGGAATTGTAGGTTGGATAGGAGGAAAAATTCCTTCCCCAGAGGAGTGGACGGGCTGAATATGCGGATGGTGGAATCACAGCCCCAAGTGCTCAGAAGTTTTGTGGATTTGTGGCACGTGGGGACAATACTGTGGTGCTGGTTAATAGTTGGACTCAGTCTTAGAGGCCTTTCCCAACCTTAATGATTTTGTGATTCTGTTTAAATACAACTTCTTTTCTTGTTTTTGCAATAAATCTTGGTGGGATTTGTTCTTCAAAGCAGACACCCATTAAAAGTCCAGGAAGCTTGGTCTTCCTAGCGTAGAAGCCTTTAGGCTTCCAAAGATGGTGATTGTTACCAAGATTTATGCCTTGGAGCTGTGTGGTGGCTGTGGTGGACCTGCTGCTCTTGGTGGGACCATGTGAAGACTGCTGCTCTTGGTGGGACCTGCTGCCTCTGGTGGGGAGTTTTTGGCTCCTGTCCTGTCCCTGGTTTGGTCCCCAGAGGTGCCAGCCTTGGCTCAGTGCTGCAGGAGGCTGTGGAGAGCCTTTATCGTATCCTTGGGATGGGGACTGAATTCCAGGGCTGGGGCAGGTCCGTGGGGCTGCAGTGACTGTGGTCCAGCTCCCGTTTGTTCAGGCTGCCCTTGACCCTCTGGATAAACCCCCTCTAATCCCTGGACTTACTCAAAACCACCAGAGAGTGTCTGAGCAGAGATTAGCCACGGGTGAATGCGGCCGCCTGCGAAAGCGCCGAGGGAAAACTGAAATCTTTCTGTGGCTAAAATCGACCCCCAAATTCTTACTCTGTCTTGCTTTTTAATTTTTGAGTTGTTTTTTTTTTTTGGCTTTGTGTTCTGAGCCAGTTAGCACAGTTTCTAGAGGGCTGCCTAGGGGCTTTAGTGCCAGAGGTACCTCATGTAATGACTCCTTCATCCTGAATCAGAAGCATCCCTGTTGTTTGCTGTCCCCTGCAGAGTGCTGGTGCCCTTGAGGTGACAGCTGGGGATGGCCTGGCTGTGTGCTGCTCTGGCTGTGCCACACTAATGCAGTGCTTGGGGAGTGGAGCCTGGCTTGCTAAGGACAGGCAGCTTTGTGGGAGATAAGCCCCAGGCCGACCTTAACTGGGCCCAGCACATTTGACCTGAGGGGAGCTTGGTGGCTTGTGGTGCATCCTGTGGGGAAAAAAAGAGTTTTTAAACGGAACTTTTGGAAGGGGAGGGGTGCTCGAGAAACGCACAGGTGTGCTGGCAGCACCCCTGAAATGTTCACAAAATATCTTGAGTTGGGAGGGACCTGTCACCTGAGTTGAGCTCAGCCAGGCTGGGCTATGGTGGCTTGTGCTGGCACAAGCTGGATGGAGCCTGGAGCAATGTGGGATGGTGGAAGGTGCCCCTGTGGCGGACTGGGGGAGCGTTGAGGTCCCTTCCAACCCGAATCATTCCATTATTTGAAGTCACTTTGCCCCTGGAATACCCAACCCATCACCACCAGCTCTCTACGCTTAAGGTCGTCTGCTCTTCTAAAGTGTTTGCAGCTTAAAAAGCAGTCTGGGAATCCTGACTCTGCCTCATGTCCTCTTTCGGTGTCCCTGCCTCCTGCTTTTGAATTTAACAAGAAACAGGGCTTTTCACATGTTTTAAAAGCTGCCTACAGAAAGGCTGAGTGCAAAGCTGACATGAGGACAAACTCCCTGGGAGATGGGAGAAGGTTTGTTTGCTTTTCCTTTGGTGGAAAGGCTCAGAGCGTGTTTGTAAAACTACACATTGGTTTATTCACTACCAGAGTCCACCTGGACTGGTGGGGTATGCTCTCCTCTGAGAAATTTAGATTAAAAACCAACAAGAAGTTTGGGAAGATGACAGCAGGGGAAGATGTTTAACGAGCGTTTGTCAGGGATACCTTCTTTGATGCCCTTGTCCCTGTGTTATCTCGTTGTGCCTCTGGAGGAATGCTGTTCCTGGAGCAGCAGAAGGTCATGGTGACACGTGTCAAGCTGCCAGGGCTGGCTGCCTTGCTCACAGAATGGCAGCCCCTGTAGGTTGCTGCCTGAGGGGTCCTTTTTGTGAAATATCTCACTGGCAGCAGTGGGGCTCTTGTGGCACAGGAAGCTTTGAGAGTGTTTAAGAGTCTTGTCAGGGAAGCACCACCTTCTGTGGATCCTGTGGAGTAGAACTGGTTCAGGGATCAGAGAGTAACAGAACCCTTTAGGTTGGAATGGGCCTTTAAAAACCATCCAGTGCCACCCCTGCCATGGGCAGGGACACCTTTCACTGTCCCAGGCTGCTCCAAGCCCTGTCCAGCCTGGCCTGGGACACTGCCAGGGATGGAACAATCACGAGGGCACTGCCTGAGCTGCAAACGCCTGACCTGGCAGAGGGTCAGGTGAGGGCACTGTTTACATTCTGTAATTAACAGCTGAGAGTTAATCACCGGGGCTGGCACACCCACAGACGCTGGGCTGGAGTCACACTGTCTGTTGTTGCAGCTGGATCCCTGTCCCAGAGGTGACAGGAGGCCAGTGACAAAAACGTGTGTCAGCTTGGGGTGTTGGTGCTAATTTATCCTCCTCCCCTGGCCAGTGTGTGTTTGCAGCACATAAAGCAGCATCTTGATAAATCAGAGCTTTAACTTCCTCCTCTTTTTGGCTTCTCTGCTTTGTGCAACTGTGCAGGTTTTTCTTAGAGCACATTAAAAAGTTTGGGTTTGGAGGGACCTTAAAGCTCCCTGCCATGGGCAGGGTCACCTTCCACCATCCCAGGCTGCTGCGAGCCCCGTCCAAGCTGGCCTTGGGCACTTCCAGGGATCCAGGGGCAGCCACAGCTGCTCTGGGCACCCTGTGCCAGGGCCTGCCCACCCTCCCAGGGCAGGATTTCTTCTGATGATGAACCTCTGGGGCAGATTAAGGAAAACTTAGCCAAGGCAGAGCCTTGAACACGGCATTTTTTGGTGCTTGGTGGGACATAGAGCTGCTCACAGAAGGCCAGCCTGAGACTTTTGGTGGGTTTCACACTATTTCAGTATTGACTTTGGAAACTTGGGTGTCCTATTTACTGTGCAGTGCAAGTGAAAACTGAATATTTGGCTGGTGACTGTTCTGAAATATGCTGATAGGCTGCTGGAGGGGTTAAACTGGCAAAACAGGGGATGTTTGTGCTGCATTGATTCCCCACTGCCACTGTCTCTTGTTTGGTGAATGCTGCTCTCGTTGGGGCTGCAAGAAAAGGTCATTGATTTTCCTTGGTGTAATGACAATTTCAGAGGGTGGAATTAGTCTGTCTCAGAAGGATGCAGGAAGGGAAATGGGGATGGTGATTTAAAATCTCCTCCTCCATTGTGTCCATAGCACAGCATCTTGCTCTAAGCTGTGTGAAAAGATGTTAATCCTGAGTCTAACAAAGCTAAAGGTGGTGAGGAACAAAACCCAGCTTTCTTAGTAGATGCAGAAGTGACCTTCTTGTTAAAACCTGAGGCAGTTCAGACTCTTAAAACCGCCAGTTAATTGACATTGAAGCAAATATACCGGGGAGTTAATTTACATCCTTATCTCCCTCAAAATGTTATGGAAGGGTTGATGTGCCTTTGTCTCCCAAATGATGAGGGAGATCAATGTCTTCTCCCAGGTAACAAATAATAATAAGAAGAAACAGCCTCAAGTTGTTCCAGGGGAGGTTTTGATTGGAGATTGGAGAACAATTCTTCATGGAAAAGGCTGTCCAGTCCTGGCACAGGCTGTGGAGGTAGCCCATGTGCAGTAGTACCTGAATTCAAATATAGCAATGCATCAGTAAAAGCTCTTTGGAAAAGATCCCAGCTGAGTTGTGGGGACTTTGGAGAAAAGGAAGGATGGTTGTGAAGCCTTGTTTCTCTGAGAACTGATTAGAAAAGAAAAATTGAAAGAAAGACTAGGGATGCCATGGAAAAAGGGCCAAGTGTCCAGCCTTTTGGGGCACACTGTGATGGGCTTGTAGCTCTCCTTTCCCACTCCATTTTTGAGTCTGATGGGTGGCTGTTGGTATTCCTGAAATCCACACTGTGGTTCCACAGCAGCTGGAGGGCTCTGCCCTCAGTCACAGCTTTGCCTTCAGTTATGGAGAGAAGCTTGAGGACACAACCGGGGCAGAATGAGCCACGCTGCTGGCAGTGCTTTATCCAGCAGGCACAGAATTTCCTGCACAAAAAATTGCTGTCTCTTCCCTGGAGGAGTAATTGCCACATTTTCATGGAGCAGGATCAGGGTGATCCTGGCTTTGCCTGCCTCCCTGGCTGTTTGCAGCTGTGCTCCTCTGTCTGATGCTGTTGTTACAAGAAAAGAACTTCCTTCGAGTCATTGGGGTGTGATTGTCACTACTTCTTCCTCAGTGGATCTCCCACCATCTCCTTAGAAATGAAGGCACTTAACTCTTTATGGAACACTTCTTCCTCCGCCCTCCCATTCTTTATACACAACTTGGGTGTCTTAAATTCCTCCAAATCAAAGGAAATCCTCGTGGAGTTCAATTTCTTTGCTGCCCAAATGTCTGGATCTCCTTGGGGGCACTTGCAGGCCTCCCCTTGTTTCTAACCCAAAGCAACAGGGGCTTAAAGTGCTTGTGGGGTTGTGTAGGAAATCTGTTCATGGATTAGGCAGGAAGTTCACCTGGGATGTGGGAGGAAGAAAACAGGTTTGAAAGTCTCTTCCACATCCCAGGAACTTGTCTAAACCCTCGGGCTGTTTACAGTCTGGTTTTGGTGGGAAAGATTAGATGTTTTAATTAATATTCCAGCTGTTCTTTTCTGTAGGGTGAGGGAGATTTTTGTAATCTGCATCCCATGGAGGCAGAGAAAGTTTCCCTGCTGGCAGCTGTACGGAAAAGGCAAGGACAGGGGAGTTATTCAGGAGATGTTGGAATGTTCCAAACCCTAGGGAGAGCCCAGAGGGAAGTGAGGGATCACCTGGCAGGGTGTGCTTTGGGGGTCTTCATTGGTGGGGGTGAGCAGGATTCCACATCCTGGGCCTGCTGCAGGATTTCTTGGATGTGTTTGGGAGGCTGGAAGAAACCCAAATGCTGTCTGTGGGTTTTTTTTGTATTTAAACATCAAAATTTTACCACACGTGCTTCCAGAGCCCAGGGTATGGCTTCTGTGAATGGTGGAGGGGAATTGTAAAGCCTTGTAGTGATTCACCTGCTCTCCTTTGGGATAAAACAAATCTTTGTTTCATCAATGCTGTTGCGCAGACTGCAAATTGAAGCAATCTTATTCCTTATAATTTTTTTCATTGATTTTTTAAAATTTTCTTGCAGTGCAATCCCTGAACAACCTCTAAATCTGAACCACATTTTTCTGCTCAGTGCTCCTGTGGTGCTGATAATTCTTCTCTCCTTGACATCTTTTCATCCCTGGGTATTTATGTGTACATAAACAGAGAGCAACAATTCTGACGTGCCATCCCAGGGCTCTGTGACCATTTCAAACATAAACTCGGCTTAGGTCTCAGTTCTGTCTTTCCACATCATAAATTACCAGCATTTCTTGGCCTTTTGACATACAGGTTTCCTAAGGGAAAAGAGGGAGACTGGCTGAACAAAGCCTTCTCTATAATCAGAGTTTGCAGCAGGCTTTGGACAGAAATTGCAATTCCCGGCCAGTGCAGCAAGGATTTTATGGCTCTGTCTATAATTGCATTTGTGCCAAGAGGAGGTTTGGGGGATGCTGGATCCTACACCAGACTAATTGCATCATTAAAAGATCTATGTGTATGATATATTATAGGCATTGCATGCTAAGCACTGATGAAAACTCAGTGGTTTTATGGAAATCCATCACTGGAGACAGTTTTAGAGCCCTGTAGTAATTTGGGTTGGAAGGGACCTTAGAGACCATCATGGCATGGGCAGGGACACCTTCCACTAGGCCAGGCTGCTCCAAGATGGAGATGACTGGGAAATGAGCTGGATCTCTGGTTGGGGTGACATTGCTGGCCCCTCTTCTTGGCTGCTTTTATTCTTTGTCACCCTGTGCTGACACAGATAAGTGCTTCCCTGAAAAACCTTTTGCAGTGACACATCTTGGACTCTGTGACCTGAGCTGGGAGTTATCCTGGTCAGCTCCTGCCCTGTGTGAGTTGAGATGGGTTTTCTGGCACCTGAAAGGCTTTCTCCTCTAGAAAATTCTGAACTGGGAGGGAGACTTCTCGTGGCCCCTCAAGATCGCTCTGGTTTGGGGAGTGCATGGAAAACTTGACCCTTCTGAGATGGGAAGTGCTGGGTGAATCTTGCCACGGTTCCAGTCGGGGTCAGGAGCTGGGGCTGACTGGACTCCATCCTGCTGGGGTGATGAGGAGTGGCTGAAGGACAGGATTTTCCTGCAGGAGGTCCCTGGCTCCTCAGCAGGCACCTCATGAAGCTGTGGCTGAGAGCCTCAGCTTGCAGAGTAAAACTGGGAATCTTCCTCTGCTGGAGAGGCTGCTGAGCCGAGCTTCCTCTCCTGGCTGGAGAAACTTTTTCTCCTTGCCCTGGGACAGCAGATGGCCCTCATGGAGATCTTGGCTTTCCATGTCCAGCTGGCATTGCAGTCAACCCAGCGTGTCCATCCCCTCCATGGCTTTATCCCTGTTCCCATCCTGGGGACTGGTTTGGAGGGAGGCTGTGGGAAGCTCCCAGCCCTCCCAGCTCCCTGGAGGACGCTGCTGCTGGGCTGGGGGGTTGTGGCCTTGTTGCCTGGGCAGAGGGATGGTGGCCTTCACCTGGCTGCCTCCAGGAGAGGCATCCCTGCTGCGGGTGTGGCAGGGCTCCTGCTTCTCTCCTGTGCTTCCGGAGCTGCCTCGTGCCCTCTCCCAGTCAGGAGGGAGAAGTAGGTCACAATTTGCATTCTTTGCCCAGATTCTCTGCATAACTTGAACACTTTTTTCCTTTTTTTTTTTTTTTCCCTCTTTTAAAAGCCTCGTTCTGTACGTGCGCGTTCCTCGGGCTCCCCTGAATCAGAGGGTTAAGACTCAAATTCAGATGTATAATTGGTCTTTAATATCAGTCTTCCTTCCAAAAGCACTTCTGGGAGACTCCTCACGTGCTGACAGACCGATCCCAACGTGTAAAATTCTGAAAGAAATGCTTGGGGCAGTGTCTTCATTTCTGGCTGCTGTGTTGTCTGGATCAGGAGTTGAATTTTCTCCTGTAGTTCTTATTTTGCATGACAAGAGCGAGTAATTGGGGTGAAATCATCTGTGCTGCAGACTGGGATGGTGAGATTTCTTTTCAGTGCTTCTCTTTTTCTTTTTTTTTCCTGCTTTGCAATGTCCTGATTGGGTGGGGGAGGAGAGAGGGAGCACAGCGTTGCTGCAGGGCAGGCAAGGAAGATTTTGGCGTGGTTTTGTACAGTGTGAGAAAAAAAGAGCTTTGCTGTGATGAGCCAGATGAGGTCTGATGTGATGGGACAGGAAAGTCGTGGCTGCCCCTGGATCCCTGGAGTGTCCAAGGCCGGGTTGGACATTGGGGCTTGGAGCAACCTGGGACAGTGGAAGGTGTCCCTGCCTGTGGAATGGGTGGGGCTGGATGAGCTTTAACATCTCTCCCAACCCAAACAATTCCGTGATGATTCGTGTGTGATTCAGCATCTCTGGCAGATTTTTTAGTAATCTGGCCAAAAAAGTGAGTGTGACACCCTGAGACTGGGTGATTTTCCAGAGGGTGACAGCAAGACAGACCTGCTGCACGATTCTGGTCTTTCTCCATCTGTGGGGGTGATTTTTGATTTGGGTTTTTGTGGTTAAATCCTCCAGAGGCTTCGTGTGCATTACTGTCAGTCTGAAATAAAGCAAGTTGTGTGGTCTGAAGGCAGGTGGATGGGTACAAGCGACAGAATTGCTGTGACACAATCATCATTTTAATGCATTTTCACTATATTTTTAAATACTTCACTGCGATTTTGCTTTGTGTTTCTTACGTCAAGCACACGTTTTTAGCCAAAACCTCTCTTTTCCCGAGGAGATTTCAGCTGTTCCTGCTGCCTCTGCCTCGTGCTGTTGGAGCTGCCCCCGGATCTGTTTGAGCCTTGTGCAAAGGGCAGGAATTTTGTCGTGTCTGTTCCCACTGTGGCCCCCTGAGCTGCCAGAAAGTGTCAGCAGCTCGGAGAGGGTTCTGCACAGGGATGATCTTTCGGGAGCTGAGCTTTTCCCCATCCTGCCTTTGCTGTTTGATCTCTTTCCTTGGGGCTTTGGCGTCTTCAAGCCTCGGCGTCGGAAGGCTGAGCAGAAGTAGACAGAAGGTTGAGTTTTCTTTTTCGAGTTAAATCCAAATTTTTGGGCTTCACTTTTAAGCTGAACCCTACTTTTAAGTTGGATGAACTTTACTGGAGGGTAGATTTGGGAACTGCAGCGAAATCACTTTGGATTTCTTTGTTCCCTCCTGTACCTGCTGTTTGCATTAATCCTATGGATGTTCGGTTGTTCCCCTTGGGTTTTAGGCTGCAATATTCCTCCTTCATTGTGTGTTCCTGTTTTCAGTCACCAAAAGGGGGAATTGAGTGTTGTTTTTGGAACTGTGGGATGTGGCTGGAACCCCTGGATCATGCTGTGGTCAAACCAGAGTGCTGCAAAAGTCTTGTTATCCTTTGCTCGACACTCCTGTCTCTGTAAAGAGCTTTTCTGGGGCTGTGCTGTGTCTGACCTGCTCTCCACCTCCAGGTGGGATTTGAGTAAACCAGTTAGCCTCTGCCTTAAACTTGTTCTGGACCTAAACCTGCCATGCTCTCCCTGGATCTGGAGTCTCCTGTCTGTGGGTGACAACAGGCAGAATGCCTGGGCTGTTGTGTCGTGAAGTCTCGGCCACCTCGTGCTTCTCTCGTGAGCAGAATCTCAAAGCCCAACAAGATGGAAATACACAATGAAGCCTTTTCTGTCTCTAGGACCTGATTTCAGCAGGAAATCGATGTGAACTTTGGCTTCCTTGTGCAATCTTGTCTTGTGAGCAAGGGGATGATGAATGGGTATCAGCTCAGCTCCTTCCAGGCAATAACTGCAGCTGGAAATCCTTTGGACTAATAAACTGCACTGTAACTTAAAGCAAAAATTCAGGCTTGTCAGAATACAAAGATGGGGATGATACTGAACATAATTTATGGATTCTGAAAATGACTCCTGGCTGCCAAGCTAAAAATAAAGAGCTCAGCAGTAAGGAACTCTGCTGCAGAGTATTTACCCCATAAAGGAGGAGAAAAGCTGCTGACAGCTCTGGTTTGGGGAGTCCTCAACAGCTGGTACAAAGCATGACTGGGAATTAAGAAATGAAAATCTCAGGCTTTGTGTTGCCTGGTGGGTGTTGGCACTGGGTCTGATCAGGAACTGACCTTGTACCTGCTCTTACTTTTTTGCTCTTTGTGGTGGTGAAATGATTTAGGTTTTCATTGTGGGCAAAAGAGATGACGTGGTTGGCTCTTCGACGTGATACGAGACAGTAGTGAAACACTTGTGGTGGTTTGATGTTTCCTTTGTGTGCTCTGCTCCTTCCTCCAGTAATATCCCTGGATTTTGGCAGAGGCTTGGAGCTGAAGCTCTGAGGTTGGTGCTGTTTTTGTGTTTTGCTCTTCCTAAAGTGATGTCAGTAACCAGAGGAAGCTCTGAAAATCAGGGATATTGGCTCTTTTAAGACGCTTAGGTTTGCAGCCATTTAGCCCACTCCTCTTAAAAACAGTAATAATGAAAATATATCCATAAAAATATGAATATCATCCTGGATCTCCACCCTTCTCTCCTTACCTTGACAAAGAATCCCATTACTCTGCATCTTGTCCCGTTCCTGAAGTCTCTGACCAGGGCACAGGAGCTGGGGAAGCTGAGGTGAAAGCTGGTGGCACAGGGTTGGGGCTTCCCAGCTGAGGGTCAGATCAGCTCTTTTGATCTCCCTGCAGAAGAAATCCAAAGTGTTTCCCTGGCATAACCACTGGTGTTCCTGTATGAAAGCTGAGCAGCCTTTTCTTTTTGGAAACTTTCCCAGAGAGAAACCTGGAGCCCGTGGTTCGTGGTGTGGAAAGACTAAACTGGGGGTGGAGGCTTTAAGCACAGAGTGGTTTGGGTTGGAAGGGAGCTCCAGGATCATCCCATTCCATGCCTGCTGTGGGCAGGGACACCTTCCACTGCTCCAGGGTGCTCCAAGCTCTGTCCAGCCTGGCCCTGGACACTTCCAGGGATCCAGGGGCAGCCACAGCTGATCTGGGCCTTCCCACCCTCACAGGCAACAATTCCTTCCCAAAATCCCATCCATCCCTGCCCTCTGGCACTGGGAAGCCATTCCCTGTGTTCTGTCTCTCCATCCCTTGTCCCCAGTCCCTCTCCAGCTCTCCTGCAGCCCCTTTAGGCCCTGGAAGGGCTCTGAGCTCTCCCTGGAGCCTTCTCCTCTCCAGGTGAGCACCCCCAGCTCTCCCAGCCTGGCTCCAGCCCCAGGGCATCTCCATGGCCTCCTCTGTACTTCTTTCTGGAATTGTTGGGCTGCTTGAGCTTTCTCCAGCACGTGGCAGGGAGCTCCCTGTGCAGGGACTTTATAGTGTGACCTTCAGCAGCTGTCCTGTGGTGTTGGCTGGGTGGTGGATCAGCCACCTTAGTTGAGGAGAGAACATTCAGAAGCTCGTGTTTAAAATGCCTTTGCCGAGCTGAAGGAGAGTTTTAGGAGGAACCACGCTCAAATCCCCACAAAACCTAAGCCACCTGTTGCAGGGAGAGACCTCTGGAGCTGGGGCGAGCTGTGGCTTCACACCTGGGGGCTGAGCAGGTGTTGGGTGACAAAGATGATCTGGTGTGGGGGAGGAAATGTCCTGAAGCTGTGGAACAGCCTCTCGAGGGAGAGACGGAGCGAGACGAACACGGAGCCGCCTCCGCGCCGTGGCTCCGCGGGCGTTTGGTGAAGCCCAACAGATTTGGGGACCCAGGCGTGGGTGGGGTGTGAGGAAAGCACTTGGGTAACGTCCCTGGAATAGAAACTCAGCCCTGCTGCTGGAAGCAGGTGGTGTCGGCTGTCTGCCAAAACAAAAAAGGGAAGGTTTCCTGGGGCTTCAGTCAGTCCACGCGAGCTGGCACCAAAAGGAAAAAAAGATGAGAAATCTTGAAGTTCTCAAGGGCTTGGCAGAAGGGTGAATGGCAAGCAAGTGCATTAGAGAATACCTGGAATTCAAGTGGATTTTACTAGAAATGCTGGGACAGTGTGTTTGGTTTGTGGCTCAGTGAACATGTTCTCAAGCCTCTTTTAAGTACTGCTGAGGATGAGCCAAGCTTGGGGGCTGAGGGCTCGAACTGAGGTCTCACAGGCTCCTCAGAAGCTTCCAGTTGCTGGAGAGAGGAGTGCACCTTCTTGGAAAGCAGCTTGCTGCAATATGTGAAATTCTTTTAGAAGCTGGAAGTGAATAGCCAGGGTTAAAGAGGGAGGAGATGATGACTTGCTGGCTTGAGGGGTTTGTGCTGGAAAAAAGAGATTTTTTTCAACCTGAGCAGCCTCGCTCTGCTGGAGTTTGGATATGGGTCTGTAAACCTCAGAGAACTGGAGAACTGGAAAAAAGGCTTTGCTTCTCTGCTGGAGGAGGGAGGTAAAACACAAAACTCCTGCTGAGTCCTCCTTCCAGTCACTTCCTTACATTCCTTGAAGAAATTGATGCCTGGTTATAAAAAATCAGACAATAAATAGTTCAGCTTGAGAGGGAGCTCAGCAGTCCAACCACCTGCTCAGGTCAGCTGTGGAATTATCTGAAGAGCAAATTGCTGGAATAACCTTGGCAGCTGGATCCTGTGGATTGCCAGAGCCTGGTGTGATGTTGAAGGATGTGCAGGCTGACTCCAGAATGGATGGAGGATGAGCAGGAACCACCACAACCCCACTCTGTATCAAAAGAATGTGAGCCAAGGGGTCTGAGTGTGTGGTTTTTGGTTTTTTTTTTTTAAATTTTGACTGATAGGCAATTTCCAACAGAACTCATAGAAATACACAAAATAAAGTGAAGAATTGGTTGGAAAAGGTGTCTTCTAGCAGTTGCAGAGTTTTCTCCCCCTTTAGAGATAAAAATAACAAAATCACTGGATTTATTTTTACTCCTTTCCAATTTTTTATTGACCTGGAAAGGACAGAGAGAGCATGGCAAGTTTAATTCATGTCCCTCACCTGTGGGGTTAGAGCCAAGGAAGGCAACCAGTTTAACTCAGCTGCCTTTAGCTGGTACAGAGAATAAAATGACTTTTTTCCTTGAGAGAGGCATCTTCTGTCTCATCCGTCTTTAGGATTTATTGGTGTGGTTCTTGCTGCCTTGAGGATCCATGGACTTGTTTCTTCTCAGCTTTCTGGGCTGGAGAGCTGTACTGGACAGAGGAAGACTCTGCTCTAGGTGGGGCTTCCATTCAGGGATTTTCAGGAGAAACAATCACAGCCTGCTTGGGAAAATGCTGTGACCTAATGCCTCAAATACTGGATTTGGAAGGTGAAGTGGTTTTTTTTTTCTGTCTCTGAAATAAGGAGTTTCAGTAAGGCTGGAGTTGGTAGAGGTGCTGATAATGGCAGGATTGAGGTGAGGGAAGGGAAGGAAGTGTCTCCTTCCCCTTGTAACCCTGGAGGACTCTTACATAAGTGTTCTAAACCAGCTTAAGACAGAGCTGGGATGGGGAGGGGAAATAAAAAAAAGCACACTAGTGAAAGATTGCTGATAAGCCCAGAGAATCCAAAAATAGGATCAGGCTCCGGGGAATGAAGGAGAGCCTGCTGGAGGTAATAATCTGGAGATGGACAGAAATTCAAGGGATTCACATGAGCCCTGAGCCAGACAAACCCTAACCCTGAAGTGATGGATACCTGTGATGTTTATAAATTGTGTCCTGGCTGGGGGGAACAAAAAAACCCTCCTCAAGTTCTGGCCATGCCTCACCTAGAGCAGGATGCTCCCATCCCAGGGATGCAGGAGGCACTGGAGACCTGGCACTGGCTGCAGTGGGGAAGCAGGATGAATGTTCAGATCCAGAAGATCATGGAATGGGATGAGTTGGAAGAGACCTTAAAACTGTCTTCTTCCAACCAGATCCTTTTTTTGTACCCTCAGCTAGAGCAGGTTGCTCCAAGTCCATGTTGCCCTTGAAAACTTCCATGGATTCCTCTTTTCAGTTGGAAATGTTTCCTGAAACACGGACAAAGAGCTCCACTGCCAGATTTGGGAAGCAAGACTTGACTCTTCCCCTCCTTCCCAATTGTCTTTCCCTTTTTTCCCCTTCCCTGTGACAGATTCACCTGGTTGTGCCATTTGCTTCTGCTTCCCTATAGCAAAAAGAGATTCCTTCTATTTTCTGCACCCAGTTATACTTTGCTTGTCTGGGAATTAACACTTTTTCAGGGGAAAAAAAACCTTCACCTCTCTACCTTCTCTTTTCTTTCTTTCTTTCCTGGCCAGCTCTTTTCCTGTGGAATTCTGATTTATCCAGTCTGGATACTGATGGCTTTAAACCCTGGTGTGCTCATCCAGGGAACAGCAATTTTCAAGTTGATTTACCCTTGAGTTTTGGTAACATTTAAGAACCATTCCAGCAAAAAGAAAGGTACTGCTGACGTTCTTTTCTCTTTCCTTTGGGGTTTTTTTGTTTTGTGTTGTTTGTTTTATTTGCTTCTAATGAGTCTAAAGCCCAATCCTGACATTTCTTGCTGAAATTTCCCACTTGCACCAATCATATTTGGGGTACTTGGTGCTTTCTCTTAATTTGATGAACATGCCAGCATTTTTCAGGACCTTTTCAGTCTGTTTAAAACAGTGGCAGGAACTGGCTTGGCCAGCAAATTATTGAGTGTGAAGTCAATTATTCAGCGCTCTCGATGTTTTCCTACTTAACCAAAAAACGTTGGCTCAAGAGCAAGCGCAGTCTGGTTTTTTTGGGACTTATTTAAAATCTTTCATCTTCCCACTTCCATCCCTTCCCCTCTCCAGCTGTACTTGCTGATTAGTTTTTGACAGCAGGCTGGGCTAGAAGTGCTCTTCCTTTGGGGGGCAGGTTTATTTGATCTTTTCCCATCCTGCAGCAGCTCTTGGAGAGCGTTCCAGCTGGGCTGGAAGAGACTGGAGCTCCAGGGAATCGCTGCCTGGGGAGGGGAGGAAAGGTAGGAGAAAGCAACAGAGGCACTTAGGCAAATCACACTGTGTTCTGGTAGGGAAAAGAAGCTGGAAAGGAAGATATTTTTGGCTCGTGGAAGGAAAGCTGCTTGTCTCCTACCCAGACAGTAGCTGCTCCCAAGGCAGGATCTTAATCTGATGGGATGAAAACCCAGAGTGGCTTTCGGGAAGTGGGATAAAAGCCATTTAATCCTGGAAATGCTGTGTTTGTGTGCAGCTGGCTGGCCCTTTCAAGTTCCATGGGCTAGTTTTCCTGAGAACTTCTTAAATAAATGTGTATGAGAGTAATAATAATAATGATGATAATAATAATTGTAATGATAATAGCTTTTCTGTGTGAATTCTGTGCTCTGGAAAACTCTTCTCTGCTTCCCTGGTCTGTGTTCCAGGTGGGAGATGCCCAACCCACCTGGGCAGGGGCTTCTGTCTTCGGAGCAAGGGTCACCATGGAAATTGCACTTTTCTCATGCTTGGCTCATCAAAAGATGTGCAGGAAGCCTTTGTATTGAATTCTTTGCTAGTGTGGTGCTCCAATGTCTGCCCTGAGCAGTGTCCTGGTCTCCTGGTGCCGTGGATGTGGTTCTAGGATGGACAGGGGAGGTCACTGTGGTGAGTGGATGTGTTGTTCCCTCCTGTGCTCAGTCTCACTGACTGAGGGATGTTTGCGTAGCTGGTGTTGAGCGTGTGCTGCTGAGCAAATCTCTTGGATATTTGTTTGGTTTTTTTTCCTCCTCTGATGTCACAGAGCAACTTAAAAAAAAACAACAAACAACTTCCAACTTGTCCTTTTTCCTAGAAAGCCTAGAGTGGTGCAGAGGAGAGAGAAATGCTGCTGCATCCTGGTCTCTAGGCTCCTGTGGGGTTTAGCTGCTCCAGATGTTTGGGTAAAGTGCTCTGGGCTGGAAGCAATTCCCACCAAACTGCTGTGTTTTAATGGACCCTTGGGGGTCTTGCCTCGAGATGGTGTTCTCTGGAGCACGAGGCTGAGGGTCATAAATCATGGCCTCAATGAGATTATAGTGTTTTGAGGCATCCCAGATGGGGGGAGCTTTGTGCCAGCATCTGCAGGCCCCAGGCTCCTCCTAAAGCCCCAGAGGTTTGGTTTTGGATACCTTTGGTGCCAATCCCAGAGTGGTTTGGGTTAGAGGGGACTGAGCTCACCCAGTGCCACCCCTGCCATGGACAGGGACACCTTCCACTGTCCCAGGGTGCTCCAAGCCCTGTCCAAACTTGAACAATTCCAAGATTGGGGCAGCCACAGCTTCTCTCTGTGTGAGAGCATGGCCATCCCACTTTGGAGACAGATGTCTGCAGGTGTCCCTGTTCCACTCTAACCCTGATTATACTGAAAACATCATTTTGCTGGTAATGTGCCAGTGGTGACCGTCTGGAAGAGTGTCCCTGGTGCTGGAAAAAGGGCACCAGGGCACGCTGAGTTAATGCTCAGAGAATCAATGCTCATCCTGTTAAAAGTTCTCAAAAATGACTGGAAGCACTTGGACTAATAGGCCTTGGGTTTGCATCACTAAATGAGTTTGTGAATCCCTCCTGACTTTCCATAAGGAAAGCAAGATAGGAGCTGATGTAAGTGGCAGATGGAACCTTGTTTTTGTGTTTTTATGAGAGTAAGACTCTCCAGGCAGGAGCTGGAAGTGGCTGGGAGCCTCCTCTGCTCACTCTGGGAGTGACCCTGTGGATGGAGGGGTGGCTCCCTTCCTGGCTTCCCTCTCTCCCCATCCCTCCTCGTGTCAGGGTGACCTCAGCCCCTCTTTGGAGACGCTTTTTGGAAAGCAAGGAGCCTTTAAGACTGATGCAACTGCTTGCCAGGTCAATTGAGGAAATTCCTTTCTCCTGAAAGATTTATGCTGCAGCGAACAGAGTACAGTCCTTTTGCCCTTATTGGCATTCTCCTAAAGATCAGCACCAGCTTTTGACAGGATACAGGAATCACAGTCAGGGCAGGCACTTAGCTGGAGCTGAGTGACTCTGGAATGGGAATGGGGGGGGGTAACCTGTCTCTTGTTACCCATTTGTTTCCTTGGATGCAATTTTCCTTTCCCTCATGGCAGGGAAACTCTCCTGCCTGTCTCTTTGCATTGAGCAGAGACTGATTTGTACAGAACTGGAAGAAAACCAATCCAGTAATAACTGGAAAGGAGGCTTTGGGAACATGAGACAAACCTCTGCTTCATTGGAACAGAGAAGGGATAAAGTGGATGTTGGCCTTTCTCTGGCATAAATCAAATATCTTCTGTGCCACAGGGGTGGAGGAGGGGATGGGGGGACGCATGCATCTCCTTTCTCCATTATTGTTTTTGTTTCCATGTTTTTCAAGCGATCACAAAGCTGTAGTGGAGATGATGAAGGGCTGACTTTGCTTCTTGAACCTCTCCTGGCCTTCATCAGGTACCTCATGGACCTTAAAGCCCACCCACTTTCACCCCTGCCATGGTTAGGGACACCTTCCACTGTCCCAGGTTGCTCAGAAAAGCAAAGCAAGTTTTTCTTCTTTATTTATTTAGCTCCTCTGCTGCTTAAGAACTCTTTTTTTCCGTGAATAACGTCTCCTGCAGCCACATGGAAGGAATCAATCATAGGAAATAAAGAGCTTGTAACCCATTTAACTAGGACTTTCCACCTCTCATTAAGCCAGAGACATTCATGCCTAATTCTCTGGGTAGCAGTTGCACAGCAGATGTGCAGGGATATCGATTGGAAAATGAGTCTGGCTGGTTTTGTTTTCCTTTTTTTTCCCCCCTTCCCTTTTACTGTTTCCATTCATGTGCCTGCAGTGGGTGTGGAGGCACTTGGCTCCCTCTCAGAGGAGCCTTCCTGGAGTGGTTGGTGCAGTTCGCTTTTCCTGCTGGCAGGAGCCAGGTTTTCAGCAGGGAATGTCTGAGGGAAGCAGCAGTGTGTGGGACAGGCTCCTGCTCCAGCTGCTGGCACCGTGCAGGGCGGGTGAGACCTGCCCCCATCACAGGGAACTCTTCAGGGCTGTGGTTGGGAAAGGGAAAAGGAGAGGGAGGAATGCTTGTCTGGAGAGGAAGCTGCTTGTTAGGTGTGCATGTTCAAACCCAGCTCTGTTTCCACTTAATTTCTCAGCAGAAATGTGCTGGTCATGGGTAAGGCTCAGGGCAAACTTCTGGTTTTCAGTTTGGTGAGGATGGCAAAGCTCCTGGAGTCTGTGCAGAGAAAAAATATTCTGTAACCTTTTTCAGTCTTTAAATACTTCTTAATTCCTTGTTGGTGCATGGATTTTGTTCCACATCCAGCTGTGCTTTCCTTGGTTGTCTTTTCATTCTTCCCGTGATGTTTTGGTTTTTTTTTTCCTGTCTTTTTTTTTTCACCTGGGCTGTCCCTGTGGAGCCCTACTGATGTGGTGTCACCACCCAGACCATGCCAACCTCACAGGGCATTCTCTGTAAGAAGCTCTTCAGACAGCTCAGGCTGGGCACAGGGTCTCTGACTCGAGACACTCCTCATTCCATCTTCTCCCAGGCCAGCTTGGTGTTTTCCTGCCTGTCCCTCTGGGTTTGTGGCTCTGATTCCCTCCAGTCCCCTGTGTTCTGCCAAGACCAGCAGCGCTGTCTGGCTGCTGGTGGTGGCTCAGCTCACCTTAGCTGCTATTTTACATTTTCGGCTGTTGAAGTGCTGGGTTCTTGTGCTGCTCTGAATGTTTCTGCAATGCTGTCCCAAGGGGACTCCACCAGACACAGACTTGGAGAAGTAGGAAGGTTTGACTTTCTCTGCCAAAAATGTGATTTCACGCGTTTTGGGCTGCTTAACATTTCTCCTTGCTGCTTCTAAAAGCCAAGAGCCTCATTGGACTTAAAGAGATGAGAAATTCACGAGTTCTTGCCCATTTCTCCACCAGCTCTTTTTATACTCAGATTGTCAGAAATTCTTTGGCACAGGGGACCTGGAGTGTCCCATGTTTTTCCTCGTGTCCCACCCATCCTTTGCTGCTTGGAGTTCTTGCTTGTGGACTCACCTGGTATTTTTGGATCTGCAGCAGTTTTGGGGTTTTCAGAGCTGTGCTGACACCTTGACCTGCGAGGTTCATGCAGAAAGCAGAGGTTGTGTTCAATTATTGCTCTGCCAGAAGTTTATCCAGGTTTTTCCGCTGCCCTGTTCCTCTTCTTCCACCCTTTCAAAGTTCCAGGCACCCGTTCCTGCCTCAGTTTGTGGAAAACATTAAGAAGCTCTGTTGCAGAGGGCGTGAGTCCGTCCTGTGCTTATTTATTTAGGGAGATTAAAGTCTAAGTTTTTCTTTTGTAATCCCTTTGAAGTATTTATCTTTTGAAGTCTGAATTTTCATTAACTGGAAGTGTGCAACCCCCGAACTACAGGCTGCCCTGGTTTCAATGCTGTAATTTTTTAGTGGAAAACATTTAAGAACAATAAACAACAGGTCAGACCCACAGGGGCTCCACGTCAGCCAGATCCTATTTGAGATGTGTCTGTTTGGGTCATCCCCTGCCCCTCTGGGGAATCAAAGTGGCTCTGCAGGCTCTCCCTGGGTTGGGATGTAGCCATGGATTTTTGGGATCACAGGGAGGCAGGGATGTTCCCCTTCTGAGTGCTCTGCCAGACCAACACATGCCCTGTAGGCCTTTCTTTCAGTTTTTTAATTTGGTTTTCCTCCCCCCTCTTATTTTCTGTCGTTGAGGCAGCAGCACTCAGCTTTAAGGACACGGATCTTGTGCTTTCCTGCCCCAGCTCTCATCCAAAAGATTCCATATATCCATCTGCACATGGCAAAGGATACTTAGCTGCAGTTTATCTTCTTTCTTTGTTTGCCAGGGGAAAAAAAAAATAGGTGCTGGCTGGAGTTTTGATATATCTGCTGCTTTTATTTGTGCAGTGTTATCAGTGTAAAAATGAATGTTTACAGCCTGGAAAAAGTGGGTGGGGGACCTCTGGCCCAGCCTGATTCCCAGAGTGGGGAATAACAACGTGTTGGGAAGAATAACCCTGCTGGGTCATCCAAGGGGTCATTGCCTGGGCATCCTCCACCCCCAGCATGAATCACCTGAGACTGTTTTATGGCTTTGGAGTGTCCCATTCCCGTCTTGAAATGAAACCTTGGATGTTGCAAGCTGAGATGCTTTGGGTTGGTGCCAACAAAACGTGGAAAATGGTGCTCAGTGTGTGTGTGTGTGTGTGTGCATCTCGATTTCCTCCCGTGGGAGTGGCCAGAGCAAACAGCCCTCAGTAACAACTTGTTATTAAACAGATGGGGATATTGACCCTCTTCCATTTCCATTTTCCAAGTCGGGGAAGATGAAATTGCATTACTTTGGCTTGGATGAGTTCAGTGTATTAATAAAAATAACATGTAGGGAAACCATTGGAGAGTGCATGCAAATCCCAAGAATTTAGATAATTTATATGATTTCAACCCTGGCTGGTCAACAGAGATTTCTTTTCTATTTATCTATTTCTTTTAATTTTATTTTTTTTTTGTGGACAGGACTGTAGAGTTTGCTGTGGAATAGCTTAATTTTTTAGAAAGTGTTTAAGGAAAATCGGGATTTTCCAGTATAATTAGGGCGACGACTGACAAGCAGCCTTACAAGCATATCAGCAGGGCTAATTGATTATCAGGGATGTTCTCACCTAATTGGCAAAGGAAATTATTTGCTTAACAAGGTTTTAAGCATAATTAGATTGATACAAGTTTTAGTAGAGATGGAGATGTTGAATTTAGAGAGATCCTTGATAAACAGCGATCCCAGGAGTCACCAATAAGAGGAAGAACACTTCTTTTAATATGGAAATCAGTAGAATCTATCAAAGCTCTTTTTAAAAACGAGTTGAAGGAAAAAATTAACCTCAAATACCCCATGAATGTCTATTATTTATGTTCATTTGCATTGCAAGCGGGGTGGGTTTCCTTGGGCCTGAATTTTGGGAGATGGGAGCCCGTGTGCTCAGGGCTGGCTTTGGTTTGGAGTGTCCCACTGCCTCTCCAGATCTGGGGAAGCACTTGCTCCTTGTCCTCGCTCTCCCCACAGTTTTGCCTCTGGGAAACCATGGGAGCATCCTTGTGGGAGGCCGAGGTTTTCCATTTTGGATGGGTCTTCCCAGCCATGCCTGGGCAGGTGGAGATGCTGTAGGTGTCTTCCACATCTGCACGGGGGGGGTTATTGGGGAAAAATGTGTGTCTGCCTCTTTCCAAACACTTGCCTTTGCTCCGACGTCTCCTGCAGGATTCCATGGGTTGGTGATGGGACCTGGCAATGCTCGGTTCATGCTTGGACTCCATTATCCTAGAGGGCTTCTCCAGCCTTAATGATTCTATGATTTCATGATTCACAAGTCTCCATCAAAGCATCCCTGGCTTTGTGTTTTGGGTTTTCTTTTGTGCTGATCCGAACCAGCCTGAGCAAACCGTGGTGGGGGCTCAGAGCAGGGCTGTCCATGGTGTGGCTGGCAGAGCAGCAAAGCTATTTAGCTATTTGTACCTGGGCTTTTAAAAACCACAGAATATCCTGAGCTGGAAGGGACCCACAGGGATCAGCTCCTGGCCCTGCACAGACACCCCAACAATCCCACCCTGTGTTTGGGAGCGTTATCCAAACTCTCCTGGAGCTCTGTGGGGCTGTACCCATTCCCTGGGAGCCTGGGCAGTGACCAGCACCCTCTGGGGGAAGAACCTTTTCCTAAATCCAACCTAACCCTCCTCTGGCACAAATTCAGGCTTTTCTCTGGATCCTGTCACAGAGAGCAGGGATCAGTGCCTGCTCCTCCTCTTGCCCTCATGGGGAAGTTGTAGCTGCAGTGAGGTCTTCCCTCAGTCTCCCAGAAAGGGGATCAAAGGGGACTGCAGCAAGCCTTGGGAAAGGCTGTTAAAGCTGCTCCTCTGGAGCTGCATCCCCACTATTTACTCAGAGCACTCCAGGACTGGTGCTGTTGCTCTTCCCGTCACTAAAATGAGGTCACTGAGATGCTTTAGTGATTGGTCTTGATTGCTGCCTTCCCTCCCCAGTCCACCTTTCTGAATATTGCCCTGAGACTACAGGGATGGAGCAGTTAACTCAGAGACAAAAGTCAGAAATTTTTAGGCCAGATCTCCCCAGAGAGCTTCACTTTTAAATTTGCAACTCCAATTCTCTTTTTCTTTTTTTTTTTTTTTTCCTTCGAAACTGTTTGGAAAGGAATAATGTGTAACTGATACTTCCACTTCAGTATCTCAGAAGTGCAGTGTGTGCTAATTAGGCATCCTGGAGCCTTTGGAAAATGCTCCCATTGTATTTGCAGATGGAATCTACCCTGCTCCCCCTTTTTGGGTGAGCGAGCTGGTTATTCAGCTCTGAGAAGCTCATAGCCATTGGCAGATGATGCATCTTGAAAGTCAAGGTTGAGAGCATGAGTGGGTTTGTGTTTTCTATTTTATTTTTCCCCCCCTCCCTCCTGGTGCACGTTGCTGGATTTGAATAATTAATGCCTGTTGTCTTGCTTCCTGTTTTCATTTCTGTATGTAATGCTAACCAGCAGTGGGCTGAATCATTCATAGGCTGCTTTCTGCACCTTGGCAGCTGGAGATGTCATGGGAACAGTGACTGTGAGGTGCTGCAGACTTTCTGCTGCTCCCTTAACTCCATTTCTGGCAGCAGGAGCAGTAAGTATTGAGTCCATGCTCTTGGCCAAGCGAGGCTCTCTAGGCAGATGGTATCAGGGTGGTTTCTGTCCCTGCAGCTCCTGTTACTGCTCAAGTGTCTGTGTGTGTGTGGAGGGGAGGGTGGGTGCTGCACTGAACATTCAAAACATCTTCTTTTCTCTCCTTTCCCTTCTGTTTTGGGCTTTTATGCATCTGGTTGTGATGCTCGTGGAGAAGAGGGAATGATTTTAGGCTTGTTGGTTGTGCCTCATGCAATTGCACGGTGTTTAGGAATGGATTTTTTAAAAGTCATCTAAGATTTTTTTTTTTTGTCATTGTGCTTTTCCTGACTTTTTGTGGAGAGCAGCCTGGAATTCTGGGCTCCCACAGTGCCTGCCATTGCAGTGAGTGGAACCAGAGTGGGAGCCTCACTTGGTGCCTTACAGAGCTGTCTAATCCCTTGGACACTTCCAGGGATCCAGGGGCAGCCACAGCTTCTCTGAGCACCCTGTGCCTGCCCACCCTCACACAGGGAAGGATTTCTCTCCTATCAAATCAACACAATTGTTGCAAGTGATCAAATGAAATCCCCAGTGAAAGCTTTTGTGGATGGAGCTGGCCTGTCTGCCCTCGTGCCTTGCATGACTAAAGCAGGAAGAGGTGGAAATCAGGAGAGATGCTGTCCTTTGGAGAAGAATCCACCCAGGATTCCTTGGAACAGCTGTAGCCTTCTAGGTTTTCAGGGTGGGAATAAGAGGTTTGGCTGGGGAGTTGTTAATAGGCTGTGAATGATTTTTACATCTTGCACAGATCCCTCAGTGTCTTGTACATCACTCCATGCTCGGAATCTTCAGGGCAGAGGGGATGGTTTTGCCCAAGACCTTTAAATAGCATCCAGTTTTTGCACATCCTCAGTGCTTCTGTCCCCTCCTGACAGCTTTTGTGGCCGTGGTGGGAAGGCAGAGGGGGAGACTCATTTCCTAGGGGTGCTCTTGAAGCTGAAGATGGGAGGCAACTGGAGCAGTGACTAATGCTGAGCTTTATAAATAGCAAGAGGAGAGGGGAAATGCGGGCAGGGAGGTGACCTGGACGCAAGGCCAAGGAGCCAGGAGGGCATGGGGGGGACGTGGTCAGCAAACAGCTCTTGTGTCAGGCTGGCTGTGCCTCTGCCTCTGTCCTGCTTGTCACCCCCGAGGGGACGAGCAGAGCCACGTGGGGAGCTGGCCTGGCTACACACGGACGTGGGGGTTGTGCCCACCTCATGTGCCCGGCTCGGGTCAGCGCCCCAGGGAGCTCTGCTGACAGCAGCAAGCTGCATCTGTGTCTGGGGAGAGGAAGGGCTCTGGGGACAGTGTGGTGACAGGTTGGCTTTGGAGCCACCTCCTGCCTCCCTCTGGGATGCTGAGTCCTGATCAGAGGAGCAAGGCAGGGCTGTCCTGGTCTGTCAGCACCGAGCGTGGATGGGCACGGACACGGGCGGGAGCTGGGAGGGTTGAGCTGTCTGTCCCTGCTGACGGCTCTAGACCCCTCCACTGTGTCTGCACTGCCTGCAGCATCCCCTTGTGCATTGAAAAATACAGCCAGCCCTGCTTTAGGGAGCTTCTTTCCATGGGATGTGTCAAGGAAAAGCTTTTAGGTGGCTGGTTTATCTCCCTAAGCCTGGCCACGCTTTGCTGATGCCAGTGAGGAAGTTGCCACTGAGCTGTCACAGCTTTTCCCAAGACCCGAGCTCTGGGAATCCCACATGTAAGGAAGCAAAGTGTTTCCCTTGGAGAGGGTGGGATTCACTGCTCACACACCCTGCACACAGCCCTGCACTCTGGGGAAAGGTGGGCATGCACTGTGCAAGTCAAACTGCACTCCCAGCCCACTGATGATCCCACACAGCAGCAGTGTGGGGGGCTGTGGGTGCTTCAGGAAGCTGTGGAAAACCTGTGGTGTGGGATCAAGCCCAGAATGCAGCTCTGCATCTCTGTGAGTGCTTGAGAGGTTTATAAAGGGGGAGGGTAATATCTGTATTATATATTTTGTGTGTACACACTCTGTATGGTGCATTCTTGGGGTTGTCCTGTGCAGGGCCAGAAGTTTGATCCTTGCTGGATCCCTTCCAGCTCAGGATAGTCCCTGATTCTGTGATGCTCCTTCTGCAGGAGGCATGGAAGTGTTTATTCCTCATCTGGGACTGTTTTGCAGGCTCCATGGGATGCTGACAATAAACTGCTTCATCTTGGCCCAGCTTCAGCTTTGTGGAGGTCTCTGAATCGATTTTCGGGTTGTTCTTGCAGCAGCTCTGTCTCTCTGCACTTCAGTAATTCATAAAAACCCAATCACCTGGGCTGCAGATCATTCTCCTCCTGCTTTTGTCCGCACGAGGCTTTCCCTGCCCATGGCTCCTGCGAACACTGTGCTTTGGGTGGTGTGGGAGAAGCTGGGCAGGGAAATAAAACTTGCAAACTAATTAAACTTCTTGGTCTCGTTGAGTAACGAGTGGGAGACATTGGCAGGGCTGGGAATAGATCTGATTCTCATCCCTCCTCTCAGTAGCCAGAGGACACGGTTAATTATTAAATTACTTGTTAACGTATTGAAATATCGCTCGCGATTTGAATTTCCTTTTTTTTTGTTGTTGTTGTTGTTAATGTTGTTGTCTCTCCTTGGCCTCAGGGCGCTCCCAGGAGCTGATGGAGTTGTGGTAGCTGGCTCTGGAGGGGCTGGAAGGAGCATGGTTAAACACCAACCCCTGCAGTACTACGAGCCCCAGCTATGTCTGTCCTGTCTGACCGGGATCTACGGCTGCCGCTGGAAACGGTACCAGCGGTCACATGATGACACCACCAAGGTGAGCAGGTGACAGCAGCTGGCTGCCACCTCTTCTCTGCCACGTTGCCTTGTAGCTCTTGGTTGCATGTATTAAATACAGGGTTTTTTTTCTTGTTTATTGGCCTGGATGTTTGGTGGGAGTTGTTGAATGTGGCAGGCGGTCCCTCCCCATGTGGTTGACGTGGAGATGGGCACAGTGAGCTCCCATCGTGGTGCTCTAGGGGATTGAATGTACCCAAATCTGTTGATATTGTGGTAAAGGGGAACATTTTCCATATGTTTTTTTGCTCCTTGCTCTGTGTCCTGCTGGTGCTTGCAGCACCCTTGGCTGGTTATGTAGGTCCTGTGCTTCTGCAGAGTCTCTGCCTTCGTGGTGTGGTTTTAGTGGGCATAGTGGTATTTGGTCCCAAAAGGGATCTGATGGTCTTGGAGGTCTTTTCCAACCCTTATGATTCTGTTCTTGTGTATGACAAGGAGTTTGTAGGTAGGAAAACAGGGTGCCCAGAGCAGCTGTGGCTGCCTCTGGATCCCTGGCAGTGCCCAAGGCCAGGCTGGACAGGGCTTGGAGC